>JASDDO010000016.1:533212837-534412837 GCA_030015575.1 Agapanthus africanus
GCTTCATGAAATTGAATGGGTTTGGCTTGAGCTTTTGAACAATTTATGTGAAGGAATCATCCAAACTCATTGTGATTTGGTGGGGGTGGCTATGATTTGAGATGAGGGTAAAAGGAAATGATATGTTCAGTTTGATGATGAAATGAACTTGAGAATTATGTGGGGCAGGTGTAGAGAATGAGTGTAGAGAAAGATGGGGATGTAAAGGAAGAAGGAGGAGATGTAAGTATGGTATGCTTGACATGGTATGATAATTGTGAAGGTAAATTATAACGTAACGCATCCTTATATTCTTTCATATCCAAATAAAAACCTTTTACAATTAATTACTTTTTACAAATAAATACCAAAATCTTTAAAAGACTTAAAATTCTAAAATAACATTTAAATCTGAAATGTTACATTCGATAAATCCCCCATAAATTTAACATTTTATTTTCTACTCATCATTTTTTTTGGAACTGAGAAACCCCCAGCTCAGGATTTTATTTCTTCACAAGAATTTTATTTCAACTGGTCCGAGCCCTTATAAAAGCCCAAAGAAACTCATATGTACACAAATTTTTAGCTCTGGGATTTCATATCTCCCCTCTCTCCAGCGGCTGAGAGCTGCTTCTCTCCTTCTACGTCTTCTTTCTTTCTCGAAATTTCAAGGCCTAAAAAACTTCATTTTTCTCCAAAAAACTGAGAAAGAGCTTCTTTACTCTGAGATCTACCTCAGTAACTTCAGTAAGTTATCATGCCTTCTACTTGACTTGCAACTGCATTTTTCCATGAAACTTGTTAGATCTGCTATCTCTTCTAAGAGATCCATTACCTTCTCCTTAAAATCTTTCAAACAAGTAAGCAACAATATCAGGCAATCAAAAATGTCCTAACTTTATAATTTTCATATTCTACATCATGTAACTCTTCAGATCTGTGTTTACTCATACCTGAGATCAATGATCTCCACATAAAGCTTCTCAGAACACTTCTTTTTCTTCATTTTCTATGCAATTCTTGCAACGATCCGCCCAGGTAAGCATCAGAAGATCAAAAAGATCCCAACCTTGTAGAATTTTTACTTACTGCAGCATATACAACAACAACTGAGACTTTTATCCCAAGCATATGGGATAGGCTACATGAACCAACATGAGAATCACGCCGGGTCCAGCACATGAATCCTCCGCCTCCACTCACTCCTATCGAACAATATACTTTCATTGAGTCCTTTGGCAACCATGTCGTTTCGTATCACCTCCATCCATGTTTTCTTCGGTCTCCCTTTTGCCCTTTTGCCATTACCCATATCGAGAGTATCTATTCGTCGAACCGGTGCTTCCATAGGTCTGCGTCGCACATGACCAAACCATCTTAGCCGGTTCTTCCGCATCTTCTCCTCCACAGGTGCTACACCAACTTTTGCACGAATATCCTCATTTCGTACGTTATCTTTTCTAGTGTTATCGCACATCCAACAAAGCATGTGCATCTCCGCTACGTGCATTTTCTATGTATGATGCTTCTTAGGAGCTCAGTATTCTGTATCATATAATAAGACAGGCCGAATAGCGCTCCGATAAAACTTCCCTTTCAATTTTAACGGAAAGTTACGATCACACAAAATCCCTGCTGCACTCCTCCATTTCAACCAATCGGTTTTGATCCTTTGATTAATATCGCTATCGATCTTCCCATCCTTTTGGATGATGGAACCTAGATATCTAAACTGGTCGCTCGGTGATATCTCTTGCCCTTCCAATGTTATACCAATATGGTTTTGACTTCTCTGATTACTAAATTTGCAATGCATATATGCTGTATTGGACCTGCTCAATCTGAATTCCTGAGATTCCAATGTTTGCCTCCATAATTCCAATTTGGCATTAGCCCCTGCTTTCGTCTCATTTACTAAAACAATATCATTAGCGAATAGCATACACCAAGGCACCTCATCTTGGATAGTTCTAGTAAGCTCATCCATCGCGATGGAAAACATGAATGGACTTAATGCAGATCCTTGATGTAAACCAATTGTAATCGGAAAATCACTCGTTAAGCCGCTGCAAGTTCTGACATTTGCCACTACTCCATCGTACATATCCTTGATTATGTCAATATGCTTGACGGGGACTCCCTTCTTCATCATTGTCCCCCATAATATCTCTCTAGGCACCTTATCGTACGCTTTTTCTAAATCAATAAATATCATATGCAAATCTCTTCTCTCTCGAAAACGCTCGATAAATTGACGAAGCAAATGAATAGCCTCTGCCGTCGATCGTCCAGGCATAAACCCAAACTGGTTATCTTAATATCCTTTCTTAGCCTATGTTCAATCACTCTTTCCCAAAATTTCATGGTGTGACACATAAGTTTTATTCCACGGTAGTTTGAGCAATTTTGAATGTCATTCTTGTTCTTGTAGATAGGTACAAGGATACTTTTCCTCCATTCATTTGGTATCTTTTTTGTCTGTCAAATCTTATTAAACAGATATGTCGGCCATTTAACGCCTATTTCTCCTAAGTATCTCCAAATCCTGATAGGAATCCCGTCAGGACCAACCGCTTTTCTTAAACTCATTCTGTTCAAAGCTTCTTTAACCTCAGATAGTCTTATTTTACGTATGAAATCACGGTTTATATTTTGAGATTGAATAACAAGTCCATCCAAATTCTTAGTAAAGCTCTCATTGAACAATTTGTCAAAATAATCTCTCCATCTTTCCCTGATATTCTCATCTCGAACTAAAACCTTCTGATTTTCATTTTTGACACACTTCACCGCACATAAGTCTCTAATCTTCCTTTCCCGCATCCGAGCAATCCGGTATATATCATTTTCAGCCTCTTTAGTGTCTAATTTTTTGTACACCTCCTTTTAGACCTTAGATTTAGCTTTCCGAACAGCTTTCTTAACTTCCTTTTTAGCCATTTTATACTTCTCAAATCTCTCCACATCTCTACTTTTCTTCAAATCTTTATAAAAAATCCCTTTTAATTTTAATAGCAGTCTTTACTTCTTTATTCCACCATGATATGTCCTTAGATGGTGGAGCACCACCTCTCGACTCACCAAGTAGATCTCTAGCTACTTTCTTGATACAACTAGCCATTTTGTTCCATATTCTGTCTGAATCATCTTCCAACTGCCAATCCGCTTCTTGGACTACACGATCTATAAAAGCCTTTTGGTTACCTTCTTTCAATCGCTACCATTTAATTCTAGGCTCTATCTTACGTCTAATCTTCCTAGGTCCTCTTCTAAATCGAAAATCTAGAACAAAAAGTCTATGTTGAGTGGTTACACTCTCACCTGACACTACCTTACAGTCGATACAACAAGCTCTATCTATTCTTTTCGTCAGAAAAAAGTTTATTTGACTAGCACTTGATCCGCTCCTAAATGTGATAAGGTAGGACTATCTTTTCCTAAACTAGGTGTTTGCTAAGATCAAGTCATAAGATAAGGCAAAATCTAGAATCGAGTCACCTACTTCATTCTTTTGTCCAAAACCAAAATCTCCATGGATAGTATCAAACCCACTACGACTAATACCTACATGTCCATTAAGATCACCGCCAATAAATAACTTTTCTCCACTAGGTATATTTTGCATCATCTCGTCTAAATCCTCCCAGAATAGACGCTTACCAGCGTCATCGAGACCTATCTGTGGTGCATAAGCACTAATAATATTAAGGATCTCTCCATCTAGAATAAGCTTAACCAGTAAAATTCTATCACTTTTTCTCCTAATCTCAACTACATCCTCAAGCAACCGTTTATTTATGATTATGCCTACCCCATTACGATTTTTATCTCTACCCGTATACCAAAGCTTATAACCCAAGGCTCTATGACTCTACTCTTTTCACCTACCCACTTAGTTTCTTGGAAACACATAATACCAACTCTCCTCCTAATCATCACCTCCACTAATTCTATTCATCTACCCGTAAGGGAATCTATATTTCAGGAAACTAGACGGATCCTATGAAACCCTTGCTTATTTGTCACTACACCCGGGGTCCGATGTAGCGCGCCGTTTCTGGACGACGACCCTTACTTATTTGTCACTACACCCGGGATCCGATATAGCGTGCCGTTTCTAGACGACGACTCTTGTTTATTTGTCACTACACCCGGGGTCCGATGTAGCGCGCCGTTTCTGGACGACGATCTAGAAACTCTTGCATACTTAACACTACACTCGGGATCCGATGTAGCGTGTCGCTGGGTAGGGGACGCCCCAACGATATTCTATTATGGTTCATGTCATAAAATGTGACAAAGTTTTACGTTGGCTGTCACAATCCTACCACAACCCTCACCCTTTCTCATCCGGACTTGGGACCGACAACGGTGGGTTTACTTACTGCAACATATAAAGACTAAATTTTTGTATAATCTCTCTGAGATCGATGATCTCCAGCTGTAATCTTTGCAAAACAAATCTTTTTCTTTCATATTCTGTGTGCATCTCTTTATGGTCTGCTCAGGTAAGCTTCAGGTAAAATATTCTTTACTGAGTTTCATGATTTTGCTTTACCACCACAAATCAGCTCTAAATATTTAATAAAGATCTCTGCAGGTGCAAAAAAAACTCACTTTTTCAAAAGCAATCTTTCCTTTCTTCATGACCAACTCCAATAGCTGCCTCAAGCATCATACATCAGCTTTAATCATCCCCAGGTATCATATTTATACTCAAAATCAAGTAATTTCCAAACAGCAGTTATATCTTCCTTCATTTATGCTTTTGCTTTTACCTTCACAACTTTGAAATTTGGCAGAGCGGCCATATCCAATTTGGCTAAATTCTTCAATTGAATTGGAAGTTGAGCAGTAAAATAAGAACTTGAGCACTGTGGTTTTAATCCCTCTTTAGCTGCATAATCTGCCATTCTATTATTTTCTCTGTATGTATGCTGTATATCTGCCCTCAACTTATGATAATTGCTTTAACGATATATTTAATTTTCCAAACAACCTTGCTGTTACCTTTGATAAAGTCTATTAGTAACTTGTAGTCAGATTCCACTTCTATATTATAAATTTGCTTGTAGCAACATTACAAGAGACCATCCAATATAGGTTTAACTTCAACTTATAATATATCACATCGACCATAAAAGAATTTCGTTATAAAAACAATATCACCCTTAGAATCCCTAAGAACAGCTCCACCTGCAACATTTTTAGTTTCAACTGACTGAGCATCATCAATGTTTAATTTATATTTTCCTGAAGGGGGAAGAAACCATTTGATTGTAATAACTTCTTTTGTTCTTTGAGCTGGTACCATAATATCCTTTATAGATATAGGTTCCAGAATAATAGTGCTAGTGGCAGAGAAAGCATGCTTTTTGTACATAACTGCCAAATTCCTCAAATCAGAAAGAAAATTGTATCAAACTGCTTCAACCGAAACTGAAATATCTTGATTTTTTACTGCACATCTTTGTTTCCATATATTCCAACACAGTAAGTGAGGAATCCACTTGGATATGACACTGAGAATTGTGTTATCATACTAGAAATTAAAACACTCCATTGCTTGCTGATTTCCAATCACACTTATCAGCACATATTTGGTATACTATTGAAATGTTGGACCATAAATTTTTAGCTAACTCACTACCAAAAAAATAAATGCTGCAAATTCTCTTGTGATGTTGAATCCCAACAAATACATTTACTTGAAAGTGAATAACCAAATCTTTGTATTACAGAGTCCAGGTAAAGTGTCGGAAAAAACTTCTATACAAGGCCTTACATGGTGCAAGCTATTTGCAAGCTTTTGGATGACTTCTCTTGCACAAAACCCAAAAACATCACAGCGTTTGCAAATGGCTTGCATGGTTGCTTACAGGAAGGAGCCTCTAGTTAAACAAAAGCATCTCCCTGGTATCAATTTTCTCCTCGTCATCACTCTCACTCTCACTGGCAATTTCTCCATCTCCCTGCTGCTTGCTTCCTCAAAATCCTCAGCAATGGCGACGATGAAACCCTCGTTGCTTGACACCACGTATGCGTGGCGCCTCCTCGCCGACGAGGTGGGCCCCACCACCCCCAGCTGCAAAGTCTCCTTCTCCCCCCTCTCCCTCACTGTCGCCGCCTCCATCCTCACCGTCGCCTCCTCCCTCTCCGCCGCCGCCGCCCCCTCCCGCCACGAGCAGCTCGTCTCCTTCCTCCACTCCAACCGCTTCCCCCTCTCCCCGACCGCGCCGCCATCTCCACCGTCACCGTCGAAAGAGAAAACGGCGGCGACAAAGGCGGCCCCCTCGTCTTCCTCTACAACGCGCTGTGGATCAACGATCACCTCTTCAGATCTGGATGCCGCGGCTCCTTCTTCCAAGAGACTGGCCGCTATCGATCCCTCATCCATGACGTCGCCGATTTCGAATCCAAGGTACTAGCGATATTCATTGACATAGTTCCTTTCTCTCTTTCATTTAGGGTTTCGTTAAGCTTAGATTGTTTTATATTACACTTTGAATACTTGAATACATTTGCTGCTCATAAGCCACTCTCGATCTTAATAATGTTAGAGGTGTTGCTTTAAATTTTAAATAAAAAAAAGGAATTCAAAGAGGAAATATAAAAATAGTTAGATTATTCTTCATTTAAAAATAGTTAGATTATAGACTTTTTTTCTTTTTGCAGAAAATTACATAGATTGCGCCATTAAATACATTTTTTGCTCCAAAAATACTCTCAATTGTATATTTTTAGCAAATCATGCTTCTTCTACAAGGAAGTGAATGATTTAAGTTTCAGTTTTTTAAATATCCATCCTCTTTTCTTTAATTAACAAAGGAGCTAAAGGTGGGTTTTACTTCAGATTTTCAAGATCCATTCCTAGTGATAATTGGAATAGCGAATTCCTTTCAAATAGAACATAGTAGTAGTTAGTTTCCTCAAAAGTAGGAGGAGAAAAAAAAAGAAACAGTTAGATTTTTCTTTATTCTAATAAATAGTTAGATTATAGACTGTTTTCAGAAAATAAGATGTATTTTTTGGTAATTATTAAAACAAACCTATTATTTATAAATGGAATGTAAAAAAAATTAATCAACGAGCGTTTTTTTAATTAAAAAAAATAAAAGGAGTTGTTAGGGTGTGAATTTCACTGACTCGGTTTAATCATTTGATGTATTGAAGGCTTCCAAAGTGAGATGAAGCCGAGGCATGGCTCCAAAAGGTCAACTACACCCATGCCCCCAAATTGTTTCCACTGAAATTGGTCAATAGCAACACTGAATTCATTGAGGCTAGTGTCCTCCTGTTCTGTGGCGAATGGGCTAAAGATCTTGACCTTGAGCTTGATCCCTTAAGAGAACAAGGATGCTCAGATTTCTATAGGCTTGACCAGAGAAGCATAAGTGTGCCCTTCATGGTCAGCACAAAGCCCCAGTGCATTGAACCCTATCATGGGTTCAAAGCTCTTCGCCTTCCCTACGAACAAGGTGAGGGAGACCAGTGTTTCGCAATGTATTTGTTTTTGCCCGAGGCAAGAGATGGGGTGTTTGATTTGCTTGATAAGTTTGCTAGTGAACCTGGGTTCTTGGATCGCCATCGTCCGAAGAAAATGGTGCCTGTCGGTGAGTTTAAAGTACCTGTTAGGATCGGAACGTATTTTAGTCAAGCTTTGGGTATAGTTTGGCCGCCTTGTGATATTGCTCGAGGAGATGATGATGTAATTGCTGATCCCACATATGAATCTTTTGAACCCTTTTGTTTCTCTACATCTTTGTTTTTTGGTCCGGAACAGGATGAGCATGAGAAGGAGATGGAGAATGGGTATGAGGATGAGAATGAGAGTGTGAACGTGAATGAGAGTGGGAATGGCGATGAGAATAAGAAGCATGCTCATGTTCTTGGTGATTGTGGGCTCATTGAAGGTGACCCTATCAACTTTGTGGCTGATCATGCGTTTCTATATGCTATTAGAGAGGATGTGAGTGGGACGATGTTGATGATTGGCCATGTGAACAATCCTGTATGTGGGGATCCAAAGTTCTTTAAAACTTGTCATGGTGATATAAGTTAGTTTGTACGTCAACTTTTTCATAACGTTTACATGCTCAAATATATATTTCCTGCCAATATGTTTTCAATCTTTCTCTATGAATATTTTGTTAATGTTTATAGCATGCATGGCAATTTACAAGTTACTACAAGCAAACACATATATACAGGCAGCAAAAATTAGATCTTAATCTGGTGTTGAAGTAATCATAGCTTTAGAATTTGAGAGTCAAATCCAGGGAATAAACAAATACTGACATTATACAAGATACTTGTAAACTTGGAAAATAATTGTTTGGTAGTCCCACTAATTCTCTGCATTGTAATTGGAGTGTGTATTCCTCAGATGATTTTGGTGAATACCTTTCCTACCCATGGGGTATGATCCAGATCATCTTCCAGCTTTGTAGTAGGTGGTGCGATACAATCCATTTCCTTGTGAATCATAAATGATACACACCACCATTGTCCGCAGATAATATGGATCATACCCATTGAGTATTGAAAGTATTATTCTAGTGTGATTTATACATTTAAGCGGTGCATTTGTTGGGGAAAATTATTTTGAAGATAATTCTATAGTTATACATCTAACTGGTGCATTTGTTGGGAAAAACTGGTTTGGAGAGACTTCCATAGCGTATCCTTTCCTTATAGTGTTTTTTGTGTTATAAGGTTGGTTTCACACCGGACCCACCTTCTGCTAAAATGAATAGCGTTCATATTCCCTGATCGTGTTGGTTGCGTGCCGTTAAAATTTGACCTCATAACAATTAAGAGCATTGCCACTATATATGTATCTTTATTTGCCTTCCAATTTTGGTGTTTTTAAGTATATAGACATGATCTGCCTTGCCTCTAGTTGCTGCTTGAGAAAGACCGTTCATATATCAAAGCTTTATATCTTGCTCCCCTTGTGATAGAGGAAATCGCCTGTTGTCCCTTGCAGCATGACATAATCCTACTTTTGTGTCTCCTATTTTATGTAGATGTAGCCATGATCTGCTCTTACCTATGGTTGTTGCTTGAGGAAGAACACATGCATGAATGTCATATTCTAAATATAACTGTGCCCTTATTGTTAACGATGAGTGGAAATAGTCATAGATCCCAGCTTTATAATTTCATGTCTGATTTTGTAGCTCTGCTATGATGCTCACCTTATGACAGGAAATCACCTGTTGTCCCATGTAGCATGACATTATCCTTATACTAGTTAGCATATTTTATGAGGATGCTGTAGAAAAATAGCCATCTTTTGAATAGATAAAAAAAAATCTCTCCTCTACATGAAACAGAGTGCTTCGTGATGGGTGTCATGCTCTCACTATCCTGATTCTGTACATTATTAGCTGTAGAAATTAAATCAAATCCAAAAGGATAAGGATCTAAGACATTCAAATATCAGTGAAAGCTATTTTGTATGTATATGATTAATAGACACATACAATAAAAAGGGCACTGTGAATCATGTAATTTACAGAGGAAGGAAAGAGGAGCATGAGAACTTCTTATTCTTTATAGAACCCCCATAATTGGAGATAGATCACAAGATTATTTACAGACATATCATCTAGAGAAACCCTAAACAGAAGTTTTGAGTCTCAGCCCACTTGAAATAGACCACTCAGGTTATATTTGGTGTTCGGTCCAATTCTTCAAGTAACACTATTTTTTATTATTTGCCTATGTTCTTTTAAGTTTCACTTTTGTTTATATTTGCTATTGTATTTTTCTTTCACTTAAAAGAATTAATTGTCACACATTACATGTTATCTACTAGATTGCCATATCCTATCAGTGAGGTTCCCGGACAAGAAATCCATATTTTCCAATTCAAATTTCAGTGAAAATCTTAGCCGATGTTTCATTATATCTGTATTGAATATACAGCGGTTTACACCGAACTGTATAATCCTTTCTGTCCAGAAATCAAGAACCTACTCAGAGCAGGCAGCTTCAAGAAGTCTTTCTCAGTAGACTGTCAATTGCAAGCACATTTTTATTTTTCTAATTTTTTTAAGGATGTTAATCAAAGTAACTAGATGCTTCATAAGCTTAGACAGTAATAGATAGACTGGCCTTCGAGTCTTCTATAAAGTTTTGTAAGGTTCTCAGGGCTACTCTGATATGTAGTTTTTGCTTTGCCGCCTATTCACATGGGGGCTGATGTTTCTTGTTGACGTTGGATTTCTCATGTTAACGTATTTCCTATTTTTGTGTGTTATTGCAATTTGTCTACACCATCTATACATGGGCTTGTCCCTTGTGATGCTTTCATGTGTTGCATTGTTCGGGCTATATGTCACTAAGTAAGCAAAAAAGAAAAACCTCTTCTGATTGTTGATATATATATTCTGATTGTTGACCATTTAAAGCTCAATGCGCTTAATTTTTATTATGGAGTCTGTCAAGTTCAATGCAAATATGGCGAACGCAATTTTCTTTCAAGGAATAATTTTGGTGTGTTTATTATGGACAGGTCCTGCTGAAAATAAGGCGATCGAGGATTTTTTGGCTGAAGCTTCATTGGAAGAGATAAAAAATCTTGCAGTTGAAATTTAACGAAGAAGTTTATTGGAACTGCTTCAAAGAACTGGAGTAGTAATGCCCTTGCAGCTGAAGTTGGCACCTGCCTCTTAAAAAATTTAGTCATTTTTTCCCTGAAACACGTGACTATATTTTGGTTTTGAAACCTTATTTTAGCTTTATTGAATATCAAGTATTATTGTGTGAATATATAGTTTACTTTGGTTTTCTGGATGGATTGTGAATTTACCGAAGCTGCTGAGAACATGGATTCTATGTTTTGTTGGTTTGGAGATGTGAGATGTTTTAGCGGAGAAATGTGCTTGCAAATTTGGAGAGGATAAAATTTTCATATATACAGTGCAAATCTTGTGAGATAATTGTCATTGTCCATGTGTGTTTATGGGTTGTTTGATTTGTTGCGATTAAAATGCAGCAAATATGCATGGCAACTCTCAGCCACTGTTGCATAAAACACCCCTTTAGTTAACCCTTTTAAGCCCTCAAATGGCATTAATGCAAACTTTGATCTTTACTAGTCAACACTCGAGGTTCTAACCAAAACAAAACATAAACAAGTATTCTGAAGTATGATATAGATCAAACATTTATGATGATACAAATCTATTCAACTTTGCTACCCATTTGGGTGATTTTTATTCTCCTTAACCAACTCCTTAACCAACGACGTGTAGCTTGCAAAATCCGAAACCATTTCCTTTTCACTCTTCAATTCCTTCTCATTAGCATCTCAATGCTTGCAATGCCCATCCAACAAAATATTATACGTAACATCATCAGGAACAATCCCCACATTCATCATGGCATCCAAAAGCATCTTAGCATTCTTCATTTGCCCAAGCTTGCAAAGCCCATTCATGATCACATTATAAGTCACAACAACCCCAGGAGACATCCCTTTGCTTTGCACCTCCTGCAACAATCTAAATCCCATTTTCACATCTCCCTTCCTGCAGAACGCGTCGATAACCATCATAGAGGTCGCCTCATCGGGCACGATCCCGGTCTTTTCCATCTCATGCAAAGTTCTCTCTGCATCGATAGCTCGCCATTCTCTAGCCAACCCTGAGATAAGTGCGGTGTAAGTCACATTGTCTAATTCGATGCCTTCTGCCAGCATTTTGCTTTTAGTTTCGACTGCAGTGTTCAGATCCCCTTCTTTAAGACACCCTTCGATGAGTATAAGCCGCTTTATCAGGCTTCGAATCTCTGTGTCTCGTTTCTTCCATAACATTCTTCGCCTCTCTCAAGTCCCTGGCCTTGCAAAGCCGGTTCACAAGCGCGTTGAACACAATCAAATCAAAAACGTCAAAATGATTGTATTCGGCACGACCCCTCTCCCACACATTTCATCAAACATCCATCAGCATCCCTCAACCTCTTCCCTTTACACAAACCCCTGACCAAAGCACTGTAAGTAAACACATACGGCGAGACCCGAAACCTCACGGCCATCTCCTCCTTCAACCTAAACCCCTCATCCAAATCCCCAACCCTACAACACCCATTAATCAACGCATTAAAACTCACCGCACTCGGCTTTAAACCCCATCAAACACCATCCTCGCCTCTTTCATGAACTTGCCGTCCCGAACGAAAACAATGCATGACCCTGTTAAAGATAGACAACTCCGGAGCAAACCCAGCGTCAAGAACCTCCAAATAAAACGCCCATGCATCTTCATGCAAAGACTCCTTGATCAGTCTGTTTATCAGAGAGCGGCGTGCATCGAAGGAGAAGGGGAGCGGCGCGATTCGATGCTTGCGCGCAAGGCGGAAGCATTGGATGGCGTCGGGAACGAGATCAAGCTCAATGTAGACAAGCATTAGGGAGTTGAAGAGGGAGGGAGGGAGGAAGAGAAGGAGAAGGAGAAGGAGAAGGGGAGATCGCTTGGAAGGAGAGGTGGAAGAGATGCGGCCCTTGCGGGAGACGAGAAGGCGAAGGAGTGGGAGTTGAGGTGGTGGAGATGGAGGTGGTGGGGGCATGGAGGGGTAGGAGAGAGGAGTGAGGAGGAGGGGCCTGGGGAGGGGGAGGGAGGAGAGGTGGTGGAAGAAGGAGAGGAGGGAGAGAGGGGCCGGGTTGAGGGAGGTGGAGAGAGGGACGGTGGGGGAGTTGTTGAATGCATTGGAGATGGTGAGGAGGAGGAGGGGTGGGCATTGTGGGGGTGGTGGAGGAGACTACCATGGAGGAGGAGAGATGTTTGAGGGATATGGGAGGTGGGGGTCGGGAGGGAGTTTTTTGAGAGCATGCATTTCTGCATGGAATTCTTGGGAGTGACTAGATTCAAGGGGAAATATTTTTTAGGCATCAATAACGGAGAAAACTAGATATAAATGTTTTATTAAAGAAATTTTTACTATCTTTTCCATTTTCTTAGATGAAATTGTATTTATAAAGAAACCATTTAGATTCCAGGGATAGCAAGTTTTATTTTACTCTTCTTCAAATAATACTTTATTTATTATCATGATAGTTTGCGTGACCCAGTATATAGTTGGTGGAACCGTCGCTACTTAAATCAGCTGTCTCATTTTCCTGTTTTACATCTTCACCCGCTTAATGAGGCTTCGGACAACCGCAACCTGGTTAAACTATTTTATTAATTTAAAACTCAAAAAGAATGGCAGATTCGTCCGAGCATCTCCATCCGACATGAGCTTAGGAATTAGCAATCGGGATGCATTGACCTCAGCAGGATATTTACTTTAAAAATACCATCTGTTACAAGAAAATATTCGAGAAACAAAATTTACATTTCCTGGCCAAGTGAAGTAAGAGCCAAACACAAAACCTCATAAACGACACGCTACTTTATGCAATTTTGTAATTGTTAGCATCCTTTTGTGAAAACAGCTATCGAAACTACCAAGATCAAAACTCGAAGGCTTTTGTGGTAGCTTTTCGAACAGTAAAATTCAAACAGTTGAGCGACGAAACGAAGAATTTGCAGAAAACGGCAACAACACGCAAAAAGGCAAAAAAACCCTCCCCCATCAAATTTCCCAAAAATTAGGGCTAGGGTTTGGGTTTTTCTCCGCAAAAATTAGCTTACGCGATCTTTGACAACCATGCGCGCTTCTTGTTACTGATTACGATCTCGATCAGATACTGAAGCGATGGCCGATGTGATCCCGGCCGCAGTTCAACGGAGCTTGGCCGATAAGCTCTACGAGAAGCGCAAGATCTCCGCTCTCGAGGTCTGAAATTTTATTAATTTTGTGTTTTTTTTTATCGTTTTTAGGGGTTTGGGTTGAGTTTCTAGGGTTTTGGATGTAGATTGAAGGGATAGTGAAGCAACTGGCGGTCGCTGGAGAGCATGAGAAGATAAGCGCAGTGATTAGTCTCTTGACTTCAGAGTTTACTTACTCCCCGCAATCAAATCATCGAAAGGTCTTGTTTTTGATTGATGATATAACTTGGGTGCATTATTTGGTGACTTTTAAGTTGGAATCTAGTTTGAATTGTAAAAAAGTTTTTTTTTTAATTTTTAATTTTTTATTTTTTTGTGTTCAGGGAGGATTGATAGGGCTTGCCGCTGTGACAGTTGGGTTGACAGCAGCTGCTTCTCAGCATCTTGATGTAAGAATTTACTTTTTAGTGCATTGATTCTCAAACTTTTGTCGAATTATTACAGATTTAAAGGATTGAAAGACATAGTAGGGCTGCAATAGTGCTTTCTAGATCATAAAAGTCAGCCTAGATTATCTTTTGAATTGAATTACATAGAAAGCCTTGAAAACTGGAATGCATTAGAGAACTTGAATTGCTTTCACCTTTTCTTTTACTCAATTATCTCAATTGAAGCCACCTCTGACTTTGAATTGATCCACTCATTTCTTATCCTAACATTTTATATTATAGCAACCCCTCCATTTGAACAATCTCATTTCAACAGTAGCTACAACAATAATTTATTCCAAACTCTCAAGGTTTGGCCACATGAATTTGTTTCTTCCATTTAACTCTATTTATACTAATATAAACCTCAATTACATTAAAAAAAATAACATAAATCTAATTGCCATGAGCACTAAGAAAAGTCAATTGTGATTATGATTAAACATTTATCGATGGCAAAC
This sequence comes from Agapanthus africanus, assembly GCA_030015575.1. NCBI lineage: Eukaryota > Viridiplantae > Streptophyta > Magnoliopsida > Asparagales > Amaryllidaceae > Agapanthus > Agapanthus africanus. The sequence continues at coordinate 533,227,490 of JASDDO010000016.1, forward strand.
ATTACATTTTGCGCCTTATAAAGTTTTGTATAAAAGTGTGGGTTCTTTTTCTTTTTTGTTGACATCTGAAAGGTAACCGCTGTTTGGGTTCATCCATCCATATTATGTCTGGGTTTGCTAAGTTTAAGTGAAGGATTTGGCACAGTAACTTTGGTAACTGATAATTTTTCACTAATATTCATATTACGGTGCAAACACATCTGAACAGCCTGAGTCTTATATTTATTATGTTCTAATCTCCTTAACCTCTAGGAGATCTCTATTTACGGGATCTTACCTTATATTGATAAAAATCATATGCTTATTTTTAAATTTGACTTTCAGGAAATTGTTCCACCCGTTCTTAACTCATTCCTTGACCAAGATGGCAGAGTTCGTTATTATGCTTGTGAAGCTCTTTATAACATAGCAAAGGCAAGTGTAGTAGACTTAACTATGATGCGATGCCTTGGAGATCCTTTTAGCGACATATTATTTTTTATATAAAATATTGAATTCCCCTGTTCAACTGTTTTATAGGTCGTAAGGGGAGAATTCATTGTATTTTTCAATAAGATATTCGATGCACTTTGTAAGCTCTCAGCGGATTCAGATGCAAATGTGCAGAGCGCAGCACATCTTCTAGACCGGCTTATAAAGGTTAATTATCACTTGAACTATTTTGGTTATTAATTTAAGTTTGGAGAAATACATCATTTCACATTTTTTTATAAATATATTGTAACCAGGATATTGTTACGGAGGGCGACCAGTTCAGGTGTACTATCCATCCCATATTGTTCTAGCTCTTTGGGTGTTTAGCCAATATATTCTTAGTGTTCTCTCATTATGTCTTGTTGCAGTATTGAAGAATTTATACCTCTTCTAAGAGAGCGCATGAATGTGCTGAACCCTTATGTACGTCAGTTTTTAGTGGGATGGATCACTGTATTAGACAGCGTTCCAGAAATCGACATGCTAGGATTTCTTCCAGATTTTCTTGATGGTAATTTCCCTTCAATTCAGGTGAAACTCATGAAATTTTATATAATGACGATTTATGTGAATGTCTAAATTCTGTAGGCTTGTTCAACATGTTAAGTGATTCCAGTCATGAAATACGGCAACAAGCTGATTCTGCACTTTCTGAATTCCTCAGTGAAATAAAGAGCAATCCTGTAAGGCTGTTTATCTACCTTAAAGTTCGTTTCAAAGATTGGGAATGATTGGCCCTTTGCTTTATGTGGACCTGAGGGCTGACTGTAATTCCTTCAACAAATTAAGCATCCTTTCTCTTCTTCTGAACCACACATCTAAAAGCACCTTTTTTTTGGAGAATACAGTGGAATTTCCCATGGTCCTACCTGACAACTTGCTTCTAGAATTTATGGCAAGCCCTTTGCAGTTTTCTTGATATGGATTTAGCTAGATTAAGCTCAGGTTTACAGACAATCTTTTTGTTCTTTTAAAACCTTACATGAGACCTTGTTCTTCCTAAAGGATGGCTTGAATGATCACGACAGTTATGTCACGGAAGCTTTTTTTATTTTTAAAAGATAAAATTGTCGAAATTAAATGAGCGGCTTCTGATTTATCCTAAGCACTCGTTATAGAAATTATTCTTCGTTACTCTTAGTCTCTTGGACATTTATGGTTTTGCTGTTTGCCTAAATAACTGCATGTTTTCTGCAGTAAGAGATTTTATTTTTTCTTGTTTTGTTTCTGATGAACTCATGTTATCATTTCACTAATATTCAAATCTCTAATTTATAAGTGCTACCCTGAAGAATGTAGATTTTGGTCGCATGGCTGGAATATTGGTGCAGAGGACAAATTCTCCTGACGAATTTACCCGTCTGACATCTATCACCTGGGTAAGACTGTTTAGTAGCTTGGTAATGCTGTTGTAGTTTTGTATGGTTTTCCTATGTAATTGACTTGTCTATATTCTCTTGACAAAACACCACCTTTATGAAGGTTTGAGCTCTTATGCCCGTTAATTCTTCTCAAAAGATTAAATATTTATGCTCAAACTACTGGTAACTGAACTTTGCAGATAAATGAATTTGTAAGGCTTGCTGAAGACCAACTTGTTCCTTATTACGGTGATATTTTGGGCGCCACATTACCCTTGATATCTGACAAAGAGGACAAGATAAGAGTGGTAAATTTATTGTTTGTGTTTGTTACCAATCATCTCATTTTCATATAGGTTATGTCAGTTTCTTGTCTGTAATTTCGTAGGTTGCACATGAAACCAATGAAGAGCTTCGTGCAATTCATGCTGATCCTTCAGAGGGATTTGACATAGGAGCTATGCTCTCCATTTCAAGAAGGTGAGTTTCTTGCATATAAGAAACAAGTTACGTCAAATAATATGTATACCTTTAGATTTAGCCTTTCCACATGTCTCCTGTGCCTGTAAATGAGTAATATGCTACTACTGCACAGGATGCAATCAATAATCAACTCATCATGATTTCTGTATCAAAACATTTTATCTATAATTGTTTTCTACCAGAGAATTAGCAAGTGAATGGAAAGCTACAAGAATTGAGGCTTTACATTGGATTGCTGCACTTTTGGCTCGCTACCGCGCTGAGGTGTAATTATTGCTTTCTTATCTACCTTGCTAATGCCTTGTCTAACATGCATCCTTCGGCTAGTTCCTCAATCAGTGGAAACAACCCTTTAATTTTCTTGCGCCTTTTACTTTGTGAATGAAAATAGATTTGCTGTCATTTTACTAGTAGAAACATGTAACATCTGATAACAAGAAAGGGGTAATAATCCCATTATACTACAATTTGTTAGTTTCGCACAATGACTTTATCTTCTAGATTTGGTTTTAGTGTACTAATAATAATGTATGGAAATGTTGTGGAAAGTGTAAAGCGTAGCGAAGCGGGAGGACAAGGCTTAGGTTTTAGTATGCTTTATCGGAGCTATAGTGGCAAAAAGCGCTAAGACGTTTTAAATAATAATATAACAATATAATGGAAAAGTTAGATTGATAGAAACATCTATATACAAGAAAATTATAAAAATAAAAGAGATTTTTCTTTCTTTTCTTTTATTTAGTTTATATCCAATAGTAGAAATACATTGGATAATACTAAGACTATATCAATTAATATGCCAAAATATAAGGTCTAAAAAGATAATGTTAATTATGTTATAGATTATAGAAACAGCGAGTTGAACCGTTCTATCATTTAATATGATAATTTGTAAAATTTATAGAATAGGGCTTTATCCTATCATAATCGGCTAAAAAGCGGGATTAAGCGGGTCTTCAAGCACATAAAAGCATGCCAAAGCATGATTTCGAGCCACTAAAGTAACACAAAGGCTTTAAACCACTGTTTTATACTAAATTGAAGTGCTTTGTGACCGCTTTTCGCTAAAGCGAGAACTTTAGCGGAGCTCTATGGAGCTTTCTACAGCAGTGGCATATGGTTTAATATTAACATTCATTAGTGAGCATTATGCTAAAACTTTTCTTAAGACCAAAACAGAAGTAAATACCCCCGAGTTTCATTAAATGGAAAGTTTACCGAATCGAGTACACAGGAAGGAAAAATAAATAAATTACATCAAAACACCACCGACCACCACAAGCCGGCCTTCAAAAATGTTTGGAACGCTTTTTAACCCTAGACGATTATGGTAAAACTTGAATATTTGATTTTCCATGTACTGAAGGAGTTTGTAAAAGGAAAAGCTGGTATGTTGTATTGTTTAGTCCCTTACTAAATTTGGTTAAAACTAGATAAGTTCTATGTCTTGCATTCACTCTATTGCACCAATACCCTAATTTAATTAAGATGGAAAGTTGCCTAAAGGGAGTATTAGATATTTACTTATTTTCCTATATCATTCTCATAAATTACCATTTCCTTCTCTTCTCTAAAACTGGAAAATCAGCATTTATCATATCATCTTTTCCAAGATGAAACTCATCAATATAGGCTAGTCAGGTTATAAGCCTCCCACAGAGTGCTATTCTTATAATTTGTTATAGTTCTAACTCATGTTACATTTTTGTGCTTGAAGTTCTTACGAAATTAGTTATTAAGTTTTCTCTTTCCCTTAGCTTTGTCTCACTCATTTGAACTTACATTTACTGTGACCTATATCATATCCAATATTGAATTTAATTCCCTTCTTCAGCCTGTTAATGGTTGCCTAATTGTACTTTTTTGGATGTCTGGCTCATGCCAGTGTGTGAAGATACTGGTCTTATTAATATAGCAGCACATAGAATGTCAAAGATTCAAGTCTATGATTAAATTATTTCTTTACTCTACTGACTTATTGCTTATGTTTATCTTATTCCTTTTCTCTTATACTTTTTCTGAGCAGGTCATTTCTTACTTGAGTGACATCTTTGATTCCCTTTTGACGGCACTGTCTGATCCTTCCGATGAGGTACAAAAATTTATTATAGAAATAAGTTTTTTTTGTTGCAAAAGCATACCGGTTCCTTTTTAGATGTTATTTAGAACTGCTTGTCATTTCTGTCTTTCCATATGTACAATGTCTTCCTGCAAAAACATGTATAACATGAATCACCTTAGAATCATTCATTCTACTGTATATTACAGTGTTAGTTATTTTAAAAATGCCGTGATAAGTAGTTACTCTAGTGCTGAAGTAAAATAGTCAAGTTTATAGCTGTTTCTGTAACATCTCTCATATGACTTTGTAGATAGTAAAGTCACATATCTTTCCTGGCGTTACAAGATGACATGCAAATGTGTCAACTTATTTATTTCTCAATCTTCATTTTATTGCTTGGCATTGGTGGTGCCCACTGCATCATTTAGTTGGGGACTGGCTATACATTGTATACTTGAATTAACTTGGAGATCGCCTTGCATGATCATTTACTGTATTATAGAGGAATGCAAGAACCAGGCCTACTAACAGAATTTTTGCGCCCATGCTAGTTGTTTAGTTAATGCTTCTGATTCTATGATTGTCAAGCCCTCGTTGTCCCTTTTTGGCTTGTTCTTGGGTAATGTAATGGCATGAGCCCAGGATTTTTACTTTCTGGGCGTTAATCTTTTTCAGTCTACATTTCTTTAGCACCTATAATTGAAACGAATATTTATGTCAAGTTTGAACAGATGAGATGTACTTAATGTTGGTTAATAATGTTTATGCATGAATTTCATAATATACAGTAGAGTGTTATATGCGTAGCTTTCCATATATGGTTGTTTATCAACTGAGCTCCGTTATTTTAATTTCTTATACCATTTGTGCCTTTCTGCTTCAGGTGGTTCTGCTGGTACTTGAAGTGCATGCGTCCATTGCTCAAGATGCTTCGCATTTTCGTCAACTTGTTGTTTTCTTAGTCCACAACTTTCGTTCAAATCACTTGCTTCTTGAAAAGTAGTGCTCAAAATCCTTATTTCCGCAGTGTGTCATCTGTTTTCTTTATAGCTGATAATTATAACAAAATAAGTTCTGAACTTCCTTAGGCGTGGTGCGTTGATAGTACGTCGTCTATGCGCGCTTTTGGATGCAGAACGAGTTTATCGTGAATTTTCTATGATTCTAGAAGCTGAAGATGACTTTGATTTTGCATCCATAATGGTTCAGGTTTTTATCTGAGTTGATTTGAACACATTTTCTTTTTAAAAGCTTATTAAAACGATTTTTAGTTTCTCATCCGCCTTTTAATTGCTAGGCCTTAAATTTGATTTTGCTCACTTCAACGGAACTCGCTGAGCTGCGATCACTTTTGAACCAATCATTGTCGAATTCTGCTGGCGGAGATTTATTTATTTATTTATATTCTTCTTGGTGTCATTCTCCAATGGCTACAATAAGCCTGTGTCTTCTAGCCCAGGTATGTTTCTGCCATTGTGGTCACTCACACATTTTTGTCGGAGTTCTCTCTAATGACATCGTGTTATATGCCATTTACAAAAAAAGGCATACAGTCATGCAAGTTCTATAATTCAGTCACTTGGGGAAGAAGACATAAATGAGAAGTTCTTAATACAACTGGATAAGTTCGTCCGTCTGCTTGAAACTCCTACTTTTGTTTACCTAAGATTTCAGGTATGTTCCTTTACATGGTTTGACTAGAACATCTCTTTTATCAATTTATGCATCAAGGTTAAGGTTTTTTTTTGTGGGTGGTGTTGGTGGGGGGGGGGGGGGGGCAGAACTACCTGTAAGTATATGCCCGAGCAGGAACCTCTTTAGGAATCTAATTTTTTTATGTTAAAGAAGCCAGAATTTCCTTCCTTTAAGTATATGCCCGAGCTGTAATGACTCTAATGTACTTTCCTCAATCACAAGGAACAGAAACTTCCTTGGTTTTCATTTAAGGAACTCTGTATTTTTCTCTGTTCAGCTAATATTTGTGTTTATTTCTTTTCTGTTGGAGCTTTTATGTATTTCCTTTCCAGTAATAAGCTGTTTATGCTTTCATAATGCTGTAATATTGGAACAGTGCACTGTACGTAGAACCAGGTTCTACTCAATATCAAATAAACCAATATTTATTGGTCCAAATCACCATTCCAAATTTGGTATTAGGCAGGCAATACTGAATTCAAATCTACATCGAACCTCACTACCCGACACCTCCACCCCAAAGACCACTCCACATCGCAACCACAACCACACCCATGCACCTACCAACATAAAAGCAACTCCTAGCAGTTCACACCCCAAATACTGAAAATTCTCTTGTTGATGTACTGTGTTCTTGCTAGATTTTTGCTAAATGAAGTTAGATGTATATAGGATCAAGATCAACAGATTTCTTCAATAATATCTTGACGGGGAAGCTTGTAGTTATTCCTCTTTCTTGTTTATTTCCTTGAAATTATAAATTGGGAATAAATGTCCTTTAATTTAAGTATGTACCATAAATTCTGTTTTAAATTGGTTCTATTAGTGAAAACTCGTTTCAGTAGTTACACTTCCTATATGAATTCCATGTAGCTGTAGATAAGCAATATGCTAAAGTTATTATCAGGATTTTAATGTGTCAACCATGAAAGTCGTGCTTCAATTACAGGCGAACCATTGCAAACTATTGACATCCTATATTCATTTCTCAATCATTACTAACTTTCCAATTTTCCATACAAGGATACTTATTTGGAACGGGAGGCTGGTATTATCCATTGTTGTGAAAATTAGAAAGCGAAGCACGTAAAGCTACTTTCTTTTTGTTAGTAGTCAGCAGTCCTCATTAGACTTTACTGTTGGCATCACTGCTTCATTTGTTCCCTGTGAGAACTATTATATTTAGCTGACACAAGAAGTCAAGGGCAAAGGCTTGTTGTTGTTGTTGTTGTAGTAGTAATAGTAAAACGTATATACATTTTATTATTAATCTTTTGAAATTTTTTAATGTGAATTTTGATTTCTGTGTTTTTGTAGCTGTTGGAACCGGGAAAGTTTATATGGTTGTTGAAGTCTTTATATGGTCTTTTAATGTTGCTCCCCCAGGTAACTTTACGGTTATGCATATGCCTGATAATCTATCTTGATGTCTATTATAATTTGCCACCTTGGCTGTTACGAACTAAGTTTGCATATGGATGAGGATATGGGAAGCATCTACCATGCCATGAACCATCTAGGTTTTGAATTGCATTAGCTTTTTAGTACTGAAATGCAACATGAACCAAAATATCCCAACTTTTGTCTATCTTACAACCAAGTTTCAGACAGAAATGTTACCCATCATCTTCCATGTTATCATTGCTAAATCAAATTACGCCCTTCTAGCCTATTGTGGGCAAGATATGATTCTTGCTTCTTTACTCTTAATGAGGATGGGCGACCTTTAATTAATGTCAGTTGCAACTTCATCAATTCAATCATAACCGAAATTTGCAACATTGCCAATTATAGAAAGTTTTTAACAACCAATGGAATCCCATGTTGGATTAAACTGTCAGGTGACATTAGAACATGAAGTAAATATGTGGCCCATTGTGGATGTACAGTTTGTGTGTGCTTGTGTACTATAAACATAAATTTAGTGCCTAATTTTTCATCTATCTGATAAAATATAATAATTTAATATAAGGCAGTAAAATAGAGGCATTTTTTTGCATTGAGGCTATAAATCACTATTAGGTGGCTGTCCTGCACGGTGCTAGCGTAGTTGACTTTAATACTTGGACTACATAGTCATTTTAAACTTTGAAAGCATGAATTATGTTGGTGTATTGAGTTAATCCTTGATTTACGTATGCTTTCATTACCTTTCTTTATGATTGATGTCCTTTTTAAAATTTGATTATAAGAACCATAACCTTTTTCATTTTTTCTGGCTAGCTAGCAATAACTCATCTCCTGTACGTCTTGATGTATCATTTGCAGCAAAGTGCAGCCTTTAAGATCCTTAGAACTCGCTTAAAGACTGTACCGCCAAATAATGTCAATAGCGAGCTACTCAGGAAATCACAGATTCAACAAATACCTGATGATAGTAACAGAAATCAAGATGCAGGATATGCAATCAACTTTCCGCTTAGACTCCAACAATTTGCGCATGTTCAGCAGCAGCATCGCACACATGCAAAATTGCAACTGCAGTCCCGCATATTGTCTTCCTCAACAATATCGAAGGTTCGAATTCTCCCCGCACTTCAGCTTTAGAGGACGTGTTATCAAAACTTAATGTGCTGCCTCTTTATGGGAACAAGAATGAAATTAGATATCCTTCATACCAAGGTGCGAGGTTTCGGCCGAAACCACCGATATGTGGTGGTTTCGGTTCGGTTTCGGTGAAGACCGATACGAAATCCGAAACCGATACGAAACCAACCATACAATATCGTTTCGGCTGAAACCTTTAAAAACTTATTTTTTTAATACCATTTTTACTGTCGTTGTGATCATTGTAGCCCTTCGTTGTTAGATAACCGCAAAAAAGTGAATCCAAACTCTATATTAATACTTATCTAAGTACATTTTTCAATATATTTTGTATCATGGCTGGATTTTTAAATACTATGACCATTGTCTTGTGATATAAAACCATAAATTTAAGTATTAAATACATCTACACTTATATGTATGTTGTATTACCGTCGAAACTGAAATCCAATCCGAGATTAGCGAAACTGGCCGAAACCCAGCGAAACTAATAAAATTATGAAAGACCGAAACCGAAACCGAGTTCTTGAACCTTGCTTCATACCTCATATGCAATGGGGATATATAAGAAAAACAGAAATAATAAAATAGATTGAAAGGGACACAATGATTTTCTTTTATTTTCACTAGAAAAGGTAACAACAACCGAGCCTTTTATCCCAAGCATATGGGGTAGACTACATTAACCAACATGAGAATCACGCTGGGTCTAGCACATGCATCCTCCGCCTCCACTCACTCCTATCAAACAATATATTTTCATTGAGGCTTTTGGCAACCATATCTTTTCGATCATCTCCATCCATGTTTTCTTCGGTCTCCCTTTCGTTCTTTTGACATTGCCTATATCGATAGTATCCATTCGTCGAACCGGTGCTTGCATAGGTCTGCGTCGCACATGATCAAACCAACCGCATCTTCTCCTCCACATGTGCTATATCAACTTTTGCACGAATATCCTCCTTTCGCACCATATCTTTTCTAGTGTTGCCACACATCCAACGAAACATGCGCATCTCTGCTACGTGCATCTTCTGTGTATGATACTCCAGTATTCTGTACCGTATAATAAGCCAGGTCGAATAGCGCTCCGATAAAACTTCATTTTCAACCTTAACAAAAAGTTACGATCGGACAAAAGCCCTGTTGCACTTCATTTCAACCAACCAGTTTGGATCCTTCGATTAACATCGCTATCGATTTTCCCATCCTTTTGGATGATGAAATCTGGATATCTAAACTGATAGCTCGGTGAAATCTCTTATCCTTCCAGTGTTATACCAATGTGGTCTTGACTTCTCTGTTTTGCTAAATTTGCAATGCATATATGCTATCTTGGACTTGCTCAATCCGAACCCCCGAGATTCCAACTTTTGTCTCTATAACTCCAATTTTGCATTAACCTCTGCTTTCTTTTCATTTACTAAAACAATATCATCAGCGAATAGCATACACCAAGGTACCTCATTTTGAATAGTTCTAGTAAGCTCATCCATCACGATGGTAAACATGAATGGACTTAATGCAGATCTTTGATGTAAGCCAATTGTAATCGAAAAATCACTCATTAGGCCGCCGCAAGTTCTGACATTTGCCACCACTCTATCGTACATATTCTTGATTATGTCAATGTACTTGACGGGGTCCTCCTTCATCATTGCCCCCTACAATACCTCTCTTGGTACCTTGTCGTACGTTTTCTCTAAATCAATAAATATCATATGCAAATCTCTTCTCTTTTCTCGAAAACGCTCAACAAGTTGACGAAGTAAATGAATAGCCTCCGTCATCGATCGTCCAGGCATGAACTCAAACTGGTTCTCTGTTATCTTAGCATCCTTCCTTAGCATGTGTTCAATTACTCTCTCCCAAAGTTTCATGGTGTGACATAAGTTTTATTCTACAATAGTTTGAACAACTTTGAATGTCGTCCTTATTCTTGTAGATAAGTACAATGGTACTTTTCCTTCACCCATTTGGCATCTTTTTGGTCTGCCAAATCTTATTAAACAGATCTATCAGCCATTTAATGCCTATTTCTCCTAAGCATCTCCAAATCTCGATAGGAATCTCGTCTGGACCAACCGCTTTTCTTGATCCCATTCTTTTCAAAACCTCTTTAATCTCTGGTATTCTTATTTTACGTATGAAATCACAATTTATGTCTTGAGATTGAATGACAAGTCCATCCAAATTCTTAGTAAAGCTCTCATTGAACAATTTATCAAAATAATCTCTCCATCTTTCCTTAATATTCTCATCTCGAACTAAAACTTTCTGATCTTTATTTTTGACACACTTCACTGCACATAAGTCTCTTGTCTTCCTTTCCCGCATCCGAGCAATCCAGTATACATCATTTTCAGCCTTCTTAGTGTCCAACTTCTCGTACACCTCTTTGTAAATCTTAGCTTTAGCTTAACCACTTTCTTAAATTCCTTTTTAGTCATTTTATACTTCTCAAATCTCTTCGCATCTCTGCTTTTCTTCAAATCTTTATAAGAATCTCTCTTGATTTTATTGATTTTAATAGCAGTCTTTACTTCTTCGTTCCACCATGATGTGTCCTTAAATGGTGGAGCACCACCTCTCGACTTACCAAGTAGATCTTTAGCTATCCTTTAGCTGTCTGAATCATTTTCAGACTGTCAATCCGCCTCTTGAACTACACTATCTATAAAAGTCTTTCGGTTATCTTCCTTCCGTCGCCACCACTTAATTTTAGGTTCTATCTTACGTCTAATCTTTCTAAATCATTTTCTAAATCGAAAATCTAGAACTAAAAGTCTATGTTGAGTGGTTACACTCTTACCCGACACTACCTTACAGTCGATACAACAATCTCTATCCTTCTCGTCAAAAAAAGTCTATTTGACTTGTACTTGATCCGCTCCTAAAGTTGATAAGGTGAGAGACTTTCTTTTTCTAAACCAAGTGTTTACTAAAATCAAGTCATAAGACAAGGCAAAATCTAGAATCGAGCTACCTGTTTCATTCCTTTGTCCAAAACCAAAACCTCCATAGTATCAAATCCACTACGACTAGTACCTACATGTCCATTGAGATCACCAATAAATAACTTCGCTCCACTGGGTATCCTTTTGACCATCTTGTCTAAATCCTTTCAGAATAGACGCTTACTAGCGTCATAAAGACCTAGCTGTGGTGCATAAGCACAAATAACATTAAGGATCTCCCCACCTAGAATAAGCTTAACCAGTAAAATTCTATCACCTTTTCTCCTAATCTCAACTATATCCTCAAGCAACCGTTTATCTATGATTACGCCTATCCGATTACGATTTTTATTTCTATCCGTATACCAAAGCTTATAAGCTCAAGGCTCTATGACTCTACCCTCTTCACCTACCCACTTAGTTTCTTGCAAACACAATACCAACTCTTCTGATCATCATCTCCACTAATTCTGTTAGTCTAAGAGAACTTATATCCAAGAAGTTAGATGGATCCTATGAAACCCTTGTTTATTTGTCATTACACTCGGGGTCCGATGTAGCGCGCCGCTTCCGGACGACGATCTAGAAGCTCTTGCATACTTAACACTGCACCCGGGATCCTATGTAGCGCGTCGCTGAGCAGGGGACGCCCCAACGATATTCTTATTATGGTTCATGCTATAGAATGTGACAATTTTTTTGTTGGCTGTCACAAGCCTACCACAACCCTCATCCTTTTTCATCCGGACTTGGGACCGGCAACGGTGGGTTTTTTCACTAGAAAAGGTAGAATTTACAATATCGTTGAAGAAAATTCATGTTGATATTCCATTTTTTTAGCTTTCAATTTTTGTTTCTAACCAACAAAACACATTTGAAGTTCTATGTTTCTGGGTACATAATCTTAAATGTGTGAATTAATGCCGACCGTAGCACTTTTTTGAAATAATCTTAGACACTCTATACACCATTAATTTGAAAGAAATAAGAACAAAAAAGAGAAGGAAAACAATTGCAGTCTTTCTTCTCCATGTAGTAGAAAAATTTCAGTTGCATTGAGAAAAAATACATCTTGAAATTTCTCCTTAATATTGTTTTACTTTATTTTAGTTTCCAAAGGAGGGAAAGCAATATGTTAAATCACCACTCTTCCATACCCCATGTTTCTTATTGGAAGTGTGAAATATCATGAGATAATCGACCCGAGTTTTCTTGGTCCTTTGAACTTGGTTCATGAAAAAGTTGCGAGAGCGGAAATATACCCTTTATTCTTAACTAGCAAACACTTCAAGAAGACAAAGATATATAAATATTGGTTTTCTTAACATGTAATTCTTGAACTTCGCTAGCTTATCTCAACTTACCCAGACTACATATTTAACCCCAAAAGCCTTTCTGCCCTTCCACACTTTTTCCTCCCTCTCCTAAATAGCTTAAGTGCATGGACACCCTCCTACGATTACCGCCATTGTCACTATTCAACCTTTTAGACCGAAATCCCAATCCATAGAATTTTGGTAAATTGCTATATAATTATTCAAAGTTCCACTCCTATTGCACTTTAATTCCTTAGGGGGTGTTAGTCCCAAGTCGTTTGAAAATACAATTCCGGAGTTTGAAAATTCATGTTAGTCAAGTTATTTAAAATTGGAATTTGCTTAATAGTGTTAATCAAAACTAGCATTTTAGAATGCGAAAATTTGAACTTTAGAATTTATCATTTATAGTACAAAAATGAAAAAACCAATCAATTTTCAAACTACCTTGGTTTTCTAAAATGACATTATAATAGATTAAAATTTAACTAAACCGTCCCTCTGGGTATCATCACCACCATTAACCGGACATCGACCGCCACCGCCGACCGTCCCCGTTGCCGTCCCCGTTCGTCGCCACCATCACCGCCGACCGTCCCCGTTGCCGTCCCCGTCTCCGACTGCCGAACGTCGCTGGCCCCGTTCATCGCCACCATCGCGGCCCCCGATCGGCTCCACCATCGCCGCCGTTGATCGCCTCCAGTCACCATCCCAAATGGCGCCACCATCACCACGCCGATCGATGCCTTTGACCGCCGGCCAACCATCCTCATCACCGGCCAACGGTCTCCTTCGCCGCCACTGGTCTTCCACCGCCATTGATCGGCGTCCGTCAAATCTCTGTGTACCGGGTAACGTCTACTATTAAATATATTATCCTAAATTACTTATGGATTTTAAAACCAAATGACTAGCATTTTGAATAGAAAAGAATTTTATCAAAATGACGGTCATATCATTTACAAATTTTGGATTCCAAAATTATTTGGGACCAACACTCCTTAGAGATTTTTCCCCGGCTTGTAAAATGCCCTAAAGTATACTTTCTAAGTAAGTACCCTCAGTCGACCTCCATTAACTAGCAAACAGAAAGTAACTTCGATTACTTTTCCTAATCTTCTAGGACTTTGTACCAAGGTATTGGTTAGATAATTGCATTTAGAATAAATGGAGGTTAACAGAAGGCAGTCAACTAGAAATCGGCTGTCCTTTTGGGGGATAACAGAAGGCAGTCATACGTAGGAAAATATTGATATTAAAGTGCAGCAGGTTGAGAGTTTGGGGGATTATATAGCAATTTACCCATAGAAATTCCCAATTCTTCCGAGGGTTACAGCCACCAAACACCCTAAAACTCCCCAAACCCTCTTCCACTTGTCTTCTTTTAAGAACCCTGAAGTGCCCATTTTACTTCAGGAAAAGCTAATCTCAAGTGTGGAACACAAAAACAAACTTAAATTTTTACCTTGTGATTTACAAACCAGGGATTTTAATATTCTTGGAAGCAGAGATGGTGTGTATATGGGGTTTAGGGACTATGTATAAAAGAACAAATAATTAGATATAGCTGTTGCATAACTGCTTTCTTGAAATGTACAGGAGATTCAAAGATTAGAAAACTCTCGTAGATCCTCTCAGGTTTCAGAGACGGGTCAGCATTCTATGTCATCAAGATAACCCTGAGACGATATTGCCGCTGAAGAATGCCTGTTCGTTGTAATATGGATCCCTCGCTCGCTTTCTCTTGGTTGCAAGAGGTTTGATGACAGGCGTCCAGTTGTATATCCTGCAGTTTACTTTTCCCATTTATTGGGCCAATATTTTTTGGGGGTGGATAATTATTGATAAGGAAATAGCGGGGGATGGTTGAGATGCAGAATCGAATATGTATTTTTTACATAAGAAAATTGGAAAGCCCATGTGGTTGTATATTTTTGTGAAGACCATATGAGTTGGCTCAGTAAATCATCAGCTGATTTAACAACCTCTGTAAGGCAGCAGCCAAATATGTATATCCTCCACTTTTTGCAGATTTCAATGAGAAATTACTGTCATTTTATGTATGTTAGTAAGTTTTGTCATTTTAGGATAGTTTTCCATATCAATCATAACAGGCAGATAGTTTCCTACTGTTTAAAATATCCAAAATTTTCTTCCAACTGAACGAAGCAGAACAGGCAAGAAATTCTAGCTCACAGTGACAGCAGGGTTAGCATCCACAGAGTTTCGAGAACTTTTAAAAACTATACAAAATTTCTGCACCCCCCCCCCCCCTCCCATCTCAAACGTGGAGCATCTGAACCTGCTTCCCTTCTGCGATAGAACCCTATCATAATACCATGTCTAATGCTTCCCTTGCAATCTTTGCATCTATAAAAAGGTGACAGCAGGATGCAAGGTTTATCCAAACCAGGAAAAATAAAATAAAATACGGAAGAACAAAATGCATAAGAGAACAAGTCGGAAATTTTCAGAAAGCGGCATCAGATCTCTAGTTGCTTCAACTGTGCTATTTCCGCAGATTGTACCAAATCCTTCCCAACCAGAAATCTCCTCCTTGGCAGCTGGCTTCACACCCTTCTCTTCAGCAACTTCCTGAACCTCTACTTTGACATCCTTAACCTCTGTTGTAGTTGGGATCACAATGGCCGGTGAAGGCTGCGTCTTCACTTCAGATGGGCAAACAATGGGTGTTGGTTCATCCTTTGCCTGTGCTGGTCGTATCACCACTGGTGGTGGAGCAGCAAAGACCGGAACTGCCTGCCTTATGCGAACCGGCGATGCCATTCTTATTTTCTGTTGTCCCATCACTTGAGGAAGATGCTGGTCCAGCTGGTGGTGGAAGAGTCGGGGACGAGAAAACCGGGATTATGTTAATAAGTTATGTGAAGGCAATTGGATGCTTAATATATATCGGTGCAATATTTGATGATCTATATTATGAGAAAACCAAGCATATATTGGTTCTGTAGGAATTTATTATATTTGCGGGGCATGTGGCATCATGCTAACTTTATTATGCTACAAACGCACGAAATTCTCACCTAAAATCGAAGTGAGATGGATCCATGAATAATGTGTTCCACCTCTATAGTAAAACGATGACTCCGCCTCTGTAGTAAAACAACGACACTGTACATATGTTATAAATTAGTGTTCTTACTTTGTTGCATAATAATTTTTCTATTCTTATTTCACCTGTGTAGATATACCTTCTTAATATCAATGAGCTTCAAAATTCCTCATATATATATATATATATATATATGAGAATAATGGAGGAAAGAAGCCATAGGAGGGAATTTCCTCCCATGGCGTCGAAAAAGTACGTCCTCCGTCATGTTTTCCGACGATCGGGATCCATCATATTCATCGTTATCATCTAAGATGTGGGTACGCCAAATTTAATGTGATTCTACAACTTTTTCACCGTTGATTTAGCAATGTAAAAAGTTCGATTGTCGGTAAACCGTTAATTTTGAATCTACTAATTCAACGGTGAAAAAGTTGTAGAATCACATGAAATTTGGCGTACCCACATCTTAGATGATAACGATGAACATGATGGGTGCCGATCGTCGGAAAACACGACGGAGAACGTACTTTTTCGACGCCATAGGAGGAAATTACCTCCTATGGCATCTTACCTCCACTATTCTCTCTCTCTCTATATATATATATAGAGAGAGAGAGAATAGTGGAGGAAAGATGCCATAGGAGGGAATTTCCTCCTATGGCGTCGAGAAAATACGACCTCCCTCAATTTTTCCGCTGATCGGCACCAACCATCTTCATCGTTATCATCTAAGATGTGGGTACGCCAAATTTCATGTGATTCTACAACCATTTCACCGTTGATTTAGCAATGTAAAAAGTTCTATTGTCGGTAAACCGTTAATTTTGAACCCACTAAATCAATGGGGAAAAAGTTGTAGAATCACATGAAATTTGGTGTACCCAAATCTTAGATGATAACGATGAAAATGGTGGGTGCCGATCATCGGAAAAAATAAGGAAGGATGTATTTTTTCGACACCATAGAAGAAAATTCCTCCTATGGCCACTTTCCTCCATTAACCTCATATATTATATATATATATATATATATAGAGAGAGAGAGAGAGAGAGAGATTAATGGAGGAAAGAGGCCATAGGAGGGGATTTCCTCCTATGGCGTGGAAAAAATACAACCTCCACCATTTTTTCCGACGATCGGCACCCATCATCATCATCGTTATCATCTAAGATGTGCGTACACCAAATTTCATGTGATTCCACAACTTTTTCATCGTTGATTTAGTGGGTTCAAAATTAACGGTTTACCGACAATAGATTTTTTTACATTGCTAAATCAACGGTGAAAAAGTTGTAAAATCACATGAAATTTGGTGTACCCACATCTTAGATGATAACGATGAAGATGATGGGGGCCGATCGTCGAAAAAATTGGTGGAGGTTGTATTTTTTCCATGCCATAGAAGGAGGCCTCTTTTCTCCATTATTCTCATATATATATATATATATATATATAGATATATATAATTTGTGCATTAGTTTTAAAAATCCTCATACCTACCCAAAAGTTTACAGATGCAACACGCCTGCGCTAAAAGGCAGCAACTCTCAAGCTCCTCTCCAGACAAAAGCACAAGCCAACGAGTCATATTCCCCAAATTACCAAGTGAAAACATTCAGGGAAACTAATCTTACACTAATAAAAAGATATGCCATACACAAAATATCAGCAACACTAGCTCACCCAACCCTACTCGTTTACATGAATTAAACCATACACAATAGAGAGTACATCAAAGGCGATAACAAGGCAACAAGCAAGCAAACCCAAAATTGCACCTCTGTAGTCAACCACCAGTACAACACATTTACAAACCACATCACAATTCTCTCGGCGCTAATTACAATCGTTACTTGCAAAAGAAAACAAACA
This sequence comes from Agapanthus africanus, assembly GCA_030015575.1. Taxonomy (NCBI): domain Eukaryota; kingdom Viridiplantae; phylum Streptophyta; class Magnoliopsida; order Asparagales; family Amaryllidaceae; genus Agapanthus; species Agapanthus africanus. The sequence goes on from JASDDO010000016.1 coordinate 533,245,333, forward strand.
GGAACAAAGAAGAACTAGAGAGCATAAATCTTTTTCTCATGATCTGACAATGCATCCACATCGGAAAACGTCTCAATAAGATTGAAGAGTGTTTTTCGTCACCCTATTGAGATAGAAATACGCGTGCTTATACAGATTCCCCCGCACAGGGTAGGCTGGGGTTTATTAATTGTGGAGATCCGAATCTCCGGCAGCCGCGGACTAAGCATTGTTAATTACCCATCGCCTTTGAAGCGAGAGAACAACTGGTCATGCGAACTCAATGCACTCGTGTGGGTGTGTTGTATTTTGAAAGTGTTTTGGACTATCGGGGGCCTCGCAGAGTTTACGGAGGTCCCGCTACCTGGATAGCGGGCTGAGGGTCATGGGGACAAGCAGCCCCTTGCAGTATGGGGGACAGCGCCCGTTAGAAATATTTTTCAACGGTGAAAGTGTTTTGAGTGTGGAGCATGTAGGAAAAAAAAGGGGTGAGAAGCGTCTTAAAGACGCGTGAGACAACACGTGACCGCTGGGCGCCAGCGGATCATGTGCCCTGCGCGTGGGCGCCCGCACAGCGAGTCACGTGCCCTGCGCTTGGCCGTTGGGCCCCGCCCAGCGGGTCACGTGGCCGCTGGGCGCCAGCGGGTCACATAAGCGGTACGCGACCGCTGGAAACACTAGCGGAAAAATGGGCTCAGCCCTTGGGCCGGGAGTTGAACTCCCTTAAGGCTTTGGAGTTGAACTCCTAGGGAAAAGGGGATTTTATTTAGACTAAAACTTTTAAAAGATCTGGGTTTTGGGGTTAAACTCCTTGGAGAATTTGGATCTTGGAGTTGAGCTTCTCAAAAATTAGTTTGGAGTTAAACTCCCAAAAGATTTTTAGAGATGACGAAAGGGGACCCCTTCTTTCTCCTCTCAAAATGAGATTTTGGAGACGGGTCTCCTTCTTCCTCCTCTCGTTTCATTGGATCTTGAAGCAAAAGAATGATGAGATTTAAAAATCTCCCGTTTAGAGATTTGATGGTAGATCTAAGCTCTCCTTCAAGGGTTTGATGGTGAAACTTTATTTAGTTTTAAGAAAAAGAAAGCTAAATTCTTGATTTAATTGGAAATAAAGATGAAGAGCAGGAACTTGAGAGAGGAAGATGGAGACACAAACCCTAATATTTTTTGAGGGGAATGAATTCTTTTTTCATTTCATCATAATATTGCCTTATATAGGCTTACAAGTTTACACATAGCCTCTTGGGCTTTACAAAATGACATTTTTCCCATCCAATGTCTCATGTGCTTATTTCTTTTTGCACATGAGTCATGAGCTTTACAAAAATTTGGTTTTTTGCCCATTTATTTTACATTTATGCATGAAAATTATATCAAACTTATTTATTACATAAGTTTCTTTTCGGCATGGGAGGCCGACCTCTTCATATTCGGGCTCGACTTGGGCATGAGCCCACTTGACCTGGGCTTGGATCCACTTGTTTAGACTTGGGTTCGGGTTTAGACACACTTGACTTAGATTCAGGCTTGGGCCCAGTCCCATTTTTCGGACTTTGAGTTTGATTTATTGACCTCGATCTCAGGATGTAATTTTTGACCCAACAAAGACCAAGAAAAGGACTTGCTCCCGCTCCCCCTTTTAATGTCCCAATCATCACGGGCCCACCAATTGCCGTTAAAGTTATTGCCATCCAGGATGAATCCTTACCCACGACTACAAAAGCTAAGGCAAGAAAAGCCCCGCAAGTACTTAGACAAGAAACTCAAGTACTTAGACAAGCAACCCGCATAAGCTTGTTTACGACCGAAACAACTTGCTTTTGAGCTCCGGTTTCCCAAGCAACCAAAGTGATTTGAACCACAACTACAGTAAGAGAGATGAAAAGAGCCACGGAATTTAAGAGACAGAAGGCTCCAAATCCATTCGTCTCGGCTATTTTTGCTTTACCCGAGTCCAGGCCTTCTTGAAAATATTGCCCGGGCAAATTGAAGATGGCTACGAAAGCGATGGAGGCAATTAGGACAGCTACTACAGTAACAGAGTTGATTGTGTTTTGAACGGCTTCTCGATGAAGTTTTCTCAATTCTTTGGCGATTCCTGTGACTCTTTTGTTAGTTTTGGCGTTTTGGATGAGTTGGTCATGGACCCCATGCTTGATATCGCTTACTGTTTTCTTAGTATTGATTCTTCATCGAGTTTGCCGATGTTCCTGGCATTCTTGGCACCGGATTCTCTGAGGGTTTCCATTATATCCATCTGTGATTGTCCGTAAGGGACTTTTTCGGCTAGATCCAGTGCGGTTTGATCCTAATTGTTGACAGCGTTAACTATCCTAATTGTTGACGGCGTTAACTTCGACTGAACTGTAGGCTAATAGAAGCTGCACCATCCGAGAGAATGGGAAAAAAATGTTAATCATAAATTCACTCAGTGGAACAAGTACCTTAGTACCAACCAGCTTAATTACTATAATCAAACATAATCTGCTGATATCAACTTCGAATCCCTCACCAAATCATCACGTAAGTTGGCCACACTAATTTTTGAAAATAGTACCACTCAATTTTGATGGCTCTTTTCCCCTTCATATGCCCTAAGTAAGATACAAAGCTTGATCTGTTCACAACAGCTTATTAGTTTCAATACTCTCCCTTCTAATACCCCATCTTAAACTTTATTTTTCTATAGTTTTAAGAAATGGTTACCCACTTCTTTAACAATTTTTCATCTTACCCAAAGCATAAACAAATGGAATAGAGATATTATCATGCTACTTGAGACATCAATGGAAATAATTCATATGCAGAGTTTAGATTGAAGCTATTCAAGTTTTTCCATTTCTTTTTAATTGGAAATATTTCATTAAGGGAAATAATTCATATTAAACTTCCTTTTTTGTTATTTATCAATGCAGTAACTCTTTGTAACATAATGAAGATCAATTATAATATTTTGTTTCCTAAAGCAAGCCTTCTTTCCTTATTCGAAGCTTTTTCCCATAGTCTAGGCAATTTAAGATGCTACTTTGTCATTTAGACTAATCAAAAGTTGTTCTCTTGTCCATAATCTTCCTGGGTTCATATTTTCACATAAAGGGTTGACATCATATCAATCAAGTTATCAACAATCGCCTCTGGTAAAAAGCTTGTGCACATCCTTTATTTTCATGGATCCTTGTTCCGTAGTCAGCATGCCACTTGTATAATACTATTAACAATGAAAATATCTGAGAATATAAACAGTCTCCTTATAATTAAACGCTCTACTTTACGGGAAGTATTATAATGTTTATCAAAATAAGCAATAGGATAAACGAGCATAACTAACAAGAATAATGATCCAAATAACGATTAAATTATATCTACGGGAAAAAAAAACTAAATTAACTAAATAATAGACATTACAAATGATCCAAATAGATGTTGGCATTATTCCCTTTTTTCGTTTCTTCCAAAAAAAATTAATAAAAATAAAAATTCGATCGAAATTCTGAGTAAGAGGCGTTCAATACCTGTGGCCTCCATTTTCTTGTGGCTAAATGTAAAGCAATGTTTCCTTTCTTGTCATGAATGTTGAATATAGTGCGGTCTGGCCTTTCTTATCTATTATAGAAACTATTCCTGGATCCTTCTCTATAAGTGCTTTCACTATACGAAGATGACCATTTCTAGCAGCCATATGCAGTGAGGTCTTGCCATTTTTCCTAACAATCAACATTGAACTCTCATCCACATCTAGGATGGCGTTCACAACATCCAAGTGATCCTTAACAGCGGAAGAATAAAGAGGGGTAGTGTTTGATGAATCACATTGTCTGCAGAGTTCAGGCCATAAGACCAGTAATCCTTTCTTTCACGATGCCTGCATTCAAACAGGTCGATTAGTTCACATACTGCAGCTTATAGACTTAATAAATCATAGAAGAAAAATAATAGCTTGTTTATAATTTTGATGCATTTTAGTTAATATCTAATACCTTAGAAGTTAGAACATCATGCTAGATCAAGAAATAAACTCTGGGATCCAATGATGATTAAGAGAAACACCATGTTTCCAACTGAATACCGAATGTTTCACTGCTTTAAACAGGAAAGATATACATTTAAAAGTAAGAAAGATGACTGACATATTCATAGTGGATATGATCTTTCAGTGCTATTTACTTGTTATAAAGGTACCCTATTGTCTCTCCTTTTTTTTTATATAAATGGCGTAAATGTGTTTTTAAGTTAAATAAGCTTGATATCATTGCTAATCCATAATCCATCACCTTAAGCTTTTGGGGAAGTAGTCCTTAACATTACAAGCATCGGATTCAAGCCGTCTTGGGTTCAAACCTAATTAAACATTTAGAAATATTTATTGTTTTGCATTTACAAGCATGTCATTCTTCCTCAGCAACCTTTTAAATTGGCCTATAGGTCACGTGACGGGAGTGCCATCAGTGAAATTAGATTCTACAATCTTAATACACGACCCATCAGCTTAAGCTTTTGAAGCTGTTCTTGACATGCGTGTCTTTTGATAACAAGTGCACCAAATTGAGGTTCCTAAAGGACTAGAAACATAGGTCTCTACATCTTTTTAACCTTCCCGGTCGCCACTGATCAAGCTATTCTTTCAAATATACAACCTTCTGTTTACTCCATATCATGAGCCCAAACTCCATTACCTTACTTCAAAACCTATCCTTTTGCTTGCCTCCGCATGATTGAATCCAAAATGCCAAATTTTCTCGGAAGTCGACTCTTTTATGGCCAGATTTCACTTTTGGTCTAAATTCCTTTAACCCGAACCAACTCATCAAAACAAGAAGTAAATCAAAAGCAACTAAAATCCACAAATTTCTCCACTTCTATCTTATATCTCATATCTAAGCTCCATTTCCCAAACAATTTAGTACAATCACATCAAAATCATGAAAACTAACATAAAAAAAATTGAAAAAATAAAAATTCAGAATCAAGAAGTTCACCGAATCGCGTCCATGTCCTTCCCCGATCGAATCTTCGCCGTCTCGAGATCGCAAAATCCGATGAGATACCGAAAAATCTCCTCGTAATTGTTCTCCGCCGCTACGTACAGCGCCGTCTCCCCCACCTCTGTCGTCACCTTCATCAGCCCCGCCGCGGCCAAGCGCCCGCGATTCCGATGACGGCGGCGGCGTCTCCAGATCTGACTGCGTCGAAGAACGACTGCTGCAGCCGTAGACGGAGATCCATTGAGGACGAGAGCTAGTGTTTACTCTCTCTCTCGTTCCTTTTTGTTTGAGAGAGTGAGAGGAGAGAGAAAGTGATGGTCTTTGAAATGATTAAAAGATTGACTCTGGGGCCTGTTTGGTTGCAGAATTATGGAATTTGGATTCCAAAATAGTACGGTTGGAATTTTTGGATTTGGTAATTTGTTGTTTGGTTGGTTTTGGATTCCTAGTATTGGATTTGTAGATACTTATAATTTTTGTTTGGTTGGTGAAAAATGTGTGATTTGGATTTGAGGATTTTAGAGAGAAAGAGAGAATTGTTAAATAAATAAAGTGCATGAGCTCCATCTAAAAGTATAATGAATAGTGTCAAATCCTTGAAAATCCTTAAAAAATTTTAGAATTCCATAATCCTTGTTTTGTGGTGGTCCCCCATAAAAAACAAAGGAATCCTAAAAATCCTAATCTTGCAACCAAACACAAAATTATGGAATCCTAGAATTCCACAATCCAAAATCCAAATCCAAACTCATAATTCTGCAACCAAACAGGCCCCAAGGGTCCGTAATTGAGTAAGCTAATTGGGATTTTAAGGTGCTGAAAATGAAATTTGTGGAGGTAACGGGAGTGATGGAAACAGTTGGAATAGAAAGCTGAGAAACACCGCGTCAGTTGTAAATTTACACAGTTACCCTTAAGCTTGTTGAAATTATAGAGAACTACCCTTTGATTTTGTTTACATTTTGTTTCTTTTTTTCCTTTCATTTTCATAGCGCTTTCTTGAAAACATGTTTTGGCGTGGTTCCTAAAATTCTATTTTAACTTTTTTCCTTATCCAATATCCTCTTGTACTTTAATTCTGTTACCTCTCAACTCTCTATACTTTTATTTTGTTAAGTTTTTTCGAAATATCGATGGAAATGGATCACGGGTAATGTACGCGACTCTTTTTTCTTTTCCAATATTGCCCTCTATACCGATTAAATGACCTGCCTATTTTCTTCCTCAAATTAAAATCACAACCATCTCCAATGCTTTTTCTTTAGGGATTTTTAGATTTGCAGGGCAGGTTCAAGTGTTGGTGAATTCTAGACATAGGTTTACTCACTCGGTTAAAAAAAAAACTCTAATAACGTTCATTGTGCAGGTATTTTGATAATCTTGATCTAAATCTTGAATTTCTTTCATATAGTTATAGATTTTGAAGTAAAATAGGCAATAAGGTTCTTGTGATTGTAATGGACCTATATCATGAATCATGTATTCTTGGTTGAATGTATGTTATGAATTTTTACTCTTTTTTTGTGTTTATGGAACTAAATATTTGATAAATTTGATAAAATGCTTTTTTGAATTGAAAGGTGAGCTTTCTTTGTGTTTATAGCACAAGTATTTGATGCAATGCTAGATTGAATTGGAGTTCGATGAATTCAAAAATTTTGCGCTCTAAATCCATCAATGTCGAAAAATTTGAGGAATTGAGGAGGAGTGCCCGGGCACTCAAATTGAGATGGTTTTTTCCTCTCTCAAGAACAAATAGATATTATTTAATTTTGGGCGGAGAGATAGATGACTTCTAGTTAGAGTTAACCTAAGGGGTCAATTAGGTAACTGAATTAAAGTATAATGGATATTGAGTAAGGGAAAAAAAAACTCAAGTAGGTTTTTAGGAATTAGGCCAAACCATATGCATGTTTCAAAAAAAATAAGCCTTTACACAATTACCTTTAAGTTCTGACCTAACTAGCAGGGGCCACAGTTACAAATTCACTATTCGCGATTAATTCAGCGAGTTCGAAAATTCGGATTCGGAGAACTGTTCGGAAAAAATCGGCAGGTATTCAGGAAAGATTCGGCAGGTATTCGGGAAATGTTCAGGAAGAATTTCGAGGAAGATATTAATAAATGAGACACTGGGTTTTGATGTTGCTAATTATTCGCTGTTTTTTTGAATTATTCGTTGATTTTTTGAGTTATTCGTGAATAATTCGTGAATTATTCGGAGCGTTCTCCAACGGCAATTAAATCGGAGAATTAACCTGCCGATCAAAAATTCATGAATTATTCACGAATTCACCGAATAACTCGCGAATTATATGACTATTACCGAACAATGGCACAAAGTCCAAAGTCAATGTAGATCATATCAATTAAAAGTTTGTTGTCCTCGGGTATATGCAGGTTGTTCTATCTCATACTTATGAATTTTACACCTAGAACACATGAAACACATGAAGTATTAACTTGCAAACATTTCATGATTTTTCTTCTAACTTCTCAATATTTTTCTTGTCATGGAATACGAAAATTAAGAAATTTTTAGAAATTTCAAAATTTTCTTTTTCTTCGGTTTTTCGATATTTTATTTATTAAAGCGCATTCATGAAATGTATAAAAATCCTGAATTTTTTCCTTCGAATTTTCAACAATTTTAACGACAAATTTGGCTAAATTTTAAAAATATCAAAAAAATTCGGGTTTTCAATATTTTGCTTGCTAGCATAATAAAATCATGGAATTTGTTTTGTTTTTCAATATTTTCCATGATATAACACACGCAAAATCGCAAAATTTAAAAAATCTCAAATTTTCTATTTGCTTGCTTTTTTCAATATTCTACAAGCTATAGCACCGAAAATCATGAAATTTTCAAAAATCTTAATATTTTTAGTTTCCTTCGGTTTTTTAATATTTTGCATGCTAAGCATATGTGTAACGTTTTGGAAAAATTTAAAATAATTATTTTAAATTTAAAATGTTATTTTTTAATGTTATTTATTTATAAAATTTTAAAGTATGATAAAAAACTTTTATAAATGAAAGTATTAGTGTAATTAGTTTAGATGGCTTTTAGTTTTTAAAGAAAATTTTAAAGTGAAAAGTTTTATTTGCAAAGAAGGGTTATAGGTTGTACGAGGGTTTAAGTACCATTAGCGAGTATATAGGATTAAGATTAATATGAATCTCACCCACAACACACCTTGAGGTGCACTATGAGCCAACATCTCATCTTTGCACATATGCACCTCACCCCTCCATGGTGACACCTCCTCCTTTCCTTTCAACACAAAACTCTCTCTTTTGTTCAGTTTATCAAACTGAAAATAAGTTTTCACAACACTTTAGCACCAAAACAGTATAGCTCTCTACCATCACAAAGAGAAAAACTAGAGTTTTCATGGATATTGGTTTCAAATCACTCAAGCTAGGCCTCCTCAGCTCATTGTACACATCTTGATGCTTAGAATTCTGTGGAATTCTTCAAATCAGGTAAAAACCCGACTTTTCGGGTTTTATTAAGAGTTCTTGTACCAATTAGTGTTTACGATATCGGAAAAATTGGTTTAGTTTAGAGTTTTAGCCTCAAACTGAATCTGCTATAAGTATATTGTTCTTCGCCGAAAACGGGGATGGGACCGCGTAGGTCCGTCTTACCTGAATTTCGAGGGCGGATACTATTTGGTGCTATCCGTCCACCTCTCCGAAAATACCAAGTTGATTTATGACACCATGTATCGAAGCTTTAAACAGATGCGGCCGATGTAGCAGATTTCGTCAGATTCCCCCTCATTTAAGGGGTTTTTGATTGTGGGGACGCTCTTCCCTGCAGGCGCAAGCCCCTGCAGTTAATTACGCTACCGCATCGCGGTAACAACTTTCTCCATCTCCAGATGGTCACTTCGTGTCGTGGGTGTTTGTTTTGTTTTTGGTTGCCCGTGGATTGTATACGGAGACTAATTTATGTTGTCGCCCGTAGGGCGTGGATTAATCCAAATCCGTATTTTCTTAGATTTGGGTTTGGGTTTGGGTTTAAGGATACGTTAGTCTTATTTGAGACTAAGATCAACTTAAACGTTCGTTGAGGATACATTAGACCAAGATCAACTCAACGGGATCATTTAGATCCAACAATAGAGCATTTGGGCTCTATTGTTTAGTTTAGGAATATTGCGGTCGATTACCAGTTTAAGAACATGGTGGTCCAAGGTTAAGGACATCATAGTCCATGGGTTTAAGGACCCCACAGTCCAAGATTAAGGACATCATAGTCCATGGATTTAAGGACCCCACAGTCTAAGGAATGTTTGGTTGTCGGGACCCGTCACCTCTCTGAAAACGTTGAAGGATTACAACGACAAATATCAGAGGAGTGAAGAGATGTACCATCGAACCAATATTGGTTGAGAGATCTATAGTCCAATTTAGGACTAAGATCAAAGATTTATGAGCATATGGGCTCAATTAATCTGAATAAGGGGTTTATAGCCAATTTGGGTTCGGCCCACTCAGTTAAAATGTTTAAACATTTGACAATGTTGAGCATTGATCTGAGTTCTGACAATATTTTTGTCTTTTATTGAATGCTGAGCATTCATCATAACTTTGGGGCTTATTAAAGAACAATTTATGTTCTATCAGCGCACACGTGAGGAGCACGTGATGCGCTTTGCGCCAGTCAAAGAGCGCTAGTTTATGAGCGCATTGCGCTTCTGCTGGGTAACGCACACGTGATGAGCACGTGGTGCGCTTGGCGCTGAGCGCATTGCGCTAATTTGTGAGCGTAAAGCACTATTTGTTCAGTGGCGCACACATGAGGAGCACGTGGTGCGCTTGGCGCTGAGCGCCAGTCCATGAGCGCAAAGCGCTAGTCCAAGAGCGCAGAATGCTAACTGTGCAGTGGCGCACACGTGAGGAGCACGTGGTGCGCTTTGCGCCAGATCAGGAGCGCTGAGATGCTTCTTTTTAATATGGAGCGCTAAGGCTCTTTTATGCAGCGCTGTGCGCTAAGAATTAAACTCTCCTTTAAGAGATTTTGTCTCATAGATCTCAGAATAAAGTTCGGAGATATTTCAATCTCTTATATTTTGATGAAAGGCTTTGCCTTCATGGATCTGTGATCTTTAAGAGAATTGAATTATTCTCCCCCCTTTTTATAATGAGATGTTTATGATCTCTTTGTATAAAAGACCTAAGTCTTGTAGATCTATGATCTGTAAGAAGAATTATGTTCTTCTTTTTATTTTATGATGGGATCCTTTGATCTTTTTGTGAAAGACCTTGGTCTTGTAAATTTATGATCTTAAAGAAGTGAATTCTTCTTTTTAATTATGAGATGATTTCATCTCTCTGTTCTTTTACCTTGAAGAAAAGTTGTTCTTCTATCGAGAGCTAGGCTCTTCTCTCTCAATTTTCTCAAAGCTTATGGGGGGGTTTCTCTATTTGCTTCTGTATATCCTTAGACTTGAAGTCTGGGGGCTTTTATATAGGGCAAGCTGATTTGTTCAATCGGTTAAAGAGATCTTTTCTCCAATTGATTTGGGGATTTACCCACCGTTGGATCTTTGATCCAAGGGCTTCTGATTTACAGAAAGCAATCTTCTTGTTTTTAACAAGATTGGGAAATCTTTTTCAGATAGAATTTATTTTGTATTTTTGGTGATTTTTAATCACCTTTGGATCATTGATCCAACGGTGCTCTGATTTACAGAGCACAATCTTTTTGTTTGGAAAGATTTTGAGGAATCTCTCCTTAACAGAATTTTATTCTGGTCAATTAATGATTTATCATTATTATTGGATTTTTGATCTGACGGTGGGGAGCTTTTAGTTCCAGCGTTAGCGCACCCGTGCTTTGCTCGTGGTGCGCTGCTTAAGCGCAGCGCTCTTGGCGCTAGCGCACACGTGCTTTGCACGTGGTGCGCTGCTTAGGGCGCACCGCACTTGGCGCTGCTTCTGAAGTGTTGCTTCATTTCAAAATTTGAATTTTGAACAGAGTTTTGCTCTGATTGGGGGAAACAAATGCCCCTCCACCGTTGCGCTCACGTGGCCCACACGTGAGTGCAGCGGTGGCAGCATCTGCGCCCTCGGATCAACTCAGAAGTTGAAACGGCATCTCAGTGCCTATAAATAGGACCCTTGGCCCTTGAGATGGTTTTTGTTCATCTTCTTTCTTCTGAGAATTTTTATTCTCTTGCAGAGCATAGCTCTTTGGCTTAAGAACTTTCTTAAGGACACAACTCTGTCAAAATCTTAGGTAAAAATTAAATCTTTGAGTAGATCATTTAATAATTTAGGGTTTCACCCATTAACAGAGTTTTGCTCTTCATAGATCTTCGATCTAAAGAAAACCTTTTTTAGGGTTTTATTGACAGAGCTTTGCTCTCAAGGGGAGATTTACTCCTTAGCCCGAGGAACCTTCTTATTAAATGCGAAATCCTTTTTAGGATACCTTTTTTAATTGTACAGAATTAAATTCATTGGGTGATTTAGTTAGCACTTATTTCCTCCTTGGGGATGTCAAGAGTTGTTTAAATCCTGTGTCTGTTTCAATAAGTTTTTTCTTAATCAATCTGTCCACTAACTCTCACTGATTTTCCCTTTCAGACGTTATGGACGCTCATATGTATGATCTCGACGAGATTATTTCTTATGGAGACATTCGCGCATTAGGCCACTCCCAAAACCAGGAATTCACAAACGCCCAGTGTGCTAAAATTATGGGTCGCTCTGATGCATACAATGGTCGACTGCTTCCTCACCGTTCTTTTCACTTGAAGCTTATTGTGGGAGCGATCTGGGGAGCACTTCCTCTATTTTATGCCGGCACGACGCTTAAGGCATTGGATGGCGCCGAAGATAAGGTGCACTCGGTGTATCTGATGGGCTTAATCTCAAAGAAAAGGCGAGACAACCTTGTTGATATCCTGCATCAAGCTTTTCAGCAGGCGGCGATACTCGCTGTGTATCGAAGGGTGGAGGACATCAGTGGGGATCCTGACACTTGTGATCGTGAAAGGATGCACACGAAAATGATCCGAGAGGCCCGAAAATTTTTGGATGGCCTCACTTTTGAATTTCTTAATCCATGTCCTGGATTCGATGTCTTGCCTTTGTAACATTCTAACGGCGTTTTCGTTTACTGTTTTCATCAATGTATGCATTTTCTGAAGTATGAATTGCAAGCTTTTTCGTTTCCATGTGTCATCAAACTTTTTCGCACATGCATGAATGGGCATGCCTTGAACGCTTAACTGAATGTGAACCAAATGTTCTCCTTACTGTCGCTTTCTTCTCTTCGCTGTGTCATTGCCATGTAATTTCAGCAAATGTGGCCTGCAGATAGTAAGTGATGGTCCATCTTAGACTCTTTGCAGGGTAACGATGGCTTAGGAAACATGTTCAGGTCCGCCGCCTAAGACTTTTCAATTTTATGAGCCGTGAGGGTCTCATAAAGACTTTTCTCCCTACGAGTCGAGAGGATCTCGTAGGTGTATTTTCTCCTTAGGAATCGTGAGGATTCCCAAGTGTGCTTTCTCTTAAGAGTTGTAAGGATCTCACAAGAGAATTTTCCCTCTTACAAGTCGAGAGGACTCGTAAGTGGTTGTTTCCCTCCTTGTCGAGATTCGACTTTGGAGAGTGTGGTCCGTGAATAGTATACAAAAGTCCATTTTGGACCGACTTGCAGAGCCCCAGTGCTTAGGAAACAGGTTTTTTAATCCCCACTGCCTAAGGCTTTTCCCTACGAGTCGAGAACAATCGAGAAGTTCTCGCAAGGATGTCCTAACGTCACAGTTAACCTCTGCTTTTTACGACAAAGGTCCGTTAGGGTCTGTGGTACTAGGGTTTTGTCTGTCGTACCGTCGCGTTGGCTGATGTATTCCTCGATAGGCAATCTTGCCGTTCGAGTAGCCTTGCGACTGTCGTGTCTCTGATCCCTTCGGGGGCTGGACAAGACGTCTTTAAGCAATCTTCCTAGGTAGTTTGACCGTCGGAAGAGCAAGCGTTAGGAATTTTGCCACGCCGCTTTTTACTTGAGATTAGGCTCAGTTTAGGGAGCCCCGATGAGTCATAACCACTCCACGCTGGTGTGGGGATGATCTCCGATAGTATTTCAGGTTTTATATGAGTTGCCGTCAAGACCCTGAAGCTAGGAATTTGGCCTTTGCTTCGTTTGCTGGCATTGCGTCTGTTGTATCGAGATGAATGTCGCGGTTGTCTCTAGGTTGTTGGTGAACCGTCGAGGTTTGGAGCTAGGGATTTTGCCGTGGCTCCATTGTTTGATTGTCACGTCTGAATCCTGCTGGAGGAAGAATGCTGTGGTGACATCTCGTCTGCTGTACCGAGACGAACGTCGAGGTGGTAACCACTTCGCACTGGTATGGGATGATCTCCGATAGTCTTTCAGTTTTTATATGAGTTGCCATCAAGAACTTGAAGCTAGGAATACTGCCTTTGCTTCATTGTTTTGGCACGTCCGAATCCTGTTAGAGGAAGAACACTGAGGTGACATCGTGGCTGCTGTAACGAGACGAACGTCGAGGTGGTGACCACTCCGCGCTGGTGTAGGATGATCTCCGATAGTCTTTCAGGTTTTATATGAGTTGCCGTCAAGACCCTGAAGCTAGGAATTTGGCATTTGCTTCGTTTGCTTTGGCGCGTCCGAATCCTGTTAGAGGAAGAACGCTGGGGTGACATCTCGTCTGCTGTATCGAGACGAACGTCGAGGTGGTGACCACTCCGCGCAGGTTTGGGATGATCTCCGATAGTCTTTCAGGTTTTATATGAGTTGCCATCAAGACCCTGAAGGTAAGAATCTGTCATTTGCTTCGTTTGCCGGCATTGCATCTGCTGTATCGAGACGAATGTCGCGGTTGTCTCTAGGTTGTTGGTGAACCGTCGAGATTTGGAACTAAGGACTTTGCCATAGCTCCGTTGTTTTGACCATGGGGTGACATTGCATCTGCTGTAACGAGATGAATGCTGAGGTGGAGCTGGGATTTTGCCATTACTCCGCTTTGTTTCGACCGTGAGGTCTTTCGTTGACGTTGCATCTGCATCCTGTTGGACTGCGAAAGAACGTCGCTGTTGACATTGCGTCTGATGTAACGAGACGAATGCTGAGGTGGAGTTGGGATTTTGCCATCACTCCGCTTTGTTTCGATCGTGAGGTCTTTCGTTGACGTTGCATCTGCATCCTGTTGGACTACGAAGGAACGCCATTGTTGATATTGCGTCTGATGTAACGAGACGAATGCTGAGGTGGAGCTGGGATTTTGCCGTCACTCCGCTTTATTTCGACCATGGGGTCTTTCGTTGACGTTGCATCTGCATCCTGCTGGATTGCGAACGAACGCCGTTGTTGACATTGCATCTGCTGTAACGAGACGAATGTTGAGGTGGAGCTGAGATTTTGCCATCACTCCGCATTGTTTCGACCGTGAGGTCTTTTGTTGACGTTGCATATGCATCCTGCTGGACTGCGAAGGAACGCCGTTGTTGACATTGCATCTGCTGCAACGAGACGAATGCTGAGGTGAAGCTGGGATTTTGCCGTCACTTCGCTTTGCGGACGTTGCGTCTACTGTAACGAGACAGATGTCGAGGTGATCTCTAGGTTGTCTGTGAACTGTTGAGACCTGGCTCTCTCTCTGATGGAGCCTGGTGGGATGATATGATTTCCTTTTTATTTGTGCCCCTGGATTGTATACAGGGATCGATGTGATCTCATCTATAGGGCAAAAAGTTTTATTTTATATATTTTTCTTTATTTCTTTCCGCGATGCTCTATCATTTCAGCTTTTATATCACGAAACTCGCGATTGCCCAATCATTTCGGCTATTTTCGCGGTGCCCAATCATTTCGTCTATTTGTTTTATTTACTCGCTGCTTTTTATTGTGAGTTGCCCAACCATTTCGGCTATTTTGTATGCATATATTTCTTTACTTGCTGATTTTGTTGCAAGTTGCCCCGTCATTTCGGCTATTTCATATGCATTTTTGGCTCGCTGATTTTCTATCGCGGGTGTGGAATTTAGGATCTGGTACCGATTTAGGCATCAGTATCGCTACAACTGGGATATTGCCAGGAGCGAATTATCATTTGCCTTTGTCGGTTCGAACAAAGGTGGCTTAGCAAACAGGGTTAGGATCCTGTTGACTAAGGCTTTTTGACTTTACGAGCCGTAAGGGTCTCATAAAAGTGTTTCTCCTTACGAGTCGTGAGGATCTCGTAACTGCGTTTTCTCCTTAGGAATCGTGAGGATTCCTAAGTATGTGTTCTCTTATAAGTCGTAAGGATCTTATAAGAGTATTTTCTCCTTATAAGTCGAGAGGACTTACAAAGGTTGTCCACTGTGCAAACATATCCCCAGTCATGGGAGGATCTTTGTTAGGGAAATGTTTATTTGTGCCCGTGGATTGTATGCAAGGGTCAATATTGAACCGCTTGTAGGGCAGTATTGGAGATTGTGATGGCTTAAGAACAGGTTCAGATCCCTGTAGCTTAAGGCTTTTGAATCTTATGAGCCGTGAGGGTCTCAAAGGGGAATTCTCCTTACGAGTCGTGAGGATCTCGTAAGTGTAATTTCTCCTTAGGAATCGTGGGGATCCCTAAGTGTGTTGCTCCCTTGTGAGGATCTCACACAGGTGGTTTCTCCTCACAAGGTCGAGAGGGCCTTGCAACTGTCTTTTAACGAGATTGCGCCCTTTCAAGTTTTCACAAAACTCGCCGGTAACCCTGCTGTTTTTACTCACGGAGCCCCTTCGGATTTTCATCCGTGCCCATTTCTCTTATGGACATACCATTTTTTTTAAACACGTCAGCCTGGGGATGCCGCGGGTTTGTAGTAGTTTAAAGACGTTTCGGTCATAGGTCCGAGATTTTTCGGGCAACGTACGATTACACAGCTAGATTTTCTCGCAAATTTTCGCATCTTTTGTGTCGGAGGTGGATTCCTTGAAGAGAGGGCTGAGGGCGATTTCTTCGTCAGAGTCGCTTCCAAAGGTGATAACTTGCGATCCCTTGGTGTCGACTATGTGACAGTTGCCGGCGGCTCTTTTGCGCTCATCTGTCGTGCTTTTTTGTTCTCGACGAGCCTTGCACTTCACTCGTTGAACGTGTTGTCGGTGGGCAACATATCCCTGCCAACAATTTTTAAAGGCTATGCACTCCTCGGTAGGGTGTGCAATCCTCTGATGGTATAAGCAGAAATTAGGATGTATGCCCGCTTCATCAAGATGTATACCGCTAGGAGAATTTCTTCTGAAAGAGAGCAACTTCATTCTTATCGACAGGGCCCTAGCGAATCGTTCCTTATTTTAAGCTTGCTTTTGCTGGCGATAGGGATGCTTTGCTCTGGTTGGGGTGCCTCGACCTTTTCATCCAGTCGTCGTCGTTTGGCTTTTTCAAATATGATCATCTCTCGCTCCCGATCAGCTTTGCTTTTTAGACGAGCTTCATTCAGGAATACGTCAATTATTTCGTCTGATGGTCCTAGAAGTTCCGGCTCAAGATTTGCCCCCAATTTCTTTGCGTCAGGAGCTTCTTCGCCGTTTATTAACGAGTGAGAGATCACATGGTAGCTTGCTACATAATCCTCAGGTTCATCCGACGAGTCTTCTCCATTGTCATCATCTTCGTCCTAAAGGACGTGGCTGAGGAATTCTTGGAGTGTGACTGGGGTCCGCGCCTTCTGATTATATTCTTCCAGCGCGTCAATATGTTTTTGCAGTTCCGTGCGCATGTCATCAGGCTTCACGGGCTTTTTGGTCTTCTTCTTCTTCTTCTTTGAAGACTTTGACGGCTGGATGCGAGCGCTTTGACTATCACCACCAATTTTTGGAGTTGGGCGCGGTTTCAGCATTCCCTCGACGATCTCGGGTTCTAGTGGATTTTTCCACCTGATTGCCGGGCATGTTTGGAGATCCTTCAGCATTCTTTTCGTTTTTGCCGAAAGAACAACTTCCCATGGAGCTTCCCTTATGAATGAGCACGATGCCCCCGGCATGTCCACTTTTTTAAGGGCGTGAGGTTGTGACGGGTTCACCTTCCAGTTTTCGGATAATGCAAACTTGCCTTGTTGGTATTGGTCTTCAATCCAGCCTTTGAAAACGAAACAATTTTTGATTGGACGGCTTACTGCTTGGTGGTAAGGGCAGTAATTAGGATTGTTGACATCGCCTGGCTGCAACGGATATTTTGGGTCCGGCATATTGATGAGTCTGTTGCGTACTGACAACTCGAACAGTCTCCTCGTTTTATCCCGGGGAAACGAGTAAGGACGTCCCAGTCTCTCCTCGAGGGTTGGGCGTGGATGCACGTTGTTTTGGCGAACAACCGGCTTTAAGTTGCTCGGCTGTTGTTGAGTGTTGGCGACGAAGCTCGCTTTCCCCTTCCCTTTTTCGTTTCGAGGTTCCATCTTTAAAGAAGAAGGTCTGTGACCCATCTGGTCCATTTGGGCCAGCTTATCAATCAAGGCCTGGAAAGTGGTCGACTTGAAAAACATCATGAATTGGGAAATGGTCGCCTGAGGGTCGAGAGTACCCATAAACATGCCTACCGCAGGTGCCTCTTCGATGCGCTGCTCGCACTTCGACCACAAATTCCGCCACCGTATTGCGTATTGAACCCATGTCTCGTCTGGCTTCACCCTGGCATTAATTAGTGCGGTAATCGGAGTACGCTCACTAGCGCTTGCGAATCTTTGTGTGAACAACAGCTCCATTTCTGCAAATGTTTTGACAGAGTCATTTGGGATTTCGGAATACCACTCGAATGCTGTCTCCGACAAGCTGCCAACGAATTGGCGAAGCAGTAGCTTATCGTCACCTCCGGTGTTGCCGCACAGAGCCCTAAATTGAGCGACATGCTAATGTGGATTTCCAATCTCCTTATATACGTGGAATTTGGGGATCGTGTATCCCGGCGGGTACTTTATTTGATTGTGCCATGTCGGATACGGTCGACCAATCTTGATTGATCTATTTGCGGCTTCACTGGCGTAGTGAGCTTCGATTTGCTGAGCGATATATTCGTTCAGCTTTGCTTTTAGGAATCATTTCCTCCTCGGCCATTGATGAGCTTTGCGGAGAATTTGAAATGTCATCCTTATCTTTAAGACCGACTACCGGCGGTTCATCTGCCAGTGGTTCCGATTGAACCATCATTCCAGCCATACTCTGAATCAGAAGGGTGATCTAGTTCATTTTAGTGGACATTTCTGCCGCTTTGGCATCTCTCTTTTTCAGAGCGTGTTTTAGGAAATCAATATTCAACTCCTTCTCTATTCTTTCTCTAGGTGTGTCTTCGAGATTTGCTTTAGAAGATGGATTAGCGAGTGATGCTGCCTGAGCAAGCATCTCCTGCAGCTTTTCACATTGCAGTTGAACTTTTGTTAAGGATCGAGTTTGAGGTCGGTGACTAGTAGAAGCTCGAACTTCGTCTTTAGAATTCACCACATAGACTATGTGAACTACCATGCCCCCAGGCTTGGGGTGTTTGGAGTTTTTGGCCTTTGGAGTTTGCTTCGGGCACTTGAGCTTTATTGGGCCTCCTTTTTGTAAAAAGCTGCTTTGGTTTAGGGAGGAACCGCTGTATCAGGATCCGTCTTGGGGTGAGTCCCCTTCACCTGCTTCCACACCTTACATATAAATGAGGAAAGTTGTCTCAGGGAGTGAACTCGTTTCTGCTCTCGTGGGATCTCCATGGGCTGCGGAGACTTCTTCAATATTGTGGTAGGAGAACTTTGTCTGACCCTTCACAACAATTTGAAGCTGTTCCCTGTTGGAACAACAACATTCACCACTGGGGTTGAAACAGGACCATACAGAGAACTGCCCCCAGCTCATTTTGTACGATGCTGATATCGACGTCGACCGTTTCTTACGGCCAGGATTTAACTAGCTTCAGGATTTTTCCGAGCCTGCCCCTTGTTTCCTTTGAGAGCCTAAATATTCTGCCCCCTGTGTCGACCTTGGTCCTTGGCAGGTGCCAGTTGTTGGAGGACTGATTCTGTCGGCAAAGTTGCAGCTTGGGGAACCAGCCTGTGGAAGACAGATTTCCTTTGGGCTTCCTCCATCGGCGTTGAGGCACCGAGGGTGGGAGGTGGGAGCATCGACCCAAAAAGAAGCCCGTTGATTTCTTGTAGAGCCGGATTGCAGAGATTTGAGCCTACAAATGGACCGTACTTGACTCCACCAGATATGACAGAGCCTGAGTTGCTAGGGTAGAAGCAAACACCGTTCTTGATAGAGACGAAGCGCCGATTTCAGTATCCACTCCCCTAAGCGCAACCACAAACATACACACCACGATTATCTGATCACGGGAAAAACACGACACACGAAGTGTAGAGTGGAAAGAGGAAAAGGTCCCACCGGACGTGCCAGAATCTGTTCTCCGCCGAAAACGGGGACGGGACCGCGTAGGTCCGTTTTGCCTGAATTTCGAGGGCAGATGCTATTTGGTGCTATCTGTCCACCTCTCCGAAGATGCCAAGTTGATTTATGACACCATGTATCGAAGGTTTAAATGGATGCAGCCGATATAGCAGACTTCGTCAGATTCCCCCTCATTTAAGGGGTTTTTGATCGTGGGGATGCTCTTCCTGCAGGCGCAAGCCCTGCAGTTAATTACGCTACCGCACCGCGGTAACAACTTTCTCCTTCTCCATATGGTCACTTCGTATCGTGAGTGTTTGTTTTGTTTTTGGTTGCCCGTGGATTGTTTATGTTGTCGCCCGTAGGGCGTGGATTAGTCTAAATCCGTATTTTCTTAGATTTGGGTTTGGGTTTAAGAATACGTTAGTCTCATTTGAGACTAAGATCGACTTAAACGTTCGTTGAGAATACATTAGTCTAATTTTTAGATTAAGATCAACTCAACGGGATCATTTAGATCCAACAAGAGAACATTTGAGCTCTATTGTTTAGTTTAGGGACATTGCGGCCGATTACCAGTTTAAGGACATGGTGGTCCAAGGTTAAGGACATCATAGTCCATGGGTTTAAGGACCCCACAGTCCAAGGTTAAAGACATCATAGTCCATGGGTTTAAGGACCCCACAGTCCAAGGTTAAGGACATCATAGTCCATGGGTTTAAGGACCCCACAGTCCAAGGTTAGGAACATCATAGTCCATGAGTTTAAGGACCCCACAGTCCAAGGTTAGGAACATCATAGTCCATGGGTTTAAGGACCCCACAGTCCAAGGAATGTTTGGTTGTCGGGACCCGTCATCTCTCTGAAGACGTTGAAGGATTACAACGACAAATATCAGAGGAGTGAAGAGATATACTCTCGAACCAATATTGGTTGAGAGATCTATAGTCCAATTTGGGACTAAGATCAAGATTTATGAGCATATGGGCTCAATTAATCTGAATGAGGGGTTTATAGCCAATTTGGGCTCGGCCCACTCAGTTAAAATGTTTAAACATTTCACAATGTTGAGCATTGATCTGAGTTCTGACAATATTTTTGTCTTTTATTGAATGCTGAGCATTCATCATAGTTCTGGGACTTATTAAAGAACAATTTATGTTCTATCAGCGCACACGTGAGGAGCACGTGATGCGCTTGGCGCTTTGCGCCAGTCAAAGAGCGCAGAGCGCTAGTTTATGAGCGCATTGCTCTTCTGCTGGGTAACGCACACGTGAGGAGCATGTGGTGCGCTTGGCGCTGAGCGCCAATCCATGAGCGCATTGCGCTAATTTGTGAGCGTAAAGCACTATTTGTTCAGTGGCGCACACGTGAGGAGCATGTGGTGCGCTTAGCGCTGAGCGCCAGTCCATGAGCGCAAAGCGCTAGTCCAAGAGCGCAGAGCGCTAACTGTTCAGTGGCGCACACGCGAGGAGCACGTGGTGCGCTTGGCGTTTTGCGCCAGATCAGGAGCGCTGAGATACTTCTTTTTAATATGGAGCGCTAAGGCTCTTTTATGCAGCGCTGTGCGCTAAGAATTAAACTCTCCTTTAAGAGACTTTGTCTCATAGATCTAAGAATAAAGTTCGGAGATATTTCAATCTCTTATATTTTGATGAAAGGCTTTGCCTTCATGGATCTGTGATCCTTAAGAGAATTGAATTATTCTTCCCCCTTTTTATAATGAGATGTTCATGATCACCTTGTATAAAAGACCTAAGTCTTGTAGATCTATGATCTGTAAGAAGAATTATGTTCTTCTTTTTATTTTATGATAGGATCCTATGATCTTTTTGTGAAAGACCTTGGTCTTGTAAATCTATGATCTTAAAGAAGTGAATTCTTCTTTTTAATTATGAGATGATTTCATCTCTCTGTTCTTTTACCTTAAAGAAAAGTTGTTCCTCCATCGAGAGCTAGGCTCTTCTCTCTCAATTTTCTCAAAGCTTATAGGGGGTTCCTCTATTTGCTTCTGTATATCCTTAGACTTGAAGTCTGGGGGCCTTTATATAGGGCAAGCTGATTTGTTCAATCAGTTAAGGAGATCTTTTCTCCAATTGATTTGGGGATTTCCCCACCGTTGGATCTTTGATCCAAGGGCTTCTGATTTACAAAAAGCAATCTTCTTGTTTTTAACAAGATTGGAAAATCTTTTCCAGATAGAATTTATTCTGTATTTTTGGTGATTTTTAATCACCTTTGGATCATTGATCCAACGGTGCTCTGATTTACAGAGCACAATCTTTTTGTTTGGAAAGATTTTGAGAAATCTCTCCTTAACAGAATTTTATTCTGGTCAATTAATGATTTATCATTATTATTGGATTTTTGATCTGATGGTGGGGAGCTTTTAGTTCTAACGCTAGCGCATCCGTGCTTTGCACGTGGTGCGAGTGCAACGCACTTAGCGATAGCGCACACGTGCTTTGCACGTGGTGCGCCGCTTAGGGCGCAGCGCACTTGGCGCTAGCGCACACGTACTTTGCACATGGTGCGCTGTTTAGGTCGCAGCGCACTTGGCGCTGCTTCTGAAGCGTTGCTTCATTTCAAAATTTGAATTTTCAACAGAGCTTTGCTCTGATTGGGGGAAACATATATTAGTCACAAAAAAAATCTAACAGTACAGTAGAATGGTGTTAGAACCTAGAGTGTCCCCTAGAAACCCGGACCCAATTCCCTACAGTTCAACCGCCGGAATCCCTAATTTTCCCGCTACCGCCGGTTTTCTAATAGAGTTGGGTGTTGAATTTGTATGGGTATCTCTATGTATGTTATCTAAGATCTTCGGTACATTTTGATTTTTCCAAGATAGTCTATATAAAAATCTGGAAGCTAATTGCTATACTTTTTGTGATATTTTAACGTATGATACGGACATTGCGTATCACGTTTTAGTGTTTTCTCAAAATACGACGATTCGGGGTAGCGCTGGTTAGCTTTGGGTCTGTATAGCACACGATAATCACACGTTTGACGTTACGTAAGTTAGTTCACTTGGAATTTACATAATCGTCGTATCGGAAGTTAGCCGCTTATATACGAAGTTTTATTTCGATGTTAGGATTGACCGCGAGGACTTCGGAAGCAGTGAGAAAGAGAAAAGGAATGAAGGAATCCGAGTAGATCGCGACTTGTTCCAGTGAGCAAACTAAATATCTACCGGGGGTATTGTATGGATGGCGTATAGCGCATGAAACCAAAAACTTGTTATAATTGATTTCCATTCATGTTGTTTGCATAATTAGATATAGAATTGCATTGTATACATTCATACATATTAAACACTATTGTTTAATACTAGCTAGGACACTTACACTATTACCGATGAGTTTGTGTTGCACTTGCACATACCTACATGCTACACCACACCCCGCCGGTAATTAACATGCCACGTACACACTTAGAACTTGCCTTGTCATATATATATCCTATTGTATGCTGCCAGTATCCTTAATGACGGTTGTCACTCATCATTTGCTATTGTTGGATATATATTGTATCTCCTTGTCACTATTATTACTTTTATTCATGAAATGTTGCTTTATGAGATTTCTGTGATTTTGAGTTTTAATTCACCATGTGATATACTCGATAAGATATAAATGGTTATATCTTTACGGTTTCTTGTGATATATATGATACGTCCACCATGAGTTAATATTTTCTGATTTGGTTTTATTCCGAACCGAGTGAGAGAGCTATACAGTTGCAGATTTTTACGTTATCCGGACTAAGTGGGGGAGTACACAGTCGGATACATGGTGGACCCAGTCAAGACCGAGGGGCAGGAAAGCCGCATTTGAGGCGGAGAGCCTAGTGAGGACACTCGATACCGGAGATAGTTGAGAAACACGGCGGATATTTGGATAATACCGACCAGTGTTATTGGTTGTCGGGATCGTTCGGAGAACGATGCCTGCTAGAACTGAAGATTTGTGTCGATATTTGACACTGGATTTGAGGATAGTTTATGAATATGACCAAGATTTTGGAATACTTGATGAGATTTTCGTTTTCTTCTATATAGGCACTATAGTGACATATTCATGTTTCACATGCTATCACATATCATGATTACCTGATGCATAGCTTTAGTCGCTATTTCGTTTATGCATACAATTTCAACTGTTTGATATTAGTTTATTCGCTGAGTTGGCAACTCACCCCCGTTGTGCCTTAGTTCCTTGCAGGAGAGATCGCGTGGACGCATAGCAGCGTTCCGGACCCATATATCAGATTTCGTCTCTTATCTTGCTAGGCGGGTTACATGTTTAGGAACCATCTCTTTTGGTTATTTTGTATTTTGTATCAAGTGTCACTCCATCAGACCGTGTATATTATTTGACTTAAAACGAAGGGAGACTTGCGTATATTTTGGGTCGATTTAAGTAGAATCGATTAGTTATGTTTGATTGTGCTTTCTTTTACTTATATGCATGTGATTCTTCGCTTTTGAGCGTCGTATATTATTTGCGTGGGTTGTTTCCGCCGCTGGCATTGATTTTGCTCCCAAGTAGAGGATGTCGTTATTATAATTATTATGTACTTGTTTTTCTCAAAATTTACAAAGGAGGTGTTGTCAAAATTTCTAATACGAAACCAGTTGTTTTAACTTCATTTCAAAAAACCACTCGGCATATGCTTTAAACTAAGTAATCTTTGAAATTTAAAATGTGGTCTCATTTTCATTACTTTTAAAACTGTACCTCTTTATTTCCGCGAACGGGGTTTAGATCTTGTTTCTGGCTTACTTGGATTGTGTCAGTATCTTTAGATGTCACACAATCTAAGTGACGGTCACGTGTCAAATTCGGGTCATGACAAAGTTGGTATCAGAGCCTTAGGTTTAACCTTTGTCGAGTTTTAGGTTTGACTATGCGGAGTCTAGGATGTATATTTCAGGAACCTAGGCTTAACCTTACGGAACCTAGACGTGACTTTGGGGTTATTAGGCTCGAACTTTCGTTATTTAGATTGAACTTTGGTTGATGGAGTAGGTAACTCAGGAAGAGTAACGTACCGTACATATGTTCCGCGGCATATTTACGATACGATACCCCGCCTAAGTAATCTTAGGATGTATGTCTTGATTAATTCTTCCTTTGACTCTCTGTATTCATTTGTTCCTGTTATTACACCTTACTAACTCTCGTTTCTTATTCTAGTTGCCATGGCTACGCGAGCTAGGTGAGCCGCATCCAGGGATGCAGCTCGGACAGCTCCGCCCGGGACGACGACTGACCTACAGGACATCCCTACGGCACAGGGACATGTTGATCCTCATCTTCCCGATCGGATGACTAGACTGGAGGAGAGCATGTTGGGCTTACAGCAGATGATGGGGCAGTTGGCCGAGACCACCCGTATTCAGAGGCCGGATTAGGCATCGACTATTGTAGAGCCCGTGATACAGCCCGTTTAGACAGTCACACCAGCGGTCGCGAGGTTTATGGAGGTATCACTCCCAGAGTTCATGAGGTTGAGACCTCCGGTGTTCACAAGGACAAACACAGCAGAGGATCCCCAGTCGTTTCTTGATAGGATAGCTAGGATCGGTAGGTCTTTGAGTGCTCGGATACGAGGTCGGTGGAACTGACCAGTTTTCGGTTGGAGGGACTTGCCCAGATATGGTGTGAGTCGATGGAGAGAGGTCGAGTAGCATGTCTTTCTCCTATGACATGGGCAGAGTTTTCCGAGATTTTCCTTGCTAGATTCCTTCCACAAAGCGTGAGAGACGCCAGAGCCAGTAGTTTTGAGGCATTGCGAAAACCTGCCGATATGTTTATGGCAGATTATGACTTGCAGTTTACCCAGTTGTCGCGTTATGCTCTATATTTAGTTCCCACGGAGAAACTCAGGGTGAAGAGATTTGTGAGGAGCCTTAATACGTAGCTGTTCCTTACCATGGGTTCCCAGCACTTCGATACATATGCACAGGCTATGGACGCGGCGATTCGAGTGGAGGATCGTCTGAACGAGACGACGATTGTTCCAGAATCAAATCGGGCCAGATCTATTGGATCAGTCTCCGGGAAGTTTGGCAGAAGTTGAGGCAGATTCGTTCCAGGACGCAGAAGTGGTCGAAGTTGAGCTCAAGGCCAGATGTATGGCTCGTACCCCGAGGAACAGAGGCCACCGTCGACATGTTTCAGTTGCGAACGTCCAGGAGGTTTCGTTAGAGATTGTAGATGCCAAGGAGGGACTATAGTTCCATGAGCTGCTTTACCCCCTCCACCTTCTTCTTCGATAGCATTGCTTCCTCCACCAGCTACTACTCTATGCCAGGCAATTGCACCGAGAGGCCGTGGTTTTGCTGGACGTACTCAGAGGGGACGAGGAAACCGAGGGAGAGGATATCAGGATGCAGGTAGGGGTCAGACTAGGGTTTTCGCTTTGACTCCCCAGGATGCCCAGGCATCCAATGCAGTAGTTACAGGTACTCTCCCCGTATGCTCCCTAGATGCGCATATTTTGTTTGATCCCGGTTCTACACACTCATACGTGTCTGCACACTTCGCACTTTCTCTGGGAAGAGATTCGTCGTTGTTAGAGTTACCACTAGTTGTGATTACTCCGGTAGGAGATTCTTTCGTAGCCCGACGTATATTCAGGTCATGTTCCATACGTATTGGTGATAGAGATTAGATAGTCGTTTGATTTTTCTCGATACGTTAGATTTTGACGTACTTCTCGATATGGATTGGCTGGCCGCTTTTCATGCATATGTTGATTGCCGGGGAAAAGCGGTCAGATTCTGTTTTCCTTGTGAGCCGATTTTTGTTGTGCAGGGGGACTGCAGCGCCACTCCTGCCAATCTGATTTTCGCACTTGGTGTTAGTCGGCTTTTGAGGAAGGGGTGTCGTGGGTTCTCGGTGTTTATTCAGGATGTGGGAGCCGCAGAGGTCCCGTTGGACCAGGTTCTGATTGTACGAGAGTTTTCTGATGTGTTTCCTGCTAAGTTGCCAGGGTTGCCGCTAGAGCGCGATATTGAGTTCTGTATTGACTTGATTCCCGGTGCAGAGCCTATTTCTATACCACCCTATCGGATGGGCCCGACGGAGCTGAAGGAGCTCAAGAGTCAGTTGCAAGAATTGCTTGATAGAGGACTCGTTCGTCCGAGTGTATCGCCATGGGGAGCTCCGGTCCTGTTCGTTAAGAAGAAGGACAACATCATGAGATTGTGTATCGACAATCGACAGCTGAATCGAGTTACGGTGCGGAATAGATATCCATTATCTTGTATTGACGACTTGTTCGATCAGCTGCAGGGAGCCGGCTATTTCTCGAAGATTGATTTGCGGTCCGGGTATCATCAATTGTGAGTCCGAAATGATGACATTCCGAAGACCGCCTTTCGGACGCGCTATGAGCATTATGAATTCCTGGTGATGTCGTTCGGGCTCACCAATGCCCCAGCAACGTTCATGGATCTAATGAACCGGATCTTCAAGTCGTTCCTCGACCGGTTTATCATTGTTTTCATAGATGATGTTTTGGTCTACTTTAGGAGTCGGGAGGAGCACGAGCAACACTTGAGAATTGCATTGCAGACTTTGAGAGAGCATTAATTGTTCGCCAAATTCTTGAAGTGCACTTTCTGGCTTGACAGTGTGGAATTCTTGGGTCACATTGTTACGAGAGATGGGATGCGGGTTGATCCGAAAAAGATTGAGGCGGTACATCATTGGCCCAAACCCGTGTCAGTGACTAAGATTCGTAGCTTTTTCGGTTTAGCGGGTTATTACCGTCGCTTTGTACATGACTTCTCTCGTATTGCGGCACCTATGACCAGTTTGACCCGAAAGGGAGTTCCGTTTCTATGGACTGAGCAACGTGAGCAGAGTTTCCAGCAGTTGAAGACTCGTCTGACGACTGCACCAGTTCTATCTTTACCTTCAGGCTCAGGCGGATTTGCGGTATATTGTGATGCGTCTCGTGTGGGCTTAAGTTGCGTATTGATACAGCACGACAGAGTTATTGCTTATGCTTCTCGGCAACTGAAGAAACACGAGCAGAATTACCCTGCCCACGATCTGGAGATGGCCACGGTGGTCTTTGCACTGATGATTTAGAGACATTATTTATATGGAGAGTCATGCCAAATCTTTACAGACCACAAGAGTCAGAAGTAATATTCCAGCAGCGGGATTTGAACTTAAGGCAGCGTCGTTGGATGGAGCTAGTGAAAGATTATGATTGTGAAATTCTTTATCATCCGGGTAAGGCAAATGTAGTGGCTGACGAGTTGAGTAGGAGACCTGGTGTTGGGGTCAAAAATTATATCCCGGTTGACCAAGTCAAAATCAAATTCAACCCCAAGCTAAGTGGGCCTAAGCCCAGGTCAAGACCGAGCATGGAAGGGGCCGGCCCCATGACAAAAATAATGAAGCTATAAATTAATTTAATGTAATTCTTTTTTTTAGGAATAAATGTATGTAAAATGGGAAAAAAGCCAAAATTTTGTGAACCCCATGGCTTATGTGCAAAAAAAGATAAGCACATAAGGCATAGGGTGGCACAAGTGCCATTTGGCAAAGTTCAAAGGGCTATATGTAAAGTGTATATAGCCTATAAAGGCAAATATGATGAAAAAATCAAGATGAACATTTTCATTCTCTCAAAAAAGTCTAGGGTTCTGTGCCTCTTTCTCCTTCCTCAAGGTTCTAAACCTTCTTCCTTTTTCTTGAATTAAATCAAGAGTTTCACACTTCTTTTTCTAAAAAGGAATAGTTTTTCACTATAAAACCCATAAAGGGGAGCTCAGATCTTTCATCAGATTTATAAAATGGGAGATTTTTAAGTCTCAACCCTCCTTTTCTCTAAAATCTAGTCAACAGAGAGGAGGAGGAAGGAGACCCGTCTCCAAAAATCCCACTTTGGGAAGATCCACCGTTCAAGAGAAAATCCAGGGCTCAAGAGAGAAGAAAGAGGTCCTCATTCATCATCTCCGAAAATCTCTTAAGAGTTTAACTCCATACACAAAAAATAAAATAAAAATAATAAATCCCTTTTTTAGGAGTTTAACTCCAAAAGTCAATCGAAAAGTACAACTTCCTGTGCATGGGCTAAGCCCCTCTTCCCTTTTTTTAGGAGTTTAACTCCAAAAGTCAATCGGGAGTACAACTCCCGGTATAGGGGCTAAGCCCTTTTTTCCATGGTCGCTCAGCATCCATATGTAGGGCGCGTGACCCGCTGGCGCCCACGCGCCCGCGTGTGGGGAGCGTGACCCGCTGGCGTCTAACGCCCGCGTGCGGGCACGTGAACAGTTGGCGCCGAGCGACCGCGTGCGAGGCGCGTGACCCGCTGGTGCCCGGAGCCCACGAGCCACTCATGTGTCCTTAGGACACTCCTCACCCCTCTTTTTCTCTCATACTCCACACTCAAAACACGTCCCCGTTAGAAAAAAAATTCTAACGGGACGTTGCCCTGCATCCCGCAAGGGGGCTGCTAGCCCGCTTGACCCCCAGCTCGGTATCCGGGTAGCGGGACCCCCATAAACTCTGCGTAGTCCCCGATATATCCAAGTCCCCTCCAAAACACAACACGCGCACACTGCACATTGAGTTCGTATGAGCAGTTTTACCCGTCAATCGGAGATTCCCTCACTTCAAAAGCGAGAGCTAATTAACGGCAGCTTAGTCCGCGGCTGCCGGAGATTCGGACCCCCACAATCAATAAACCCCGGTCTATCCTAAGCAGGGGGAATCTGTAGTATGCCTGACAAGCGACGCGTATTTCTCATCTCAATGGGGTGACGAAAAACACCGTACACCTGGGATTAACTTGTCTTATTTGGGTTCGGTTCGGAGGCAGTCGGATACTAATTGACAGATTTTGTGCGACAGTGGTATACTGTTTGAGTTTACCTCTGTAAATGGCAAGTTTGCCCATGTTCATGCTCGTCCACTTTTGCTTGATCGTATCAGGGAGGCACGGTCCGAGGATGTACGATTATGAGAGATTTTGGAGCGGGTTCGGCAGTATAGAGATTCTGAGTTTATGATTGACAGTGAAGGAGTGCTATGATATGGGACCCGGTTGTGTGTACCCGGCATTGATGGGCTGAGACGTGTGATATTAGAGGAGGCATATCAGTCTTCCTACAGCGTTCATCCAGGATCTACCAAGATGTATCACGATTTACGAGACGTGTATTGGTGGGAAGGGATGAAATGTGACGTGTCTGACTTCGTTTCAAAATGCCTGACTTGTCAACAAGTCAAAGCCGAACATCAGAGGCCGGCTGGAGAATTGCAGCGTTTACCCGTTCCCAAGTGGAAATGGGAACATATCTTCATGAATTTTATTGTGGGTCTACCAAGGTCTAGCAGAGGGTATGACTCCATTTGGGTGATTGTGGATCAGTTGACGAAAGCAGCTCACTTACTTCCAGTGAAGACTACTTTTGGATATGCTCAGTACACCCAGATCTACATTGATGAGATTGTGAGGTTGCATGGAGTTTCGACTTGTATTGTTTCTGATAGAGGCACACAGTTTACCAGTCGTCTCTGGCGAAACTTCAGGATGCTTTGGGCACTCGCTTAAGTTTCAATACCGCCTTCCACCCACAAACTGATGGCCAATCGGAGCGTACGATTCAGACTCTTGAAGATATGCTCCGAGCTTGTACGCTGGATTTGGGTGGTAGTTGGGATCGTCACTTGCCTTTGATTGAGTTCTCCTATAAAAATAGCTTTCAGGAGACGATTCGGATGGCACCATTTAAGGCGTTATATGGAAGAAAGTGTCGATCGCCAGTTTGTTGGACCGAGCTTAGCGAGAGCAGCCTCCTAGGGCCTCAGTTGGGTCAGGAGACTATTGAGAAAATCCATATGATTCAGGATAAGATGAGAGCAGCTCAGAGCAGGCAGAAGTCTTATGCCGATCGTCGTCGCCGTAGACTTGAGTTCGATGTGGGAGACCATGTATTTCTCCGTGTCTCTCCGATGAATGGTGTGATGTGATTCGAGAAAAAAGGGAAGCTCAGTCCCAGATATGTTGGACCCTATGAGATTCTTGAGAGGGTGGGTACTGTAGCGTATCGTTTAGCACTTCCGCCAAGTTTTCCCGATGTGCATCATGTATTCCATGTGTCCATACTTCGCAAGTACCTTCATGATCCTTCTCACGCTATTCAGCATCAGACTATACAGCTAGAGCGTGATTTATCTTACACTGAGCAGCCGGTAGCTATTCTCGACCGACAGGTGAAGAAGCTGCGATCAAGGGTACTTCCTTCTCTAAAGGTTTTATGGTGTGGAACAAATAACGAAAAGATCACTTGGGAAGCCGATGATGTGATACGGAAGAAATTTCCTCATTTTTTTGAAGGTATGTGTATTTAGAAGTTAAATTCGGGGACCGAATTTTCTTAAGGGGGATATTGTAACGTTTTGGAAAAATTTTAAATAATTATTTTGAATTTTAAAATGTTGTTTTTTTAATATTTTTTTAAAAAAATTTAAAGTATGATAAAAAGATTTTTATAAATGAGTACGGTATTTAAGTATTAGTGTAATTAGTTTATGTGGATTTTAGTTTGTAAAGAATGTTTTATAGTGAAAAGTTTTATTTGCAAAGAAGGGTTATAGGTTGTATGAAGGTTTAAGTGCAATTAGTGAGTATATAGGATTAAGGTTAATATGAACCTCACCCGCAACACACCTTGAGGTGCACCATGAGCCATCACCTCACCCTTGCACACATGCACCTCACCCCTCCATGGTGACACCTCCTTCTTTCCTTTCAACACAAAACTCTCTCTTTTGTTCAGTTTATCAAACTGAAAATAAGTTTTCACAACACTTTAGTACCAAAATAGTGTGGCTCTCCACCCTCACAAAGAAAAAAACTAGAGTTTTCATGGATATTGATTCAAATCACTCAAGCTAGGCCTCCTCAACTCATTGTACACATCTTGATGCTTAGAATTCTGTGGAATTCTTCAAATCAGGTGAAAACCC
This sequence comes from Agapanthus africanus, assembly GCA_030015575.1. Taxonomy (NCBI): domain Eukaryota; kingdom Viridiplantae; phylum Streptophyta; class Magnoliopsida; order Asparagales; family Amaryllidaceae; genus Agapanthus; species Agapanthus africanus. The sequence continues at coordinate 533,276,679 of JASDDO010000016.1, forward strand.
AACTTTTCAGATTTTATTAAGAGTTCTTGTACCAATTAGTGTTTACGATATCGAAAAAGTTGGTTTAGTTTAGAGTTTTAGCCTCAAAGTGAATCCGCTATAAGTATATTAGTCACAAAATAAATCTAACAGTACAGTAGAATAGTGTTAGAACCTAGAGTGCCCCCTAAAAACCCAAACCCAATTCCCTCCAGTTCAACCGCCGGAATCCTTATATTTCCCCCTATCGCCGATTTTCTAATAGAGTTGGGTGTTAAATTTGTGTGGGTATCTTTATGTATGTTATCTAAGGTCTCTGGTACACTTTGATTTTTCCAAGATAGTATGTATAAAAATCGGGAAGCTAATTGCTATATTTTTGTGATATTTTAACGTATGATACGGACATTGCGTTTCATGTTCTAGTGTTTTCTCAAAATACGACGATTCGGGATGACTCTAACTAGCTTTGGGTCTGTATAGCACACGATAATCCCACGTTTGACGTTACGTACGTTAGTTCACTTGGAATTTACATATTTGTCATATCGGAAGTTAGTCGGTTATATACGAAGTTTTATTTCGATGTTAGGATTGACCGTGAAGACTTCGGAAGTAGCGAGAAAAGGAAAAGGAGTGATGGAATCTGAGTAGATCGCGACTTGTTCCGGTGAGTAGACTAAACATTTACCGGGGACATTGTATGGATAGCGTATAGCGCCTGAAACCAAAAACTTGTTATAATTGTTTTCCATTCATGTTGTTTGCATAATTAGGCTTAAAATTGCATTGTATACATTCACACATATTAAACATTATTGCTTAATACTTGCTAGGACACTTGCACTATTACCGATGAGTTTATATTGCACTTGCACATACCTACATGCTACACCATACCCCGTCGGTAATTAACATGCCACGTACACACTTGGAACTTGCCATGTCATATATATCCTATTGTATGCTGCTAGTATCCTTAATGACGGTTGTCACTCATCATTTGCTATTGTTGGATATATATTGTATCTCCTTGTCACTATTATTACTTTTATTCATGAAATGTTGCTTTATGAGATTTCCGTGATTTTGAGTTTTAATTCACCATGTGATATAGTCGATAAGATATAAATGGTTATATCTTTACAGTTTCTTGTGATATATACGATACGTCCACCATGAGTTGATATTTTCTAATTTGGTTTTATTCCGAACCGAGTGGGGGAGCTATACGGTTGTGGATTTTTACATTATCCGACTGAGTGGGGAGTACACAGTCGGATACATGGTGGACCCGGTCGAGACCGAGGGGCAGGAAAGTCGCATTTGAGGCGGGGAGTCTAGCGAGGACACTCGATACCGGAAATAGTTGAGAAACACGGCGGATATCTAGAGCATACCGACCGATGTTGTTGGTTGTCAGGATCGTTCGGGGAACGATGCCTGCCAGAACTGAAGATTTGTGTCGATATTTCACACTGGATTTGAGAATATTTTATGAATATGACCAAGATTTTGGAATACTTGATGAGATTTCCGTTTTCTTCTATATAGGCACTATAGTGATATATTCATGTTTCACATATTATCACATATCATAATTACCTGATGTATATGTTTAGTCGCTATTTCGTTTATGCATACAATTTCGACTGTTTGATGTTAGTTTATTCGCTGAGTTGGCAACTCACCCTCATTATGCCTTAGTTCCTTGCAGGAGAGATCGCGTGGACGCATAGCAGCGTTGCGGACCCATATCTCAGAATTTGTCTCTTATCTTGCTAGGTGGGTTACATGTTTAGTAACCGCCTCTTTTGGGTATTTTGTATATTGTATCTAGTGTCACTCTATCAGACCGTGTATATTATTTGACTTAAAACGAGTGGAGACTTACGTACACAGTTGGATATATGGTGGACCCGATTAAGACCGAGGAACAGGAAAGCCGCATTTGAGGCGGGGAGTCTAGCGAGGACACTCGATATCGGAGATAGTTGAGAAACATGGCGGATATCTAGAGCATACCGACCGATATTGTTGGTTGTCAGGATCGTTCGGGGAACGATGCCTGTTAGAACTGAAGATTTGTGTCGATATTTCACACTGGATTTGAGAATAGTTTATGAATATGACCAAGATTTTGAAATACTTGATGAGATTTCCGTTTTCTTCTATATAGACACTATAGTGATATATTCATGTTTCACATGCTATCACATATCATGATTACCTGATGCATAGCTTTAGTCGCTATTTCGTTTATGCATACAATTTCAACTGTTTGATATTAGTTTATTCGCTGAGTTGGCAACTCACCCATGTTGTGCCTTAGTTCCTTGCAGGAGAGATCGCGTGGACGCATAGCAGCGTTGCGGACCCATATCTCAGAATTTGTCTTTTATCTTGCTAGGTGGGTTACATGTTTAGTAACCGTCTCTTTTGGGTATTTTGTATTTTGTATCTGGTGTCACCCTATCAGACCGTGTATATTATTTGACTTAGAACGAGTGGAGACTTACGTATATTTTGAGTCGATTTAAGTAGAATCGACTAGTTATGTTTGATTGTGTTTTCTTTTACTTATATGCATGTGATTCTTCGCTTTTGAGCGTCGTATATTATTTGCGTAGGTTGTTTCCGCCGTTGGCGTTGATTTTGCTCCTAAGTAGGGGATGCCGTTATTATAATTATTATGTACTTGTTTTTCTCAAAATTTACAAAGGAGGTGCTGTCAAAATTTCCAATACGAAACCAGTTGTTTTAACTTCATTTCAAAAAAACCACTCGGCATATGCTTTAAAATAAGTAATCTTTGAAATTTAAAATGTGTTCTCATTTTCATTACTTTTAAAATTGTACCTCCTTATTTCCGCAAACGGTGTTTAAATCTTGGTTTCTGGCCTACTTGGATTGTGTCATTATCTTTAGACGTCACAGAATCTAAGTGCCGACCACGTGCCAAATTCGGATCGTGACAATATGACAATCGAGAAATTTACAAAAATCCGAAAAATTATTTATTTTTTAAATTTACAATATTTTGTATGCTATCACACACACGAAAATTACGTAATTTTCAAAATATCAAACTTTTATATTTTCTTCGCACGCCATCATATGAAAATTGCGTAATTTTCTAAAATATCAAACTTTTATATTTTCTTTGCTTTTTCAATATTTTGCTTAGCACATGAAAATCATGAAGATTTCAAAAATCTCAAAATTTTCTATGTTCTTCGATTTTTCAATATTCTGCTTGCTGTAGCACGCGAAAGTCTTGATATCTTCAAAAATCTTAAAAAATTTTGTTTCTTTTATATTTTCAATATTTGCTTTCATAGCATAGAAAATTGTGAATTTCTAAAAGTTCAAAAAGAACTGTTTTTAATTTTTTTTTCAATATTTTGCATGCTATATTACAGACGAAAATCGTGAATTTTTCAAAAAATCCTAATATTTTATGTTCTATTCATATATTCAATATTTTGCTTGCTATCACAAAGAACGTGAGCTTTCAAAAAAAAGAATTTTTTTCTATTTTCGACCCTTTTTTAATATTTTGCTTCTTATAGACCAGAAACATTGAATTTGGAAAAATCTCAACAAAATAAAATTATCGGTTTTACAATTTTTTATATACATATCGCACGAAAATTGTGAAATCTCAAAATTTCTGTTTTCTTTGATGTTTTATTACTTTGCTTGCATAGCGCATGAAAATTCTAATGTATAATAAATAAAATCTCAAATCTCTTCACTTTTTTAATATTTTGCATGGCACATGAAAATTATAAAAATTTCGAAAATCTTTAAAAAAAATTTATTTTCTTCCTTCTAATTATTTGCATGTTACAACACACGAATTTTTTTTTTCCAGAATTTTCAGTTTTTTTCGATCTTACAATATTTTACTTACTCATATTTTTTAAGAACTTCCAGAAATCAAGAAACAAAAAACTATGTAAACGAATAAACATTGTCGGTTGCCAGTAACGACCTAGCAGAACAAAGAAATCTAGTGTGAGTGACTAAGACTCCAAATAACTTGGAACCTTACAACACAAAACATGAAATTTTAAAAGCCCAAAGTTTTGTTTACTTCAAATTTTGCATGCTATGTTGGATATATGTGCCCTCAAGGAAATTATTGTAATTGAAGGTGGACCTATACGAGAGAACAATTTTACTTGAGATGATAATATGATAGATGGTTTGTCTTTATCTGTTATGTGAATATATTTTACTAGTTATCACGTATCGCTAATACATGAGACAAAACCCTTAGAATTTTGCTTGACTATCAGGACGATAATGCAGATCATACTGGAGGGGTGTGCACATTCTTAAAAGTCCCTAGTCGTAAGAGTATCGAGACTGGGTATCGGTACTCCAGTTTAGACTAGTGTATACGTTTTCTGACCCGGTTGGAGGGCGATGGCTGATCTCATAGCTATTGGTATTTGTTGGGATCAAAAATTATATCCCGGTTGACCGAGTCAAATTCAAAGTCGACCCCAAGTAAGCGGGCCCAAGCCCAGGTCAAGTGGACCGATGCCCAAGTCGAGCCCCGCGGCCGGCCTTCCCCATGTCAAAATGCAAATTATGTAATAAATAATTTTGATATAATTTTTATGAATAAATGTAAGGAAAATGGACATAAAACCAAATTTTTGTAAAGCCCATGGCTCATATGCAAAAGAAATAAGCACATGGGGCATGGGATAGGTAAAATGCCATTTTATAAAGTCCAAAGGCCTATATGTAAACTTGTAAGCCTATATGAGACAACATGAAAACGAAACGAGAAAAAAAGAATTCATTCCCCTCAAAAATATTAGGGTTCTGTGCCTCCTTCTCCTTGCTCAAGGTTCTAAACCTTCTTCGTTTTTCTGAATTAAATCAAGAATTTGACTCTCTTTTTTTCTAAAAAGAAATAGTTTTTCATTATAAAACCCTTGAAGGGGAGCTTGGATCACCCATTAAATCTCTAAAATAGGAGTTTTTTAAAATCTCACCCCTTTTTCTCCAAGATCCAGCCAACAGAGAGGAAGACGAAGGAGACCCATCTCCAAAAATCCCACTTTGGAAAGATCTAAGGATCAAGAGAAGATCCAGGGCTCAGGAGAGAAGAAAGGGGTCCTCTTTCGTCATCTTCGAAAATCTCTTGGGAGTTTAATTCCGAACAAGAATATCTTCTTTTGGAGTTTAACTCCAAACCAATCTCTGAGAAGCTCAATTCCGAGATCCAAATTCTCGAAGGAGATGAACCCCAAAACCCAGATCTTTTAGGAGTTTAACTCCATAAAAAGATCCTTTTTTAGGAGTTTAACTCCAAAAATCACTCGGGAGTTCAATTTCTAGTTCAGGGGCTAAGCCCCCTTTTTTTCCGCGGGCGTCTAGCGCCCACGTGCAGGGCGCGTGATCTGCTGGCGCCCAGCGCTCGCAGGGCAGATCACGTGACCCACGCCGCTCACGCGTCCTTAGAACGCTCCTCACCCATCTTTTTCCCTCACGCGACACACTCAAAACATATACCCCGTTAGAAAAAATTTCTAACAGGACACTGCCCCACACCCTGCAAAAGGGCTGCTAGGCCCCTTTGACCCCTAGCACGCTATCCGGGTAGCGGGACCCCCGTAAACTCTGCGAGGCCCCCGATACGTCCTTCAAAACATAACACACACTGCACATTGAGTTCGCATGACCATTTTTACCTGTCAATCGGAGGTTCTCTCACTCCAAAAGCGAGGGGTAATTAACGGCAGCTTAGTCCGCGACTGCCGGAGACTCAGATCCCCACAATCAATAAACCTCGGCTTACCCTAGACAGGGGGGTCTGTATACGCCTGACAAGCGACGCGTATTCCCATCTCAATGGGGTGACGAAAAATACCTTACAGTGTTTGACACCGAAGATTGTATACATGTGCTCATTAGATGAGTTACACCGGACGGACTCACCGAGAACTCCTAGTTAGTAATATACCAATGTCAGATAGCAGTTATCTGGTGACATGAGTACAGGGTAATCCCTGGGACCTGAGATCGCCACAGTGTCTCATGTGCGTTCCCACTATACATAGACTTCCACCCTACCACGGCTCAAAGAAGTCGTGCAAACAGGTTTTTGTTGGGTATAGTCCCGAAACACGTGGAGGCAGTGAGCGGTCGAGGGGATTCATCTCTCCGGGTATATGGAGTTAATGTCGCATTGTGCAGTACATGACCACAACCACAAGTCGGTGGCCACCGCAGTGAAGATAAACTGATAAGTGTTATCAGTTGTATCTCCGATTGGTTATGAGTCCTCTGTCGCGCGACTTATCGAGTTATAGGGGTCTGACAGATTCCAAACCCTATACCCGATATGCAATACTCGTAGACTAAAAGACAGGACTATACGTTGACTGTCACTTATAGATTTTGTAGGGTCCAGATGAGTTTGATCGTCGACCTGCTTTTATCTTGCTCATACCTGGGGAGCCGTTACATACAACTAGTGGCATTGACGTGCTTATGGGTTATCCCGTCAGGGGATTAAATCTGAAAGTGTTTCAGACTCAATTAAATATGGTCCTACATAACCTACTGCTAGCATATTGACAGGTCTTTAGAGTCCTACAATGAAAGTGTCAGCCCGGACAAAATGTTGATGTGACGTGCGTATTGGATACATGCAGAAGTTCAATTAAATGTATAACTTAATCGAATGTCCTAAAAATACTAGCCGGTTTAAAAGCCGGAATATTAAATCAAGTGTTGACTTAATTACCGTATTTTGATATGATTTCCAGTGTTGTGTATGGATACACACTCTTTCTGTATATGTATTAATATGTGATACTGATATATTATTGGGTATGCGATACGTAATTTAGAAATGTATTTGATACATATTTTCTTATATATATATATATATATATATATATATATATATAAAGTAAAGAGAAATGATTTATGTTAAAAATAAACATAAAGATAAATGAAATGAAATGAAAAGAAGAGTGGACTTCTTCTAACTTCTTTCGTTTTCCTTTTTTGTTTGTTTTATTTATTCTTCTCTTCTATTCTTCTTTTTTTTTTATATTAATTCCTTTAACATAATTTTCCATGGCTCTTCTTCATGTTCTTCTTCATTTTCACTTGAAAAATAGTAGAGGGTAAATATGAGGCTAGAATAGAAAAAGAGAGTGGTTTTCTCGATCACATCCCCTCACACATTAACATAGCTGTTGGGGTAAAAATTTACACCCCGGTTGACCAAGTCAAAATCAAGATCAACCCCAAGCCAAGTAGGCCTAAGCCCAGATCAAGTGGGCCAATGCCCGGGTCGAGCCCGAACATGAAGCGGCCGGTCTTTCCCATGCCCAAATAGAAATCTTGTAATAAATAATTTTGGTGTATTTCTTTTATTTTATTTTATGAATAAATGTAAGAAAAATGGGCATAAAGCCAAATTTTGTAAAGCCCATAGCTTATGTGCAAAAAGAAATAGCACATGAGACATGGGATGGGCAAAATGCCATTTTGTAAAACCCAAGAGGCTATATATAAAGTTTATAGCCTATAAAGACAAAGATGATGAACATATCTCAAGATCTTTTTCTCTCTCTAAAAAAATTCAAGGTCTGTGCCTCCTTCTCCTTCCTCAAAGCTCTAAACCTTCTTCTTTCTTTTGAATTAAATCAAGAGTTTTACTCTTCCTTTTCCAAAACTAAATAGTTTTTCATCACAAAACCCACAAAGGGGAGCTCAGATCTTCCATTAGATCTCAAAAGGGGGAGATTTTTAAAATCTCACCCCCTTTGTTCTCCAAGATCCGATCAACAAAGAGGAGGAAGAAGGAGACCCATCTCCGAAAATCCCGCTTTGGAAAAGATCCAAGGCTCAAGAGAAGATCCCAGGCTCAAGAGAGAAGAACCTCTGAAGATTTTTAGGGAGTTCAACTCCAAGACCCAAATCCTCAAAGGAGATTAACTCCTGATCCAGATCTTTTAGAGTCCAACTCCACTCAAAACCCTCTTTTGGAGTTTAACTCCTATTTTTGGGGGTAAACCCCCTTCCTTTCACTAGCGCCCAGCGCTCAAGCACCCACGTACCGTGCACGTGAGGCGCTAGCGCCCGAGCGCCCACGTGCCGGGCACGCGGCGCCTAACGTGCCGGGCACGTGAGGCGCTAGCGCCCGAGCGCCCACGTGCCGGGCACGCGGCGCCTAACGTGCCGGGCACGTGAGGCGCTAGCGCCGGCGCCCAAGCGTCCAAGCGCTAGCGCTCACGCGTCCTTTGGACGCCTTTTCCCCCTCATTTTACATATACTTCACACTAAAAATACCTCCCGTTAGAAAAAATTTCTAACAGGGCGCTGCCCCGCACCCCGTAAGGGGGCTGTTAGCCCCCTTAACCTCTAGCCCGCTATCTGGATAGCGGGACCTCCTTAAAAACTCTGCGGGGCCCCCGATATATCCAAAAACCTTTTCAAAACGCGACACTGCACATTGAGTTCACATAACCTGTTTGACCCGTCAATCGGAGGTTCTCTCGCTCCAAAGGAGAGGGGTAATTAACGACAGCTTAGTCCGCGGTTGCCAGAGATTTGCATCCCCACAATCAATAAACCCCAGCCTACCTTAGGCAGGGGGAATTTGTAATGCGCCTGACAAGCGCGCGCGTATTCCCATCTTAATGGGTGACGAAAAACGCCCTACAGATTCTGACACGTCCGGTGGGACCCTTCTCTCCTCCCATATCTCGGGTCTAGTGTTCATGCGAACTCATTTAACATATATACCGATGTTTGTACTGAAGTAATTTTCTTTTCGTGCAGCAATAAACTTTCAACAACAATGTCTTCTAAGATGGATTAAGCTTCTGACGCAACCCTGATCCCGTACGTGGTCAAGATTAATGTTGTGGTTCTCCTTGCAAGCCTCAGTCGACAGTGGGAGGAACCGCACCGCCAGTTTGGTTCCGTCATCATCTACCCTGCCGAAAGCTCTCATCTGGCAGAAATCCCGGCAAAGCAGGTGGCCAAGCCGGTCTCAAGGGGAAAGAGGCCGAATGTTGTGATCGCTAAGACACCACAACCGAAACTTAAAACGATGTCTGAACGACTCTCTGGTGCTCCAGATGGGGGTAAGACTTCCGGTACAAAGGGCAACATCAAACGTTGCGGACGAGCCCTTGGACATGTCGGCTAGCAAACTTCATGTCCGAGTTGCTTCGGTTTGAAGCGGGAGCCCGTAAAAAGACTTCTAGATGTGGTGCCACTTCGACGAGGAGATCGGAGATCGAGCGAGATCGGAGATGCCGCGAGGAGCTAAGGATGGTGGTTAAAGACCGAAAGACACGGATCGATCGGTATAGCCATTCTATCATCTTTGTAGTTTGCTAGTTTAGTGTTAATGGCACGATCCGGGTGAAAGTCTGCGTTAGCGCCGGTTTAGTAAAAGTTTTTGTTCCGCGTTAGGCCTCGGATTGACGGCCGGGACGCTACCGTAGACTTACAAAAAGAAATAGCACATGAGGCATGGGATGGGCAAAATGCCATTTTGTAAAGCCCAAGAGGCTATATGTAAAGTTTGTAGCCTATAAAGGCAAAGATGATGAAAATATCTCAAGATCTTTTTCTCTCTCTAAAAAAGACAAGGTTTGTGCCTCCTTCCTCAAGGTTCTAAATCTTCTTCTTTCTTTTGAATTAAATTAAGAGTTTTACTCTTCCTTTTCCAAAACTAAATAGTTTTTCACCACAAAACCCACAAAAGGAAGCTTAGATCTTCCATTAGATCTCAAAAAAGGGAGATTTTTAAAATCTCACCCCCTTATTCTTCAAGATCCGGCCAACAAAGAGGAGGAAGAAGGAGACCCATCTCCGAAAATCCCGCTTTGGAAAAGATCCAAGGCTCAAGAAAAGATCCCAGGTTCAAGAGAGAAGAACCTCTGAAGATTTTTAGGAATTTCAACTCCAAGACCCAAATCCTCAAAGACCCAAATTCTCAAAGGAGTTTAACTCCTAATCCAGATCTTTTGGAGTCCAACTCCACTCAAAACCCTCTTTTGGAGTTTAACTCCTATTTTTGGGGGTAAAACCCCTTCCTTTCGCTAGCGCCTAAACGCCCACGTGTCGGGCACGTGAGGCGCTAGCGCCTAAAGCGCTAGGCCCAAGCGCCCATGCCGGGCATGTGAGGCGCCGGCGCCCGAGCGCCAACATGCCGGGCACGTGAGGCGCTAGCGCCAGAGCCTAACGCTAACCCAAGCGTCCAAACGCTGGCGCTCACGCGTCCTTTGGACGTCTTTTTCCCCTCATTTTACATATACTTCACACTAAAAATACCTCCCCCGTTAGAAAAAATTTCTAACGGGGCGCTGCCCCGCACCCCGTAAAGGAGCTGCTAGCCCCCTTGACCCCCAGCCCGCTATCCGGGTAGCGGGACCCCCGTAAAAACTCTGCGGGACCCCTGATATATCCAAAACCCCCTTCAAAACACGACACCGCACATTGAGCTCGCATGACTTGTTTGACCCGTCAATCGGAAGTTCTCTCGCTCTAAAGACGACGGGTAATTAACGACAGTTTAGTCCACGGCTGCCGGATATTTGGATCCCCACAATCAATAAACCCCAGCCTACCCTAGGTAGGGGGAATCTGTAATGCGCCTGACAAGCGCGCGTATTCCCATCTCAATGGGGTGACGAAAAACACCCTACAATAGCTAATTCAATATTGAGTTTCTTCATTTGAGAAGTGAAGATGGAGTTTTGGGTTTGGGGCTTTCATACGGATCATCTACGGCGAGGTCGTTGTCCTAGACTTTCCGAGAGCTCACTAGGTCTAGCCAGAGTTCAAGTTCTCCACTGGAGCATATGAAGATACTACAAAGGTTGCAACACCTCTCTTTTTAGTTTATGGTTTGATGCAATTAGATTTAAATGAATGATCTTGTTGCTTTTGGCGCTAAGTCATGTAAAATTTTGATTTTACATTCCGCCGCAGTCCACAAACGTTGCGACACTAACACCGAATTTCTACCATGCCGCGCACACTAAAATGGAGAAATTTTATATAAAAAATCAGTATTTAGCTTGTTATAGGTAGGAAAATCTTCAAACGTCTCAAGATTTATATGTCATCATCAATTTTTCGATATTTTTTGTGCGCCACGGCACAAAAATCATGAAATTTTCAAAAGTCTCAATATTTTCAATTTTCTTTCGCTTTTTTATATTTTGCATGCACGAGAAAATCGTAAAATTTTCAGAAATCTCAATATTTCTGTTTTCTTCTAAATTTCAATATTATGCATACCATATACAGCACACGAAAATCGCGAATATTTCATAAATATTAAAATTTCCATTTCATTTTAAAATTTTAATATTTTACATGCTAGCAAATGAAAATAATGAAATTTTTAAACATGTCGAAAAAAAAATTCAGTGTTTGGAAATTATTCAATATTTTCCCAGGAAAACCTAAGTAATGAGAGCAAAATAAAAATAGATTTTAAAAAGGAGTCGATCATAATTTTTCCACCATATAAACATATAGCTATATGGAATATAAGAGTGATAAATATATAGAAAGGAGTCGATAAAAAAAATCATGATCCAAATGCAGTAAAAGATTTAAATTGAGGCTAGATAAAAAAAAATTCCACTAAAGTCCATGCTTTAAATAAGAGAATATACTAAGGAATATTCTCTTATATAGATTTACATAATTATATCGGTTGTCATAGATATGAGCTTATTGACTTGCCTTTTTTTCCTTTTAGAAAATGGATATAGTCACATACATACCTTAGAATAAAATAGTTCATTGGATTATAAATAAGAAATTAGAAATAGATAATTAAGTTAGTAACATGCAATAACATTTTTACGGAGAAAAGTGTTCCTGCACGCGGGCGTGGGAACAATAACCTCTACCTTTAAATGGTGTGATTTGGCAACTACGTTGGATCCGTATACAGATATGCGGAACCTTGTGCTCTTGGTAGAAAAATCTGAAATGATTCTGAAACCTGTTCTAGTTGTGTTTGCATACAACAGTTTCGCTCCAATTCTTCAGTTTCATGAGTAACCAACATAACATCAAGATTGATTGCTCAATTACTCAATCTAAGACAAGATGTACATTACATTCAATATACTGCAATGTGCATATAGACGATCCAAAACTTAATTAAACTACATACTGGGAAATTATAATATTCACGGAAACTATGTTCAAACACAAAGCTCCCATCCAAATGCGCTAAAAGAAAACTGCTACTGATGGTGCCTGTGGCTGCAGCGGTTGCGATGGCTGCAGGATGCGTGCATCTACATCAATATCATTTGCCCAAATGGCAACGTTTAACAACTCAATTTCTTCTACATTGTACTCCTCACTATCATATATGAGCACATTTCTGTCAAGTTCGTCTATTAAAAGATTCTCATTTTGTGGGTTCAAGTAATGATGCTCATCAATTTAATTTTTGTTAATGTGAGGATTTAAATAAACTGGTTGAGTTTTCTTTCTTATGCTGGGTTGAGAGGGAAAGGTTAAAAGTAGTGACCTTTGTTGCACAAATTTATAGAAATTCATCATGCATGTATTAAGGAATATTAGGGAGAAGGGAGTTCATTCCCCTCTTTAGCCGGGTTGTGGGCTGAGTTTGAACTGCTTGTCTCCGAAAAAGATAAGAAAAGAATAGAAAAAACATACATACAAACTTAAGGTTGGAACTGTCTGAATCCCTAATTTCACCTGTTGCCAGGTGTTCGCATGTTACCATCGGTTATTTTATAGGTCAAGGAATGAGAGGAAGCATAAGGTTAGGTACAGATAAAAGATTAGTTAAATCTTTTCGAAAAATTTGAATGATAACAAACCTCCAGGATCTCTCATAGGAGTGCAGTCTGGGAAGGGTGCATTAGTGTCTCACTCCCCATGCCGTATCTAGGTGTCTCAGACATGTTATACCAAAATGGAGTGGACAGAGCAACATCAGCAATATCGCTTTTGTTCACTGCACAAGTACCATGATGTTAGACGAGCACATATATAATATCATCAAAATGAAGAATTGCACAAGAAGTCAGTACAAACCTGTAACATCCTTCGTCTGGGAATCCAATTCAACACGCACCAATGGACCATGACTTCTTTCACACGGCCACGATGTCCCTTAAAGGATCCAGAGCGAATTTTGATAGCTCTACCAGTTAAAGTATCATGACCTCTTCCACCTCTATATCTTTCACCGGCTATGAAAATAATTTAAGACAGTTGTCTGTCAGGTAATCATTAAACTTCAGTATATGCAGTCAGTTTGCAGCAGAACATGTAATTTGATATGGTTAATGCAAATCTACATTAAGATCATGATGCATTTACATATTAAGCAGACCTTGTGGATGCTCTCTATGTAGCCTCGCTGTAGAGCTAGGAAATGGAGACCTCGTGGTTGGCATTTTTGAGTCCAAGGTGTTTAGACCAACCTGCAATTAAATTTAAGCATTAGTTCCATGGTGCCGTTAAGCTAAAAGAATATGCCAAATGTATCTACACTAGATTTGAGCACGAGGAATCAAGACGTACACTTTTTTCACGGTTCCCTAGTGCTCCACCAACAACTCTACAGGATTGAGCTTTTACACAAATAAAGCCGCCGTGCTCCAGATGATGACGATCATAAATGAACAGGCTTCCTTTATGAATGTGTTCAACAGGGCCTTGCTTGCCCTAGTTTTCTTTTGAAATAATAGGTGAGATAAATTAGCCACCCCTCATAAATGGAAGACCCTGGGCTCGATCCCGGGTCTCCCCCTCCAAGCCCCCTCCTTGCTTGCCCTAGTTAAGATAACCAAATCGGATAATGCCGATGACAGGGCATCAAAAAATTTATGTAAACCCTAAAATAAGAATTTCAGATTTCACCTTGAATGGCCCTTCGAGAACCCTCACCAAATCCTTAGTTGACACTAGGTTCCGACAATGATCTTGGGCATTTGCCCATCTTTTAATTTTGCTTTTAATTTCCCGCTATGCACAACCTCTGGCCAATCTGGGACCCCTTTGAGTACGTAGCTGCACCCGCACAGACTGAGGGAAGCGAAAAACATGAAGTGCTAAATTGAAACACCCCCCCCCCCCCCCCCCGCGCGCCAAAAAACGATATATCCTTTGTACCTGAAATGCATCGTTCTCCACCTTTATGATTACGCCGAATGACATATCACTTCAAAATATCTCAATAATTAACAAGACAGGAACAATGGAAAAGGTTTGAATATATTTTTCAGAACCTTAGAAACTTACTTCATCACCACAAGATCATGCAATTCATAGTCCCCGATTCTAGCAATCGCATTGGTAACTACTTGAGAACACTCTACAACATTATCTGCAAAAACTCGAATCTGATAACAAAAAGAAGTTAGCGATACAGTACGTGCACAAAATGCAAGTTCATCCGGTTCTACTTAAGGGATCACTTACCTCCTTTTCGGTGTTGTCTGATAGTATGATTAGGGCATGCTTCTCAACCTTCACCACGATCCCAGTTAAACCTTTTTGAACACCAGATACTGCTTTAACATGGTCTCCTGGTTCGAAATACTTGCATAGCTCCTTCACGTCGAAAGCCAAAGTTTTTTGTGAATCATTTCAGGAACAAATTATCTGAGCACTTACACAACAATATAAGTGAAAATGACAACAAGTGCCCCAAAAAAAAGTAATCACCGGTAACGCTTCCATCTTTGGTCTGATGTAAATATTCTCTTCTCCTACTTTTTCGACCCAACTCATCAGGTTTTTGAGATCACCTCGAACAACTATAACTGCATCACCCTTCACAAAAGTTGGTTCTCTGCCTTGAAAACTGATTGATCTAATGGACACCCTTTTAAGTAAAAATCCTTCTTTGAACACCAAGTTACCGACGACGTCAAAGTATTCGCCAGATTCTCTCTATCCCTTCTTCGTTCCACATGGATATGCATCGCTCTGGAAACAGTCAACAAAGATTAATTGAGTGAGTTCAATCCCTCAAAAACCACCAAATTCAGTCAGCGCAAAATGAGTGGTGGAAGTACCTTGCTTCATTGATGTTGAAGAGACGTGGTAGTGGAACAAACACCTTCTTTTTTCCAATAACCCTGCCTTCCTGGAAAGCACATGATCAAATTGACTGCTTGCTTTTTAAAAGACAAAAGAAATAGATAAACCCAAGAGGGAAGAGGCAATAAATACATGCTTCATTATAAAGTTTGGAATGCAATAAATGCATCAAATGCTTAAAGAATGCTATTATGCTACAACTAACAGATGAATAACACGATGTTTCATTGAGAGATTTAAATTAATAATAGTTGTCATCCCAAGGATAGTAGGAACGAAATCTCCTACCAATTTAGCAGCAAGGTCTTGAAGATTGATCCTAGGGATTATCAGTACTGTGACCTTATTTCGATCATGATCCACATCAACGACCTGAAGAAAGAAATACAGTAGATTATTTTTATATAAAAAGGCGAAAACAATTCGTCGGTATGATTTCCAATAAGATGCACAATGCGCACACTTTCGAGATGCCTCCCTTGTAAATTCCGAGCTTCATGCAAGCACATGTGTCCGTTTCAAGAGTTGCAGTTTTATTTTAAACAGAAAGCACACCTGTCATTTCTTTAATGGGCACTAACATGATTTTACCTGAATTTAAAATGCTTCGAAGACCTCTGCAAGCCTGCAAGCATGGAGATCGATAGCCACAGAAGAACACAGAAGGATCATGGGCAATACAAGTTGAAAAGGGTAAAATGAATCTGTATAGACCTCCTTAACATGAGCTTCTTTCTCAGCTTCAACGTAGATATAACCTTTTAGATGGTCTAATGCAACAATTGATAGGATTTGAAGTTCAGGTCTGTCTTTACATTTCTGCATGAGGCAGATAGCTATCTCACGCTCATGACCATTCTGACATGTATGCACAGTAGTTATAAACAAAGCAAAATACCAGAGAAAGGGAGCCGAAAAAGCACAGTAACTACATACGAACAAAGTTCCTACCACACATTTTACCATCCAAAGCTTCAGGCACTTCAAGGATGGCAAAAGAGCCTGCTGCTCTGCTTCGGATACCACCTTGTCATACTCCACATGACTATAGTTTGAAAATTTTTCGTGTACCTTTTTTCCATCTCCTCGATGTCTTCCTGATCGTCCATAAGGAAGCCTACAACCTGCCGTGATCGTGTAGCCAATTCTTCATCCGCTATTTCCTCTGCACCACCACCATTTATAAAACCTGCATTTTCGTTGCAACAACAAATCAGGGCAACTGCTATTAAAGGGTGGAGATGACATAAAATTGTCATAACAGAGAAATTATCTGCATTTATAATCTAACTTCAAGGAATGTGGGCCAGAGAATCATCAAAATTTTGAAATAGGAAACATGAATTCTCAATCGATGAGCAACAACAATTAACTCGCCTAGGGCTCATTCTATCAAAATTGAACTAGTTAATAAAATCCTATACATTCACAAGCATCCATCAGATTGAAGATTATGAACCCTAAGGCAATGGAACAGTTTATACTTTATAGAACTGAACTAAACAAAATAAAAATCCAGAATGTCGTATCAAAAATCAACAATAGAAAAAAAATGCAATTCTCAACTAATTATTTTGCAACAAATAACTCTCCTAGGGCTCTCCTATCAAAATTTAATGAGATAATAACATTAAATTGATATATTTAATGAAAAATAAAAATCCTAATGCAATTATACCGTATAAACTCTATAAAATTGAACTAAGAAAAAGACAGCTAGAAATCATTGTTACATCAATTAGAACTACAAGAATTCTCAATAAACCAATCAGCAACATTTTAGCTCTCCTGGGACTCATTTTCTCAAAATTCAATGGCCTAACAGCATCAAACTGTAACATTCACAAGCATCAACCAAAATTGCTATTATAGAAAATCGAAACCCTAAGCACTAATCAATCTTGGAACTGAATTCAGAAAGAAAGAGGGCTAGAAATCGAATGCATACCCTCTTCAGCGTCATACTCCTCCTCCTCGTCCTCCTCCTCGTCGTCAGTGGCCACAGATGCCTCAAGATCAAAGAACTCTGATCCTCTCCTCTTATTCCTTTGCTTCCTGCGATCTCCTTCCTCATCTTCGTCCTCAACAGGCGCTATATGCCTCTTCGTCCTACTCTTCTCCACTCCTAGGGTTTCTTCCTCCTCATCGAACTCAAAGCCCTCGCCTTTGTGCGACATAACGACGAAACCCTAGGAAACGAAACCCTGGCGATCGAAAACTAGTGATCGAAGAAAATCGAAATTTGTTTTGAGTGCGGGCAAAGGATGGCGCCCTATCATTTTATAGAAATGGTTAGCGGTTGGGTATCGAGTCGGTTACCTCAATTTTTTCGAACCCGAATCCGAAACAAGGTTGGAATTTTTTATATATTAGACCTAACTACAATTTGGCCCATATCCCGTAAAATGTTTTAATATAGTTGAAGTTTTAAGTTTTAACTTAAATTAAATTGAACCATCCCCCAGCTAAAATTATTTTTCTTCAAAGAAATTCCAAATTTGAAATTCTGCGCTAAATGTACATACGGGTGTTGATGTGGATCAACAAGAATTTCAAATTATTTTCAAGAAGATGCACAATGTACATCTTCACCTATGTACTCATCAATTTGAAATCCATGCATAGGGATGTTGATGTGGTCAAAAATGGTCTACAAACGTTGATATTCTGTTGAGAAAAGATCGGTAAAGTAATGAATTGGTGAAACTCTGAAAACATACAAAATGACCATTCCGTAGTGTTCGTTAGTTTTGTCCCTCTGATGCTTTAGTTAGTATCGGCTTTAGGCTAGGTTTTTTGACTAGAAAGAGGAATACTTGTCTAGGGCCTATATATATAATCAAGGCCTTTATACAGGCCTTCCCTAAACGCTCTTCTATTTAATCATTGTGCTTGCACAGCATGTGGGCTCTAACCATTTTGCGCAAATTAGATGTAATGTGAATTTCCTAAATTTAATTTAAAAGCGCTTTCGATCTTTTTTTAAAAAAAATATTCTATTAAACTCATCTATCACTAGACCAAAACCATGAGGAATAATTTTTACTAGCGTTTTTATATTCTGCAATACTTCAGAAGTACACGATGAAAGTTGAATCTTTTTTCCTTTTGATTGAACTTTAATTTTTTTTCCTTATCTATATTAATGTCTAATAGAACACGAATTAGAGTATCATCTAAGTATTTTTGGTTGCCATATTACAAATGCGAAGTTGTGACGAGAGATGAGCTATACTTTTATGTTTTAATGATACAACCAATATCATATGGATGTTTAGAGTACAGAAATACTTTTATTTCAACGGTACCTTAATTAAAGACCTTAATTAAAGATGCCCTTCAAAATGGGAAAATTGTAAGTGAGCAAGGAGTATAAAATGACTGTGACTGTTTGATCATGTAACCGGATCAAGGTTCAATTATTGCGTTAATCTGACTCGTTTATTTCAAGTTGGCCGGTAAAGTCATATAGATGAAATTAAAATCCGTGTCTCTTAAAAGAGAGGAGCGATCAGAATCCAAAAAGGAACAAAGCCACATTGATCTTTTATCCTCAAATTGAGGCACAACCATGATCCATGATGGGCAAGTGGGAAGGCATTATGGAAACAACATCACGTGTAAAGAGAAAGGATGCTATCCCTGCACTAAATCGGATGTCATCCCTGCACTAAATCAAGGTAGCAGAGGTACGTGTATGCTCATCAGCAAGTTGGTTTAAAATGTGAATAATATTTGCTACATTGATATTGTAGAGGCCAACTGTATTATACATCATCGATGTCATCACTCCTCTACCGCTACCAAACCGGTCACATGCCATATTTTTGCTGCTGCCTTCGTCTTGCGTCTGTTGTTGTTGCTCCTGACACATCTGCCTCCGTCACAGCAGGCAGCATCGTACATCCGCAACCGATTCTGCAAACATCTCAAGAACCTAGCCCACTCTCCATCACATGTTTGCCATCGTATTGTGTTCTCATGATAATATAGTTTTCTTTGTTGTTTCGGGGAAAAATCATATGTTGAGTAAAATTTGACTTCTTGAGTTTTGGGGAATTTTTTTATTTGTTTGAAATGAAATAAATTGGCCCAAAAAAGTTGCTTGATTAATGAGAGCATAACAATGACCGAGTCAAATTACATCATTTTATATGTTTCCTTGTTCCAATTCGAAGCCAATGAAGAAAAATGTGTACTTTTGGTTTTGTAATTTTGAGAACATCAACAGGAAAAAATGTTCAAAAACCAAGGTCCTTACTAAAAAATAAAGAAAGAGGCTCAATGTTAACTTGGACACTGATAGAGGCCTTGATCTCCTTCAGATGCTGTTCTTCGTCGATCCGTCACGAGCGTTGCTGGATGGTTGAGATTGGATTCGAAGGTTGCCTCATTGAGTGTGTGGATCTCAATGGGTTGAATTTGAGGTGGAAGCCGAGCAACCTGCAAAGAAGTCCTGGGGTGAGTGACCACCGTAGGACCCTCCGACGATCAAGTTAGCCGAGAAATTTGAGCAGAGTAGCGGCCTATTGGGTGCAAGTTGCCTTACCTGAGTCGTCTGAGAGAGGGGTTTTTATAGTCGTCATATGGAGCGAGCAGGCGCAAGATCTTCGCCTTCAGTTGCGCCCCTAACGTTACGCCAGCTTGAATGACAGGATCCCCCTATTAATGGCGGGATACGCCCGTTAATGGGGGATGCGCCAGCGTGGTACGCGGGACATGGGGCGACGGATATCTCTCTTTAGCGAGATATATAGAGCCGTTGTGGAAGCGCTAAGGCCTCACATTCTCGTTTGTCCGAAAGAGCCGGGGAGGTTTAGCTTGGCGTGAAGCTCGGAGACGAGCCGGGAGGCCGAGAAAACTCAGCTCCGCAATAGCTCGGAGATGAGCACATGAGGAGGGGCGCCAGTTTGGCGGCTAGGTTGCTCTTGGGTAATAGACGGAGTGTAAGCTCGGAGACGAATCGAGGAAGGTCATCAGTGCTCCATACTGATTTTGCCTCGGTAGCCCCCCAGGAATCTAGTGAAATGTCGTGGGTGACGCGTCATTCGCCACGTGTCGTGATCTGAGAAATTCTTACTTATGAGCATCATCATTAGCCCCACACTCTCGTTCCGACCTATTTATGGGTCGGGTCGAGAGTGGCCTGCTTGGTTTGTCTCGTTCAGTCTGTTGCCGAGAATCCTCAAGGCGGATTTTTCGGGGCGGCGTGATGTTGGGTAGTTGCGTCATTCAGATTTTCGGACCCACGTGGCGGATCCCCCAGCGCTTGGATCTTCGCGCGTATCTCTGATGATATCAGCGGATCAACGAAATGATCGCGCATTAAAGAGAGGGGGCGCCGATTCGAACGTTCGTCTGTTGGGTCACATGCCACGCGTTTGAAGTAGATTGGCGGACGTGACAGGCTGTCGTTGTTGCCTGCGATCGAAGGGACGTCCACAATGGTCGTTCGACACGTAGAGACTTGACGGCTGGCAGACGCGACGCTTCGTTTTGGTAAGAATTGATCTGGGCCGTTGGATACCTTTTCTGCAGTGTATAAATAGGAGGGGACCCCCTAGGGCCAACACTTTTCGTCATAATTTCCTTTCGTTGTCAAAGATTGCTCGGCTCACCCTCCGTTAGACCGGATCCCTTGTGCTTTTTCTTCGGAGAATCAATCCCTTTGAATCAGGTTAGATATTTACTTCTGAGGAGTCTATAGAAGTAATTAGGGTTGAGTCGGAAGATGAGGTTCCAGTTGTTGGAGCCGAGTCTAGAGAGTCTTCCGCCTCTTTGGCTGCTGACGGCCAAGAGGGTTCTCTTGTTGCTTCCTCTGTATTGGGCTCGCCCTAAAGAGCCAGGGCTACCCGTGTCGCTAGCCGTCCGGCTGCGACAAGGGCCCCTAAGGTGCACATCGGGAACGCCCGTGATGCGCCCTCCGTCTTGAGGGATATGGACGGGCTTGCCGAGATTCGGGCTCGTTTCCATGTCCCCTCTAACTATTAGCTATGTTTGGTTAAAGAGGGAAAACGGCTGGACCAGGTGGAGGAGAAGGAGATTGCCCTGTGTTTGGATGCATTCCGAGCGGGAATGCGCTTGCCCTTTCCAACTGAGGTATGTGGGGTACTTCGTTGCTTCCAACTCTCCCCGGGCCAGCTAGCGCCGAACTCGTGGAGAATCCTCCTCGGGTTTCTGGTCTGGTTGAAACTTGAGGACATCCCTTTCAGCTTGACCCTTCTTACTTCCTTTCTCTGCTTTAAAAATCACCCCGGCGCTAGCAAGAACGAGCTGAGTTGAGTGTATTTTTCCTTCAAAAAACGCAAGGGCAGGGTGGCTAGGTTCGGTGTGGTAGTCGTTCCTTCTTCCATTCATGAATGGAAGGAAAAATTTGTATTTGTCGGGCCACCCGAGGGCGAGGATTGGCCCGTGCCTACACAGTGGCACAGGGTCGACTGCCCGAGGGCGAAGCAGTCATCCTCGCCTGAGGCGGGGGCGGTATCCATGTGGGAGCCGATCCCGAGGGCCGACGTCCTGATTTCCGAGCAGGTTCTAAGATGGGTCGGTCTCAGCCCCGCTCGCTTCATGCATAAGTTAGGTCTTTGGACGATCTATTTAGACTTGAATGATTTCTTTTGCCCTTCTAGCATCACTAAATCTTTTGTGTATTCTCCCTTCGCACGACAAATGGACCGATCCAAGATCTTAGCTACTATAGCCGCTACGTCCCAGAAGAAGGCCGGGGGCGTGAGTTTGTCCCAAGCCATCCCGAGCTCGGCCCCTAGATCATCTTCACCAGCGAGGCCTTTCGCCGTGCCCCGAGCCCCCGCTAACCGCCGCGGGGGCAGCCAGAAGCATGAGCGAGACTCGGCGCCCCTGGCGAGGGGGGAGGAGGAGGGTGTCGAGGTTCCCCTCAAGAGGAAAAAGATGATCTCCTACCCATCGTCCACTCAGATTCCTGAGGGGATTCCTGTGCAGGAGGGGGACGTCTGCTTTGTGGTCCCCTCGGAGCTTTCCGTTGCCGACAGCTTGCTCTCCGACATGGAGCAATCGGCCGAGGGCAAAATTCCCCGAGGGACCCTGAAGGCCCAAGTGGCCGCCATCGCTCAGGAGGCGGTTCAGGGCAGCATCTGTTTCCCTTAAGGATCCCGTTAAGTGCTCTTTCTTAATTTGAATGTTTCTAACAGCTTCTGCTGCTTTTCTCAGGATCTCCAACACTGCACCCTCATCGTAAATATGGAATCCTAGAAGATTGTCCCGGCCATGAGGAAGGTGCGGGAATCGTCTTCACGGGAGGAGGATCTGCACCTTGAGCTGCAGCAGGAGAAGGAGAAGAAACCGCCCTCAAAACTCGGTTGGCCGCCGAGGCGTTAACGGTCTCCAAGTGCTAGGAGTCCCAACGACTTCTGAGTGCATCCAACCAAGCCGTTCAGGATAAATTAGAGGAGTTGGGCAAGCGCTATGCCACAATGAAGAAGTCGAGGGATGCCAACAAGAGGGAGGCCGAGACGGCGCTTGAGGCTACGAAAATTGCCGAGCTCCTAAGTCGGTGGAGAAGTATAAGGCGTCAGATCAGTTCTACGCCGACGTCGCCGAAGTCTTGGCCATCATTTGGCATAAGGCTCTTGATGCCGTCAAGGCGTTGATACCGGAGTTTGCCGATGGTGAGCTCCACGCCAGAGTCTTACTCTCGGTGGATACACCGCAAGTGGCTGGCGCCGGGGCAGCCATCGGGGGAGAGGAGGTTGCGGAGGTAGAAGCCCTGGCCCCTGAGGACGGTGTCGAGCAAGGCAAGATCCTGGCGGAGCCTGCAACATGAGCCTTTTTTCCTTGTGCGATTTTTATTTTTCCTTTTTTTCCAAATTTTGTAAGCCTCCGGGCACCTTTTTGTAAGGCTGAGGTGCCCAGAATACTTTGTAAAAATTTCTGGAACATATATAAAACTGAGCTTGTTTTCTTCATGAGTACTTCAGATTTCCAGTCTTTTTGTTGAATCAAGTGTTAGGCCGTAGGTCGATGAACGGACTTTTAGATGACGATCGCGCGTCGAGTGTAAGTCGATTGACTGCCAGGTGTAGGAAGGTCGGTGCCCTTCCACTGGTTCCCTTCCACTCCCCGGATTCGAGATGGTGATCGTTCATTTAGGATAAATCAACATATATCCGAGTGTTGGAAGATCGGTACTAGTCCATTCTCAGATCCGGGTTGACGACCACGTCTCTTCGTAGGGTAGGAATCAACCCGTCGAAGAGTAACCTGCACGGTGGCCTCTTTAGGAGGGATTTTGATCCTTAGCGTAGATAGGTAGGAATCTAATCGCTAGGGATGGACCGGGAAGGGAAGTTGCTCGGTGGCCTCATGATGAAGGCCTTGATCCTTGGCGTAGATGGGTAGGAATCTATCCACTAGGGATGACCGAGCAGGAAGCTACTCGATCGCCTCGCAAGGAGGGCTTCGATCCACAGCGTAGTTGGGCAGGAAGCTACCCACTGTGGATGGACCGGGCAGGGAAGCTGCTTGGTGGTCTCGTGATGAGGGCCTTGATCCTTGGCGTAGATGGATAGGTATCTATCCGCCAGGGATGGACCTGGCAGGGAAGCTGCTCGGTGGCCTCGTTATGGGGGCTTTGATCTTTGGCGTAGATAGGCAGGAATCTACCCGTCAGGGATGGACCGGGCAGGGAAGCTGCTCCGTGGCCTCATGATGAGGGCCTTGATCCTTGGCATAGATGGGTAGGATTCTACCCGCCAAGAATGGACTGGGCAGGAAAGCTGCTTGGTGGCCTCGTTATGAGGGCTTTGATACTTGGCGTAGATGGGTAGGAATCTACCCGCCAGGGATGGATCGGGCAGGGAAGCTGCTCGGTGGCCTCGTTATGAGGGCTTCGATCTTTAGCGTGGGTGGGTAGGAATCTATCCGCTAGGGATGGACCGGACAGGGAAGCTGCTCGGTGTCCTCGAGATGAGGGCTTTTGATCCTTAGCGTTGTTGGGTAGGAAGCTACCCGCTAGGGATGACCGAGCAGGAAGCTGCTTAGTCACCTCGCGATGATGGCTTCGATCTAAAGCGTAGTTGGGCAGGAAGCTACCCACTGCGGATGGACTGGGCAGGGAAGCTGCTCGGTAGCCTCGAGAGGAAGGCTTTTGATCCTTAACGTTGTTGGGTGTAACAACTCCAATTTAAATGTACAGAAAATTGTTTAAAAGCTAATGTACAATTGGGGTATTTGCAATCTTGTGTATACTATAAGTATTTGTTTTAATTTAGAACAGCAAGAAAGCATTTGTAGCTCATTGGTAAAGCCTTACACTGCTGTGACGTAGCCCCTGTGTTCGAATCCCCCCAGCCACATTAACTTTTTATTTAAATTTCTTTTAATCTTTTAGAAGCCCAAGGGTTTGCACATGCACTACATGTAGAATGTTAAGTTACAGAATATTTAAACATGTGCACAAGGCTAGTTGAAGCGACGGGGACACGTGGCGGCAATCCAAGCATCTACCGCCGGAAAATGACCGGCGAGATCAAGGAAAATGCCGGTACCGCCAGTCGTACCATAGGTAAAGGCCCCCATCTTTTCACCTGAGCACCTCTTCAGCTACCCCACTAACCCCACATTGTTTATTCTCTCTGCATTCATCCAGAGAGCAATAAAACCCCATTTAATCCAAATTTTAATGCAAATTTCAATGCAATTTTTAACCCTCTAAACCCTAATTTTCCCTATACGACACTCCATTTCACTCATCCTCACTCATAAATTCCCTACCAAAACTGTAACACTTTAGAATGCGATTAGTGTTAATTAAGCAATAATGCGGGGTTTTAATAAAAAGATTACCAAAATAGTTTTCTTACATTTTATAAAAATTAATTAATATTTTATTATTATTTGTTTTGGCTTGCACACACTTGTGCATGTTCACTTGGGGGTTAATTAGTGTTAACCTTGTTTAGTAGCCATGGCACTTTAAACTAAATCGATACCATGTTAACCTTGCACTTAGCATTTGTTGTGAGAGTTATCTTCTATTTTGGAAAGGGAGAGGTGGCAAGGTTGTTGGATGAGTCATGGGGGATAAGCATGCTTGCATTTATTGAAGAGAGGGAGAGAGTACGTGTAAGGCTACACTCACCCTACACCCACCCCTCTCATTCTTATCTCATTGTAATCTCTCGTTCTCACCTCACTCTCTCATTCTTAACTATTCTTCTTCTTCTCTTCCCTCAACTGAAACCTTCACTACTTCATCACAACAACCAAGCAAAACTTCATAAAATCCCACCAAAACACTTCTCAAGTCATGATTTAGCCACTAAGATGACTTGGAGCTTGGAAAAATTGGATTTTTGAGCAAGTGTGGATATGTATAACCTCTAAACTGTTAATTAGGTGGTTATATTGTTGTGTTGCCTTGTGGTTGTGGTTTAGAACACTAAAAGTATAGTTTTGTGCACATATCGTATTTTTAGTGTCATTATGGAGTCTCTGTGATCTGTTGTGACCTCGAGTGTATACTGGAAAATCTAGCAATATAGTAGTGATGTACTGGTGACCCTGAGTGTACACCTGAAGCACGAACCCCACCTGATCGTTTTTGGCCGGCAACCTTAGAGGGAAATCCGGCGAGCTCGGGTGTTTGGGGGAGTTGGGGCTTGTGATTTGTAGGGTAGCTGTCTGTAGTTGTTTAGAAGTGTTTGGTACTGCTAGATTTTTATGTTTTGACAGTATACAAAATCTGGGAATCACTTTGGTAGTTTCTAGTGTTACGACTACGCACGTTACGTTATCCGACACGGTTCGTGATCTTGTGTAGCTGCTGCACTTGGGTTGGTTTAGGGATGTCGCTACACACGTTAGCCACTGGACGAACACTTGAGAGTTTGATTGGAGTTGGTGTGTCGGTCAAACGTAGTTTGTACGTGATTTTGGTCGATTTCTGAGTTGCACTTGCTATGTTTTGTGTTAATAGGATCGCAGGCAGGGACTTCAGGCACTGCGAAGAAAGGGAAGCGGGTGATTGGATTTACCTAACTCGAGATCGTCGGTGAGTAAATTTAACATCTACGGGAAAATCGCCCGTATGGCGTCAGGCGTCAGGGCTAGAGATGATATGATATTAGCCGCATGTTTATATGCACATATAGAGATTGTGCATGAATATCATTGCATATTATTACTTGTTATGCCTGGACTTGTACCCATTGGACACTGCACTATTATTGATGGTTCATATTGCTCGAGCACTAATTGTATGCTACACACACACCATCGGTAATTGCCATGACGCGCACAACATATATACATATGTGATATTGTATTGGTTAGTGACATTGAGACATTGATTCTTGTGCGATTGCGCATATGAAATATAGCATACATACATACCTACATGCTTACATATATACCTTGCTATGGCTACATGTTCATTTTTATATGATGTTGCGTTGGATTTTGGAGAAATTGGGAACCCCATGATATATTTAATAACTTGATGCATTTAAATAGCGGTTTTATCTTAATATGCTCATATTACCGTTCTATGTTGCATACATCATATTTCATGAATTTACACATTGAGATACGGATTTCATATGATTTATGGATTTGAGAACCGTGGTGATATTTCAAGAAAGTATGCATTGTTTTGAAAACCTGGTTTCTCTTGATATGATATTTCGATGCGTCCACCATGAGTGTTCTCGGTTCTGAGACTTGTGTTAGAAACCCGATACGAGGAGTTGGATGAGACCGTTTGCGGGTTCATGGTGGAACCGGTATGGTATCCCGGGTCAAGAAAGGGATGTCGCGCAGTAGACGATGAGCCTGGCAGTGGGACTACTACTTACCGGTGATAGTTTTGGACCCGGCGGTTATCCGGAGGATATCGACCGGAGTCGTGAGATGGATATGGGCCGATTCGTACTGCCGAAGCCCGCGGGCCGATCCGGACAGACGGAGCCCGTGATATGTGGATTTGTGTGTTGATACTGGACATGAGTATTTCATGATGTTTCGAGTGTCGATGTTGGACACTCAGGTTCCATGAGATGTACGGATATGAGGGCCGATCCGAGTGACGGCGCCTGAGGGTTTTGGGATTTGGGGTGTCGTTGATGGACACCGGGGTTTTTCCATGCTGATGATTTGTGCATGAGATTTATTATTTATCCCACACTCAGGATTTACTTGATATGCATTGTTTCATGTAGTTGTAGTACCCTGGTGGTGTACCTTGATCATGATTGTTGCATATCCATATTGCCATACTTATGCTATCAGATTGCATGTGATAGATTATCGCTGTTCGTGCATACTTGCGATTACTGTATGATATTATTTACTATTCACGAATTGGCAACTCATCCCGTTGTGCCACAGTGTTTTGCAGGCTTGACCCTCAGAGTAGTCACGGCAGGGCGTCCTATTGTACCTATTTCACCGGATACCGCTACGGTTGGCAGTGAGGCCTTTTGCTATAGGTGGGTTTGCGGTTATCCGATGACGTTCATTGTATATCTTATTGTATTTAGTACTCTCCATCTACCACTTTCATGTATTGACTTAGAGACGAGTTGTGAGGATCGATGTTGAATATTTTCGTGACTCTGGATGTCGTGCTCGTGTGAGCCGGCTTTTTCTTATGTTGATTATCTCTTTTATGCTGTTTCATTTATATTGTCTATATCTTCGCTACGGCGTCGTATCTCTGCTTGTGGTGGTTGTTTCCGTCTTTGGGGGTGATTTGCTCCCGTTTGGGAATGCTATACTTATATCTTATGTTTGTACCCGTTTCGGGGCTAGTTTTTACAAAGGAGGTGCTGCCGAAATTTTTAAGAAAACAAACCTAAGCTTTAAAGTTTTTCTTGAAATTTCCAAATGTTTCTATCTTTTACTTCTTGTATGGTTTAGATTTCTGGGTTTCGGCTTATTTAAATTACGTTACGTCTGTTGACGTTACGTGGTTTAAGTGCGGGTTGTTAGAGTGATATGCCATAGAGGCCATTATTGTATAGTACTAGTTTGTATATTATATTTTGGAAGCTTGGGATATATACACGGATTTATGACAGTCTTTCTCGATATAGTAGTATGCTACTTGGTTTGTATCTATCTTAATATGTGTATATGTTTCTTTTAACCTATCGCTAATACATATTGATAGAGCCCTTAGGATATTTGCTTGACTACCAGCGTTGTGATGGCAGTCACACTTGTGGGGTTGGATAGTCTACAAGCACGTCCTTATACAGGTCCCTAGTCATAGGATTATCGAGACAGGGCATCGATACTCCAGAGTAGACTAGTGTATACGCTTCTCGTCCCAGTTGCGGAGATGGTCTGTCCCACAGCCATCAGTACGTCATACTGGAGATAGCATGCATGTGCTCATTAAGTTATGAGTACACTGGACATGACTCGTTGGGAACTGTTGGTTGGTACGATACCTATCGTTAGTTAGCAGTTCCCAGGTGACATGAGTACAGCTTAGTCCGTTGACTTGACACTGCTGCTTCGCCTCAAATGTGTTTCCACTGTTCTTAGATTACTACCCTACTACGGCTCTATTGAGTCATGCAAACAGGTAGTAGTTGGGGGCAGTCTCGAAGCACTTGGAGGCAGTGGCGGTTAGATAGGATTCGTCTCTCCCAGCATTGGGGGTTGATATCACGCTGTGTTTGGAGAGCCATTACACAAAGTCCCTGCTCAGGGCAAGCGAAATTTACTGGTAGGTACTCAAGTAGTTTCTCAGGTGTTTTGGGCTACACTCCGACATGACTTATACTGCTATTAGGGGACTGACGTTTACCGCCCCCTAGGCCCCATATGCGATACTCTTAGATGAATAGACCGGACTATACGGAGATTGTCACATTCAGGCTCAGTAGGAGTTCGGATGGGTTTTTCCTCATCGGCCTTCTTATCGACATCTACCTGGGGACCGTTACGTACAGCTAGTACCGCTTGCGGCCTTTGGTTAAACCCACTGCCAGCGTAGTGTCGAGTCTTTAGAGTCCCACACAAAGGGTTGTCCACTTTTGGGCAAAACGAGGTAGATGTCGTATGGTTTTACGGCAGGGTTCGTTCACATACGCGTACTTGTGCGTGTTTGGTGTTCGGGCAGTTGATACTAGTGGACTTTGGTTTAAGCCGGATCCTAGTATTTGTTTTGGGATTGGTTTTGTCTCATTGTATTCGTGTTTCTTCGAAACACGGATGCGGGTGTGAATGTACAGTTGACAGAGGTAGAGAGGGAGACACCTCATTAGGGTTTTGACCATTGACTTGATTAGAAGCCTAATGAGAAGGAGGAAATTGTTTAATAATTATTATTAGAGATAATTTTCATGGTTAATTGGTTTGACCATTTGACCTAGTTGACCATTGTTGACTTAGATATTTTTTTAAGCATGCTTAGCATTTAATGTGATATGATAATGGTCAAATCAAGTGAACCATCACAATTATCTTAATAATTCTAATAATTCTTTTTTTCCTCATATGAGAGCTTCATCCTCTCATTATCTCATTATCTTTGTCTCTCATGGTTTGCTCTCTCCTCTTCCTCTCATAAACCTCTATTGTTTCATGTGTTGAAAATCAAGAGTCTTTGAGATAAAACCACCAAAACATTTCTCTACTCACTCTAGAGTTCTTAGTCTAGCAAGCCAAGCACTCTAGTTACTTCATTGTTAAGGTTGGAGCTCAAAGTAGAGGCCTTCGGGTGGATCTTCTATGATATAGAGAAGCCGGTGAGGAGGAGCCATCCACAACCACTTCAAGAAGCCCACAACAAGAAAAAGTACCACAAGAAGAGAAAGAGTTCAAGCTTTAGGTATAACTTCTTAACCTAGCAGTTAAAGCTCCATGTTAGTTTGTCAGTTTATGTTTAGCAAAGATCCTTATGGCTAGTTCATGTTACTTAGTAAAGAAAATTTTGATTTTTACCTATTCCGCCTCCCCGCAAACTACCGGGGTGAGTAACATGGACTTACAGTGGTATCAGAGCCTAGCTAAACCAAAGCTAACAGTTCAAACGACAAGTTAAACTACGAAAACGAAACGACCCAAAACATCGAAGCCTAGATCTGAGTTTCTATCGATTTTTTATAGGACTCTAAAAATTATTTTAACAAGTACGGAGTGCTGCTTGAACTGTAAAAAGACCACAGAACAAAATTGGAACACTTCCTTGAAAATTGGGCCGGCCACAGGGCCTCAATTTCCGGTGAGATCGGTTGTTTTGTGGGGGAAGTGCTTCAATTTTTGTGTGTTGCTTTTTGACTTGAATCTAGGGCTTCAGGAGTTGTTTGTTTTTGCCAATTTTGATTTTAATGTAAATTCTTCACTGTGGCATTTAACGGGTGTTTAGAAGTCGCAGTTTAATGTTGTTTGATGTTTCATGTTCTGTATAATGTGTTTCAAATGTCGACTAATTGCTATACGTCGATTAGTCGGGGTTGCACATTTCTGTGATGCTTATATTGGTTTGTGAATATGAACTTGTTGGATCGTCGTGATGAATAGCCGGGGATGTGAGATGAGGGTTTTCATTTTTCATTCGATGTAATATTTGTAAAATGATGTAATATTATTTCATGGTCGCACATCCGGGTTGAGATTGTAGCAACCATTGTATATTATTTCTTTTACTATTTTTGCTCCTAAGATAGACCCAAGGTGGGGTGCACAAACTACCGGGTACTTTGAAGTGCCGAGTAACCTACTCACTTTGTTGAGAGAGGTTGCTAACTTCGGCTATTTGGCGGGTAGTTTGCCGCACTCGTAGGGGTCTAGGGTGGGGTTTGGCTATTCATCGCGACCGTGTAATCCGTCTTTCGTTGCAGGCTCGAACGAAACGCGGATTTCTAGCATATCCAATGTGTTCATCTGTGATCTGGAATGACTATCATTACGTCTGACGAATGTATATATCTATATATGATATCTAGTAGGCGTTGCTTATGTTTTGCATCCACGCTAGTCCAGCCCCCACTCTTTCGTTAGTTAAGTAACCTAACGGATGATGACGGGGCCCAGTGGCGAATGCGGATGGCATAAGCGTATGTCATATTTTTGTTGTTTTCTGCAATGGTAGGATTAATTGATGGGACACATTATATTAATGCAAAGAAAACAAACCAAAGTTGAATCGTTGGAACAATTTCAAAACCACTCGGTTTTTTCAAAACAGCAAAACTTTTAAATGCGGAGCTTAAACCACTCCTTTTAAAAAGCTATCAGGTTTCTTCGATTATATCAAGTTCACTACGTTCACGGTTTCGCCAAAACCTTTCGTAGCCCTCCGTCATTTCAGTTAAATATTCAGTAGTATTCAAGCTATGTATTTTGACCTTCGCCAAAGCATAGTGATTGGTAGCCGCTGAATATTTATCTGTTGCATAGATAGATGCGTTGGTTTGGAACAGTCGTACTGCTATTTTGGCCTTCGTAAAGGGTGTGTACGGGTGGGTTCAAATTAACCTGGATAATGACGGGTAGAACTTGACATGTGACTTATGATATGTTGGCCTTCGTCAAGGTCATAAGAGCATGGGGCAAAAATCCACATCGGGAGTTTCTAAAGAAACTGAAACTTGCTAGTGTTGCATACCATTTGGAGTGTGATAATTTTGGTAGGATTCCTTCAACTTTATCACACAATGATATTTGGATTCCGATCCTACTGTGAGTATATGCTACTCCTCGGGAGATTTTTTCACTTAACGATCAATGCTATAAACCAAGTAGGTGTCTAGAAAGGTGTTAGCGGGGCTACGCCCACAAGGAAAAGAGGTTATTTAATTAAAGAACTTCGCGAAAGTGTCGTAAAACCTCCCTCGAAGTACCAACACTGGCCTGGCTAAACGGTTAAGCAAGTATTGTACGTGAGATTAATCCTGACTATTTCTTCTTTTATGGTTTGAGGCAGGATTCGAGAAATAGTGGGAGCCATCCTGTTTAGACAAATTAAAAACCACTCTAAATTTGCAAGAGCATCATACTAAAGTGTTTTTTCTCTCTCTCCTAATTGCAGCAACCAACATCATGAAGGACCTTAAGTTACTATTAGATAAAAATATATTGACAGGGCCAAACTATAAAGATTGGTTCAGGAATGTCAAAATGGCAATCACTTATGACAAGTTGGGGTATCTCCTTATCACTAAGGCCCCTGCCGTCCCAGGTCCAGAATCCGGCGTCGCGGATAAGGAAATCCGTAAGACCTGGGAGATTGACTGCGTGAAGGCCAAGTGCCTCGTGCTTGCCTCTATGGACAATGAACATCAGAGAAGGCATGAGAATATGGATCTCGAATCCATATTCCTCCATACTAAGGAACTATATGGAGAGTAATCCCGTATCGCAAGATACGAGACCTCGAAGAAGCTGTTTCAAGCGAGGTTAGCCATCGGATCATCTGTAGGGTAACACGTTCTTAAGATGATTGGCTGCATTGAGGAGCTCACGGACCTCTGGACCACGTTAGAGAATGAGCTGTATACAGACTTGATTCTCCAGTCCCTTCCTTCCACCTACGCCCGATTTATCTTGAATTTTAATATGCAAGGTAAAGAAGTTGAACTTCCGGAACTCCTCAACATGTTGTGGAGTGCAGAGGGCACCCTGCAGAAAGCAAGAGAAACACCCGCTCTGTCTGTTGGAGGAGCTTCCTCTTCTAGGTCCAAGGCGAAAACCAAAGAAAAGAAGAAGAAGGCCCCCACCAAACCGAGAGGAGGTGTTAGTAAAGTGGAAGCCAGGAGAAAGGCAAAAGTAGCGGGACCTACAGTAGGAAAGGAAGAGTGCTTTTATTGTCATAAGAAAGGATACTGGAAGAAAGATTGCAAGGCTTGGAAGGCCAAGAACCAGGACCCGAAGCAAGTTGCTGTTTCGGCTTCAGGTGTGTATGTAATTGAAAATTGTCTGTCAATCAACTCTACTTCCTGGGTATTGGATACCGGATCAGGATCTCATATCTGTAATTCTTTACAGGTACTGAGAAGCCGTAGAGTTTTAAAGGCGGGTGATATGACCCTCTGAGTTGCAAACGGAGAAAGCATGGATGCTGTGTCCGTGGGGGATTATCACTTAGGATTGACTACTGGACATGTTTTGGTTTTGCGCAACTATTATTTTGTACCCAGTTCGACTTGTAATATCATATCTGTATCTTTAATGTCTAAAGAAGGTTATGATTTTGCATTTGTAAGCAATTTTGTAAACATCCACCTAAATCACAGTTTGATTGGGTCGGGTACATTAAGCAACGATATATATGTGTTAAACCAATCGCATATTTTCAATATCCAGAATACACACAAAAGAAAGTCTCCAAAATTAAATCATGCTTTCTTATGGCATTGTAGACTAGGTCATATCAATGAGACAAGGTTAAACAAGTTACATAAAGAAGGATATTTGGATCCGTTCGAATATCAATCTTATGCAACTTGTCAATAATGTCTCAAAGGAAAGATGAAAAAGACTCCGTTTACTGAACACGGAGTAAGAGCGAGCGAGCTCTTGGGACTCATACACAGTGACGTGTGTGGTTCAATGTCTACACATGCAAGATGTGGTTTTTCCTATTTCATTACTTTTACAAATGATTTCTCTAGGTATGGACATGACTTCTTGATGAAGCATAAATCCGAGGCTTTTAAGAAATTCCAGGAATATAAGAATGAAGTAGAAAAACAAACCGGCAAAAGTATCAAGACACTGAGATCTGATCGATGTGGTGAATACTTAAGTGCCGAGTTTCTGGATTACCTAAAAGAGAATGGAATTCTCTCTCAGCTTACTCCTCCATACACACCACTGCACAACGGTGTATCGAAAAGACGGAACCGAACCCTATTGGATATGGTATGTTCCATGATGAGTAACGCTGAGTTACCGCGATCCTTCTGGGGATATGCACTAGAATCAGCTGCATATCTTTTGAACAAAGTTCCTACCAAGACTGTTCCTACCACACCATATCAGATGTGGAGTGGGAAGAAACCCTATCTTCAATATCTGAAGATATGGGGATGTCCAGCTTTTGTCAAAAAGCAGCATGCAGAAAAACTCGAGACACACTCAGTACTGTGTAAGTTTGTGGGATACCCAAAGAACTCAATGGGGTATCTTTTCTATTACGCAGAGGAACAAAAGGTTTTTGTTTCTCGTCATGCCCACTTTCTGGAACATCAGTTTTTAGAAAAGGAAACAAGTGCTAGAAGAAATTCCAGAACCACAAGCTATTACCGAAAGCTTGGTGGAACCAGAAGTTTCAAAAGAAAAGGAAATTCCCGCACCGCTCCGCAGGAGTAGTAGGATTTCTCATCCACCTGAGAGATACTACGGTTTTCTCATAGACGGGGATAGAGAGGATTACATCATTGACAATGGTGAGCCGACTAACTTTCAGCAGGCCATTCAGAGCACTGACTCGGTAAAATGGCTGGATGCAATGCGGACCGAGATGGAGTCCATGTACATCAACAAAGTATGGACTTTGGACATTGCTCCAGAAAGGATAAAACCCGTAGGCTGCAAATGGATCTTCAGAAAGAAGATTGGTGTAGATGGACAGGTTGAAACCTATAAGGCTAGACTTGTTGCAAAGGGTTTTCGTCAAAGACCAGGTCTGGACTAGGACGAAACCTTTTCTCCAGTGGCTATGCTCAAATCCATTCGGATCCTTCTTGCCATTGCCGCCTTTCACGATTATGAGATTTGGCAGATGGACGTAAAAACCGCTTTTCTAAATGGAAATTTAGTGGAGTGTGTCTATATGGACCAGCCAGAGGGTTTCATTTAGAGTGGGAGCAGCGGGAAAATGTGCAAGTTGCTTAAGTCCATTTATGTACTAAAGCAGGCATCGCGAAGTTGGAACATCTGTTTTGATGAGACGGTCAAAAAATTTGACTTTATCAAAAATCCAGATGAACCATGCATTTATAGTAAGATTGTAGCACGAACTGTTGTATTCCTCTTCTTGTACGTGGATGACATTCTCTTGATAAGAAATGACATTCCTAAGCTACAATCTGTCAAAGGGTTCTTGTCACACAGGTTCTCCATGAAAGACATGGGTGATGCCTCTTACATTTTGGGGATCCAGATCTATCGTGATAGATCTAAGAGGATGTTGGGACTTTCGCAGTCCAGGTACATCGACACCATACTGAAAAGATTCAGTATGGAAGATTCAAAGCGCGGTAATTTACCGGCTTGTCACGGAATCGCCCTCTCTAAAGAGATGTCTCCCAAGACTGATTTGGAAAGGGATCGCATGTCTATTATACCCTACACTTCTGCGGTAGGCTCTATAATGTATGCGATGTTGTGTACCAGACCAGATGTAGCTTATGCACTGAGTGTAGTAAGCCGGTATCAGTCAAACCCTGGGAAGAAGCATTGGGTAGCGGTAAAGAACATTTTCAAGTACCTGAGAAGGACTAAGGATATGTTCTTGGTTTACGGCGGAAAAGACCTCCAAATCAAGGCCTTTGCTGACTTCAGCTTCCAGAGTGACAAGGATGACTCCAAATCCATGTCGGATTATGTCTTTACCCTCAATGGAGGGGCGGTCCGTTGGAAGAGTTCCAAACAGGAAACCGTTGCTGACTCGACGATGGAAGCGGAATATATCGCAGCTTCTGATACCGCAAAAGAAGCAGTCTGGATGAGGAAGTTCTTAACAGAACCTCAGGTAGTTCCGTCCATTGTTGCTCCAATACTTCTGTATTGTGACAACAACGGGGCTATAGATTTAGCGAAGAAACCTAGGTCCATCAGAAGTCCAGACACATCTTGAGGCGGTATCACCTGATCAGGAAGATCGTGGATCGCCGGGAGATCGAGGTTCGGAGGGTTGCTACAGAGGATAACACTGCAGATCCATTCACAAAGGCCATTCCTCAGATGCAGTTCGAGAGGCTATTCGAGATGATAGGTCTGCGATATGCCAGCACAAGGCCTTAGTGCAAGCGGGAGATTGTTAGTGTGATATGCCCTAGAGGACATTATTGTATAGTACTAATTTCTATATTACATTTTGGAAGCTTGGGATATATACACGGATTTATGACAGTCTTGCTCGATATAGTAGTATGCTATTTGGTTTGTATCTATCTTAATATGTGTATATGTTTGTTTTAACATATCACTAATACATATTGATAGAGCCCTTAGGATCTTTGCTTGACTACCAGCGTTGTGATGGCAGTCACACTTGTGGGGGTTGGGTAGTCTACAAGCACATCCTTATACAGGTCCCTAGTCGTAGGATTATCGAGACAGGGCATCGATACTCCAAAGTAGACTAGTGTATACGCTTCTCGTCCCAGTTGGGGAGATGGTCTGTCCTACATCCATCAGTACGTCGTTATGGAGATAGTATGCATGTGCTCATTAGGTTATGAGTACACTGGACATGACTCGTTGGGAACTGTTGGTTGGTACTATACCTATCATCAGTTAGCAGTTCCTAGATGACATGAGTACAACTTAGTCCGTTGACTTGACACTGCTGCTTCGCCTCAAGTGTGTTCCCACTGTTCTTAGATTACTACCCTACCACAGCTCTATTGAGTCGTGCAAACAGGTAGTAGTTGGGTGCAGTCCCGAAGCACTTGGAGGCAGTGGCGGTTAGATAGGATCCGTCTCTCCCGGTATTGGGGGTTGATATCATGCTGTGTTTGGAGAGCCATTACACAAAGTCCCTGGTCAGGGCAAGCGAGATTTACTGGTAGGTATTCCAGTAGTTTCTCAGGTGTTTTAGGCTACACTCCGACACGAATTATACTGCTATTAGGGGACTGACGTTTACCGCCCCCTAGGCCCGATATGCGGTACTCTTAGACGAACAGACCGGACTGTACGGAGATTGTCACATTCAGGCTCAGTAGAAGTTCGGATGGGTTTTTCCTCATCGGCCTTCTTATCGACATCTACCTGGGGACCGTTACGTACAGCTAGTACCGCTTGCGATCTGTGGTTAAACCCACTGCCAGCGTAGTGTCGAGTCTTTAGAGTCTCACACAGAGGGTTGTTCACCTTTGGGCGAAACGAGGTAGAGGTCGTATGGTTTTACGGCAGGGTTCGTTCACATATGCGTACTTGTGCGTGTTTGATGTTCGGGCAGTTGATACTAGTGGGCTTTGGTTTAAGCCAGATCCTAGTATTTGTTTTGGGATTGGTTTTGTCTCATTGTATTCGTGTTTCTTCGGAATACGGATGCGGGTATATATGTACAGTTGACAGAGGCAGAGAGGGAGACATTTCATTAGGGTTTTGACCATTGACTTGATTAGAGGCCTAATGAGAAGGAGGAAATTGTTTAATAATTATTATTAGAGATAATTGTCATGGTTAATTGGTTTGACCATTTGACCTAGTTGACCATTGTTGACTTAGATATTTTCTTGAGCATGCTTAGCATTTAATGTGATATGATAATGGTCAAATCAAGTGAACCATTACAATTATCTTAATAATTCTAATTATTCTTTTTTCCTCATATGAGAGCTTCATCCTCTCATTATCTTTCTCTCTCATGGTTTGCTCTCTCCTCTTCCTCTCACAAAGCTCTATTGTTTCATATGTTGAAAATCAAGAGTCTTTGAGATAAAACCACCAAAACACTTCTCTACTCACTCTAGGGTTCTTAGTCTAGCAAGCCAAGCACTCTAGTTACTTCATTGTTGAGGTTGGAGCTCAAGGTAGAGGCCTTCGGGTGGATCTTCTATGATATAGAGAAGCCGGTGAGGAGGAGCCATCCACATCAACTTCAAGGAGCCCACAACAAGGAGAAGTAGCACAAGAAGAGAAGGAGTTCAAGCTTTAGGTATAACTTTTTAACCTAGTAGTTAAAGCTCCATGTTAGTTTGTTAGTTTATGTTTAACAAAGATCCTTATGGCTAGTTCATGTTACTTAGTAAAGAAAATTTTGATTTTTACCTATTCTGCCTCCCCGCAAACTACCGGGGTGAGTAACATGGACTTACACGGGCCACGGGCCAAATTTTGGGTCGTGACAAAGTTGGTATCAGAAAGATAGATTTTACCTTTTGGAGTGTAGAATGACCTTTGTATGAAGGAGTAGGTAGTTTAAGCAAAGTGACTTAGCGTGTGTATGTTCCGCAACATACTTACGACACGGTACTCCGCCTAAGTGACCTTAGGACTTATTGCTTAAAATTCCTTCCGTGAATATATAAATCCATGTGATTCGATTTCTATATTCTTATCGAATCCTGTTTCCATTTCCAGCCTTTATGCCGCGGGAGACTACGAGGGCACAGAGAGCGGCCGCAAGGGTCGAGGTCAGAGTTGGCTCATCTGAGACGAGGACTGACCAGGGCGGTACGCCCGTTGTGCAGGAGCAAATTGATCCTCTTTCGATGGACCATATTACTAGGCTTGAGGCCGGTATGCAGGATATGCGCCAGATGATGGGGTCGTTGGTTGAGGCCAGTCGAGCGCAGCGACAGGAAGTTATCCCGCCTGTTGCGGGGACCGTGATGGTATCTACTGTTCAGGCAGTTGTACCTGCGGCTACAGAGGTGATCACCGTATCGTTATCTGAGTTCATGAGGCTGAACCCTCCGGTTTTCATAGGCACTGATGCAGCTAAGGATCCGCAGTCATTTATCGATCGGATGGTCAGGATATGTCGTTCGCTGAGATGCTCCGACGCGAGATGGGTAGAGTTCACGAGTTTCCGTCTGGAAGGTCTTGCCCAGAAGTGGTGCGAGTCTTTAGAGAAGGGCAGAGCCACAAGTCTTTCTCCTATGACCTGGGCTGAGTTCGTGACGGTGTTTCTTGCCCGTTTTCTTCCGCAGAGCGTCCCAAGCTCAGGTTAAAGGGACCGGTCCCATGACAAAAGGAATGAAGCCATAAATTGGTTTAATGTAATTCTTTTTTTATATATATGCATAGAAATAAATATATGTAAAATAAGCAAAAAGCCAAAATTTTGTATACCCCATCGCTTATGTGCAAAAAGAGATAAGCACATAAGGTATGGGGTGGCATAAGTGTCATTTGGTAAAGCCCAAGGGGCTATATGTAAAGTGTGTAGCCTATAAAGGCAATATGATGAAAAAATCAATGATAACTTTTTCTCTCTAAAAAAAACTAGGGTTTGTATCCCCTCCTCTTTTCTCAAGGTTCTAAACCTTCTTCTTTTCTTTTGAATTAAAACAAGAGTTTAACCCTTCCTTTTGCAAAAATAAATAGTTTTTCACTATAAAACCCTTAAAAAGGAGCTCGGATCTGCCATCAAATCCCTAAAATGGAAGATTTTAAGTCTCGCCTTCCCTTTTCCCCCCGAGATCCAGCCAACAGAGAGGAAGAAGAAGAATACCCATCTCCAAAAATCCCATTCCAGGAGAATTCGAGGCTCAAAAGAAGATCCAAAGATTTCTAGGATTTAAACTTCATTCAAGATCTGTTGGAGTTTAACTCCATAAATGAACCCCATTTTTAGGAGTTTAACTCCAAATCTATATATAATCTCTGTTAGGAGTTCAACTCCAAAGCCCCATTAGGAGTTCAACTCCTAACTACCTTTTTCCGCTGGTGTTTCCACCAGTCGCGTGCCACGCATGTGACCCGTGGGCGTCCAGCGGTCGCATGCAGGGCACGTGACCCGCGGGCGCTCAGTGCCCACGTGCGCCCGGTGGTGACATGCAGCTCACATGACCCGCTGGCGCCTAGCGGTCGCGTGCTGCACACATGACCCGTGGGCGCCCACCGCCCACGCACCTGGCACGTGACCCACGGGCGCCAAGAGCCCACGCGCCAGGCATGTGACCCATGGGTGCCCAGCGCCCACGTGCCATGCACGCGTCTTTAAGACGCTCCTCACCCCTCATTTTTCGTGCACTCTACACTAGAAACACGTCCCCCGTTAGGAAAAATTTTCTAACGGGGTGTTGACCCGCATTCTGCAAGGAAGCTGCTATCCCCATTGATCCCCAGCCTGCTATCTGGGTAGCGGGACACCCGTAAACTCTGCGAGGCCCCCGATATATCTAAAACCCCCTTTCAAAACACAACACATGCACACTGCATACTGAGTTCGCATGACTAGTTGACAGTCAATCGGAGGTTCCCTCGCTCCAAAAGCGAGGGGTAATTAACGGAAGCTTATTCTGCGGCCACCGGAGATTCGGATCTCCACAATCAATAAACCCCCGCCTACCCTAAGCAGGGAGAATTTGTAGTACGCCTGATAAGCGACGCGTATTCCCATCTCAATAGGGTGACGAAAAATACCCTACAAATACAATCAATACAAAAGATATCGCGGGGTTTATAAGGGGTAGATTGGTATGAAAGGTGTTAAAAGTGGTACGAGACTGTAATCATAATACACCTAACCTGAATATCCATTGCTGTTGTACCGTGGCTGAACGGTTCCTTGTGCTCCGTATACCTTAGTCTCCGGAATAGTGGGACTCCTCTCGTATACACTGACATTTTCTGTACCAAGCTACAAACAATAGCGTTAACAATATAATTAAACATTATAAGTATATTCTTTTTCTGTCTATTCTATCTCTACTCACCTTTGGGACTTACTGAGCGATTGTTCGCTGACGACATTCCTTTTCTTATTTCTTTGGAATGTTGTCAGGTGTTTCGGACTCATTAGAGACCGAGCCCAGCACTGAGGATTTGCAGCAGTTTGCTTTTGACCCGGAGCTTTAGACACTTGTACATATTTATTTCATTTCATTTATGCCATTATTTAGGTATCACTTTCTACTCATATATTTACATTTCAGTTGTACCTGTAAAAGAATATTTAATAAATAAAGTTGCTGTTCATTTACATTCATGTCTCTTGTGTACTTTACTTTATATTAATTGCTTAGATACGCTTAGCGTGTTTACTTCTGAGTAAATACACAGCGGGCCTTGCCATGTCCCCTCGCCGTACACCGGGAAGCGGGCGTGACAGATTTTGTTGGTGGCCCATGCATGTCTGCTTTGTATGGACATGCGGGTCAATTCTGCATGAACATGCGGGTTAATTCTGCATGAAATCCTAAGCAATATAACACAAGAACCAGCAACTAAAAACATTCTTTACATATTTCTTGAATCTTCCAATTTCATATATTTTGAATCTGTCATAATCCAAAATTTTCTTTCAAGGTTATGGATTCCCCAAACAACACTTGCACCAACTTCAACAACACTCCACCACCTCTACCGCTTACACCTACCGTCGCTGCTCCGATCAATGAGCAGACGGTATTGCATGAGGCGATCCGCAGCCTCCTGGAGGGACAGCAGCAGCAGACTGCTATTTTGATGAACCGACCAGAAGCAGAAGCCCCGGGGTAAAGCAATTCCGGGCTTTGCACCCCAAGCAATTCTCAGGAAAAGAGAGCCCTCTAGAAGCTGAGGTGTGGGCTCAGAATATTGAAGATGTTCTGACAGGAGCACAAGTGCCAGAGATAGCTTGGGTTCGAATTGCAAAGTTGCAGCTCACTGACAATGCACGGATTTGGTGGAAGGCGGAAGAAAACCGTCTTGACTAACCTATCGAATGGAGGACGTTTCGAGATATGTTCTGTAACGTTTTGAAAAAAAATCGTTTAGGTGAAATTCGGATAATCGGTAAAATAACTGGCGTTTTCCGTGAAAACCAAGATATAATTATTTTTCAACACAGAATTAATTATACCTATTCTAGTTATGTAATTGTTAATATTTGGTATTTAATTGGTCACTTGCAAATTTCTAGTTTTCTTAAAAATTTTCCGTAATTAATTATTATTATTTTATTATTTTAAGCTTTCACTAATACATTTAATTAGTGATAATTACAAAATGGAATGGGTTAATACAAGTTTTGTACATCTTGACACATTAAACTAAAGTGTAACATGTTGTTTTTGAAATGAAAGAAATTGTCAAGATGGTTCTTGAAATTTAAAGAAAAAGGTTAAATGGAAAAAAGGAAATAATAAAGAATAAGAAGCTTGGGCTTGTTGTTTGAGTTTGGGCTTTCTTTACCTGGAAACTTACACACACACACACACACAAAATTCCCCCCATTCCCTGCTGGCCGAATTGGGCTGCCCCCAATCCCCAAGTCCCCACTCCTTTTACTCACAAAGAAAACAAAAGAAAAGAAAAATAAAATGATAGAATAAACAAAGAGGTATGGTCTTTTATTGACTTTGGAAATTTCCTTGACCTTACACCACACCTCCCATTCTCTCTCTCCCTCTCATTCCGGCAGCCCCCTCCCTCAACAGCAGCCCCCCCATTTTCTCCTCTCATTTCTCTTCAAAAAATTCATCATTTTGCCTCAAAAATCAAGCTAAAACCTCAAAAATCCTTCAATCCATTCCTTACCCATTATTTCTTGCCCCATCTGGCATGGATCTTAGAGCAAAATTAGCACTTTGGAGGCTAAGTTTTGCAGGTGTGGATCTCATTCCAAATGATTTTTAGGTATAATCTTAACCCAATGTTTACTTGATGCTTGATCACTTCAATTTAGCTAATTTTGATGTTTAATTGTGGTTCTAAGTGCTAACTTGAAATTTTTAGAAAAGGGTTTGGATCAAGTTAGGTTTTTGATTATTTGCTTATGGTTATGATGTGTAGTCTCACATCTCAAGACATGCAAAATCTAACCTAGTAGCTAGTTTGCAAATTGTTATTTTAAAATTTTACTAATTATGCTAAATTGCAAACTAGAATTTTGGTTGAATAAATATAGGTGAGATTAAAAATTTAATTATGGTTTATGTGACTAAATTAAGATATTTAGTGAGTGTTGTGGCCACTAAAATTGTTAAAACATCTAGATTTAAACTAAATTGGTAAGTGCTGCTATTTAGATTTTCGGAAAAATAGCTTTTATGGTGAGTTTGAGATTTTTGGTGACTTATAACCTATTTCATATTATATTTAATGTGTCGTGAGTGCGCGAGTGGGTTTTAGACAAGGTTGTGGTCACGTATTGCGGCCCTAGTCGAGGTGGTAGCGTTGTCGCGGGCGCGTTTGTGCACCAAGTGTGTACGCGTCTTATTGTGCGCGTAGTTGAATTGTGCTATTTGTTCCGCGACTGTTTGTGTATTTATTCTCTTATTTCCTTGTGTAAAATTCTAGGATCGGGTACAGAGACGTCAGACGCGGCGTGGAAAGACAGGACGGAGATCGGAGCAGCTTAGCCGAGGCGTCCAGGTGAGTAGATATATATCTACGGGGGAAGTCGGGTGGATGGCGTATAACACCCCGCAGTTTCGTAGTATAGAACGCGAATGCGTTATGATATATATGTGTGTGTGTGTGTGTGTGTGTGTGTGTGTGTGTGTGTGTTATGAGATGTGTATACTTAGTAAGAAATGCTAGGTGACTTATGGATAGTTTTAGCATACTAGTAGGAAAACACATTTAGTTAGTTTCTTAGTCGCGAACCCTAGAGTAGTGATTTGCATACACGCACACATACACGCATACATTTTATTTCTTATACTTGTATGGTGATACGTATACACACACACACACAGGTATGGGACTATATACACACACACACACACACACACACACACATATGTTTACCTCCGAACACAGAGACGCGACCGAGCAGGTTCGTCTTGCCTGAAATTCGGGGCAGATGCTAATTGGTGCTATCCGTCCACTTCTCCGAAGATGCCAAGTTGATTTATGGCACCATTTATCGAAGGTTTAAATGGATGCGGCCGATGAAGCAGACTTCGTCAGATTCCCCTCGCTTGAGGGGTTTTTGATTGTGGGGACGCTCTTCCCTGCAGGCGCAAGCCCCTGCAGTTAATTACGCTACCGTATCGCGGTAACAACTTTCTCCTTCTCCATATGGTCACTTCGTGTCGTGGGTGTTTGTTAGTGTTTGGTTGCCCGTGGATTGTATACGGAGACTAAGTTATGTTGTCGCCCGTAGAGCGTGGACTAGTCCAAATCCGTATCTTTCTTAGATTTGGGTTTGGGGGGTTTGTGTTTAAGGATATGTTAGCCTTATTTGAGGCTAAGATCAACTTAAACATTTGTTAAGGACACGTTAGTCTAATTTTAGACCAAGATCAACATAACGGGATCGTTTAGATCCAGCAATAGAGCAATTGTGCTCTATTGCTTAGTTTAGTGACATTGCGGTCGATAATTAGTTTAGGGACATTACGGTCCATTGTTAGTTTTAAGACATCGCGGTCGAGGTTAAGGACATCATAGTCCGTGAGATTAGGGAC
This sequence comes from Agapanthus africanus, assembly GCA_030015575.1. Taxonomy (NCBI): domain Eukaryota; kingdom Viridiplantae; phylum Streptophyta; class Magnoliopsida; order Asparagales; family Amaryllidaceae; genus Agapanthus; species Agapanthus africanus. Next base: position 533,320,997 of record JASDDO010000016.1, read on the forward strand.
CTCACAGTCCGGTGTTAGTTTTAAGACATCACGATCGAGGTTAAAGACATCATAGTCCGTGAGTTTAAGGACCCCACAGTCCGACATTAGTTTTAAGACATCACGGTCAAAGTTAAGGACATCATAGTCCATGAGTTTAAGGACCTCACAGTCCATAGTAATGTGTGGTCGTCGGGACCCGTCACCTCTCTGACGACGTTGAAGGATTACAATGGCAGATGTCAGAGGAGTAAAGAGATGTACCCTCGAACCGGGTGTAAATTGATTGGAAGAGCAGTTGTGCTCAATTCAATTTAAATTAAGGACTTATGGCCAGAATTGGGCTAAGTCCAATTAAAATGTTTTAACATTTTAGTTTTGCTCTGGCTGTTAGGCCTTTGTTTGGGCTTTGCCCTTTTAATAATGTATTGCATTTATCAGAACAAGGTATGTTCTGACAGTGCACCACGTGGTGCATTAGGCGCTTTGCGCCAATTAAAGAGCATATTGCGCTAGCGCACATAAGGGTGACACGTGTCGCTTAGCGCTAAGCGCTGGTTTGTTGGCGCACTGCGCTTTATAAGTGCGCTGCGCCAGTTTATGGGTGCGCCAGTGAGTGACACGTGGCACGCTTGGCGCTGAGCGCCAACCCAAGAGCGCAGTGCGTTATTTTCAGAAACACAAAGCGCAAGCTGTTCTGTGGTTGACACGTGGCATGTTTTGGCGCGGTGCGCCGGTCCAAGTAGCGCACAGGCGCAGTTTATGAGTGCAAAGCATTTTCCAGTAGCGCAAAACGCATCAGATCAAATTTAAGATCAAAGAACAAGTTGTTTTGTTCTTCAAAGGAGGCCTTGCCTCAAGATCCAAGAAATAAAGTTCTTGTTCTTATCAAAAGGCTCTGCCTTTATAGATCAAAAGATCTGTGAATGAAGTAAAGTACTTCTTTATTTTAAGGATTAGAACTTTTAATCTTTTATGTTTAATCAAAGATCTTGGTCTTTTTTTATAGATCTAAGATCTTTTTAGAAGAGGATTCTTTTTTTTATGAGATGTTTTTATCTTTATTGTTCAAGAATTAATTGTTTTTACCTTTAAAGATGAAGAAATGATCTTCTTTCTTCAAAGGCTTGCCTTTCTTTTCTTTTTTTTTTAAGTTCTTCTCAAAGTTTGCAGAGAGGTTTTTCTTCTCTCAGACTTGAAGTCTTGGGGCCTTTATATAGGGCCAATTGATTTGTTAAATTAGTTAAAGATATCTTTCTCTAATTGATCTGGGGATATTTCCCCATCGTCGGATCTTTGATCCTAGGGCTTCTATTTTACAGAAGGCAATCTTCTTGTTTTCAACAAGATTGAAAAGATCTTTCCAGAGCAGAATTTTAATTCTGATTAATTAATAATTTATTATTATTATTAGATCTTTTGATCTAACGGTGGGGAATTCTTTTAATTCCAGCGCTGGCGCACTTGGCGCTAGCGCGCCTTTGTTTGACACGTGGCGCGCAGCGCAGAGCGCTGGATCTGAAGCGTTGCTTCAACTTTTTGAAATTTGAATTTCGAAACAGAGCTTTGCTCTGATTGGGGTGCGCTGCCTAGGGCGCAGCGCTCCTGGTGCTGGCGTGTCTGCTTTTGACACGTAGCGCGCAGCGTGTAGTGCACGGGATCTGAAGCGTTGCTTCAATTTTTAAATTTTGAAATTCAAAATAGATGTCCCCCCACCGTTGCACTCACGTGGCGCACACGTGAGTGCAGCGGTGGCAACATCTGAGCCTTTGGTGAGACTCAGAAGTTGAGGAGGCATTTCAACGCCCATAAATAGGACCCTTGGTCTTCAGATGATTATCATCTTCTCCTCAAGAATTTTATTTCAGAGCCTTACTCTTCTTTCCAAGAACTTTCAAGAGTTAGAACTCTAGAAAATTTAGGTAAAAATTAAATTAAATTAATTCTAATAACTTAGGGTTTTTACCCATTAACAGTGCCTTGCTCTCCATAGATCTTTTGATCTAAAGAAAAACCCCTTTAGGGTTTCATAAACAGAGCCTTGCTCTCATGAACCCACAGATTCTTTTCTTAGGGTTTCTTAGCCCATGAGTCGGAGCTCTGCTCCTTTGATAATATATAAATCTTTTGATCTTTTGATGAAGAACTCTTAAGAGTTTTTCATGGATCTTTAAGATCTCAGAATTTTAATTCTCAAGAATTAATTTTCATTAACCTTTGATGGATTTTCCATCATCGTTACAAAGCTAGGCTCTTTAAGGAGTTTTATTCTCTCGTAACCAGAGTTTGACAAGTGTCACTCTGTTATAAAGGTTTGCTCTGAAAGGGAGATTTTCTCCTTCTCCCGAGGGATTTCTCATTCAATGAGAATATTCTTTGAGGATTTCCTCATTAATTGACAGTCTCATCCAATGATGAGGCTGTCTTATTAATTGATGCATTGTCATCTGGATTTTGTGGGTCCCCCTTTGGTCCCCTTTCCACTGCATTGCAGTGTGGTACAAATTTTAAAGTACCGAGCGTCGGGATTTTTTTTAAATTATGACACTGATAATTGAATTTCGTTCTTTCTTGCAGGCGACATGTCTTCTGATCTCTCGTTCTCATTTTTCTGCTCAGAGGGAGGATTCCCTGAAGCACCGGTAGACCGGGAGGTTCTTGCTCTTATTAAGGACTATGACCCGGAGTACAAAAGCCTTCACCTGTGAGGTAGGTGGTACAACCAAATAATCAAAGGTCGCCGAAGCTTCTCTTGTGCGACGCCATCGGATCCGATCTCATCGATCTCGTATGCGGATATACCCCCAGTGAACTATGCCGTGGAGGTCATTAATTGGACTTCGGAGGGTCTTCTTCAACCTTCGATTGCTGCCATACCCATGCAGCTGCCGGCGGCCTTGGATATTTTGGGGCGACGCATATGCCAAGGCGAGTCGTGCCCTTAGGGACAACCCTACAACATTGGGTTGACCCCTCGACATTCGGCCGGGTATTTGCAGTGGGCCAGGTACATTTTGTCAGCGAAGAAGGCGCATTTGCTGAAGATCGGTCTATACCCTGCAGTTTATGCCTCGCTGTTCGAGTATTCTGCTCCTCCGACATGGTGGATTAAGGCGTTCGTGGAGCAATGGAACATCCCCACCCATACCTTTCTTCTAATGGACAGGGAAGTTTCCATCACTCTAGAAGAATTCGCTGCGATTTCTGGTCTGCCGGTGAGGGGGGAGCACTATGAGGAGCTACTTCCTCCGGACGAATATGTTTTTGCCACCAAACCGTTGGTGATGGACTTAACGCCGGAGAACGCTATTCAGCACCAGTTTCCGAGTCTGATAAAGGTGCTGAATATGTATGAGAGTCTTTTCTTAGAATCGGGAGGCCGGGGAGTTAGTTTCGCAGACTTCATTGCCCGCTTTCTTCGACCGGAGATTCTATCGCAACGGGGCAAAAAATTTGCCAAGCTCGACGACCCCTTCGGCCTTGGCTTAGATCGTCGACCAGTACTGGAAGCCGATCAAAAAGGCTTTTATCTCCCCGATGCCGCAATCATCCCTTTGTCGGAAATCGCTGCTTCGGGCATCGACGAGGAGACTTTCTTTCTCGGGTTTCTGGAACTATGGTTGTGCTGGTTCGCGCTCCCCATGCACCCTCGCTATATGAGGCCGTCCATCTTCTACCCAGCACATCGAATGGTGGCTGGCATACAATTGGCCATCGGGATTGCTGGGTTGGCCCACCTGTACCATGGTCTTAGCGTGGCGGCGGACACAACTGAACCGGGGGTGCAAGCCGCCAATTTCCCGATGCACTACTTTACCTAGTGGATGGAAATGCACGTGCTCCGGGTATTTGGTATTCATAAAAGACCCTCGTTTTACGAGAAGTACAGATTCCCGAGAATTATGCGGCTGATCGATGCTTCTATCGTGAATCCGCCTCCACGGGAGGCCAGGGGGTTGCTTCTTCGTCCGCGCATGGTCGGAGCGGGTATGTCTTTTACGGACAAGGTCCTAACAACCGGCCCGGAAACCTCCAAGGCGGTGCTGGCGTTGCGCGACAATTTCAAGGACGGGGCCTCCGTGTTGAAAGCCCGGGAGATTCTACATCTATACTCCATCAGGCCGGGCTTCCTCGTATTCAGGCAAAGTGAGGCGGCGCTTTTTATGAGATACAACCCCCATCGTTTTGCTCAGCAGCTAAGTTATAATCAGGGGGTCCCACTGGAAGCGTTTTGGGAAGAGCTTGCGGCCACCAGAGAGGGAATACGGAGCGCACTGCATCACTTTATGCGGTTAAACACGGGCTCCCACTTCTTCATTAGCGAGCCGAGTTGCATTCCAAGGGCCCTCAATGTATACGGGGTTTGGTATCAGCACGCGATGGGCACTGTAATCAGGGAAGAGAAGCGGCTGCTGCTTGATCGCAAGTGTGCTCCCCCCGCCAGCGATCGCAACGTCCCCTTAAAGCGAAGGACCTCTGTCCTTCCTCCACTAAGAGGAGATGCTGGAGTTGAGCCTCCACGTGTGCTAAGCTGTCACGCCCCTCTTCCAAGAGTGCGCTAAGATCGGCATGTGACAGAGCCAACCATGCTACCTGTGGCTAGGAAACATCCTTCCACAGTCACATTACGGCTGCCTGGGAGATATCAAGAACAGAAAAATAAACTAAACTATTTAGTACATGTCCATAAGCCAGAATAAATGAATCAAGAAATAATATAATATGTGGAAGCAAAAGATCCAATAAATAAAACACCTGAAAAGTAAGACTGGATACCAACAGAATCCTCGCTGCTCGGTCTAACAGCGGCAGTACTCCTAATCGGCATGCGACAAAGGTAGAGGATCTGGGCCATGCAAAACCCAGACGTCAGTGCGTCATAACATCAAGCAATAATATCAACAGGGGTAGCAAGCATGCAAGTATGATCATGAACGGTAAAACAGGTAAAACAACAATATAAATAAGGACAGTGAAAGGTAGTGTGCAGTGAGTAATCTAAACTGGTCGACTGTGTTAACTACTCTCAAGTCTTTGAAATCAATTTGATGAATCATCGATGTAACTCAATAGTATCTCGTGCGTGCCCGGGATCACGATGAAGATTCTCGGGCTGAAACCGAGACATGCCGCTAGACACTAAAAGGAATAGGGGTAACGATGAATGATGTCAACAGCATCATCCCAAAGCTGGCCTAGCCTCTAAAAAGGTAGTGGGTAACGATGGATGATGTCAGCAGCATCATCCCAAGGCTGGCCTAGCCTCTAAAACTGATCAGTAAAGGTGTCGAACTGTCGAGTTACAAGTCAGGTTTCATCATTGATTTCCCCATACCCCCAAGTTGTGTATTCAAGTCAAGTATTGATAAATCTAGAGCTAATGCCAACACAGGATCAGCAGGTAAAGGTTTGTCTGGATAGACAACAGGGAATGTCCGTAGGGACAACATGTCAAGATTGTTGGCATTAGTAACAAGATCAGGTAACAGGTCAAGCTATGGTACATCAGGTCATGTCAGGTAGTGAACAAGTATCAATCATGTCAAGGAGTGCATAGGTATCAAGTCGTGTCAAGTAGTAGTGTATCAAGTCATGTCAGGGGTGCACAAGTATCATGTGGGTGCTCATAATCAAACTATAATAAGTATGGATACACAAAACAAGTATGGGGTACTAATATAACAATAAAATGGAATAATGTGATATGGTATGCAAATAGATATAATTTCAAGGATATGGATGCACAGTTATCGATTAGGGTTACATTTATAGTTCCAATATTAATTAGGATGCAATTTATTAAACATGGAGTGTTAATATCACAGTATTATGTAGTAATGTGATCTATGGATGTAATTATATGTATCTTAAATGCGATGGATGCAAACGGGTATCCGAAAAGTTATAAAACTATAACTATAAAATGGTAATATGGGATGTACAACTAAGCAATATGTGATATAAATATTGATATAATAATATTAATATGGATAGCATATTCAAAGCTATTAATAACTATAAAAGTGGTATTGATTAATCATGCACAAGAAAGTTCCGTTCAGAAATTCAGTGTCACCCTGATTTGTAAAATAGCTTAAAAAATAACAAACGTTCTCCAAAAGGGACGTGTCTTATACCAAAACAAAGATAATTCAATAAGGTATTCATTTTTATAAGTATAAGCATCTCAGGTTATCCCTACAAAAAGTTATGAATATTCGAAATTGAAAGTTTGTTGCTGGAATTTCTCTGGACAACAGTTTAGAGACATTTTCATTTGCATTTTACATTATTTAAACAATTTATTTTGCAAGGAAATATTTCATAGGGTTATAGTATTCTGAGTTAGCTTCGTAACGAACTAAAGAACGTATACTAATGATTTTTCTATGATTTATAATGAATTTTATAAGGTAAGGTGTACAGTAAATTTCAGATTTGTCGTATCCGCTTTTTCAACGACGTTTCATGTGTAAACTATAATATTTTCAAATGTATAACATTATAAAATGCAGATTATAAACTAATTAAAGATAATAATAAGAAATATTATGATGATATATATTTTAAATGATATGGATGCAGTATAATGTAATCTAGTATGTCACAAGATAAGTTTTCATGATCTAGATTTAAAATGATATAAACGGATGCAAACGGAACATCGAAACGTTATAAAATTAAATATGGGGTACTAGATTTAAACTATAGGTATGGTATTTATTTAAAGAGGTATAAAATGAATTATATAGCATGCAGCAAGATTAACTTGCCTAGACGGAACAAGAACGGATGTGTACGGAACGTCCTTCGTCGGCGAAATGTCGCGACGCGCGCACGGTACACGGAATGGTTCCAAACAATGCACGAGGGTGATCACGTAAGTCAGGTACGTTCACTGGATCACTCGGATCGTCAGTGATGAGCACGAGTCCGGCGGTGATCACCGGAATAAAAAAAAAACAAGATCAAGAAAAAGAAAGAAAAAAGAAGAAGAAGTAAGAAGAAGAGGCTGTGAATTAAATAAGGAAAGAAAAATTTAAATAAATAAAATATATATAAATATATATATATGCAGAGGAGAGAGAGAGAAAGGGGTTGTTAGTTTGTTAGAAAATTAGATTTAAAATTTTAAAAGATTTTTAGATTTAAAATTTTAGATAAGAGCTTTCAGTTTGTTAAAGAATTCGTATGAAAATATTTAAACTGGCGGGATACAAAAATATTTCAAAACGCGCCCGGGTCGGGTCTAAAAATTTAGATTTAAAATACGAAAAAATATGTGCGACTTTCAAAATTCAAAATGAATGCTCAGGTAACGAAAATGCATATCCCCAAGAACGGATGCACGTACGTGCGCGTAGCCATCCAAACATGTCTGTTTCACTGAACAGGACGAGAACAAGATGCGCGGATGCTACCACGGGGTTAGGGTTATCATGCAAGCCATGCAATGTATTTTTAAAATATTTTATATGACTTAAAATGTTATATTGTAAAAATGCAAATGCCAGATAAAATGCCAGTATGCACTAAATATGAAAATGCACCAGTCTACGTAACAAGTCAGGATAATTCATAAGTATGAATCAAATAAGTTCAAGCAAGCGGGTCGGGTCGAATGCAATGTAAAATGTAAAATACTATTCGCACCCAAAACACGATAAATCAGGAAAATACCACAATTAAGGAAATACGAGAACTAGAATTGGTATAAATGAACTAGGTTGTTACATTATACCCAACTACAAAAGAATTTCGTCCTCGAAATTCCACGAACAAGAAAGGATAGACAATCAAGAAACTACAAGAATAGATGTGGAAACTTCTGCCGGATTTCATCTTCTCATTCCCAAATTGATTCTCCATGCGAGAGATTTCCCAAAGAAACAAATACAAGAGGGATAACTTTGTTCTTAAGAACCTTTTCCCTTCGATCCATAATCGACATCAATCGTTCCTCAAAGATTAAATCTTCTCGTACAGTCAGCTCCGAATGATCCAGCACGTGTGTTTCATCTCGAACATATTTACGGAGTTGAGATACATGAAACACGTCATGAACATTCGCCAAAGATTGTAGTAACACCAATCGATAAGCCACTTCTCCAACACGCTCCAAAATCTCGAAAGGCCCAACGAATAAAGGACTAAACTTTCCTCGACTCTCAAAACGAATCACTCCTCTAGTCGGTGATATATTCAAGAATACTAGATCACCAACAGCGAACTCTAGAGGTCTTCTCGATGTATCGACCCAACTCTTCTGCCGATCTTGCGCTGTCTTCATATGATTCCGGATAGTGTTAACTTTCTCCACTGTTTCCACGATCAAATCCGGTCCCAAAAATCTTCGTTCTCCAACATCATCCCAACAAACAGGTGAACGACACTTGCGACCATATAATACTTCGAATGGAGCCATCTGAATAGTCGCCTGAAAGCTGTTGTTGTACGAAAACTCCACCAAGTGTAGATGATCCTCCCATGAACCCTTGAAGTCTAACATGCAAGCTCTCAACATGTCTTCAAGAGTTTGGACCGTTCTCTCCGACTGGCCATCTGTTTGAGGATGATAAGCTGTGCTAAACTTCCATCGAGTCCCCAAACTTTTCTGTAAGCTCCTCCAGAATTGTGATAAGAATCGGATGTCATGGTCGGACACGATGCTCACAGGTACTCCATGCAATCTCACAATCTTCTGCATGTACCGTTCTGCTAACGCTTCCGTTGACTGACCAGCTCGAAACGGTATGAAGTGAGCTGCCTTGGTCAATCGATCAACAATCACCCAAACTGTATTGTTGCCCTTTGGACTTCGCGGTAAAGCTGTCACGAAATCCATGGTTATATATTCCCACTTCCATTGAGGAATCGGAAGTGGTTGCAATAAACCAGCAACCCTTTGATGTTCAGCCTTAACTTGCTGACACACCAAGCACTTTGCTACAAAGCGAGCAATCTCCCTTTTCATACCTCCCCACCAGAAATACTGTCGTAGATCATGGTAAATCTTCGTGCCTCCTAGATGTACGGAATACGCGGAACTGTGTGCCTCCTTCATAATTTCTTCGCGAATATCTCCTTTTGGCACACACAAACGGCTACCATACCGTAACGAACCATTTTTATGAATCAATAAGTCCGTTCGAAGTCTAGCTTCAACCTGTTCTCGAAACTTTTGCAATCTTGGGTCCTTCGACTGCGCTGCTTTAATACTCTCGATTAATGATGACTGTACTTGCAGCTGCATCAATTGTCCCGAAGAATGCGGTAGCACAACCTCCAAATCAAATCTTCGAAAATCTGTAATAAGTTCCTTCTGTGCAGTCAACATCTGAATTGCTGGCAACCGACTAAGCGCATCCGGCACAACATTAACTTTCCCCGGATGGTACTTAAGATCAAGATCGTAGTCAACCATCAACTCCAACCATCTACGCTACCTCATATTAACCTCATTCTGTGTGAACACATACTTCAGGCTTTTGTGATCAGTAAATACTTCGACCCTTTCGCCCAATAAGTAATGTCTCCAATCTTCAAAGCAAAAAAAATCACTGCTGCAAGCTCCAAGTCATGAGTTGGATAATTCTTCTCATGGGTCTTCAACTACCTCGATGCGTAAGCTATAACTTTCCCATGCTGCAACAAAACACATCTCAATCCTTTCTCAGATGCGTTGCTGTGAATCACCAATCTTCCGGAACTGTCTGGTACGGTCAAGATAGGAGCGGTTATCAATCTTTGTTTCAACGCCTCAAAAGCTGACGCACACTTATCCGTCCACACAAATGGTACTTCTTTGCACGTAAGCTTGGTCAACTGCTCCGCCAGATGAGCAAAGTTCTCCACGAACCTTCTGTAATACTCGGCAAATCCAAGAAAGTTTCTGATCTCTGCTACGTTCTTCGGAATCGACCAATCTCGAACTGATGCAATCTTTTCGGGGTCAACGGCGATTCCATCTCCGGATACGACATGCTCCAAAAACATCACTTCTTCACTGCCAAAACTCGCACTTGCTCATCTTTGCATATAATATTTCTTGCCTCAATGTCTACAGTACGATCTTCAAGTGTTCTGCATGCTCTTCACTGCTCCTCGAATACACCAGAATATCATCAATGAACACCACTATAAACTAGTCCAAGACTGGTGAAAAGATTTGGTTCATCAAGTCCATAAATATCGCCGGTGCATTCGTGACTCCAAATGGCATCACTAAATACTTGTAATGTCCATACCAAGTTTGGAACGCAGTCTTACAAATATCTTCTGATTTAACTCGGACCTGATGATATCCGAACCGCAAATCCAGCTTCGAGAATACCCTCGCGCCACTAAGCTGCTCGAACAATTCGCCAATGTGAGGGATCAGGTACTTGTTCTTAATAGTCACCCGGTTTAATTCTCGATAATCGATGCACATCCTCTTTGTGCCATCTTTCCTCTTTACTAGAAGAACTGGAACTCCCCAAGGTGAATTGCGCGAATTCAACCCTTCTCTAGCAATTCGGTAACCTGCATCTTTACTTCTTCCAATTCCACTGGTGCCATCGGATAGTACGCCTTTGAGATTGGCGCTGCACCAGGAACAAGATCGATTGCGAACTCCGCATCTCGTTTTGGCGGTAAACCCGAGATGTCCTCGAACACGTCCATGAACTCTCAAACTACAGCTGGCGCTTCCTCCTTATCAACTTCCATTGACGAAAGAACATTGCTTGTCGGCCTAGCCCTAAACTCGACTAACCCGACAGAACTGCTACCTCCAGCAAAACAAACTCCGGATGTCCGGGAATCTGGAAAATCACTTTCTTTGCCCTACAATCAATGTGAGCGTGGAAAGTGCCGAGAAAATCCATTCCCAAGACAACAACAAACAAAGAGATGCACCAGAATTGAATAATTCTAATGCGGGGAAGACATGATCAAGTAGGATACCTGAAACGATTTCACCTGAAGCCAAACACTGAAGAAGATAGGCACGGTAAACAGAATTCAAGCTTGCGATAAAACATGATCTGGAAAGCAAGAGAATCAAGGTAATATAACGACCATAAAACAAGGAAGTGAATCAAGACTAGGACTCCAAGTTACTTAAATAGAGTACCGCATTGTAACCATGCTGCAGTTCATAGTTACAATCACATAACTCCACTCAAGTCACCCAAATCCTAGCATCATAATCCAAGGGACAAGGAGAAACAATAGGGAACCAAAATGTTTCAAGTTGAGATGCAAAGCGGTTTGCATATCATCAAGACGACGATCAAGAGGAAGATAAGATTCAAGAATCACGAGAATAAGGTGGCAGGACATGTTCCTAATTACGAGTTTTCCGATTCGTGTATTGGGTCCAATACCCAACTACAATAGAATCAAACCCAATTAACCTAAATCCTATGTCTTTGATACCAAACAAACCCTGTCACGCCCCGCTTCCTAGAGTGCGCTAAGATCGGCACGTGACAGAGCCAACCATGCTACCTGTGGCTAGAAAACATCCTTCCACAGTCACATTACGGCTGTCTGGGAGATATCAAGAACAGGAAAGTAAACTAAACTACCTAGTACATGTCCATAAGCCAGAATAAATGAGTCAAGAAATAATATAATATGCGGAAGCAAAAGATCCAATAAATAAAACACCTGGAAAGTAAGACCGGATACCAACAGAATCCTCGCTGCTCGGTCTAACAGCGGCAGTACTCCTAATCAGCCTGCGACAAAGGTAGAGGATCTGGGCCATGTAAAACCCAGACGTCAGTGCGTCATAACATCAAGCAATAATATCAACAGGGGTAGCAAGCATGCAAGTATGATCATGAACGGTAAAACAGGTAAAACAACAATATAAATAAGGACAGTGAAGGGTAGTGTGCAGTGAGTAATCTAAATTGGTCGACTGTGTTAACTACTCTCAAGTCTTTGAAATCAATTTGATGAATTATCGATGTAACTCAATAGTATCCCGTGCGTGCCAGGGATCACGGTGAAGATTCTCGGGCTGAAACCGAGACATGCCGCTAGGCACTAAAAGGAACAGGGGTAACGATGAATGATGTCAACAGCATCATCCCAAGGCTGGCCTACCCTCTAAAAAGGTAGTGGGTAACGATGGATGATGTCAGCGGCATCATCCCAAGGCTGGCCTAGCCTCTAAAATTGATCAGTAAAGGTGTCGAACTGTCGAGTTACAAGTCAGGTTTCATCATTGATTTTCCCATACCCCCAAGTTGTGTATTCAAGTCAAGTATTGATAAATCTAGAGCTAATGCCAACACAGGATCAGCAGGTAAAGGTTTGTATGGATAGACAACAGGGAATTTCCGTAGGGACAACATGTCAAGATTGCTGGCATTAGTAACAAGATCAGGTAACAGGTCAAACTAAGTTAAATCAGGTCATGTCAGGTAGTGAACAAGTATCAATCATGTCAAGGAGTGCATAGGTATCAAGTCGTGTCAAGTAGTAGTGTATCAAGTCATGTCAGGAGTGCACAAGTATCACGTGGGTGCTCATAATCAAACTATAATAAGTATGGATACACAAAACAAGTATGGGGTACTAATATAACAATAAAATGGAATAATGTGATATGGTATGCAAATATATATAATTTCAAGGATATGGATGCACAGTTATCGATTAGGGTTACATTTATAGTTCCAATATTAATTAGGATGCAATTTATTAAACATGGAGTGTTAATATCACAGTATTATGTAGTAATGTGATCTATGGATGTAATTATATGTATCTTAAATGCGATGGATGCAAACGGGTATCCGAAAAGTTATAAAACTATAACTATAAAATGGTAATATGGGATGTACAACTAAGCAATATGTGATATAAATATTGATATAATAATATTAATATGGATAGCATATTCAAAGCGATTAATAACTATAAAAGTGGTATTGATTAACCATGCACAAGAAAGTTCCGTTCAGAAATTCAGCGTCACCCTGATTTGTAAAATAGCTTAAAAAATAACAAACGTTCTCCAAAAGGGACGTGTCTTATACCAAAACAAAGATAATTCAATAAGGTCTTCATTTTTATAAGTATAAGCATCTCAGGTTATCCCTACAAAAAGCTATGAACATTCGAAATTGAAAGTTTGTTGCTGGAATTTCCCTGGACAGCAGTTTAGAGACATTTTCATTTGCATTTTACGTTATTTAAAAAATTTATTTTTCAAGTAAATATTTCATAGAGTTATATTATTCTAAGTTATCTTCGTAACGAACTAAAGAACGTATACTAATGATTTTTCTATGATTTATAATGAATTTTATAAGGTAAGGTGTACAGTAAATTTCAGATTTGTCGTATCCGCTTTTTCAACGACGTTTCATGTGTAAACTATAATATTTTCAAATGTATAACATTATAAAATGCAGATTATAAACTAATTAAAGATAATAATAAGAAATATTACGACGATATATATTTTAAATGATATGGATGCAGTATAATGTAATCTAGTATGTCACAAGATAAGTTTTCATGATCTAGATTTAAAATGATATAAACGGATGCAAACGGAATATCGAAACGTTATAAAATTAAACATGGGGTACTAGATTTAAACTATAGGTATGGTATTTATTTAAATAGGTATAAAATGAATTATATAGCATGTAGCAAGATTAACTTGCCTAGACGGAACAAGAACGGGTGTGTACAGAACGTCCTTCGTCGGCGAAATGTCGCGACGCGTGCACGGTACACGGAACGGTTCCAAACAATGTACGAGGCTGATCACGCAAGTCAAGTACGTTCACTGGATCACTTGGATCGTCAGTGACTAGCACAACTCCGGCGGTGATCACCGGAATCAAAAAAACAAGATCAAGAAAAAGAAAGAAAAAAGAAGAAGTAAGAAGAGGAGGTTATGAATTAAATAAGGAAAGAAAATTTTAAATAAATAAAATATATATAAATATATATATGCAGAGGAGAGAGAGAGAAAGGGGTTGTTAGTTTGTTAAGAAATTAGATTTAAAATTTTAAAAGATTTTTAGATTTAAAATTTTAGATAAGAGGTTTCAGTTTGTTAAAGAAATCGTATGAAAATATTTAAACTAAATTTTAAAATTAAAAAAAATGAATTTTGGCGGGATACAAAAATATTTCAAAACGCGCCCGGGTCGGGTCTAAAAATTCAGATTTAAAATACGAAAAAATATGTGCGACTTTCAAAATTCAAAATGAATGCTCAAGTAACGAAAATGCATATCCCCAAGAACGGATGCACGTACGTGCGCGTAGCCATCCAAACATGTCCGTTTCACTGAACGGGACGAGAACAAGATGCGCGGATGCTACCACGGGGTTAGGGTTATCATGTAAGCCATACAATGTATTTTTAAAATATTTTATATGACTTAAAATGTTATGTTGTAAAAATGCAAATGCCAGATAAAATGCGAGTATGCACTAAATATGAAAATGCACCAGTCTACGTAACAAGTCAGAATAATTCATAAGTATGAATCAAATAAGTTCAAGTAAGCGGGTCGGGTCGAATGCAATGTAAAATGTAAAATACTATTCACACCCAAAACACGATAATTCAGGAAAATACCACAATTAAGGAAATACAAGAACTGGAATTGGTATAAATGAACTAGGTTGTTACATAAGCCCCACGCGTGGTTTGCCCCGTGACCCTGTGGACGTGCCATCAGCGTCCCGTGCTCCCGTGGAGACGGTAAACGTGGTTTCACCCAAATCCGGCGTGGGCTCGGATATCGGGACCCGCCGTCCCAAGGTGCCCACGAAATGTAAGCCGATTTTGGGTGCGATCGGAGTTCGCGCGCAGGAGAGGAAGAAGAAGTCGATCCTCTCTGCTGACGTTGCATTTGGTCAGGAACCTCATGCTCCTTATAGCGAGGGCTTGAGTGGGTACGGGACCAACGACGGCCTATTTATGCCACCAGATGACACTGATCTGGCGGCCACCATCGCAGCTTCCGAGCGATTGGCAAGGCGCGACGAGTGGTTGGCTAAACTCGCGCAATCAGATAATCACTAGTTGTATTTTTCTTCATTGCATCATACCTCTATCATTGTTTTTGACTAACGCTTTTACTTCTTTAATAGGCATTTCTACCGAAGAAGCTCTCGCTGCCTCTCTCAAGACTTTCGAGGAGGAGGAACGACTCAGAGCATCCTTAGGCCTTGGTACATTTCGGTTCACTATGTTTCTGCTTCCATTCTTATGAGTAATCTGACCCTCTCTTTGTCTTATTGCAGGGACCACAAGACCTACCTTGCAAGCCGATGCGGAAATTCTCCCCGGGCCAGCTACCGAAGTCCCGGCCTCTTCGGGATTACCGCAAGAGGCCCTACTTAAAAAACCGATGATGGAAGCCTTGACGGCTCTGGAGGCAACCCTGAATGCGGACGACGACGCCTTACTGAAGGAGGCTTCCAAAAGGTCCGTCGTGACGGCCCGGGAGGAAAGGAAGCACCTGAGGCGCGCAGCAAGGGAGCGTAGCGCTGCTTTGGCTGCAGGAGCAGGTTCAAGCGCCGTTACTCCCGCTGCTGCTCCTTCAGAGGAGCTCCCGATTGCCTTGTCCACTACCCATAGACGGGCGGCACGTGCAGCTCGGGAAGCCAACGGTAAATCCACCTCAGGTAATGTGTTTTTGAGGCTTTGTTGTCAAAGCTTTAAACTATCAGTTCTTATATATCTTGTCCTGCATGGCCGAGTCTTACCGAAGGAGTGGCGGCGACCGTTGAGCCTAAGGGGGCGGTGGAGGAGGTAGCTGCTGAATCCGAGGCGACGGTAGGCGATGTAACCATAGTTGCCGGGCCCGAGATAGTGGCTGACGAGACAGTCACGACTGCTATGCCCGAGATGGCTACCATTGTCGAGCCCGAGGTGGAGGCGGGTGAGACGGCTGCTACGGCCGAGCCTGAGGTAGCAGTGGATGAAATGGCTGCTACGGACGAGCCTACGGCAGTGATGGATGAGGCGGCTGCGACCATTGAGCCCGAGGTGGTAACGGGCGAAACGGGCATGATCGCTGAGCACGAGATGGCCGCTGTTTCTCAAGAGTCGGGCACCGCTCCGATTATCGCTCTCCCTGCCTACGGTTCCTTGTCGTCTCCCGACGTCGCGAGCGTGATGACGGCTCCTGTAGATTCAGGCTATGAGGCAACGGGAGGTGAGACCATCCCAATGGAGGAGGGAGATGCCACCGTTGCATCAAGGGACGCCTTACGGCTCCGGCCGGCGACTCATCAGGTAAATCTTGGGTCACCGCCCTTCTTTCTTTATTCTGCAATCCTTCCTGACAGGGTTTATCTTGTTTCTAACGCAGGTGTGGCTAGTGCTGATGCCGCGTTACCCGAGGGAGCGCCATCAGTTACCGCTCTGACGGTGACCACTTCTCTTCCTTCTCTCGCACCGTCTCAGATGCTGGAAGGTATGGATTTGTGATCCACCGGTCTTATCTCTAGGCTGTATAATTTATGTACTGACGTTGTATTATTGTGTCTTTGTAGGAGTCCTTTTTGACCACCTGTACCAGGTGTTGCACCCACACTTCTCCTTCATGTCAAAGATTAGTCCACCTGCTGGTGTCGGTAAGTATTTTCTCTAAACGACGTCCTCTTCTTTGACGGGCAGTCGCATTATTGCTAAATCTTCTTTATATTGTTTGTAGCTTACGAATCGAAGGAGGGGACGAGGTTGTCGTTGCGCCACCAGTACTCCCAGCTCTGCCCCCTGCTGCAGCCGGTATAGTAGACTCTACTTTTTGCGTGTTTTCTTTATTTCCTGAGCCGACCTCTGATTATGATCTATTTTGCAGCAATCACATCGACTCCAGCCCCGTTCGAGTCTCGTATTATAATGTCGGCCGGGCCCTTCTCCAGGCGTCCATCATCCAAAGGTACTGTGACCAGCCTACGCATGCTGAGCGAGTATATCGAGGAGTTTGACGCAGAGACTCCCACATCTGCTGCGGATTTCGCCGCCGAGGTTAACCCTATGCTGGCGACGCTCATGAACTTTCATGGTGAGGGCGTCGTTGAGTCTTGGGTTAATCGCTGCCGGGAAATCGAGGCTTGCTTGCATGAGCTTGAGCTTAAGCGTCCGGCACCTGAGATTCTGGCTATGAGCACTCAACGAGCGGCATGGATCGAGCAGAGCGCTTCTTATTTCCGCCATCTTGAACAAGAAGTGGCTTTAAAGCAAAGGGAATGTAAAGAAACTTCAAGCGAGTCTGCTCAACTGCATGCTGAGGTCGACGCGAACGCTGCCCAGGTGAAAGTTATCTTCGAAAGCCTTCTGCAATGTATCTCCGATGGGTTAACATTGAAACAGAATCTCGATGTTGTTGAGCGTGATGCACAAGATCGTGAAGCAGCTCAGTGAGCTGTCGAGGAACAATTCTCGTCTTACTTGCAGCAGCGAACCCAGGTCGAAGCAGAGTTGGCCGCGGCAGCCGATCAGGAAGAGGGGCTGAGGGAAGTGCGCGAGCGGCTGATTGGATTATTGAAAGCGCTTTCCTCTCAATAAAAATTTTGTACCATTTGTAATTTTGAATAAAATGTATTTGTTCTTTTATTCTTTCATATGATGTATTTTGTACCCAATCGAATCCATGAATAAAAGATTTACGTTCTTCGTAATGTCTTGTGTCATTTCTCTGCTTTCTTCTTTCTTGCCGTGTTGTTTTCCATGTGACTTTAGCAAGTGTGGTCTGTAGATAGCGTATAGTTGTCAGTCTTAGGCTCTTTGTAGAGTGGCGATGGCTTAGCAAACAGGGTTAGGATCTGTCACCTAAGACTTTTCAACTTTATGAGTCGTGAGGGTCTCATAATGAATTTTCTCCCTACCGGTCAAGAGGATCCCGTAGGTGTAATTTTCTCCTTAAGAATCGTGAAGATTCCTAAGTGTGTTTTCTCTTGAAAGTCGTAAGGATCTCATAAGAGAATTTACTCCCTTACGAGTCGTAAGGACCCGCAAGTGATGGTTGAAGTTGTCCTTATCCGCATTTCACGGAGTCAGGGGTTGCTCTGGATGCTCCCACGGGTTTACTACCGTGTTTGGCAAGGACCAGGCTCCGCTCTGGACGTTTTCCAGAATACCGTAGTTTAAAGACATCGCGGTCGAGGTTAAGGACATCATAGTCCGTGGATTTAAGGACTCCACAGTCCGTTGTTAGTTTTAAGACATCACGGTCGAGGTTAAGGACATCATAGTCCATGAGTTTAAGGACCTCACAGTCCAATGTTAGTTTTAAGACATCACGGTCGAGGTTAAGGACATCATAGTCCGTGGATTTAAGGACTCCACGGTCCAATGTTAGTTTTAAGACATCACGGTCGAGGTTAAGGACATCATAGTCCGTGGATTTAAGGACTCCACAGTCCGTGAAATGTGTGGTTGTTGGGACTCGTCACCTCTTTGAAGACGTTGAGGAATTACAACGACAAATATCAAAGGAGTGAAGAGATGTACCCTTGAACCAAGGTAAAATTAGTTTAAAATCATTGGGGTGGATTGTTAGTTTTAAGACATCACGGTCGAGGTTAAGGACATCATAGTCCGTGAGTTTAAGGACCTCACAGTCCGACGTTATTTTTAAGACATCACGGTCAAGGTTAAGGACATCATAGTCCGTGGATTTAAGGACTCCACAGTCCGATATTTGCTCTGGATGCTTCCCACGGGTTCACTGCCGTGTTTGGCGAGGACCAGGCTCCGCTCTGGATGCTTCACACAGGTTCACTGCCGTGCTCTGCGAGGACCAGGATCCGCTCTGGACGTTTTCCACGGGGTCAGAAGTGACGTTATCCGCGTTCCATATGACCAGGAATTTTTCTCTAGATGCTCCCTACGGGTTCACTGCCGTGTTCGGCGAGGACCAGGCTCCGCTCTGGATGCTTCACACGGGTTCACTGCCATGCTTTGCGAGGACCAGGATCCGCTCTGGACATTTTCCACGGGGTCAGAAGTGACGTTATCCGCGTTCCACGTGACTAGAAATTTTGCTCTAGATACTTCCCATGGGTTCACTGCCGTGTTCGGAGAGGACTAGGCTCCGCTCTGGATGCTTCACACGGGTTCACTGCCGTGCTCTACGAGGACCAGGATCCGCTCTGGACGTTTTCCACGGGGTTAGAAGTGACGTTATCCACGTTCCACGTGATCAGGAATTTTGCTCTAGATGCTTCCCACGGGTTCACTGCCGTGTTCGGCGAGGACTAGGCTCCGCTCTGGATGCTTCATACGGGTTCACTGCCGTGCTCTGCGAGGATCAGGATCCGCTCTGGACGTTTTCCACGGGTCAGAAGTGACGTTATCCGCGTTCCACGTAACCAGGAATTTTGCTCTAGATGCTTCCCACGGTTTCACTGCCATGTTCGGCGAGGACTAGGCTCCACTCTGGATGCTTCACATGGGTTCACTGCCGTGCTCTGCGAGGACCAGGATCCGCTCTGGACGTTTTCCACGGGGTCAGAAGTGACGTTATCCGTGTTCCACGTAACCAGGAATTTTGCTCTAGATGCTTCCCACGGGTTCACTGCCGTGTTCGGCGAGGACTAGGCTCCGCTCTGGATGCTTCACACGGGTTCACTGCCATGCTCTGCGAGGACCAGGATCCGCTCTGGACGTTTTCCATGGGGTCAGAAGTGACGTTATCCGCGTTCCACGTAGCCAGAAAGGGTTGACTTTATCCGCATTTCACGGAGTCGGAATTTGACTCTCGGTCATCTGTACACCGCCGAGTCATTGAACTAGGAGTTGCCGCTGTTCCGCTTCACTTGATGTTGTGTCTGCGGTAATGAGACGAACGTCGAGATGATCTCTAGGCTATCTGTGAACCGTCGAGATTTGGCTTCTTCTTATGATGAAACCTGGGGAGGAAAGGTGTGATTCCTTCTTCGTTTGCGCCCCTGGATTGTATACAGGGATTGATGTAATATCACCTGTAGGGCATAAATTTCATTTTTATTTTTATTTTATTTCTTTCCGCGATGCTCTATCATTTCAGCTTTTATATCGCGAAGGTCGCGATTGCCCAATCATTTAGGCTATTTTTCGCGGTGCCCAATCATTTCGGCTATTTTTCTTATTTTCACTCGCTGTTTTTTTATTGCGAGTCGTCCAATCATTTCGTCTATTTTGCATGCATACATTTTTACTTGCTGCTTTTTATTGCAAGTTGCCTCATCATTTCGGCTATTTCGTATGCATGTGTGGCTTGCTGGCTTTTCACTGCAAGCTTGGAATTAGACACTGATTTCGGCATCAGCACCGCTACAACTGGGATATTGCCAGGAGCGACTCATCATTTGCCTCTGTCGATATCGAACAAATATGGCTTAGTAAACAGGGTTAGGATTCTATCGACTAAGGCTTTTGACTTCATGAGCCGTAAGGGTCTCACAAAGGTATTTCTCCCTATAAATCGTAAGGATCTCGTAGGTGTGTTTTCTCCTTAGGAATCGTGAGGATTCCTAAGTGTATGTTCTCTTATAAGTCGTAAGGATCTTACAAGAGAGTTTTCCCCTTATAAGTCGAGAGGACTCACAAGGGTTGTTCACCATATGGGCATATCTCTGGTCACGGATGGGACTTGGTTAGGGAAATGTTTATTCGCGCCCGTGGATTGTATACAAGGGTCAGCATTGAGCTGCTCGTAGGGTAGTAGTGGATGTTGTGAGGGCTGCTTAAGAACAGGTTCAGGTCTCTGTAACTTAAGACTTTTGAATCTTATGAGCCGTGAGGGTCTCATAAGAGGATTCTCCTTACGAGTCGTGAAGATCTCGCAAGTGTAATTTCTTCTTAGGAATCGTGGGGATCCCTAAGTATGTTGCTCCCTTGCGAGTCGTAAGGATCTCACGCGGGTGATTTCTCCTTACAAGGTCGAGAGGACCTTGCAAGTGTCTTTTAACGAGGTTGCGCCCTTTCGGGTTTTCACAAACACTCGCCGGTAGCCCTGCTGTTTTTACTCACGGAGCCCTTTCGGGTTTTCATCCGTGCCTATTTTGCTTATGAACATACCGTTTTCTTTCTTTTTATTCTTTTCTTTTTTCTTTTTTCTAAGAGTTTTCACAAGACTCGCCGGTAGCCCTGATGTTTTTACTCATAGAGCCCTTTCGGGTTTTCATCCGTGCCCATTTTGCTTATGGACATACCGTTTTCTTTTTTTTTATTCTCTTTTTTGTATCAGCTTTGGGATGCTGCAATCCGCCGTAGTTTCTCGACATCTCGGTCAACAGCTAGTTTTAGGACATAGTGGTCCGTTGTTAGTTTAAGGACGTTTTAGTCCACTGTTAGTTTAAGGACGTTTCGGTCCGCTGTTAGTTTAAAGACGTTTCGATACGGTGTAAAGGAAGCCGGCTATTACCTACGGAGTGTAGGCTTAGGAAGATAGCGAGTGGACATAGTCGTCGTCATTTATCATTGACCTAGGCCATGACTCGTCAAGCGTAGTATTTCTTCAGGAAGCGACCGTTTATTGGCCTGAAAGGTCTTTCACCATGCATGTCCATGATTAGATAGGCTCCACCTTGGTAAACCTTGTCTATGATGTACGGGCCTTCATAGTTCGGCTCGAATTTTCCCCGCTTGGCGCGATTGGGGATCATAAGTCTTTTGACCACTAGTACGAGTTCTCCTTGGCGGAATGTCCTCGGCCTAGTCAATCTTTCGTAAGAGCGCATCATCTTTGCTTTATAAGCCTCCAGATTTTGTTGCGCTATGAGCCGAGTTTCATCAAGGGCATCGAGCTCCTCAAGCCGAAGGTGAGCATTCTCTTCGTCCGTTAGCTCATAATGGATTGCCACTCGTAGAGAGGGTAACTCTATTTCGAGGGGGAGTACCGCTTCTGTACCGAATACCAACGCGTACGGCGTTGTGTTCGTGGCCGTCTTGAACGTAGTTCGATATGCCTAGAGAGCTTCTTGCAGTCTTTCGTGCCAGTCCTTTTTATTTCGGGACACCGTCTTCTTCACGATCTTTGTCAGGGTCTTTTTAAAGTCTTCAGCCAGACCGTTGGCTCGGAGATTATAAACTGAGGAGTATCTCCAGTCTATGTTGTGCTGTTGTGCGAAGCGACTAATCTTGTGGCTTCTGTAGGCTGGCCCGTTATCGGAGATGATTCGCCATGGAGTTCCAAACCGATAAATAACGTGCATCTTGAAGAAGTGGAGGATATTCTCCGTCTTCACTTCCCTCAGCGGTACTGCTTCTGCCCATTTGGAGAAGTAATCAGTCGTCGCCAAAATGAATCGATGTCCCCTGGACGATGCTGGTTCGATGGGGCCGATTATGTCAGTTCCCCACATTTCGAATGGCCAGCTAGCCACCGTTAGATGTAGTGGATTTGGATGTTGATGGATAAAGTCCCCATGAATCTGGCACGAGTGGCATTGCTTCGCATACTCGAGGCAGTCCTGGATCATCATGGGCCAGTAGTAGCCCATCCGTTTAATCTTCAACTTCATTTTCGGGCCTTCTTGGTGAGAACCGCAGAGTCCGTCGTGAACTTCTTGGACGACTCTTTTTGCCTCTTCAGGTCCCAGGCATCTCAGCCATAAAGAATCAAATGACCTCTTGTACAGAGTATCATTGACGAAAGCGAAAGACATAGTTCGTTTCATAAGCTGATGTCTTGAGGACGCATCTTCAGGCGTTCGACGGGATTTGAAGTAGTCTATAAAGACTTCTCTCCAATCCTTGACCATTTCTTGGTCTTTTATTTGCAGGGCCGTCTGCTCAGTCGCTTCCTTTTCCTCGGATGATTCCGGAGATAATTCCGCTGGTGCGAGGACCCGACGGCTATGCACAACGATCCTCACGTCATCGAGGTTCTCGTCAGCCAGTTCTTTAACGAGCTTAGCTAGTGCATCCGCTTTGCTATTTTCTGCACACGATATGCTTTCCAGCATGTAGGAGGGAATTTGAGTCAGCAGTTGCTGTACTCTCTCGCCATACTTCACCAGCTCTGGCTTGCACGTCTGGTAGTCGCCGTTTACTTGACTAACGGCCAGTTGGGAGTCTCCGTATATGAGGAGGTTTTCAATTCCCATGTCGATGGCGATCTCGAGGCCTGCTATCAAAGCTTCGTATTCGGCTTCATTATTCGTCCTTGGCTCTGTCAAGGAGAAGGCGAATCGCATTATCCCTCCTTGTGGGGTCACGAAGATAAGGCCTACCCCTGATTTGATTATAGGCGCGTTCTGTTTGCGCTTCTTCATGGAAGACTCTCCATCAAAATAAAGTTCCCACCGGGTACCACCACCGTCGATCGCATCAAACGCATGCTCATCTGGCAGTTCGCAATTCAAAGGGGAATCGGCCAGTATCGGATGTTCAGCGAGAAAATCGGCGATGGCCTGACCTTTCACTGCCTTAAGAGGTTGATAAGTTATCGAGAACTCCATCAAGAGCAGTGCCCATTTAGCGAGTCGCCCCGTCAATCTGGCTTTTGACATCAAATATTTGAGAGGGTCCACCTTCGATATGAGACGGACTTCATGCGCCAATGCATAGTGCCTGAGCTTCGTTATCGCGAAGATCAATGCCATGCAGTGTTTTTCGATGGGAGAATAATTGCTTTCTGGCCCCAGTAGGACTTGACTCAAATAGTAGAGGGATCTCTCCTTCCCTTGGTCGTTCTCTTGTGCCCATAATGCGCCTAAGGAACCTTCGAGGGCTGTTGTATAAAGAATAAGGGGCTTTCCTTTGACCGGAGCGGCCAGCACTGGCGGGTTCTGTAGATACTGCTTGATTTCGTCCAGCGCGCCTTGGCATTTGTGATTCCAGACGAACGGGGTCCCCTTTTTCATCAGGTGAGTGTAAGGACGGCACTTGCTCGAGAGATTGGCTATAAATCGCCGGATATACGCGAGCTTCCCTTGGAGAGACCGCAATTGCTTGAGAGTTCTTGGCGGAGGCATTTCCATGATCGCCTTGATCTTCGACGGATATATCTCGATACCTCGGTGTCGGACGATGAATCCTAGGAATTTGCTCGAGGAAACTTCGAACGCGCATTTGAGAGGGTTCATCTTCAAGTTATATTGTCGAAGACGTTGAAATACGATCTTCAGATGCTCGAGGTGTTCCTCGTATGATTTGCTTTTAACCACGAGGTCGTCGATGTAGCATTCGACGATTTCATGTATAAGGTCATCGAAGATCTTCGTCATGGCCCTCTGATAGGTGGCACCGGCGTTCTTTAGACCGAAGGGCATCACCTTGTAGCAGAATATACCCAAAGGGGTCCAGAAAGCGGTGTGCTTCTGGTCCTCAGGATGCATCTTTATCTGATTATATCCCGATGAGCCGTCCATGAAGGAGAAAACTTCGTGAGTGGACGTGTTATCTATCATCAACTCAGTGACCGGTACTTCGGGCAGGCTTTATTGAGATCCCGAAAGTCCACACATATGCGCACTGTCCCATTTTTTCATCACCGAGACGATGTTGGCGATCCAGTCAGGATACTGCACCTCTTGGATGAAGCCGGAGTCGATTAGCTTCTTGACCTCGGCGTTGATGCTCATTTCAAGCTCGAGCCGCATTCTTCTCAGTGCTTGTTTGATTGGCTTGACGTCCGGGGATATTGCCAATTTGTGAACAGCAATCTCTGGATCTAATCCTGGCATTTCGGAATAGTTCCATGCGAAGCAATTTCTATGCTGCATAAGCACGTCTTTTAGCGCAGCCACCCTTTCTTCAGATAGCAGCTCACTGACGAATGTAGGTCGCGGGTCACTTGCCGTCCCCAAATCAATTTTCTTGAGGTTATCTGCAGTTGTGTGTATTCTATCTTCCAGCTCTTTTGGCGCCGGTGGAAACTCTGAGATCACCTCATCATCATTGTTTTCGAAGCACCAGGGGAGGTCATCCATATTCTCGGGCTCTTCTTTTGATAGTGTTATCATATGACAGGTACGAGCTCGCTTCTAAGACCGATGTTGATCTGGTTCTACTCTCGTTGTATGCGCGGCTTTTGGTTCATGCCTCTGCGGCGGAGTTATCCTCCAACTGCTTGATAGAGCGAACTTGCCGAGCTGATATTGGTCTTCAACCCAGTTCTTGAAGGTGAAGCAGTCTTCGAGAGGATGTCCTATCACTTGGTGATAAGAACAATAGTCTGGGTGAGAGACCTCGTTGGCTTGCTCGGGGTGTTTAGACTCCGGAAGTGTAATCATTTGATGTCTTATGGCAAGATCAAGTATCTTCTTTGTCTTGTCATGAGGAAAAGAGTATGCTCGACTCATCTTCTTCATAAGGGACGAATCCGGACTACTCGGTTTCTGATCGCGTGATTTCTTGGTCGTGCTTTGTCGTTGTCGAACGCCTTTTCCACTCTTTGACTTGTTTCTGCCTCTACGTCGAGCCTTTTGTACAACAGGTTGACAGGGAGGGGCATTTTCATCTTTCGCAGCCTGTTGGAGAAGGCGCCGAGTCCTGGCTTTCTCGTAGATGGCCATTTTGCGATTATGGTCGTCTCGAACTTTTTGACCAGCTTCCCTTATAAGCTTGTCCATTTGTTCTTCGAACGACGGACTGGGTATTTTCACGTCGGGGGCTCTTTCTGGTTCAGGGTTAGCATCCTCCCATTGAGCATCTCCTTCTTCATCAAAGTCGTGTACGACATAGCAGTCGAGGAGTAGCTCCCGTTTCTTGGACCGAACATATCCAAGCCCGATCACCTCCATTCTCCCGTTGGGCAACTTGCGCTGAGTTCCGGGAACGTTCCAGATCCTGTCATAGAACTTAGCTTTTCGAGCGGTCTGTTTGAAGGGTATCCCTTGGCGCTTCAACAGCCTTTTCAAGCCTTCTGTATAATATCTAGGCAGACGGATGGGCTGGAGCCTGTCAAGTGTAGAATCCGTGCCGTGCCGGATTTCTTTCTCTACTTTGGTTTCCCCGGAGCGGTAGAATAGGATCGCCTCTTCGCCTTCTCGCCTGGGAGGGACATAGAACGTCTGCAGCTCTTCCACACTGTAGGTATCAAGCACGTCTAGTTCTTTATGATGTTTGGGCGGAACCATGGCAACTTGCAAACTTTGCTCTTTATCGGTGAATGTTTGTATTGAAGGTCGAGCGGAGAATATAGCACGGACCTCGTCTTCCGAGTCACTGCCAAAGATCAACATAGGAGCGGACGGTCCTGGTTTGTTGTGCTGGGGTGGACCTGAATAAACTATCGCTTCCTCTTCTTCAGTATCACTCCCGAAGACTGGAATGGTGGTGATAGTTTTGTTCTCCGGTTTGTAACATCTCTCCGTATCCTCGAAATCTGGCAAAAAGTATTTTGCATCTTCGTACTTGCGGACTTCGTTCACGGAGAATGGATTCAGCTCTCCTGTTACGGTATACTCGAGACCATCCTTAAAGTATTTCATACACTGATGTTGTGTAGAAGGGATGATGTTGTACTCGTGTAACCAAGGCCGGCCGAGTAAAGCGTTATAGCATGTCTTGGCGTCAATGACATGAAATTTAATATCTGTGACAAGTAGCCCGAATCGCAATGTCAATATCACTGACCCGAGAGTCCGCGATGACTGGGAGTCAAACAAGAGATGGTGATTTTATCACGAGCGAGATGCTGGACGCTCATGCAAATTTCCTTCAACACTCGCACGTTGAGGAGATTAACGGAAGACCCATTGTCGACCAAGATTTTTCCTATCTTTATATCATGGCAGTATCCCGAGACATAGAGAGGACGGTTGTGCTCGCACGTCCCAAGGAGGAGGTCTTCATCGCCGAAGGTGATATCGGCTGTGTGTACTTCCTCTAGCTCGTTCTTCATCTTTTCTTCGGCGAGAAAAGCTTTGAATTGCTCTGGTTCTTGTAGCGCCTTGATCAATGAATCTCTTGCTTCTTTTGATAGTAAAAGGGCATCGAGAATGCTGAGCTGCGAGGATAACTTCCTCAAGTGCGCCAGAACGTTGTAGTCCACCTTACCCTTCTTTGGTGGGTCCTTGGCAGTCAGCTCCTTCATGACTTGGTCATCCAGGGCGATATCCTCAGAGACCTTTTCTTTTCCCTTATCTTTTCTATTCGTGGATCCGAGATTCTTTTCTGGAAGCGTGCGATTGCGCAGCTGGATGTTTTCACAGGCCTTCGGTTCTTCCTCTTTCCCCAAGGTGGATTCTTTAAAGAGAGGGCCCAGAGCCATTTCCTCGTCAGAGTCACTCCCGAAGGTGAGAACCTGCGATCCTCCGGCGCTGACCGTGCGACAGTTACCAGTAGTTCTTTTATGATCCTCGGTCGTACTTCTCTGCTCCCGACGAGTTTTGCGTTTAATCCGCTTAAAATGTTGCCGGTGAGCAACATATCCCTGCCACCACCTTTTAAAAGCATCGGTGGGGTGTGAAATCTTTCGATGATATGAGCAGTAGCTAGGATGCATCTCTTCTTCACCGGGAGTGTTTTCTTCAGAGGGTGGTAGCTTCATTCCTATTGATATGGCTTTAGTAAACCTTTTCCTCGTCTTGAACTTGTTTTTATCTGCGACGGAGGTTCCTTGATTCGGCGGGAGTGCCTTGACTCTTTCGTCTAGTCGCCGGTGTTTGGCTCTTTCAAATACGGCCATCTCACGCTCCCGATTGGCTTTACTTTTCAGATGAATCTCATTTAGGAAGGCGTCGATCATTTCGTCTGACGGCCATAGGGGTTCCGGCTCGGGACCTGCCTCCAGTCTCTCTGTGCAGGGAGCTTCTTCATTGTCTATCTATGAATGAGAGATCACATGGCAGCTTACTACGTAATCCTCAGATCCATCCGACGAGCCTTCTCCATCATCTTCGTCCTCAAGGACGTGGCTGAGAAACTCTTGGAGCGTAATTGGAGTTCGCGCCTTCTGATTATACTCTTCCAGTACGTTAATCTGCTTCTGTAAGTCCGTGCGCTTGTCACCAGGTTTCACGGGCTTTTTGGATTTCTTCTTCTTTTTCGAAGATTTCGATGGCTGGGTGTGAGCACTTTGGCTATCACCACCAATCTTTGGAGTTGGGCGCGGCTTCAGCATCCCCTCGATGATCTCGGGTTCGGACGGATTCTTCCATCTGATCGCCGGGCATATCTGGAGATCATTCAGCATCCTTTTAGTTTTGGCCGAAAGAACGACCTCCCATGGGGCTTCTTCAACAAAAGAGCACGTTGCCCCCGGTGTGTCCGTCTTCTTAGGAGTGTGCGGTTGTGGTGGGTTTATTTTCCACTTCTCAGACAGTGCAAACTTGCCTTGTAGGTACTAATCTTCGATCCATCTCTTAAAGACGAAGCAATCCTCGATCGGATGGCTTACCGTTTGGTGGTAAGGGCAATAATTGGGATTATTCACTTCGCTGGGTTGCGGTGGTCGTCTTGGATTTGGCAAGTTGATAAGCCTGTTGCGCACCGCCAGCTCGAACAACCTCTTCGTTTTGTCCCGTGGGAATGAGTAAGGACGCTTCATTTTCTCATTGTAATAGCGCCGTCTCTCTTCCAGTTGATCCGCTAGCTTTGGGGCACTGGGCTGTTGTTGGGTGTTCGCAACGAAGGCTGCTTTCCCTTTACCCTTGTCGTTCCGCGGTTCCGTCTTCGGGGGAGACGGTCTGTGACCCATTTGATCCATCTGGGCTAGCTTATCGATTAAAGCCTGGAACGTGGTTGGTTTAAAGAACATCATGAACTGTGAAATAGTTGCATGAGGGTCTAGGGTGCCCACGAACATGCCCACTGCTGGTGCATCTTTGATGCGCTGTTCGCACTTCGACCACAGGTTCCGCCATCGGATTGCGTATTGAACCCAAGTTTCACCCGACTTCATCCTTGCATTGATCAATGCCGTTATTGGGGTGCATTCGCTGGCACTCGCGAATCGCTGGATGAATAACAACTCCATCTCTGCGAAAGTTTTGACGGAGTCGTTTGGAAGCTCGGAGTACCACTCAAATGCAGTCTCCGACAAGCTGCCGACGAATTGGCGGAGTAAGAGCTTATCATCGCCACCGGTGTTACCACAAAGAGCCCTGAACTAGGCGACATGTTGATGGGGATTGCCTGTCCCCTTGTAGACATGGAATTTCGGGATCGTGTAGCCCGGCGGGTATTTTATCTGATCATACCAGCCTGGATACGGTCGCCCAGTTTTGACAACTTGGCCGGCTGCTTCATTTGCCTGGTGAACTTTTATTTGCTGAGCAATATAGTCATCCAGGGCAGCTTTGGAGATTGTTTCCTCTTTGGCTGTTGACAGAGCCGGCAGAGGATTCGATGTTTCTCCTCTGTCATCTTCAAGGATAATCGGAGGATCTTCAGCTGGAGGGTCCTGTTGGATCTTCATACCCACCATGTCTTGGGATAGAAGAGCCATTTGCTTTATATTGGCCGCTTGTTCCGTAGCCTCCTTGTCCTTCTTTTCGAGCATTCTCCGAAGGAATTCGGCATCATTCGTGTTCGTGACGTTGTTCCAATGACGCCTCCGGACTTTCTTTTACCCCGGTGAGTGCGGCCATGGCAGTCAGCATCTCCTGAAGCTTCTGTTGTTGCTGTTCCTGAGCTCTTGTGATGTATCGGGTGAGTGGTCGGTGGCCCGTAGAAGCGCGGCTATCCTCCTTCCCGGATGCCATGTAAATAGTATGGACCGTTATACCCCCAGACTTAGGGCGTTTGGGCTCGATGTTTTTGTGGTCTGCCATGTTTACAGGGGCTTTCTCTGGCCTCCTCTTCTTATAAGCGGTCGAAGTTGAGGGGGCCGTCACAGTGGGCACCCAGATAGCTTTTTGTGGCTTAGCAGGATAGCTTTCTTCTTGTTGAACCTTCGCCCTTTTCTGTTGGCGAGGGTAATCTTGATCAACCACTGAGTTCCGGACCTGCCGCCAGACTTTGTAGATCTTAGAGGATAGCCACTGAGGGGACTGTTCTGGCTTTGTTTCCGCAACATTCTCCACCGGAGGAGGAGATCTTTTCAGTACAGCGGTAGGAGAATTCCTACGCACCTTATTTAGCAGCTCAAAGTTGTTCCCAGTTGGAACAGCATCATTAATTTCCGCCGTCGGGGCTGGTGGAGTTAACCTAGAGGGGGAGTTGCCCCGGGCCTTCCTTACCCGTTGCCAGTGGCGACGTCGAGCATGTCGAGCTGATGGAGTTGGCTCGGTGACGGGGATGGTCCTGTCTTGCCTTCTGTTCAGGTGAGGGGCCTTTGCTGGTATCAGCCTATTAAAGACTGATGTCCTTTGAGTAGCAGGAGCGGGAGTGGGAGTTGAGACGGTCGGTCTTGTAAAGACCGACCCCTTGGCAGGAGAAGCCGCCTTGACGACTTCGGGAGCAGGGTTGGTTACTCTCTTCGGAATAACCTTCTCTGGGATTGCAAGCTTCATTGTGGGCCCACAGTAATTTTGGCCCAATCTGGAGAAGACCGAGGCGCTGGTGCTGGACGACCCGTTAAGAGGGGCCGCAGTAGCTGTAAGTCGATCGAAGACGGACTTCTTGGGAGCTTCTGGTACGGGCACGGGAGCGGTGAAGCTCGTTGGTGGGAGCATGGTCCCGAAAAACAGCCCTGTGGTGGCTTGAGTGACCTGTTCCACGGGTATCGTGAACAGGGAAGCCGCTTGGGGACCATAAGTTATGCCCCCAGTTGAGGCAAGACGCGAGTTGCAGCTGCAGTTGGAGCACTTTACGCAAGTTGATGCCATTGCTGTTTTTCTTTCTGCGCCAAGCAAGAAATCAAATCTTAGTAACTTGAAACCCAAGGGCAACCATTAACAAACCGTGATTGGTTCGTGAACATGACACACGAAGTGTGGAGTGGAAAGAGGAAAAGGTCCCATCGGGCGTGCCAGAATCTGTTTACCTCCGAACACAGAGACGCGACCACGCAGGTCCGTCTTGCCTGAAATTTAGGGCAGATGCTAATTGGTGCTATCTGTCTACCTCTCCGAAGATGCCAAGTTGATTTATGGCACCATGTATCGAAGGTTTAAACGGATGCGGCCGATGTAGCAGACTTCGTCAGATTCCCCCTCGCTTGAGGGGTTTTTTTTATTGTGGGGACACTCTTACCTACAGGCGCAAGCCCCTGCAGTTAATTACGCTACCGCATCGCGGTAACAACTTTCTCCTTCTCTATATGGTCACTTCGTGTCGTGGGTGTTTGTTTTGTGTTTGGTTTCCCGTGGATTGTATACGGAGACTAAGTTATGTTGTCGCCCGTAGGGCGTGTACTAGTCCAAATCCGTATCTTTCTTAGATTTGGGTTTGGGGGGTTTGTGTTTAAGGATACGTTAGCCTTATTTGAGGCTAAGATCAACTTAAACATTTGTTAAGAACACGTTAGTCTAATTTTAGACTAAGATCAACATAACGGGATCGTTTAGATCCAGCAATAGAGCAATTGGGCTCTATTGCTTAGTTTAGTGACATTGCGGTCGATAATTAGTTTAGGGACATTACGGTCCATTGTTAGTTTTAAGACATCACGGTCAAGGTTAAGGACATCATAGTCCGTGAGTTTAGAGACCTCACAGTCCGGTGTTAGTTTTAAGACATCACAGTCGAGGTTAAGGACATCATAGTCCGTGAGTTTAAGGACCCCACAGTCCGACATTAGTTTTAAGACATCACGGTTAAGGTTAAGGACATCATAGTCCATGAGTTTAAGGACCTCACAGTCTATAGTAATGTGTGGTCGTCGGGACCCGTCACCTCTCTGACGACGTTGAAGGATTACAATGACAGATGTCAAAGAGTAAAGAGATGTACCCTCGAACCGGGTGTAAATTGATTGGAAGAGCAGTTGTGCTCAATTCAATTTAAATTGAGGACTTATGGCCAGAATTGGGCTAAGTCCAATTAAAATGTTTTAACATTTTAGTTTTTCTCTGGCTGTTAGGCCTTTGTTTGGGCTCTGCCCTTTTAATAATGCTTAGCATTTATCAGAACAAGGTATGTTCTGACAGCGCACCATGTGGTGCAGCAGGCGCTTTGCGCCAATTAAAGAGCGCATTGCGCTAGCACACATAAGGGTGACACTTCTCGCTTAGCGCTAAGCGCTGGTTTGTTGGCGCACTGCGCTTTATAAGTGCGCCGCGCCAGTTTATGGGTGCGCCAGTGAGTGACACGTGGCGCGCTTGGCGCTGAGCGCCAACCCAAGAGCGCAGTGCGCTGTTTTCAGAAGCGCAAAGCGCAAGCTGTTCTGTGGTTGACACGTGGCATGTTTTGGCGCGGTGCGCCGGTCCAGGGAGTGCAAAGGCGCAGTTTATGAGTGCAAAGCACTTTCCAGAAGCGCAAAATGCATCAGATCAAATTTAAGATCAAAGAACAAGTTTTTTTGTTCTTCAAAGGAGGCCTTGCCTCAAGATCCAAGAACCAAAGTTCTTGTTCTTATCAAAAGGTTCTGCCTTTATAGATCAAAAGATCTGTGAATGAAGTAAAGTACTTCTTTATTTTAAGGATTGGATCTTTTAATCCTTTATGTTTAATCAAATATCTTGGTCTTTTTTATAGATCTAAGATCTTTTTAAAAGAGGATTCTTCTTTTTATGAGATGTTTTCATCTCTATTGTTCAAGAATTAATTGTTTTTACCTTTAAAGATGAAGAAATGATCTTCTTTTTTCAAAGGCTTGCCTTTTTTTTTTTGAGTTCTTCTCAAAGTTTGCAGAGAGTTTTTTCTTCTCTCAGACTTGAAGTCTTGGGGCCTTTATATAGGGCCAATTGATTTGTTAAATTAGTTGAAGAGAACTTTCTCTGATTGATCTGGGGATATTTCCCCACCGTCGGATCTTCGATCCTAGGGCTTCTGTTTTACAGAAGGCAATCTTCTTGTTTTCAACAAGATTGGAAAGATCTTTCCAGAACAGAATTTTAATTCTGATTAATTAATAATTTATTATTATTATTAGATCTTTTGATCTAACGGTGGGGAATTCTTTTAATTCCAGCGCTGGCGCACTTGGCGCTAGCATACCTACATTTGACACGTGGCGCGCAGCGCAGAGCGCTGGATCTGAAGCATTGCTTCAACTTTTTAAAATTTGAACTTCGAA
This sequence comes from Agapanthus africanus, assembly GCA_030015575.1. Classification (NCBI taxonomy): domain Eukaryota; kingdom Viridiplantae; phylum Streptophyta; class Magnoliopsida; order Asparagales; family Amaryllidaceae; genus Agapanthus; species Agapanthus africanus. The sequence continues at coordinate 533,354,011 of JASDDO010000016.1, forward strand.
ATAGAGCTTTGCTATGATTGGGGTGCGCTACTTAGGGCGCAGTGCTCCTGGCGCTGGCGTGTCTGCTTTTGACACGCAGCGCGCAGCGCACGGGATCTCAAGCGTTGCTTCAATTTTTGAATTTTGAAATTCAAAACAGAGCTTTGCTCTGATTGGGGGAAATAGTATACATATACATGGATGATGAGGATAGTATATGGTACTTGGAGATAAGTCGATGTGATTGGGCATGATGGCATGAGATCGGTGATTTGATTTGGTTCGTATTTTGAGATACGACATGATTTTATAGTGGGTCTTCAGGCGATGTGTTTTTATACACACGCATATATATATGTTGATGGTATCAGTATGTACTAGACGTAGATCAGTACCCAGCTCATGTTATATGATGATAAGAATACCAGTTGAATAATGAGATAAATGTCATATTGACCCGTACCCTGATTTGGGATGTCGTACGATGGATTTACCGTACGAGATATAATTATGATGATAGATCCGCACTCTTGACTCGAGAATGCCATATGATATATATATTGTATCGTATGCGATACTATTGAGGCGAGATCACCGACTATTATATATAGATAAATCGACTCAGATTTAGGTGGATTTTCTTACCCTTTCGACTGGTCTGTTAGTTTAGTCATGTAGTTACTTAGTAGATGTTAGACTGAGCACGAGTCATACTTATTTCCAAAACTAACGAATCGTGAGTATTTTAAAGACAGGCTAAGGGATACTACGGATATTTCAAAGGATGTACTTTTTTATAAAAACACCGTAGCCCTATTTTCTAAACACCACAATTCGTGCGATATCAGATACTAAAAAACTGTATGACTCGTATATAGGAATGTTTATTTCTTTATTACTGCATTTACTATTCATTTGCCATTTATTCTTCTGTTTGCATTGCATTACATGCTTATATGTATTTTCGTTAGTAATAATGAAACCTGTTGTTAGGACACCAGCACCATTACCGATGATACGTATGCTCCACGTACACTTGCTTGCCGGATCACACACATCTTCATCGGTAATTGCTATGTCACGTACACTTTAGAGAACATTATTTCATTGATATAGCTTGCTAGTTGATAGTTCATATATGTTATTGCTTTCATATGCTAGTTTAATTATTGCATTATTTGCTTGATATCAGATGCATTCATATATTCATTGTCATGCAATATTATAGGGCCAGTCCGGATTGCCGGAGCCCAGTATTCAGTATTATTTACTCTTGAGATTGTTATTTTGGATTTCCATGAGATTTCTGGATTTGGAGAAACCGCAAAGATTTATAAACTGATTATCATTTTCAAAAGATAGAAAATTGCGGTTTTCTCCTGATATGATTTGAGATACGTCCACCATGAGTTTTCTCGACTCTTGAGCAATATCATACACCCGATTTGAAGAGAAGGAGGAACCATCTGTGGGTGAATGGTGGACCCGGTGCGGTACCCCGGGGCGAGAAGGTCGCAGATGATGGCGTTGAGCCTGAGATAGGGGAGCACTACTGACCGGTGATTTCATTGTGATGCGCCAGATATCCGGAGGATACCGACGTGGTATTTTAGGATTTGGGCCGGTCCAGATAGCCGGAGCCCTAGATATTGATATTTGATGATACAGGCCAGTCCGGATAGCTGGAGCCTGAGATATTGAGATTTGATGATATAGGCCAGTCTGAATAGCCGGAGCCTGAGATATCGAGATTTATATTTTTTGTCGATGATTGATACTGATTTTCTGCATGATTTCATTGAGGATACTCGATTTTATACAGAAATCTCACTGAGATAATGTTTCCCCCAATCAGAGCAAAGTTCTGTTTGAAATTCGAATTTCAAAAATTGAAGCAACGCTTCAGATTCAGCGCTAGGTGCGCTGCACGCCACGTGTCAAAACATGGATACGCTAGCGCCAGGTGCGCTGCGCCCTAGGCAGCGCCCCCCCAATCAGAGCAAAGCTTTGCTTTAAATTCAAAATTCAAAATTTGAAGCAACGCTGAGCGCGCTGCGCGCCACGTGTCAAACACAGATGTGCTAGCGCAGTTGCGATGCGCTTTGCGCTGCGCGCCACGTGTCAAATGTAGATGCGCTAGCGCCAGGCGCACCAGCGCTGGGATTAAGAATCCCCCACCGTTAGATCAAAGGATCTAATAATAATGATAAATCATTAATGAATCAGAATTAAATTCTATTAAGGAAAGATTCCTCAAATTCTTTCCAAACAACAAAATTGTGTTTTGAGTACCGTTGGATCAATGATCCAATGGTAAATAAAAATTACCAAAAACAGAATAAATTCTGCATGGAAAGACTTCTCAATCTTATTAAAACAAGAAGATTATCTTCTGTAAAACAGAAGCCCTAGGATCAAAGATCCAACGGTCGGAAATATTCCCAAATCAATCAGAGAAAGATCTCGTAAACTGATTTAACAAATCAGCTGGCCCTATATAAAGGCCCCAAGACTTCAAGTCTGATATAGAGAAGCCCCCCTACAAACTTTGAGAAAACTCAAAGAAAGAAAAGTAAGCTTTTAGCAAAGGAAGATCATTTTCTTCAAGGTAAAGCGCATGAATAAAGAACACAGAGATGAAATCATCTCATAAAAAGAAAAACTATCTTCTTAAAAGATCATAGATCTACAAAAGACCAAGGTCTTTCATAAAAAGATCAAAAGATCTAATCATAAAAAATAAAGAAGTATTTACTTCATCGACAGATCGTCGATCTACAAAGGCAAAGTCCTTTCCAAAAATAAGAACTGTTGTTCTTGAATCTTGAGGCAAAGCCTCCTTAAAAAAGGAACATAAACTTGTTCTCTGATCACAAATCTTATCAAATGCGCTTTGCGCTACTTAAAAGTGCCTTGCACTCATGAACAGCGCTTCTGCGCTCATTGGACCGGCGCTCAGCGCCCAAAACATGTCACGTGTCAACCACAGACACAGCTTGCGCTTTGCGCTTCTGAAATAGCACGCTGCGCTCATGGGCTGGCGCTTGGGGCCAAGCGCGACACGTGTCATCCACGTATGCGCCAGCGCAATGCGCTTATGGACCAGCGCTCAGCGCTCACAAACCGGCATCTGCGCTTAGCGCAGAGCGCAGCACTTGCATGCGCGCCACGTGGTAGAAGCGCATTGCACATTTTTTTCTGATTGGCACAAAGCGCCTAGCGCACCACATGTTGCGTTGACTGAATACAAATTATTCTTTATCAGAGCCAAGGCTCTGATGAATGCTATGCATTCAATACAAGACAAAAGATGTCAGGATCTAATGCTTAGCATTATTAAAAGGGCCAAGCCCAAATAAAGGCTCAATAGCCAGAATAAAAATTTTAAGCATTTTAATTGGACTTAGCCCAATTCTGGCCATAAGTCCTCAACTTATATTTAAATGAGCCCATCTGCTCACGAATATTCAACAGATCCTAGTCCCCAAATTGGACTACAGACCAATTTACACCCGGTTTGAGGGTACATCTCTTTACTCATCTGATATTTGTCGTTGTAATTCTTCAACGTCTTCAGAGAGGTGACGGGTCCCGACAACCACACATTTCACGGACTGTGTGGTTCTTAAACTCATGGGCTATGATGTCCTTAAACTTTATAGCCTACGATGTTTTTAAACTACGGACTGTGGGGTCCTTAAACTCATGGACTACGATATCCATAACCTGGACCGAGACGTCCTTAAACTACCATTGGACCGAGACGTCCTTAACTAACATTGGACCGTAACGTCCTTAAACTAACTGACCGCAATGTCCCTAAACTAAACAATAGAGCCCAAATGCTCTCTTGTTGGATCTAAATGATCCTGTTAAGTTGATCTTAGTCTAGAAATTAGACTATCATATTCTTAACAAACGTTTAAGTTGATCTTAGTCCCAAATAAGGCTAACGTATCCTTAAACCAAAACCCCAAACCCAAATCTAAGAAGATACGGATTTGGACTAATCCACGTCCTACGGGCGACAACATAAATTAGTCTCCGTATACAATCCACGGGCAACCAAACACGAAACAAATACCCACAACACGAAGTGACCATCTGGAGAATGAGAAACTTGTTACCGCGATGCGGTAGCGTAATTAACTGCTGGGGCTTGTGCCTGCAGGGAAGAGCGTCTCCACAATCAAAAACCCCTCGAATGAGGGGGAATCTGACGAAGTCTGCTATATCGGCCACATCCGTTTAAACCTTCGATACATGGTGCCATAAATCAATTTGGCATCTTCAGAGAGGTGGACGGATAGCACCAATTAACATCTGCCCCCAGATTCAGGCAAGACGTTCGTCTTCCCGGTTTCCGGCGGTAAACAGATTCTGGCACGCCCGGTGGGACCTTTTCCTCTTTCCACTCCACACTTCGTGTGTCGTGTTCGCGAACGAATCGCGGTTTGATATGGTTGCCCTTGGGTTCGAGGTACTAAGATTTGGTTTCTTGCTTGGCGCAGAAAACGAAACAGCAATGGCATCTACTTGTGTGAAGTGTTCCAACTGCAATTGCAATTCGCGCTCCGCCTCATCTGGAGGCATAGCTTACGGGCCCCAATCGGCCTCTTGGTTCACGATGCCGGTGGACCATGTGACTCAGGCCACAACTGGATTGTTCTTTAGGACTATGCTCCCACCAATGAGCTTCAGTGCCCCTGTACCAACACAAGAAGCTCCCAAGAAGTCGGTCTTTGACCGGCTTGCAACTACAGCGGCCCCTCTCAACGGGTCGTCCAGCTCCAGCGCCTCGGTCTACGCCAGATTAGGCCAAAGTTCGTGCGGGCCCATGATGAAGCCTGCAATTCCAGAAAAGGATATTCCAAAGAGGATAGCCATCCCTTCTCCTGAAGTCGTCAAGACGGCTTCTCCTGCCAAAGGATCGGTCTTTACAAGACTGATTGTTCCGGCTCCCACTACGGTTCCCGTCCCCGCTCAGAAGTCTGTTTTTTACCGGTTGGACACTGCTTTTCAATGAACATCAGTCTTTAAGAGACTGACGCCAGCAATAGCCCCTCACCTGGATAGGGGCAAGACAAAGCCATCTCCATCACCGAACCAACACCGTCGGCTCGACACGCTCGACGTCGCCATTGGCGCTGAGTAAGGAAGGCTGGGGGCAACTCTCCCTCTGGGCTAACTCTACCAGCCCCAACGGTGGAAGTCAATGTTGTTGTTCCAACCGGAAACAGTTTTGAATTGCTGAACAAGCTGCGCAGGAACTCTCCTACCGCCATACTAAAAAGATCTCCGCCACCGGTGGAGAATGTTACAGAAGCAAAGCCGGAGTAGCCCCCTCAACGGCTGTCCTCCAAAGTATATAAAGTCTGGCGACAAGTCCAGAACTCAGTGATCGATCAAGACTACCCTCGTCAACAGAAAAGGGCGAAGGTTCAGCAGGAAGAGAACCGTCCTGGCAAGCCACAAAGGACGACAGCTACATGGGTGCCCACTGCAACGGCCCCCTCGACGTCAACTGCTCAAAGGAGAAGGAGGCCAGAGAAAGCCCCTATGACTACGGCAGATCATAAAAACGCTGAGCCCAAACGCCCCAAGTCTGGGGGGTATAACGGTGCATACTGTTTACATGGCTTCCGGAAAAGAGAAAAGCCGTACTTCGACGGGCCACCGACCGCTCACCCGATCCATCACAAGAGCTCAGAAACAACAGCAGCAGAAGCTTTAGGAGATGTTGACTGCAATGGCCGCTCTCACCGGGCCAAAAGAAAGCTCGGAGGCATCATCAGAATAGCGTCATAAACAAGAAACCGATGCTGACTTCCTACGCAGAGTCCTCGAAAAGAAGGACAGAGAAGCAGCAGAACAAACTGCCAACATAAAATAAATAGCGCTTCTCTTCCAAGACGTGGTAGGGATGATGTTACAACCGGATCCTCCAGCTGAAGACCCTCCGATCATTATTGAAGACGATAAAGGGGAGACATCTAATCCTCCTCCGGCTCATTCAACAGCCAAGGAGGAAACCATTTCCAAGGCCGCACTGAATGACTATATAGCTCAGCAAATACGAGCTCACCAGGCGAATAAAGCGGCCGGCCAAGTCGTTAAAACTGGGCGACCATATCCAGGTTGGTATGACCAAATAAAGTACCCGCCGGGATATACGATCCCTAAATTCCATGTGTACAAGGGGACAGGCAATCCTCACCAGCACGTCGCCCAGTTCAGAGCTCATTGCGGCAACACTGGGGGCGATGATAAACTTTTGCTCCGTCAATTCGTCGGCAGCTTGTCAGAAACGGCCTTCGAATGGTACTCTGAAATCCCGAATGACTCCGTCAAGACTTTTGCGGAAATGGAGCTATTATTCACCCAGCGATTCGCGAGTGCTAGTGAACGCACCCCAATAACGGCATTGATCAATGCCAGGGTGAAGCCAGACGAGACGTGGGTTCAATACGCAATTCGAAGGCGGAATCTGTGGTCGAAGTGCGAACAGCGTATCGAAGAAGCGCCGGCTGTAGGTATGTTCGTGGGCACTCTGGACCCTCATGAAACTATCTCCCAGTTCATGATGTTCTTCAAGCCGACTACTTTCCAGGCCTTGATCGACAAACTGGCCCAAATGGACCAGATGGGTCATAGACCGTCTCCTCCAAAACCGGACTCTCGAAATGAGAAGGGAAAGGGGAAAGCGATCGTCGTCGTCAATGCTCAACAGCAGCCCGGTGGCCTAAGACCAGTTGATCGCCAAAATAACAGAACTCGATCTCTTGAAGATAAAATGAGTCGTCCTTACTCGTTCCCTAGAGATAAGACAAAGAGGTTATTCGAGCTTGCACTGCGCAACAGGCTCATCAATCTGCCGGAACCAAGACGCCCAGCGTAACCCGGCGACATTAGCAATCCTAACTACTGCCCTTATCACCGAATGTTGGGCCATCCGATCGAGGATTGTTACATCTTCAAAAGCTGGATAGAAGATCAATACCAGCAGGGCAAATTCGTATTATCTGAGAATTGGAAGGTGAACCCGCCTCGGCCACACACTCCCAAGAAAACAGATACACCGGGGGCATCATGCTCTTTGTAGAGGAAGCTCCATGGGAGGTCGCTTTTTCAGCCAAGACAAAAAGAATGCTGAAGGATCTCCACACATGTCCGGCAATTAGATGGAAGAATCCACTGGAGCCTGAGATCATCGACGGGATGCTGAAACCGCGTCCAACTCCAAAAATTAGCGGTGATAGGCAAAGCTCGCTCACCCAGTAGTAGAAAGCTTCGAAAAAGAAGAAGAAATCCAAGAAGCCCATGAAGCCTGGCAACAAGCGCACGGACCTGCAAAAACAGATTGACGCGCTGGAAGAATATAACCAGAAGGCGCGGACTCCAATCACGCTCCAAGAGTTCCTCAGCCACATCCTTGAGGACGAAGATGATGGAGAAGATTCGTCAAATAAATCTGAAGATTATGTGGCAAGTTGCCATATGATCTCTCACGTCGATAGACGATGAAGAGGCCCCTTGCACAAAGAGACTGGGGGCAGGTCCTAAGCCGAAACTTTTGGGGCCATCAGATGAAATGATCGATGTATTCCTAAATGAAGCTCGTCTTAAAAGCAAAGCTGATCGAGAGTGTGAGATGTCCATATTTGAAAAGGCCAAACGCCGGCGACTGGACAAACGGGTTAGAAGGCTCCCGCCGGAACAAAATACATCCGTCGCGAATAAAAGTAGGTTCAAGACGAGAAAGAGGTTCGCTAAAGCCATATCTATGGGAATGAAGCTGCCACCCTCCGAAGAAAATATTCTTGGTGAATCAGAAACATATCCTAGCTACTGCTTATATCATCGAAAGATTGCGCACCCCACCGAAGAGTGCGACGCTTTTAAAAGATGGTGGCAGGGATATGTTGCTCACCGGCAAAATTTTAAGCGAATGAAACGCAAAACTCGTCGGGAGCAAAGAAATACGACCGAGAAGCATAAGAGAAATGTCGTCAACTGTCGCATGGTCGACGCCGGGGGATCGCATGTTCTCACCTTCGGGAGCGACTCTGACGAAGAAATGACTCTTGGCCCTCTCCTTAAAAAGTACACATTGGGAAAAGTGGAGAAATCAAAGACCTGTGAAAACATTCAGCTACGTAATCGTACGCTGCCCGAAAAGAATCTTGGGCCCTCGAACAGTGGGTCAAATAGAAAAGATAAGGGCAAAGAAAAAATCCCGGAGGATATCATCCTTGGTGACCAAGCCGTCAAAGAGCTGACAGCCAAGGACCCACCAAAGAAAAACAAGGTGGACTACAACGTTCTGGAACACTTGAGGAAGATACCCTCGCAGCTCAGCATTCTCAACGCCCTTCTGCTATCCAAAGAGGCAAGAGATTCTTTAATCAAAGCATTACAAGAGCCCGGGCAATTCCAAGCTTTTCTCGCCGAAGAAAAGATGAAGGACGAGCTGGAAGAAGTACACACAGCCGATATCACCTTCGGCGATGAAGATCTCCTACTTGGGACATGTGAGCACAACCGTCCCCTATATGTCTCCGGATACTGTCATGACATCAAGATAGGTAAAATCCTGGTTGACAATGGGTCCTCCGTCAATCTCCTTAACGTGAGAGTGTTGAAGGAAATCTGCATGAGCGTTTAGCACCTCGCTCGCGATAAAATCACCATCTCCGGATTTGACTCCCAGTCATCACGAATGCTTGGGTCCGTGATACTGACGTTACGCTTTGGGCTGCTCGTCACGGACATCAAGTTCCGCGTCATTGACGCCAAGACATGCTACAATGCTTTGCTCGGTCGGCCCTGGTTGCACGAATACAACATCTTCCCTTCTACACAACATCAGTGTATGAAGTATTTCAAGGATGGTCTCGAGTATACTCTGACAGGAGAGATAAACCCATTCTCTGTGAACGAAGTCCGCAAATATGAAGATGCAAAATACTTCTTACCAGACTTTGAGGACACAAAGAGATGTCACAAACCGGAGAACAAAACTATCACCACCATTCCGGTCTTCGGGAGTGATACCGAGGAAGAGGAAGAGATAGTTTATTCAGGGCCACCCCAGTACAACAAGCCGGGACCCTCCGCTCCTATGCTTATCTTCGGTAGCGACTCAGAAGATGAGGTCCATGCCGTATTCTCTGCTCGGCCTTCAATACAAACCTTCGCTGATGAAGAGCAAAGTTTGCAAGTTGCCATGGTTCCGCTCAAGTATCATAAAGAACTAGACGCGCTTGATACCTACAATGTGGAAGAGTTGTAGACGTTCTATGTCCCTCCCAGGCGAGAAGGTGAAAAGGCGATCCTATTCTACCAATCCGGGGAAACCAAAGTAGAGAAAGAAATCTGGCACGGCGCGGATTCTACACTCGACAGGCTCCAGCCCATCCGTTTGCCCAGATATTACACGAACGGACTAAAGAGGCTGTTAAAGTGCCACGACGTACCTTTCAAACAGACCGCTCGAAAAGCTAAGTTCTATGACAAGATCTGGAACGTCCCCGGAACTCAGCGAAAATTGCCCAACGGGAGAATGGAAACGACCGGCCTTGGGTATGTTCAATCCAAGAAGCGGGAGCTACTCCGCAACTGCTACGTCATACATGACTTAGATGAGGAAGGAGACGCTCTGTGGGAAGATGCTAACCCTGAACCAGAAAGAGCTCCCGACGTGAAAATGCCAAGTCCATCGTTCGAAGAACAAATGGACAAGCTTATAAGGGAAGCAGGTCAAAAAGTTCGAGATGACCATAATCGCAAATAGAAATTGCTTCCCTTATAAGCTTGTCCATTTTGCGATTATGGTCGTCTCGAACTTTTTGACCAGCTTCCCTTATAAGCTTGTCCATTTGTTCTTCGAACGACGGACTGGGTATTTTCACGTCGGGGGCTCTTTCTGGTTCAGGGTTAGCATCCTCCCATTGAGCATCTCCTTCTTCATCAAAGTCGTGTACGACATAGCAGTCGCGGAGTAGCTCCCGTTTCTTGGACCGAACAGGCTGTGAAAACTGAAAATTCTCCTCCTTGTCAACCCGTTATACAAAAGACCCGACGCAGAGGCAGAAACAAACCAAAGAATGGGAAAGGCGTTCGACAGCGGCAGAGCGGGACCAAGAAGCCACGCGATCAAGAACCGAGCAACCAAGATTCATCTCTTATAAAGAAGATGGGTCGAGCATACTCTTTTACCCAAGACAAGACAAAGAAAATACTTGGTCTTGCCATAAAATATCAAATTATTACACTTCCGATGTTACCTGCCGTGCTGACAGATGACCCAGCTGTTGCTGAGATTGATAGGATGTCGCTTCCGGAGCTTACGAGCTGAGATCGCCAGAGCTTCCACGCAGATATACGACAGATGATAGCTAGTCTACCCCGATTTGAGAGATGAAGAAAATTCGTCAGATTTATGTGCCGGAGCAGGCTACATTATGCGAGAAACGAAAATGAAGACATATACTTATCGAAATGCATATCTTAGAAGTGCGAGGAACAATAATGAACATATAGTTCTTTTTTCCTTTGTCAACATGTTTCAGTGGACAAGGGCCTTGGTACTCTGTGATTGCCTATGATGCATGTGTTCGTCTCTGTCTTCATTCATGGGCCAGAGGCTGCATGGAAGCTCCCATTTTTTTGGAAAATGAATGTGCACTTCTAAGAAATGCATTTGGGTAAGTCTATATGTTCATTATTCCAAGCACCTCGAATAAGCAGGTGAAGTCTCTCACCCGGACTATTGCTCCTACCACAGGGCAATAGGACATCTTCTCGAAGACGGCTTCACCTTCAAGAACTGGGTCGAAGATCAATATCAGTAAGGCAGGTTCGCTCTATCCAGCAGCTGGAGGGTAGCCTCACCGCAGAAGTATGAACCCAAAGCCGTGAGAGTAGAACCAGATCAATATCGGCCTTGGAAGCGATCTCGTACCTGTCACGTGATAATGTTGTCAGGAGAAGAGCCCGAGAATATGGATGAACTCCCCTGGTGCTTCGAAAACGATGATGATGAGATAATCTCAGAATTTCCACCGGCGCCAAAGGAGCTGGAGGATAGAATACATACTACCACAGACAACCTCAAGAAAATTGACTTGGGGACGGCAAGTGACCCGTAGCCGACATTCGTCAGTGAGCTATTGTCTGAAGAAAGGGTGGCTACGCTAAAGAACGTGCTCATGCAGCATAAAGATTGTTTCGCATGGAACTATTCCGAGATACCAGGATTAGATCCAGAGATTGCTGTGCACAAATTTGCGATATCCCCGGACGTCAGGCTAATCAAACAAGCGCCGAGAAGAATGCGGCTCGAGCTTGAGATGAGCATCAACGCCGAGGTCAAAAAGCTAATCGACTCCGGCTTCATCCAAGAGGTTCAATATCCTGACTGGATCGCTAACATTGTCCCAGTGATGAAGAAAAATTGGACGGTGCGCCTCTGCGTAAACTTTCGGGATCTCAATAAAGCCTACCCGAAGGACGACTTTCCAGTACCGGTCACTGAACTGATGATAGACAATACGTCCACTCATGAGGTTTTCTCCTTCATGGACAGCTCATCAGGATACAATCAGGTAAAGATGCACCCTGAGGACCAGAAACATACCGCTTTCCGGACCCCTTTGGGCATATTCTGCTACAAGATGATGCCCTTCGGTCTAAAAAACGCCGGTGCCACCTATCAGAGGGCCATGAAGAAGATCTTCGATGACCTCATACATGAAGTCGTCGAATGCTATATCGACGACCTCGTGATTAAAAGCAAATCATATGAGGAACATCTAGAGCATCTAAAGATCGTATTTCAACGCCTCCGGCAATACAACTTGAAGATGAACCCTCTCAAATGTGCGTTCGGGGTTTCCTCGGGCAAATTCCTAGGATTCATCGTCCGACACCGAGGCATCGAGATAGATCCGTCAAAGATCAAGGCGATTATGGAAATGCCTCCGCCAAGAACTCTCAAACAGCTGCGGTCTCTCCAAGAAAGCTCGCGTATATCCGGCGATTTATAGCCAATCTTTCAGGCAAATGCCGTCCTTACAGTCACCTGATGAAGAAGGGAACCCCGTTCGTCTGGGATCACAAATGCCAAGGCGCACTGGACGAAATCAAGTAATATCTGCAGAATCCGCCAGTGCTATCCGCTCCTATTAAAGGAAAACCTCTCGTCCTGTATACAACATCCCTTGAAGGTTTTTTGGGCGCGCTGTGGGCAAAAGAGAATGACCAAGGGAAAGAAAGAGCTCTCTACTACTTGAGTCGAATTCTTCCGGGGGCAGAAAGCAACTACTCCCCCATCGAAAAACACTGCCCGGCGTTAATCTTCGCAATAACGAAGCTCAGACACTACGCGTTGGCACATGAGGTCCATCTCATATCAAAAGTGGATCCTTTCAAGTACTTGATGTCGAAGGCCATATTAACAGGACGACTCGCTAAATGGGCCTTGCTCTTAATGGAGTTCTCGATAACTGGCGTCTTAAAGCAGTGAAAGGCCAGGTCATCGCCGACTTCCTCGCCGAGCATCCGATACCTGCCGATTCTCCTTTGAATTGTGAACTGCCAGACGAACATGCGTTTGACACGATCGACGGTGATGGCACCCAATGGGAACTTTATTTTGACGGAGCGTCTTCCATGAATAAGCGCAAACAAAGCACCCCTATAATCAAATCAAGGATAGGCCTCATCTTCGTAACTCCACAAGGAGGGATAATGCATTTTTCCTTCTCCTTAACAGAGCCGACGACAAACAATGAAGCCGAGTATGAAGCTTTGATAGCAGGTCTCAAGATCGCCATCGACATGGGAATTGAAAACCACCTCATATACGGAGACTCCCAACTTATCGTCAGTCAAGTAAACGGCGACTATCAAACGTGCAAACCAGAACTGGTGAGGTATGGCGAGAGGGTGCAGCAACTGCTGACCCAAATACCTTCCTACACCTTAGAAAGCATACCGCGTGCGGAAAATAGCAAGGCGGATGCATTAGCCAAGCTCGCTAAAGAACTGGCTGACGAAAACCTCGATGGCGTGAGGATCGTTGTGCAAAGCCGTCGGGTTCTTGCGCCGGCAGAAATATCTCCGGAGTCATCCGAAGAAAAAGGAGCGACCGAGCAAACGACTCTACAAATAAAAGACCAGAAAAAGGCTGAGGATTGGAGGGAAGTCTTTATAGACTACTTCAAATCCCGTCGAACACCTGAAGATGCGTCCTCAAGACATCAATTTATGAAACGAGCCCTGTCTTTCGCTTTCGTCAATGATACCTTGTATAAGAGATCATTTGACTCTCTGTGGCTAAGATGCCTGGGACCCGAAGAGGCAAGAAGAGTCGTCCAAGAAACTCATGGCGGACTCTGTGGTTCTCACCAGGCCGGCCCTAAGATGAAGCTGAAGATCAAACGGATGGGTTATTATTGGCCCACGATGATCTAAGACTGCCTCGAGTACGCGAAACAGTGCCATTTGTGCCAGATTCACGGGGACTTCATCTATCAGCATCCAAATCCTCTACATCCAACGGTGGCTAGCTGGCCGTTCAAAATGTGGGAGACTGACATAATCGGCCCCATCGAACCGGCATCGTCCAGAGGACATCGATTCATCTTGGCGACAACTGATTATTTCTTCAAATGGGCAGAAGCAGTACCGCTGAGGGAGGTGAAGACGGAGAATATACTCCATTTCTTCAAGACACACGTCATTTATCGGTGCGGCACTCCGAGACGGATTATCTACGATAACGGGCCAGCCTATAGAAGCCACAAGATCAGCTGCTTCGCACAACAGCATAACATAGACTGGAGATACTCCTGCGTCTATAATCCCCGAACTAACGGTCTAGAAGAGGCGTTTAACAAAACCTTGACAAAGATCGTGAAAAAGACGGTGTCTCAAAATAAGGACTGGCATGAGAGACTGCATGAAGCTCTCTAGGCATATCGAACTACGTTCAAAACGGCTATGAACACAACGTCGTACGCATTGGTATTCGGTACAGAGGCGGTACTCTCCCTCGAGATAGAGTTACTCTCTCTACGAGTGGCAGTTCATTATGAGCTAACAAACGAAGAAAATTCTCACCTTCGGCTTGAGGAGCTTGATGCCCTTGATGAAACTCGGCTCATGGCGCAACAAAATCCGGAGGCTTACAAAGCAAAGATAATGCGCTCATAAAAAGATTGACTAGGCCCAGAACATTCCGCCAAGGCAAACGCGTGCTAGTGGTCAAAAGACCTATGATCCCTAATCGCGCTAAGCGGGGGAAATTCGAGCCAAACTATGAAGTCCCGTATATCATAGACAAAGTTTACCAGGGTGGAGCCTACCTACTTATGGACATGCATGGTGAAAGACCCTTCAGGCCGATAAACGGTCGCTTCCTGAAGAAGTACTACGCCTAACGAGTCACGGCCTAGGTCAATGATAGATGACGACGACTATGTCCGCTCGCTATCTTCCTAAGCCCAAACTCTATAAGTAGTAGCTGGCTAACGGACCGAAACGTCCTTAAACTAACAACGTATCGAAACGTCCTTAAACTAACAACGGACCGAAACGTCCTTAAACTAACGATGGACCACTATGTCCTAAAGCTAGCCGTTGACCGAGAGGTCGATAAACTACGGTGGGTTACAGCATCCCAAAGCTGATACAAAAAAAATGGCATGTCCATAAGCAAAATGGGCACGGATGAAAATCCGAAAGGGCTCCATGAGTAAAAACAGCAGGGCTACCGGTGAGTTTTGCAAAAACCCGAAAGGGCGCAATCTCGTTAAAAGACACTTGCAAGGTCCTCTCGACTTTGTAAGGAGAAACCACCTGCGTGAGATCCTTACGACTCACAAGGGAGCAACACACTTAGGGATCCTCACGATTCCTAAGGAGAAATTACACTTGCGAGATCCTCACGACTCGTAAGGAGAACCCTCTTATGAGACCCTCACGGCTCATAAGATTTGAAAGTCTTAAGCTACAGGGACCTAAACCTGTTCTTAAGCAGCCACCACAACCTCCAATATTACCATACAAGCGGCTCATTGTTGACCCTTGTATACAATCCACGGGCGCGAATAAATATTTCCCTAACAAAGTCCCATCCGTGACTAGGGATATGTCTACACGGTGAACAACCCTAGTAAGTTCTCTCGACTTATAAGAGGAAAACACTCTTGTAAGATTCTTACGACTTATAAGAGAACATGCACTTAGGAATCCTCACGATTCCTAAGGAGAAAATGCACCTATGAGATCCTCACGACTCATAGGGAGAATTACCTTCATGAGACCCTTACGGCTCATGAAGTCAAAAGCTTTAGTCGACAGGATCCTAACCCTGTTCGCTAAGCCACCTTTGTTCGACATCGACAGAGGCAAATGATGATTCGCTCCTGGCAAGATTCCAGTTGTAGCGGTGCTGATGCCGCAATCGGTGTCTAATTCCAGGCTTGCAACGAAAAGCCAGCGAACCACACATGCATGCGAAATAGCCAAAATGATAGGGCAACTTGCAACAAATTCAGCAAGTAAAAATGTATGCATGAAAAATAGCAGAAATGATTGGGCAACTCGCAATAAAAAGCAGCGAGTAAAAATAAAGTAAATAGCCGAAATGATTGGGCACCGCGAAAACAGCCGAAATGATTGGGCAATCGCGACCTTCGCGATATTAAAGCTGAAATGATAGAGCATCGCGGAAAGAAATAAATGAAATGAAATGTATACCCTACAGGTGATATCACATCAATCCCTGTATACAATCCAGGGGCGCAAACAAAAAACGAATCACACCTCCCCTCCAGGCTCCATCAGAAGAAGAAGCCAAATCTCAACGGTTCACAGACAACCTAGAGACAACTTCGATATTCGTCTCATTACAACAGACGCGACGTCATCCACATGACCCCGTTCGGAAATACGTCATGCACATGACCCCGCTCGGAAATACGTCATCCACATGACCCCGCTTGGAAATGCGTCATCCACATGACCCCGCTCGGAAATACGTCATCCACATGACCCCGTTCGGAAATACGTCATCCACATGACCCCGCTCGGAAATACGTCATCCACATGACCTCGTTCGGAAATACGTCATCCATATGAGCCCGCTCGGAAATATTTCATCCACATGACCCCGCTCGGAAATACGTCATCTACATGACCCCGCTCGGAAATACGTCATCCACATGACCCCTTTCGGAAATACGTCATCCACATGACCCCGCTCGGAAATACGTCATCCATATGACCCAATTCTGAAATACGTCATCCACATGACCCCATTCGGAAATACGTCACCTACATGACCCCGCTCGGAAATACGACATCCACATGACCCCATTCGGAAATACGTCATCCACATGACCCCATTCGAAAATACTGTAAGTCCACGGTAGCGCCCCGGCCGTCTAACAGACGCCAAATGCGGAACAAAAACTTTTTACAACTGGCGCTATCGCGTACTATAACCCGGATCTGCCATTAAAGCTAAACTAACAAACTACAAAGTGGGTAAAAGAGTTATACCGAACGATCCGAGTCCTTCGGTCTTCAACCATCATCCCACGCTTGTTGCGGCTGCTCCGATCTCCTCGATCTCCAGTCTTCTCGTCCAGGTGGCACCACGTCGACGGATCTTTAAACGGGCTCCCGCCTCTGAACCGAGGCAACTCGATCGTCAAGTTTGCTAAAAGAGACGACCAAGATATTGTAGAGAATGAGTAGAACACTTTGTCTCGTTACGTCCAAGGTTATGGACGAACGGTTAATGAAGTTGCCATTTGAATCAGGTGAAATGAGAATTGTCTATTCTAATTTCCATGAATCCAAAACTATCATAATCTTTTTACCAAATGAACAACAACCATGAGCTAAGAGAGGGGGGAGGCCAGCCACTTATAGAGAGGGAGGGAGGTGAGTGTAGGAGGGGGAAGGTGACCACAAAGGAAAAGATCAACAACAAATATCTAAGCACCAAGTATGAAAGCATTTAAAGCAAACCAATCACAATTAACCTAGTCACCTTGTCATTAAATGCACCATTAATGACCTAATGACTCACAAGCCTTGTCACCCTCTCTAGAACCTTCTAAAACACCGACTCATCCCATCAAGAAAAGATAAATCCGTATTTAACCGACTGTTAAATACGGCTGATAGAAAACTGGAAACTGGCAACTTCCAAAAGTGATCCTGAAACGAATTTCAGGATAACCCCGTATCAGTATAAACATACCCATATTTGTATTACGACCGAATACAAATGCAACTGAGACAAAGATATTGTATCTACACAGTATAATACTGGGTTCCGGCTTAAACCAAAGCCTACCAGTATTATCTGTCCGAAAAACGACACGTGCGAAAACGCACGTGCTTTTTCCGAACCTTGCCATATCACCATACGGCCTCTACAACGTTTCGCCCGAACTTGGGAAAGTGTCTGTGGGGGACTCTAATGACTCATCAACACACTGGCACTGGGTATAACCACTAGCACGTCAGAGGTACAAGCTGCACGTAACATTTTGCCTATGTATTGATTGGAAGGGAAGCTGACGAGCGAACTCATCTATAAACCCTACTGAGCCTGACAGTGACAATGTATATACAGTCTGGTCCATTCGTCTAAAGAGTATCGCATATCGAGTCTAGGGGTGGATAAAGTCAGACCCCTAATAACGCGATAAATCGTGTCGACATGAAGCCCATCACCACCTAAGAAACTACTGATCCAAATCAGTAATTCTCCACTACCTCTGCCGAGGATTCCTAGTGATGGCCACCCGTGCACTGCGCGACATCAACCCCCAATACCGGGAGAGACGAATCCCCGACGATCCGCTCACTTGCCTCCAATGTGGCTCGGGACTGTACCCAACTAAAACCTGTTTGCACAACTCCTTTGAGCGTGGTAGGGTAGTAATCTAAGCACAGTGGGAACTCACACGAGACAAATGACGATCTCAGGTCGATGAACTAACTTGTACACATGTCACCAGGGAACTGCTATCTGACGATATGTATAATACCAACTAGCAGGTTCCCGGCGAGTCCTGTCCGGTGTACTCATAACCTAATGAGCACCTGTATACATCTTAGGTGAACCAACTAACACCAATGGCTTGTGAGACTGGCCATCGCCCCGAGTCGGGGTCTCGACTGTATACACTTGTCTACTCTGGAGTATCGATGCCCTGTCTCGAAACTCCCACGACTAGGGACACTTTAAGGATGTGCTTACGGACCCCAGCTCCCGCGTATATGATCGCCATCATACTGCTGGTAGTCAAGCAAGAATCCTATGGGCTCTATCATCATGCAATAGTGAACTAAAGCATGTATACGATGATAAAGACAAACCGGATAGCAAACTATCATCTCGAGCAAGACTGTCATATCGGTATAGGTCCTGCCTCAATCATTGCAATCACGTACCTGCGATCCAATAATTGACTTTGAGGGCACTATCTCCAACAATCTCCCACTTGCACTTAAGGCTAATTATTGCGATGTCGCATACTCACATCCCGTGTGATACCGAACATCTAACTCCTCTACTAATCAGTTTCACAAAGCTAGTTTGTAAAACTCTTGTGTTCGAGAAATAGCCTCAGTGAGTGGATCCACCCTGATTTTCTTTCTATATCTCTCTAAATCTCAAGTTCGCGGAGAAAGTCATCTCCCAAATCGAGTAATACCTGTCTTAGAATATGTCTGGATATCTGATGGGACCTAGTTCATAAATGAACTCCAAATCCAAACTTCTTAGACCGTATCGATAACTGAACCTAATCAGTATCCAGCACCATGCCTCCCACAGTATTCTCTTGGACTACCTGTCCATAATACTGTCCCTCATCAGAGGAAAAACTATAAATCTGACAATCACTCTGTCATGCATGTCACTTTTGAAGCCTGAAATGATAACCGTCTCCCGAAAGAGGTTGCCGTCATCTATTCCGTAGAACATGCACATATGTTCTAAAACTGCTTCCTTGTGTTTCTTCAGGATTGGATTAATATAAACTTATTGCATCAAGTGCAAAAACAACATCTGGTGTGGTACTTGACATCTCATGATTGACTCAATTGCCTAAGCAAGTGATCTGCCAATCATGCACATCCCTCTCTCCTTTAGTCTCTAAGACACCTTTAAAGAGGGTGACTCCATCACCTGCAGGTACACCACCATGCCAGGAGTCATCTATTCTAAAATACTATTAGAATACTGTCCAAGTACCCATATTGGGAAACTACCCAAATCTAGATCTAAAACCATAGATCTAGTAACCAGAATGTCTGATATTAAATCCATATCCTTTGCGGAGAAACAACTGTGTGACGACCAAAGTACAACCGATTGTAGTATAGGAAATTTACTTCCTACTCTGTGTATGTCATCCAAATACCAGGACATCACACCCTACTACCTTTTTAACAGATCTATCGCCTATTCTGATGAAGTCAAAACCATGACTGTCTCATCAAAATTAGATGATCTATCTCCGCTATATCTACTGAAGCCTATAAATAGACATAAGCTACTTGTCCACTATACTTCTGCTGCTCCCACTGACTATGATAACCCTCTGGCAGAATAATATCTACGTACACTTCTAAAGCTAGTTTAGAACGACGTTATACTTATCCTCTTGCCGGGTCTCATAGTCTGGAACAACAGTATTGTCAAGTCTGGGTAAACAAGAACCTCCCTGTCACCGTCCTTGAGGCTACCGGAGTACCTCTCAGGTGTCTGAGGTTACCCACCATATCTGCGGAGTGGCTAATGGAATGTCAAACCTGATTGAATATATAGGTCCTATTAAATTTTCCATAATTGTTTGCGGTTCTGGAATCACTTCCAGTTCTACCATACTCCCACTACTGTTTTCTGAAAAAATCCATTTTACTAAAACTGTGGCGAGTCTAGAATAATATCACTATTGATCTTCCAAATGGTAGAAATGTCAACCCTCGTCAAAGCCAGGGTCAACCCACAAACTGCCATTACAGAAACGTGCCTTGATTTATCCAGTGTCTGGTTTTAAGCATAAGCTGGAAAACTCCTCGTACCTTAACATCGTTAAGATATGAACCATTCTATATCCAATATAGAAATAGAGGCACTAATTTAATTGGAACCAGATTCAAATCATGCATTTGTCTCCAGTGCATATCAACTTAATGGAGAGAGGCTAATCAGCATTATTCAACTTAGGAATACATCCAATTATGAGTAACCCGAAAGAGAAACAAGTTTCTCAAAACCATTACTATCAACTGAATACCAATCACAAGAATCTACATCTTCTATTTCTTTGAAGAATCCCGATACTTGCGATATCTGGTTCTCTACTTTATTCTTATACCCATAACTTCTCAAAACATAGACATTGTATTTCTACGAAACACTTGTCTAAAAACTAGAGAAGTCACAAGTAAACAGAACATAGTACGGGGACCTGCCCCTTTGTCCTGACGGACACTGGACAACATACAATACTCTGTATAAGTCTGCTGAGTTGAATAACTCAAAACCTGTGCAACGTAGGTTGAAAACTGTACCCGGGCGATTTCTTCAAATATCACCAATTACAACGAATTCCGATATAATGAGGATAATTACCTAATTCCCAATAACTTACTCCCACTCATCATCTGTAAAACTATACAGATATGAGAATGAAACCTGGTAAATACATACCCTGGAGTAAGTATCTAATCGAGAAATCAGTTTTCTTTTAACAATGCGCAGTGTAACTGAAACATTAAAATGTCTCGTACAGGTATCCTGGTATTCGTAGTAATGCCTCTTCCATAATCCAATTCATGACTGTAACCGTATATTTCTTTGCCATCTCTCCAAATCCCTTTATTTGTCTTTAGTCGTTACCTTCTGTACACCTTCGTTAGGCTAAATGGTTTTCTTCCTTCCTTACCGTTCGGCCTATGGTTTGGAAGAAGACTATCCAGTAAGCATAATAGGTGTACCCTCCTAATCCTAGGAGTACTCGCAACTTGAGAGAAGGTGATGATAAAAGACAACTGAATAATACCTTATTTTTAAAGGTGAAATAGGAGTGGCGATGAAGTACGTGGTTTGGTCATGAATGATAACAGTCGCAATTTACTTTGCCCTCTTTCTAATCCCTTTATTTTGTCTTTACATATTACCTTCTGCACACCCTACTTAGGCTAATTGGTTTTCTTCATTCCATACCTTTCGGTACCAGCCTATGGTTTGGAATAAGACTATCCAATAAGTGTAATAGGTGTACTCTCCTAAACTAAGGAGCCCTCGCAACCTGAGAGAAGGTGATAACAAAAGACAACTGAATAAACCAATTCTATTTCTCCTGAACCTGGATCCATCCTCGAAGTAGTACCTTCGAGTTCGTATATAACCATACGATGGATCTATCCAATGGAAGTGGATGTCCGTAGTAATACGGGGTGTTCTGAGAAATACAAAGGGAAAAAGAAGGAGCGGCAATGACTTATGCAACTCGGACAAACCAAAAAGCCAGTATTTTAAGAAGGTTCGGTCAACTTGGTCACTGAGTCAAAGTCTAGGGTCGGTCAATTGTCGCTGCCAAAGAGAGAGAGAGAGAATAGAAACACTCTGCATGCACTCTAACCTGGATCAGAATGGTTATCACTTTATCTAATCAGGAAACCTCCCACTGTAATCTCAAATTCTCTTCCAAACCTGAAAGAAGAATTAGTCGGGATCACCCGAGGAGTAAACCAACGTATCAGTGAGAATCGGGATCCAACTATCATCGTATGATAATTTGATGGAAGCCACTCAAGTTATCACACTCCAGAAGGTATGCGCATGCCTGGAAAGTTTCCTGTATGTTTGAAACTCCCGATGTGATTTTTGCCCCATGCTCTTATGACCTTGACTAAGGGCCAATATGTCATAAGTCACATGCCAAGTTCTACCCGTCACTATCCAGGTCAATTTGAACTCACCCGCACATGCCCTTGACTAAGGGCCAAAATGGCAGAACGACTGTCCCAAACCAACTCATCCATCTATGCAACAAATGAATACCCAGCAGCTACCAAACACTATGCCTTGACTAAGGGCCAACAAACATAGCTTGAATACTACTGACTATCCATAAGAAATGACGGAGGGCTACGGCTGGTTTTTGGCGAAAAAACCTTTAACGTAATGAACTTGATCTCGTTGAAGGAACCTGATAGCTTTTTTATAAAAATATAGTGACGAAAACGTTTTGCTAAAGAGGTCACTCCTGGTGAAGGGATCTCGGCTCTTTCCTCGTGGAATGAGGTGCAGGATATTCCAACTGAATACCTCGATGCAAAGCAACTTGTAATCGACTATAGTGAAGTTATTACCCTGACGTAAACTTCTGCCCAAGGGGTCTCTCCCGGTGAAGGGATATCAGCCCTTGCCTCGTCGAATGAGGTGCAGGATATTCCAACTGAATACCGCTATGCAAAACAAAAGGAAACATCTTTGCAATAACACCTTTTAAAATTTGTTCCAACAACATCAAATATAGGTTTGTTTTATTCTTGCATTGGTAAGAATCAATGCAGTCCCATCAATCAATCACACCAGAAAAGAACGAAAATAAAATGTACGTATATGCCATCCGTATTCGTCACTGGGTCCCGTCATCACCCGTTAGGTTACTTAACTAACGACAGAGCGGGGGCTGGACTAGCGCGGGTGTAAAACATATACAACATCTAATAGTATATATATCAATATACAATAATCGCTCCAGGCGTGATAATATGCAACATTACAGAAAAGTAATAAGCATCACAGAACAAAACAGATAAACTGGGATCCCCGGGTTTCACAGAGCCGCTGCTGAAACCTGACGTTCCCCTGGTCGTGTGGATAGCCTGTGCAATGAAACCTAGACTCCTACGGGTGCGGCAAGTTACCCGCCAAAACCTGAAGCGAGGTGGTCCCCACAGCATAGTGAATGGAACACCTGGCACTTCACGGAATCCGGTAAATTGAGCACCCCTCCTTGGGTCAACCTGTACCCCCTACGAGTGTGGCGAATAGTCTGCCAATTCTAGAGTAAGGTCCCTTTGCCTCTCAAAGCCATAAGATACGGACCCGTTGCCCTCCAGAACCCGGCTATCCGTGCACTCCTTCGCGGGATAAATCTAGTACAGAAATAAAAATATATACAACGGGTGCATCGACCTCGACCCGGTCGTGCCCCAAAAGAATATTATACAAACAGGCAGTGACGGCAGTCCACATGTTGGACGCTCGCCCCGAAATATCAAATGTACAAATAAATTGAAACTGCACTACCATTGCACCCTGCTATCCACCACGACATATCCGCAACATCACAGCACAACACAGAATATCAACGCGAATGTCACGTTCGCAAACCCGTCTAAAAGAACTATAGCAATCAGACGCGGTTTACCGATCAAATGACATTCCCGGTAGGAGATACAATGTAAATACTGTAAACTAACAAGTTTAAAATTTCGATCGAGTAAATTTCCCGAAGTGGGCCCCACGTACATCTGCTGTATAGTAACAAAATCTGGGCCCAAAAGAACAGTACCAGAAACCACAATTCCCTGCATAGAAGCCCCTGTACAATTTTGGAGCACTGTTCCCATTAAACCGCCGCGGATGCACGGTCAAACCCTAGGTTTGACCGCGGTTCCGCGGTGGTTCTATGGGATCACGTGACCAAATTTGTACGGATTGCTTAAAAAAGCCTGCTTGTTTTTCTGTGACATACAAAATAATTTTTAGAACAGTTTAAAAATCAACAGAAACCTTTTGTACAGAAAAATGTAGTTTCGGAAATTCCGTTCGATCGATCTTTTAAACACGTTAGCACAAGTTAGTATAGCTTAATGGTGAGGCTCTGATACCACTGTAAGTCCACGGTAGCGCCCCGGCCGTCTAACAGACGCCAAATGCGGAACAAAAACTTTTTACAACTGGCGCTATCGCGTACTATAACCCGGATCTACCATTAAAGCTAAACTAACAAACTACAAAGTGGGTAGAAGAGTTATACCGAACGATCCGAGTTCTTCGATCTTCAACCATCATCCCACGCTTGTTGCGGCTGCTCCGATCTCCTCGATCTCCAGTCTTCTCGTCCAGGTGGCACCACGTCGACGGATCTTTAAACGGGCTCCCGCTTCTGAACCGAGGCAACTCGATCGTCAAGTTTGCTAAAAGAGACGACCAAGATGTTGTAGAGAATGAGTAGAACACTTTGTCTCGTTACGTCCAAGGCTATGGACGAACGGTTAATGAAGTTGCCATTTGAATAGGGTGAAATGAGAATTGTCTATTCTAATTTCCATGAATCCAAAACTATCATAATCTTTTTACCAAAAGAACAACAACCATACGCTAAGAGAGGGGGGGGAGGCCGGCCACTTATAGAGAGGGAGGGAGGTGAGTGTAGGAGGGGGAAGGTGACCACAAAGGAAAAGATCAACAACAAATATCTAAGCACCAAGTATGAAAGCATTTAAAGCAAACCAATCACAATTAACCTAGTCACCTTGTCATTAAATGCACCATTAATGACCTAATGACTCAGAAGCCTTGTCACCCTCTCTAGAACCTTCTAGAACACTGACTCACCCCATCAAGAAAAGATAAATCCGCATTTAACCGACTGTTAAATACGGCTGATAGAAAACTGGAAACTGGCAACTTCCAAAAGTGATCCTGAAACGAATTTCAGGATAACCCCGTATCAGTATAAACATACCCACATTTGTATTACGACCGAATACAAATGCAACTGAGACAAAGATATTATATCTACACAGTATAATACTGGGTTCCGGCTTAAACCAAAGCCTACCAGTATTATCTGTCCGAAAAACGACACGTGCGAAAACGCACGTGCTTTTTCCGAACCTTGCCATGTCACCATACGGCCTCTACAACGTTTCGCCCGAACTTGGGAAAGTGTCTGTGGGGGACTCTAATGGCTCATCAACACACTGGCACTGGGTATAACCACTAGCACGTCAGAGGTACAAGCTGCACGTAACATTTTGCCTATGTATTGATTGGAAGGGAAGCTGACGAGCGAACTCATCTATAAACCCTACTGAGCCTGACAGTGACAATGTATATACAGTCTGGTCCATTCGTCTAAAGAGTATCGCATATCGAGTCTAGGAGGTGGATAACGTCAGACCCCTAATAACGCGATAAATCGTGTCGGCATGAAGCCCATCACCACCTGAGAAACTACCGATCCAAATCAGTAATTCTCCACTACCTCGGCCGAGGATTCCTAGTGATGGCCACCCGTGCACTGCGCGACATCAACCCCCAATACCGGGAGAGATGAATCCCCGACGATCCGCTTACTTGCCTCCAATGTGGCTCGGGACTGTACCCAACTAAAACCTGTTTGCACAACTCCTTTGAGCGTGGTAGGGTAATAATCTAAGCACAGTGGGAACTCATACGAGACAAATGACGATCTCATGTCGATGAACTAACCTGTACACATGTCACCAGGGAACTGCTATCTGACGATATGTATAATACCAACTAGCAGGTTCCCGGCGAGTCCTGTCCGGTGTACTCATAACCTAATGAGCACCTGTATACATCTTAGGTGAACCAACTAACACCAATGGCTTGTGAGACCGGCCATCGCCCCGAGTCGGGGTCTCGACTGTATACACTTGTCTACTCTGGAGTATCGATGCCCTGTCTCGAAACTCCCACGACTAGGGACACTTTAAGGATGTGCTTACGGACCCCAGCTCCCACGTATATGATCGCCATCATACTGCTGGTAGTCAAGCAAGAATCCTATGGGCTCTATCATCATGCAATAGTGAACTAAAGCATGTATACGATGATAAAGACAAACTGGATAGCAAACCATCATCTCGAGCAAGACTGTCATATCGGTATAGGTCCTGCCTCAATCATTGCAATCACGTACCTGCGATCCAATAATTGACTTTGAGGGCACTATCTCCAACAAATACGTCATCCACATGACCCCGCTCGGAAATACGTCATCCACATGACCCCGTTCGGAAATACTTCATCCATATGACCCCGTTCGGAAGTACGTCATCCATATGACCCCGTTTCGGAAACACATCATCTACATGTCAATCCCACCAAACACTTACGAGTCCTCTCGACTCGTAAGGAAGAAAACTCTTTTATAAGATCCTTACGACTTATAAGGGAAAACGCACTTGGGAATCCTCACGATTCCTAAGGAGAAAATACACCTACGAGATCCTCACGACTCGTAGGGAGAAAAATCTTTATGAGACCTTCACGGCTCATAAAATTGAAAAGTCTTAGGTGATAGATCCTAACCCTGTTTCCTAAGCCATCACCACCCTACAAAGAGTTCAAGATGGACAGCTATATTTTATCTACAGGCTGCACTTACTAAAATCACATGGCAACAACACAGCAAGAAGAAGAAAGTAGCAGTAGAACAAAAAAATGTGTATCTTTTATTCATGAATTCAATTGAATACAAGGAAAATCATATAAGAGAATAAAAATGGATACATGTTATTCAGAGATTACAAGTGTTCAATCTATACAAAAGCAGCTACTGGGAAGGAGGCGTCTTCAATAAATCAGCTAACTGCTCACGCACTCCTCTCAACTCATTCTCACGATCAGCCGCCGTGGCCAGCTCTGCTTCAACTTGGGCCCGTTGCTGCAGACAAGACGAAAGTTTCTGATCAATCTCCTACTGAGTAGCCTCCTGACTTTGTGCAACCTGCTCACTAAGATCAAGCTTCTTCCTCAACACCAGCCCGTCAGAAATACATCGTTGAAGGTTTTTAAAGATGGAGTTCAGCTGGGCGGCATTTGCTGCAACCTCAGCGCGCAGTTGAGCAGATTCAGCGGAAGTCGCCTTACGTTCCTTTGGCTTAAGGGTTGCCTCCCGTTCGAAATGGCGAAGGAATGGAACGCTCTGTTCAACCCATGCAGCCCGCTGGGAGTTCAAAGCCTTAATCTCAGGGGCAGGACGCCTTCGCTCGAGCTCATGCAGGCATGCCTCAATCTTCCAGCAGCGGTTAACCCAGGACTCGACAACGCCCTCATTATGGAAGTTCATAAGTGTTGCCAGCATTAGGTTAACCTCCGCAGCAAAATCCGCAGCAGATACGGGAGCCTCTACGTCAAGCTCCTCAATATAGTCGCTTAACGTGCGCAGACTATTTACGGCACCCTACGAGAATGGACGTCTGGAAAAGGGTCCAGCCGGCATTATGATGTGAGACTCGAATGAGGCTGGAGTCGATGCGACCGCTGCAAAACAAATCACAATCAGATGACGGCTCGAGGAATAAAGAGAATACATAAAAAAATATATAGATTCTACTATACCGGCTGCAACAGGAGGCAGAGCTGGGAGTACTGGTGACGCGACGATAGCCATGTCCCCGCCTTCGATTTGCAAGGCTACAAGCAATACAAAGAGGAATTAGCAATAATGTGACTGTTTGTCAAAGAAAGGACGTCGTTTAGAAGAGATACTCACCGACACCAACATGTGGATTAATCTCTGACAGGAATGAGAAGTGTGGGTGCAGCACCTAATACAGGTGGTCAAAAAGGACTCCTGCAAAGACGCGATAATGCAACATCAGTACATAAATTATACAGCCTAGAGATAAGACTAATGGGTCACAAATCCATACCTTCCAGCATCTGAGACGGTACGAGAGAAGGTAGAGGAGTGGTCACCGTCAAGGCAGTAACTGATGGCGCTGCCTCGGGCAGCGCGACTTCAATGCTCGCCACGCCTGCATTAGAAATGAGATAAATACTATCAGGAAGGATTGAAAGGGATTGCAGAATAAAAAGAAAGGCGGTGACCCAAAATCTACCTGATGAGTCACCAGTCGGAACCGTGACGAAGGCGTCGCTTGATACAGCAACGGCTTCTCCCTCCTCCATCGGGATGGTCTCACCTCCCGTCGCCTCATCCCCTGACTCTACGAGAGCCGCCATAACGCTTGCGATGCCAGGAGATGGCAAAGAACCGTAGGTGGGAAGAGCGATGATCTGGACGGTGCCCGACTCTTGAGAGAGAGCGGTTACCTCGGGTTTGGCAATTGTAGCCGTCTCATCCGCCGTCGCCTCGAGCTCGGCAATGGTAGCCGTCTCACCCGCCGCCACCTCGGGCTCGGCAATGGTAGCTATCTTAGGCACAGCAATCGTAACTGTCTCACCAGCCGCTGCCTCAAACTCGGCAATCGCAGCCACCTTGCCTACTGCCACCTCAGGTTCGAAAATCACGGCTACCTCCTCTACCACTACCACAGGCTCAGCGGCCGCCGCCACTTCCTCGGAAAGACTCGGCCCTACAAGATAAGATATATGAGAACTGATAATTTAAAACTTTGACAACGGAACCCCATGTCACATTACCTTGAGTCGATCTACCGTTTGCTTCCCGAGCCGCACGTGCCGTCCGTCTGTAAGCAGTAGACAAGGTAGCCGGAGATTCCTCTGAGGGAGCAGGGGCAGGGGCAGCGGTGCTCGAACCCGCACCCGCAGCTAAAGCAGCACTACGCTCCCTTGCTGCATGCATTCGGCGCTTCCTTTCTGCCCGGGCCGTCAAAGCGGACCTTCTAGACGCCTCCAGCAACAGGACGTCATCATCCACGCTAAGGGTTACCTCTGGATCCGTTATAGCTTCCGTCATCGGTCGTTTGAGAAAAGCCTCTTTCGGTAATGCCGAAGAGGCCGGGACTTCGGTGGCTGGCCCGGGAAGAATTTCCGCATCGTTTTGCGGGATCGGCATTGTGGTCCCTGCGGTAAGATAAAGAAAGGGTCAGATTATCTATGAGAAAGGAGAATGAAGATGCAATAAGCCGAAAATATACCGATGCCCAATAAAACATGATTCCTCTCCTCCTCCTCAAAGGTTTTGAGGGAAGCCGCCAGAGCCTCTTCAGTGGTAAAGCCTGTTACAAAAGGAGAAATGTCAGTCAAGACATGACAATAAAAATAAAGATATAATGCAATAGCAGGGTGTGACTGATGTTTAATTGATTGCATTAGGGTGGCTATTTCCGCTTGGTGGGTCGCGGATCGCACAGAAGCTGCAATAGCGGCATCGAGATCAGTGTCTTCTGGCGCTATGAAGAGACCCTCATTGGTCCCATATTCACTTAGACCCTCGTTATAAGGAGCCTGAGGCTCCAGGCCGAGTACAGCATCTAGGGAGACGACCGACTTCTTCTTCTTCTTCTGTACGCGAGCTCCAGTCGCAGCAAGCACGAGCTTACGCTTGGTAGGCACTTTGGGGCGACGAGTCCCGATATCTGAACCCACGCCAAATTCGGGGGAAGCTACATTTACCGTCTCCGCAGGAGCACGGGGCACCAATGGTACATCCACCGTCTCTACAGACGCGCGGGGCAACCCGCGCGTAGGGCTTAGCATACATGAAGGCTTAACTGCAGCGACTTCTCTTAGCGGAGGAGGAACAGCGGTTCGTCGCTTCAAAGGGACGTTGCGATCACTGGCAGGGGGTGCACTTTTGCGATCAAGCAGCAGCCACCTTTCTTCCTTAATGACGGCACCCATCGAATGCTGGTACCACGCAGTGTATACATTAAGGATCCTCGGGACGCAACTCGGCTCGCTGATAAAGAAATGAGAGCCCGTATTCAAGCGCATGAAGTGATGCAGTGCGCTCCGCATCCCCTCTTCAGTGGCAGTGGGTTCCAGCAAGAAAGCCTCCAGCGGCACTCCTTGATTATAGCTCAATTGTTGGGCAAAACGATGCGGATTATATCTCATGAAAAGCGCCGCATCATTTTGCTTAAAAACCAGGAAGCCCGGTCTGATAGAATATAAATGGAGGATCTCCCGAGCTGTCAAAACTGAGGCTCCATCTTTGAAAATATCCTGCAATAGCCGCACCGTTGTGGCAGACTCTTTTCCGATGGTTAACACCTTGTCGGTGAAGGTCGTCCCGTCTCCAACCGTGAGGGGCCGAAGGAGCAAACCTCTAGCATCCCGCGGTGACGGATTTACAATTGAGGCGCCGACTAATCGCATAATCCGGGAGAAGCTGCACCTGTCATAGAATGAAGGCCTTTTATGGATACCAAAAACGCCAAGTGCATGCAGCTCGAGCCATGACATGAAGTAATGCATCGAGAAGTTCACATGCTGTACTCCGGGTTCAGTAGTATCCGCCACTTGACTAAGGCCGTAATACAAATGGGCTAAGCCGGCGATCCCGACAGCCACTTTCACCCCAATAGTCATTCGATGAGCCGGATAAAAAACTGATGGCCTCATACGGCAAAGGTGCATCGGGAGCGCGAACCAGCTCAACCATAGCCCAAGAAATCCCAAAAAGAATGCTTCCTCATACATCCCAGGGACTGCAATCTCCGCAAAAGGAACAACTGAAGAGTTGGGAAGGAAGAAACTCTTCTGATCTACCTTCATCGTTGGCAGGTAGATCTAAACCTAAGCCAAAAGGGTCGTCTAAACCTAAGCCAAAAGGGTCGTCAAGCGTAGCAAATTTAACAGCTTCCTTCGAGAGGACTTTCGGGTGAAGAAAGCGAGTGATGAAATCCTCGAAACTAACCCCGCGGTTCCCAGATTCGAGAAAAAGACCCTCATAGATATTCAACACTTTGATCAAACTAGGAAATTGGTGTTGAACGGCATTCACCGGAGTAAGGCCCGTTATCACTGGCTTGGCATCGAAGACGTATTCGTCTGTGGGAAGCAGCTCCTCATAATGCTCCCCTACGACCGATAAGCCAGAAACTTCCACAAATTCCTCTAAGGAGATTGACACTTCCCGGTCCAGTGAAAGGAAGGTGTGAGTAGGGATATTCCACTGCTCCAAAAAGGCCTTAACCCACTAGGCGGGAAGCGTGGGATAATGGAAAAGAGAAGCGTAAATGGTGGGATACAACCCAAGCCTTAACAAATGCGACTTCTTTGCTGACAAAATATAGCGAGCCCACTGCAGATAACCAGTCGGATGACGAGGGATCAGACCAATCATATAGGTTTGTCCCCACGGTCGCGCCTCGCCTTGACAGATACGTCATTCCAAGATATCTAAAGCCATAGGAGGCTGGACGGGAATCGACGCTATAGCGGGCTGAAGAAGACCTTTTGAATTCCAATTAACCATCTCCACGGCATAGTTCACCGGGGATGGGTCAGCGTAATGGATCGCCATGATGGGCTCTGAGGGTACCGCGCACGAAAAGTTTTGTCGACCCTTAATAATCTGATTATACCATGACCCATAGAGGTGAAGATTCTTATGTTCCGGGTCATGATCTCTGATCAAAGCTAGGACCTCCCGGTCTACAGGTGCTCCAGAAAATCCTCCCTCTGAACGAACGAACGGAAACGAAGCATCGAAAGACATGTTGCCTGCAAAAAAAATAGGGGGGGACAGAAATCGACTGTCGGTGCTATAATTTAATTTTAAATTTCTGACACTCGGTACTTTAAAAGTTATACCACACTGCAATGCAGTGGAAAGGGGACCAAAAGGGGACCCACAAAATCCAGATGACAATACATCAATTAATAAAACAGCCGCATCATTGGATGAGACTGTTAATTAATGAGGAAATCCTCAAGAAAATTCCCATTAAATGAGAGATCCATCGGGAAAAGGAGATAATCTCCCTTTGAGAGCAAGGCTCTATGACAGAGTGACACTTGTCAAGAAGGAATAAAATTCCTTAAGAGCCTGGCTCTGTAACGATGATGTAAAAATCCATCAAGAAAATTAAAATCAGTTGATTTTTATGAATTAAAAATTCTGGGATCTTCAAGATCCATAAAAAAACTCTTAAGAGTTCTTCATCAAATATTAAGAAATCTAAAAGAGCAGAGCTCTGATTCATGGGTTAAGAAACCCCCAAAAAAGATCTCTTTAGATCTATGGATTTATAAGAGCAAAGCTCTGCTAATAAAACCCTAAATGGGTTTTCTTTAGATCAAAGATCTATAAAGAGCAAGACTCTGTTAAATGGGTAAAACCCTAGATTATCTAAAAAGTTTTTACTTAAAATTTTGGCAGAATTTTGGTTCTTAAAAATTCTTAAGAAGGAGAGCTATGCTCTGTGAGAGAATAAAATGCTCAAAAAATTAAGTAAGAAGATGAACAGAATCATCTAGAGGACCAAAGGTCCTATTTATAGGCGTTGAACCGCCTCTTCAACTGCTGAGTTGATCCAAGGGCTCAGATGCTGACACCCCTGCACTCACGTGTGCGCCACGTGAGCGCAACGGTGGGGGGGCATTTGTTTCCCCCAATCAGAGCGAAGCTCTGTTTGAAATTCGAATTTCAAAAATTGAAGCAACGCTTCAGATTTAGCGCTAGGTGCGCTGAGCGCCACGTATCAAAACACGGATACGCTAACGCCAGGTGCGCTGCGTCCTAGGCAGCGTCCCCAATCAGAGCAAAACTCTGCTTTAAATTCAAAATTCAAAATTTGAAGCAACGCTTCAGATCCAGCGCTAAGCGCGCTGCGTGCCACGTGTCAAACACAGGTGCGCTAGCGCAGTTGCGCTGCGCTTTGCGCTGCACGCCACGTGTCAAATGCAGGTGCGCTAGCGCCAGGCGCACCAGCGCTGGGATTAAGAATCCCCTAACGTTAGATCAAAGTATCTAATAATAATGATAAATCATTAATGAATCAGAATTAAATTCTATTAAGGAAAGATTCCTCAAATTCTTTCCAAACAACAAGATTGTGCTTTGAGCACCGTTGGATCAATGATGCAATGGTAAATAAAAATTACCAAAGACAGAATAAATTCTGCATAGAAAAACTTCTCAATCTTATTAAAATAAGAAGATTATTTTCTGTAAAACAGAAGCGCTAGGATCAAAGATCCAACGGTGGGAAATATTCCCAAATCAATCAGAGAAAGATCTCTTAAACTGATTTAACAAATTAACTGGCCCTATATAAAGGCCCCAAGACTTCAAGTCTGATATAGAGAAACCCCCTACAAACTTTGAGAAAACTCAAAAAAAGAAAATCAAGCTTTTAGCAAAGGAAGATCATTTTCTTCAAGGTAAAGCACATGAATAAAGAACACAGAGATGAAATCATCTCATAAAAAGAAGAACTATCTTCTTAAAAGATCATAGATCTACAAAAGACCAAGCTCTTTCATAAAAAGATCAAAAGATCTAATCATAAAAAATAAAGAAGTATTTACTTCATTGACAGATAATCGATCTACAAAGGCAAAGTCCTTTCCAAAAATAAGAACGGTTGTTCTTGAATCTTGAGGCAAAGCCTTCTTAAAAAAGGAACATAAACTTGTTCTCTGATCACAAATCTGATCAAATGCGCTTTGCGCTACTTAAAAGTGCCTTGCACTCATGAACAGTGCTTCTGTGCTCATTGGACCGGCGCTCAGCACCCAAAATATGCCACGTGTCAACCACAGACACAGCTTGTGCTTTGCGCTTCTGAAATAGCGCGCTGCGCTCATGGGCTGGCGCTTGACGCCAAGCACGACACGTGTCATCCACGTATGCGCCAGCGCAAAGCGCTCATGGACCAGCGCTCAGCGCCCACAAATTGGCATCTTCGCTTAGCGCAGAGCGCAGCACTTGCATGCGCGCCACGTGGCAGAAGCGCATTGCACATCTTTTTCTGATTGGCGCAAAGCGCCTAGCGCACCACATGTTGCGTTGAATGAATATAAATTATTCTTTATCAAAGCCAAGGCTCTGATGAATGCTATGCATTCAATACAAGACAAAAGATGTCAGGATCTAATGCTTAGCATTATTAAAAGGGCCAAGCCCAAATAAAGGCTCAATAGCCAGAATAAAAATGTTAAGCATTTTAATTGGACTTAGCCCAATTCTGGCCATAAGTCCTCAACTTATATTTAAATAAGCCCATCTGCTCACGAATATTCAACAGATCCTAGTCCCCAAACTAGACTACAGACCAATTTACACCCGGTTTGAGGGTACATCTCTTTACTCCTCTGATATCTGTCGTTGTAATTCTTCAACGTCTTCAGAGAGGTGACGGTCCCGACAACCACACATTTCACGGACTGTGGGGTCCTTAAACTCATGGACTACGATGTCCTTAAACTTTATAGACTACGATGTTTTTAAACTACGAACTGTGGGGTCCTTAAACTCATGAACTACGATGTCTTTAACCTGGACCGAGACGTCCTTAAACTAACTTTGGACCGAGACGTCCTTAAACTAACATTGGACCATAACGTCCTTAATCTAACTGACCGCAATGTCCCTAAACTAAACAATAGAGCTCAAATGCTCTCTTGTTGGATCTAAATGATCATGTTAAGTTGATCTTAGTCTAGAAATTAAACTAACGTATTCTTAACAAACGTTTAAGTTGATCTTTATCCCAAATGAGGCTAACGTATCCTTAAACCAAAACCCCAAACCCAAATCTAAGAAGATACGGATTTGGACTAATCTACGTTCTACGGGCGACAACATAAATTAGTCTCCGTATACAATCCACGGGCAACCAAACACGAAACAAATACCCACGACACGAAGTGACCATCTGGAGAAGGAGAAAGTTGTTACCACGATGCGGTAGCATAATAACTACAGGGGCTTGCGCCTATAGGGAAGAGCGTCCCCACAATCAAAAACCCCTCGAATGAGGGGGAATCTGACGAAGTCTGCTACATCGGCCGCATCCATTTAAACCTTCGATACATGGTGTCATAAATCAACTTGGCATCTTCAGAGAGGTGGACGGATAGCACTAATTAGCATCTGCCCCAGATTCAGGCAAGACGTTCGTCTTCCCGGTTTCCGGCGGTAAACAGATAAGAAAACAGATTCCACATTTAGATGCATTCTGTTTTCATGTATTCATACATCATATTTATGATATATTGCTACCTGAGACACTGACACGAGCACATGGGATTACACTTATGCATAGATGTTACCCTTGCCATTATTATATGCTTCAGGCCATTTTATTATTTGAGGATATTACTATCGTATGACTTAGGATTGAGTCATACATACGATTTCTGCTCGGTGAAGTTTTCTACTCACGAGTTGGCAACTCACCTCGTTGTGCCACAATTTCTTGCAGGTTTTGCCGTACAGGTTTCATTACGGCTTGCTGGCACACTGTTTCCTTCCGGGTGATTGCTTGGTAGGTGGGTTCACTTGTATCGCGTCCACTATTGTATTTTATTTATATTCAGTTGTATCTAGTAAACTCCATCAACCAGACTTGTATATTTTATAGACTTAGAAGACCAGTTGTATATTCTTTTGACCTTAGAGTCGCGCGTTGTATTATTATGGTTTTTTTTGTTTTGTTCTGAGTTTTGATCCTCGCCCTTTGGCATTGTATATTATATTGCTATGTGGTTGTGACCGCCAATTGGCGAAGAGCTAGATCCCGCTTGGTGATGCCTTTATTCATCATTTATATATTTCATATGTTGTACCCGTTTGGGGCCAGTATTTACAAAGGAGACTCTGCCGAATTTTCGGGAAAATATGATGTTGCTTTTAAATGTTTAATGCCATTTATGTTATTTAACCACTTGCTTTAAACAAGTTTTTCTTCACTTCTTATTTAAAATGGTTTAGATTTCTGAGCTTTTGGCTTACTTGAATTAGATGGGGTCCAATAGACTTCATATAATTCAAGTGCCAGTCACATGCCATTTCGGGTCGTGACATGTTCGACACGAAATACTTCCCAGAGACTGCCCGATTCGACACGGAGCAGCAAGTTATTCATCTACAACAGGGTTCGATGTGGACCAAGTCAGTAGATGAGTATGATGCCGAGTTTACCATGCTCAGTAGGTAAGATATGTCTCAATATTCGATTTCATAATATCACATATTACACAGCTAACACAAGACCTTAACAGGTTCGCGGCATATTTGATACCAACTGCTGAGATCCGATCCAGACGGTTTCAGCAAGGGTAAGATTCAGAAATCCAAGCTGCCTTAGCTACAGGGGATTTCCCAACCCATGAATTGGCCCTGAAAGCTGCCCGCCGATACGAGACAGTGGTGAAGATGAGGGGCAGACCTCAATCTTCCACGATGAAACGCCCTGCCACTCAGATGGCAGGAGGAGCCTCTTCAAGACCACCATTTATGCCCAGGTGACCGGGAGTATCGAACAACTGGCCCAACCCAGCCTTTTGTACCTACTGCAGGAGAGATGACCATTTGGTGAAAGACTGTCGGCGTGCAAATCGCCTTTGCCTAGTCTGCGGCTCAGCTACTCATGACATCGGGTCTTGTCCTCGGAGACATAACCCAAATGTTGCACCCAGGCCAGCAATCACTTACCAACAGCGCCTAGCCATCCAGGCACATGCTCCACGACTCGTACTACCTGCTCCACCTCCTCGTGGACCGACTGCACCTGCTTCTCGTCAGTTCCATTAAGCTCAACGGAACGTACCTCAAGGACAAAGGAACGGACAGAGAAATGCTCCTCCAATAAGGAGGAATGTGCCGAGGCGACATGCTTTCATAATGACTGTGGAAGAGGCTGAAGCCACCGGCCAAGTCATTACTGGTAACACTTCCCCATCACGCATTATTTTCCATCTATACATACCCATATATTTTCCTTATGCCTAAAACTATCCACATAACTTAGATATAATCTTAGTAGCCTCACTTCCTGCACTAGCACTCTTCGATACTGGAGTATCTTATTGCTTTATGTCACAACGGTTCGTCCGAACTCATGCTATTCCAGTCAAACCTCTCGTATCCAGCTGGAATGTCAGTTCAGAGAACGACGTTCTAAAGGCAGTAATGGGATATGATCCGTGTCCAGTGGTCGTCTGCTGCAGAGAATTCTATGCTGACTTCAAGGTGCTGGACATACCGAATTTCGATGTCATCTTGGGTGTGGATTGGCTCGGAACATTCTATGCTACCATTGACCGTCGTCAAAAGAGAGTAGTATTCGAGATTCCAGAGCATCCGGTCTTCTATTTCAAAAATGGAGACCATACCCTGGATCCAAGTACATACAAGGCGAAACCAAAGAAGGCAGTGATTGCAGCGATTCAAGCGGAGGAAGGATCAAAGCCAGAAATAGTTCGAGGGTTCGACGATGTGTTTCCTGAAGATATATCAGGTTTGCCTCCCGATCGAGCTCTTGAATTCAGCATTGATTTAGTACTTGGAGCACAACCGGTGATCAAAGCGCCGTATCAATTAAGTCCGGAAGGTTTGAAGGAAGTCCGAACTCAGTTGGACGAATTATAGGCGAAAGGATGGATTCATCGCAGCACTTCAAGTTGGGGATCT
Organism: Agapanthus africanus; assembly: GCA_030015575.1. Classification (NCBI taxonomy): domain Eukaryota; kingdom Viridiplantae; phylum Streptophyta; class Magnoliopsida; order Asparagales; family Amaryllidaceae; genus Agapanthus; species Agapanthus africanus. The sequence goes on from JASDDO010000016.1 coordinate 533,391,378, forward strand.
CCAGTTCTGCTTGTAAAGAAGAAGGAAGGTTCATATCGAATTTGCATTGATTATAGAGTCTTGAACGAAGTAACAATAAAGAACAAGTATCAACTACCGCGCATCGACGATTTATTAGATCAGCTAAGTGGATCTTGTGTTTTCTCTAAATTATATCTTCGTTCAGGTTATCATCAGGTGAAGGTCAAAAAATCTGATATCTATAAAACGGCATTCAGAACTCGCTATGGTCATTACGAATTTCTTGTGATGCCATTTAAAGTGACTAACACACCAGCAATATTCATGAACCTAATGAATCAAGTTTTCCGAGAGTACCTTGACAGGCTTGTTGTCATCTTCATCGACGACATCCTGGTATATTCTAAGAGTCGGAAAGAACATGTCGAACACCTATGAATCGTCCTAGAAACTCTATGACAACATCAACTATATGCCAAGTACAGCAAATGCGAGTTTTGGCTAGATCAAGTTGGTTTTCTTGGACATATTGTATCAGGTGATGGAATCTCTGTAGATCCAGCTAAAGTTTTAGCAGTAAGCGAATGTCCGACACTGAAGTCAGTGAAGGACATTCGAAATTTCTTGGGTCTAGCAGGATATTACATAAGGTTTTTTGAAGGGTTTTCGAAGATTGCAACACACCTGACCAAGCTCACATATAAAGATGAAGAATTCGTATGGTCAGAATCATGCGAACAAGCTTTCATAGAACTCAAGTCAAGATTGATATCAGCACCTATTCTTGTCATACCGGACCAATATGGAGGTTTTGAAGTGCATTGCGACGCCTACGGTAAGAGATTAGGATGCGTTCTACATCAACACGGTAAGGTTGTCGCTTATGCTTCAATACAGCTGAAGATTCATGAGTGCAATTATCTGACGCATGATTTGGAGTTGGCGGCCGTTATCATTGCTCGTAAGATTTGGCGCCATTATCTTCTTGGTGAATTAGTGCACATATACACAGATCACAAGAGTCTGAAATATGTGTTTACTCAGAAATAGTTGAATATGCGGCAGAGAAGATGGTTAGATTTCATGGCGGACTTCGACATCAACCTGCAATATCACCCAGGGAAGGTGAATGTAGTACCTGATGCCCTTAGTCGCCAACTATTAGCATTGAATCCCGCACAGTGGAAGCTTCAACAAGACTTGCATCAAATGGAGATTGAAGTGGTCATGCCATATAATGCTTCAAGTTTGATGAATTTACAAGTTCAATCCACAATTGTCAATCAGATCAAAGCAGCTCAAGCAAGTGATGCTAAGTTGCAAAAGATCAGAGAACAAGTGGAGAATGGACTTAGAACAGATTTCATCATCCATGAAGATGGATTTTTGAGATATAGCAGTAGATTGTGTGTACCTAAAGGTCCTGTGCCAGATGAGTTGATGAAAGAAGCTCACAGCTCTCCTTATTCAGTACACCTTGGAGGTACAAAGATATACAAAGATCTACGTCAAAATTACTGGTGGCATGGAGTGAAGCGTGAAGTAGCCAGAAGCGTCGCTAAATGCTTGGTGTGTCAGCAAGTAATAGCCGAACATTACAGGACAGCTGGTTTATTTCAACCGTTACCTATCCCAGAATGGAAGTGGCAACACATCACAATGGATTTCATGACTGCACTTCCTTGCAGCACGAAGGGTAATGATGCGGTATGGGTTATCGTGGATCAACTCACAAAGTCGGCTCACTTTTTTCTATTTCGAGTTGGCCAATCTACTGAGACACTAGCAAAAAAGTACATGGAGGTAAGAATCTAAGTAAGATTTAAATTTTCAAATATGTACTATCTCTGATACCCATGAACTCATGCAGGAAATCGTGAGATTACATAGAGTATCGGTTTGCATTGTCTCCGATCGTGACACTAGATTTCGATCGCAATTTTTTAGCAAAGTCTGTAAGCTAGCTTGGGAACAAGTCTGAACTTCAGCATAGCTTATCATCCATAAACAGATGGTCAGTCTGAGCGAACTATTCAGATCTTAGAAATATACTAAGAGCGTGTATGCTAGACTTTGGAGGATCGTGGGAAGATCACCTACATCTTGTGGAGTTTTCATATAATAACAGCTACCAAGCAAGTATAGGAATGACACCTTTTGCAGCACTATATGGAAGAAAGTGTCGATCGCCATTAAGTTTGGACGATATCGGAAATAGAGAACTCTTTGGACCTGAGATGATAGTAGTAATCATTGACGTGGTTCGTACTATCAGGGAAAGAATGCGCATAACCCAAAATCGACAGAAGTATTGGGCTGATGCAAAGCGCCGTCACTTGGAGTTGTAACCAGGAGAACATGTATTTCTAAAGATATCTCCGAACCGTGGAGTGATTCGTTTTGGAAGAAGGGGTAAGCTAAGTCCAAGGTACATTGGACCGTTCGACATACTCGAACGAGTCGGAGAAATGGCATATCGCTTGTCACTTCCACCTTCATTGGAAGGAGTGCACAATGTGTTCCATATATCCCAACTCAGAAGGTATGTGAGTGAGCCCAGCCATATTCTTGATCACTCCGAGCTCACCATACAGCCAAATTTATCTTGTGAGCAACAATCTGTTGAGATACTGGATAGAAAGGTGAAGTCACTTCGGAACAAGGAAGTCAATTTGGTTCGGGTGATGTGGAGAAAGGACACACCAGGAGAATCAATATGGGAAAGGGAAGATGAGATGCGTGTAAGATATCCTCATTTATTTGTAAACTAGTCCTTAAAATAAAGTGTAAATTTCGAGAACGAAATTTTTGTAAGGAGGATAGACTGTAACAACTCCAATTTCAATGTACAGAAAATTATTTAAAAGCTAATGTACAATTGGGGTATTTGCAATCTTGTGTATACTATAAGTATTTGTTTTAATTTAGAACAGCAAGAAAGCACTTGTAGCTCATCGGTAAAATCTTGCACTGCTGTGACGTAGCCCCTGTGTTCGAATCCCCCCAACCACATCAACTTTTTATTTAAATTTCTTTTAATCTTTTAGAATCCCAAGGGTTTGCACGTGCACTACATGTATAATGTTAAGTTACAGAATATTTAAACATGTGCACGAGGCTAGTTGAAGCGACGGGGACACGTAACGGCGATCCAAGCATCTACCGCCGGAAAATGACCGGCGAGATCAAGGAAAATGCTGGTACCTCCGGTCGGACCGTAGGTAAAGGCCCCCATCTTTTCACCCGAGCACCTCTTCAGCTATCTCACTAACCCCACATTGTTTATTCTCTCTGCATTCATCCAAAGAGCAATAAAACCCCATTTAATCCAAATTTTAATGCAATCTTTAACCTTCTAAACCCTAATTTTCCCTATAAATACCACACTCCATTTCACTCATCCTCACTCAGAAATTCCCTGCCAAAACTCTTAAGAATTCTCAAGTCCTTTTAGTGTGCAAGTGGAATTAGCGAACGGTGAAGTTCTGGCGACGTTCCAAGGAGTTTTCGGCGACGAAACGATGCCCCGAAACCTTCCTTAGTTTCCTCTCTCCCTTCTCTTGTCCAAAATTCAGTAAGTCCCCTCTCCCCCTCTCTTCTCCTATTATAAAAACATTCATTTCTAAAACCCAACGGAAGCGGAGTTAATCCGACTTCCGATTCGGTTTTTCTATAAAACTCTACTTTTCTTAATCAATAAAATTTCATACTATCATATAATGTTTATCAAATATTAACAAATACCTTAAAACAAGTTTCATCTCAAAATATTCTTTTATGCAATTTTTGTTGTATTTTTACAGTAAAATACCACATACTTTAGTTTCGACATAAAACATCATAAAAATTGTATTATCTTTAGATAACTCATGAGTTAATGACCTACCTCATCACAACACACATCTTTGACATAGCACGATGAGAATTTGGGAATAAATTCATGGGATTAGACGACATTACAAATAAATACCATCAACTTACAAAATCATTTGTTTAAAAAGATGTATTAAACAATTCCTTACAATTGCGCCTCTACAACCCACTTTTGGGGACTCCGTTCGGGATGGTACGGATTATTGCACATTCTCGGGCCTAGTAGAGCGAGATGCAGACCTCCGAAAGGAGTATTCGATCTCGATGGAATTTTTATACATTTTTTTCTTTAAAAAATGAGATTTCTACAAAAATAAATAAAATTTATTTTCATTAAATATATATATCTATTATCAAAATATCTATTTTAATTATATAAATATTCCAAGTTTTCTAAATCAAAGGAATCACTATTATATGAAAATACCATCCAAATACAAAACAATACCGATATTTCAACAAAATACCATATATTATGAAATTAGGTTTTACTCACTAGAAAATTCACTTGTATAAACTATATATTTATGAAAACCCTAAAAAAGATAATTAAATACTTGAGGTGTATTTGAAAATTATATCAAACTATTTTTACACAAAGCCCCTCAAGTTATACTAAATTACAATAAAAACCCTAGTAAACATAGATTTAAGCGGGACCAGTCTCTTGAGCCTCAGGGAGCCGGAAAATATGGGTGCTTGCCTATTTAAGGTAGACAATCTAACAAACGGTGTTATCAACACGGTAATTGTCTTGGAAAAAGACACAAATCCTGCCGTCCATGTACAGCAGTTACCGATAATATTCAAACATATTCAGGATTTCAAGTTCTTTTCAAAGTATCTGACTCAGACCGGGTCTCAATCTAATCAATCTGACTTGAATATGATTCAAGTATAAACTACAATTCAACATGAATCCGTCTATTCAATCTATATCAATCTGTATTGACTGAACAGAATCATGGATATACTCTGTCTACATGACTCTCCTTTTATATCCATCCTGTCTACTGATATCATGGTTTTGACAAGTCATCCATCTATATAACAAAACAATACAATCAATACAAAAGACATCACGGGGTTTATAAGGGTTAGATTGGTACGGAAGGTGTTAAAAGTGGCATGAGACTGTAACCATAATACACCGAACCTGAATATCCATTGCCGTTGTACCGTGACTGAACGGTTCCTTGTGCTCCGTATATCTTAGTCTTCGGAATAGTGGGACTCCTCTCGTATACACTGGTATTTTCTGTACCAAGCTACAAACAACAATGTTAATAATATAATTAAATATTATAATTATATTCTTTTCTGTTTATTCTATCTCTACTCACCTTTGGGACTTACTGAGCGATTGTTCGCTGACGACATTCCTTTTCTTCTTCCTTTGGAATGTTGTCAGGTGTTTCGGACACATTAGAGACCGAGCCCAGCATTTAGGATTTGCAGCAGTTTGCTTTTGACCCGGAGCTTTAGACACTTGTACATATTTATTTCATTTCATTTATGACATTGTTTAGGCATCGCTTTTCACTCATGTATTTACATTTCAGTTGTACCTATAAAAGAATGTTTAATAAACAAATTTGTTGTTCATTTACATTCCTGTCTCCTGTGTACTTTACTTTATATTGCTTAAGTACGCTTAGCGTGTTTACTTCTAAGTAAATACGTAGCGGGCCTTGCCATGTCCCCTCGCCAAACACTGGGAAGAGGGGCGTGACATCGGGTAGGAAGCTATCCGCTAGGGATGGCCGAGCAGAAAGCTACTCGATCGCCTCGCGGGAGGGCTTCGATCCACAGCGTAGTTGGACAGGAAGCTACCCACTGCGGATGGACCGGGCAGGGAAGCTGCTCGGTGGCCTCGAGGGGAGGGATTTAGCATGGAAACAAAGAGAAATAGTCCAAATTGCAGAGAAGCAAGAATCTTTATTATTGAATAAATAACAGATTATGCGATTCAATTTAAATTGTCCTGTATTGAATATAAATTTTGGTAGGTGTCCTTGTTGCTCGGATTTAGATCAATCGGCGATGACCATGATATGTCCGATCGTCAGCTCTCCGTCTTTAATTTGATCGGCTTGACATTTATCTCGCAGGTACTTTACTAAGCGACTAGAGCGGGCCATCCCCTCGATGTAATCGCGCAGCTATTTACAATTCTCGGTCGGATGTCCTTGCATCCGGTAATAGGCACAATACGGGCCTCGGAGCCGCTTGCCCGTGCTTCGGGTAGCCGGCGGGAGCCTGAAAAACCTCTCGCCATTTGCCTCCTCTAGCGGCTCGGTCTGGGATATGTTAAGAGGAGTGTACTCCTGGAACTTCGGGGAGTAAGGTTTTGGTCGGTCGACTATCTTTTTCTGTTCTTTGCCCCGCTTCTTTTGGTCAGTTTGGTCGCCTCTGAGCAGATTCGAGTTCACCTCGGACTCGAGTTGGATTTCCCGCTCGGTCCAAGTTTTTACCTCGGCTATAGTCTTAGGTTGCGCTAATGCAAAAGAGCGGAGCCACTCTTTGTGCCTAAGACCCAACCTCAGCACGGTGATGACCGTTTCATCGCGGTGTTCGGGGACCTCGAGGAGCGCGTTGTAGAAGCGGGTGACATATCCTTTGAAGGATTCTTTGTCTCCACTCTTGATGGTGAACAGATAGTCGACCGTCCTATTCTGCCGTCGATTCTCGAAGAAGTGACCGAGGAATTGAGTGACCATCTCATCAAAGATCGAGATGGAGCGCGGCGTAAGTCCTCGGAACAAGTCTCATCCAGCACGGATGAGGGTGGCAGGGAAAGCGCAGCATTGGGTTGCGTTCGAGTTATCTTGGAAGCTCATGCCCGCTGTAAACGCGTCTAAGTGATCTTCTGGGTCAGACTTCCCGTCAAAGAGCACCACCTTAGGCGGCTTGTTCTTGGATGAGAAACGTTCGGCCAGTAATTCCTCGGTGAAATATTTCATGAGAGAATCCGCGGAATACCTAACCCCTTCGCCGGACGGATGGTCGTCTCGTCGTATGCCCTCGGTCTTCTTTTCGAGGGCCTCGAGTCGGTGGTGGTAACTTGAGGATTCCGCGCAGTCGGAGTGGTGGCTATCCCCGCTCCGGGTCTGCGCCGGGGTGCGGCTTCGATTCCGCTCTATCAGATTTCGCAAATCCTTAGGCGAGGTCCTTCTCGAGTGGCCCCGGCGTTCGTCGTTCGCGTGACCCCGGCAGGAGGGGAGGCGTTGGTCATGCCTGGAAGCAAGTGAGCTGACCGATACCTCCTCGGAGGACGAGAACGCGTGGTGGGCATTGGAACGATGGCCCAGTCTTCCCTAGGACCATTGCGCGGAGCTGTCCGTCACCCAACAAGTCATGGAATCAGTCGTCGCGTGTGGGTTAAGGTGGCCGGAGTCGGGCCGCCGGCGCTCAGTGGCGCCGTGACGAGGGTGAGATAGATCGGGGGCTTGAGTGTGCCCGTCCATCCTTTGGCGGACGTCGTTATCCCAGGGAGGCGGAGCCATGCTCTGGTAGTTAGGGCCCGCCGCCTGAACGCGGACGAGAGCATCTACCAGCGGCGTAAGCCAATCTATCCGGACGGACAAAGCGTGGATGGCATTAGGAGGGGAGGCGAGCCTCTCCCGCCTCCGTTGTGGCGACTCGTATTTTGAATCGTTACGGTCGTCGCTCGCCATTGGATCGATGGAGGATGATCAACTTTTGTTAGTGGAACAAAATAAGTCTCGTTCCCACAGACGGCGCCAGCTGATGGAGGTCTTGATCTCCTTCAGATGCTGTCCTCCGTCGATCCGTCGTAAGCGTTGCTGAATGGTTGGGATTGGATTCGGAGGTTGCCTTCTTAAGTGTGTGGATCTCAATGGCTTGAGTTTGAGGTGGAAACCGAGCTACCTGCAAAGAAGTCCCGGGGTGGGTGACCACCGTAAGACCCTCCGACGATCAAGTTAGCCGAGAAATTTGAGTAGAGTAGCGGCCTATTGGGTGCAAGTTTCCTTATCTAAGTCGTCTGAGAGAGGGGTTTTTATAGTGGTCGCATGGAACGAGCAGGCGTGAGATCTTCGCCTTCAGTTGCGCCCCTGATGTTACGCCAGCGTGAATGACGGGATCCCCCTATTAATGGCAGGATACGCCCATTAATTGGGGGATGCGCCAACATGAGACGCGAGACGTGAGGCGGCGGATATCTCGCTTTGGCGAGATATGCAGAGCCATTGCGAAAGCGCTAGGGCCTCGCATTCTCATTTGTCCGGGAGAGCTGGAGAGGCTTAGCTCGGCGTGAGACTCAAAGACGAGTCGGGAGGTCAAAGAAGCTCAGCTACTCAATAGCTCAGAGACGAGCACAGGAGGATGGGTGCCAATTTGGCGGCTAGGTCGCTCTTGGGTAAGAGGCGGAGTGTAAGCTCGGAGACGAACCGAGAAAGGTCATCAGTGCTCCACACTGATTTTGCTTCAGTAGCCCTCCAAGAATCTAGTGAGATATCGCGGGTGACGCGTCATTCGACACGTGTCGTGATCTAAGGAATTCTCACTTATGAGAATCTTCAGACACGCTACAATAATGTTATCAGGTCCTTTTGGCCAATTAAGTCTATACCGTTTCCTACGGTTGTCAAAAGATAACATGAGTCACTTTCGGCATAACGATGAGATGTTAGCTAAGCACTTGCTAGTCTTGTAACCAACGACTTTTATCTCGTCCGTAAAAATTATAGATGGTACTACTAGCACGAAAAGAAATCGGTACCATTTTCTTAGAAACAGACAACCCGTGGCCAGAAAGAAAAAGCAAACACAAAAGAAAAACCTTATCTATTACATTCTTTGATTCTTATATGGCAAAGGATAAGATACTCTTTCTTAAGCATTTGTTCATTGAGACAATGCCAACCACAACTTGCATGTGGTATTATTTTCCTTAGCCTTAACAAGATTAGAGCTAGCCCTAGGCCAGAGCTTTTGAACCTTTAAAAAACTAAAGGGATATGGCTGGGTGTACAGCCATAGACTTTGCTACATTAATCATGAAACTTTGGTTGGTCTTAATTTTGATTTGGTTTCAGGCCACGAACACATTTTGTGGTGGGTTCACAATTTAGAGGTCTACCTTTCGTTGGTCAATAATAGGTTGCACAATTGAGTCATGCATGAAAGTAAACTTGATGGACCGTTTGATAGAATATTAAATTGTCTCTCAACTCTAGTCACCTCCATATCATCCAAGTCTCTCTCTCTCTCTCTCTCTCTCTCTCATAAAATAACTGGCAATACGGTTTGAAGCACTCTAACAAAATTGATAGAGTAGTCCATAAATCCGTACTTCGTATTTGTTACTACATAAAATGAAACCGATAAATCCGATTTTCCTCATTGAAGAAAACCCGTGTTACTACATAAAATGCTATTTGATATGACTGGAACATGACTAGGTTTTACAATTATGTAGAAAACCGGTCCAGCTGCCAGTAAATATAAATCTTTCTCTTGTGAATTGAGAGATGGATATAATATTTTAGAGATTAGAAGGCATGTGAAGGCCCTTTTGTCCTCCACTAATGGTGGTAAGACAGGGGGCCCATTTCTGGCTGGGGCATGCGGACCCCGCCCCTTACTCCCCATTCCGGGGCATCACAAGGCATGTTCGCATGCCCCTTTTCTACTATTTTGTAACCATGAGAAGTTCGTAGTTATATCATAGAGCTAGTGATCTTTACTGTGTTTTGGGTTCTAGCTTTTACTGCTACCAGGTTTGTTCCTCGGATATGTATTTGGGTGTAGGGGTTTGTTTCCCAGTTTTGGACTCCGTCTCGCTTGTTGTTATATTTCCCGTATTAATGTTTCGTTAAGACTCCTTTAATGAAACGCGGGGGCTTTTATAGTTTTCGTTTATCTCAACAAAAAAAAATTATGTCAGAGTGCTGAAAAAAAGAGGGAAGAATTAAAAATTAGATCACCAATCTTAAAAGCTAATTTGAAACTAAAATTTGTAATATTGCTTTATCATTGGTGCAGTATAAGCACAGATTGTGCATCCAACTCTCGGCATGAAAAAGAGGTTAGCTAGCAAGAGTAAATGTAATTAAAAGCAACAGTGTCACAAAGAACCAAATATATATATGAGAATAAGAAATGAACCTTGACAGAACCATCTTCATGGAGGTCCTTTTCGGGTCTCCGTCAGATGTTGTCTTCCGTTGATCTTCCGGTAGATTTTGGTGGTGATCTTCTGTTGCGTGTGGATCTCAATGGGTTTTGATGAGATTGGTGATTTGAGGAGTTTAGCGCCGAGTATCTGCAAAAAAGTCCGGGGTGGTTTGGTACCACCGAGAACCCTCTAACGATCAAGTTAGTGCTAGATCCGAGCAGAGTAACGGCTAAGTGGAATAAAAAATGGCTTACTTGACCCCTCTGTGATGGGGGTTTATATAGCGGTGGCGGCGTGCAGCGGCAGGCGCGAGAATCTCGCCGGTAGTTACGCTCCCGACGTCACGCCCGCGTAGAGAGCGGATCGCCCATTAATGGGGATCACGAAGGCGCGGAACGTGGGATGTTGCTGGCGGAGAATCCGCGCATGGCGAGATTCGCGGAGCGGCGGTTACGCCTGTGAGCGGTGGAGTTGGTCGGAGGACCGAGGAAGACGGCTTCGGCCGGGAGCTCGGGGACGAGCGAGGAGGCCGAGGAGTCTTGGTCTTGTGGCAGTTCGGGACGAGCTATGGGCCGAGGAGGCCAATTTGCAGGAGGGCCCTGAGGAGGGCCAGCTTGTGCTTGTAGGTCGGGTGCAGAGTTGGCCTGGCCGGCCCCTGTGAGCCCTTCCATCTGAGTTCAGGGACACGTCATCTGCTCCGTGTCTTGATCTTGGAAATCGCCAATATTGAGCATCATCATTAGCCCCCCACTCTTATCCCGATCAGCTAGCGGGTCGGGTCAAGAGTGGACTGCCGGGCCTCCCGAGGTGAGCTCTTTCCTAAGGTTTCGTCGGGACGAGTCCCCGGGCTGTCAATTGTCTTTTCTGCTAGCGGATTAGGGCGAGATCTCTGCATTTAAGGAAGGTGCGCCGGTTCGTGCATTCTGCCACTGAAGCGACGTTCCACGCGTCAAGCGCCGGTTGGCCGACGCGACGTATGCAGGCCTGCAGCGTTTGATGGGATGCGGCCCAGTGTGGGAACGACACGTGGAGCAATCGGAGCCGTTGGAACCGAGGAGAAGTTTTGGCGGGAGATGAAGGGCGCCGTTGGACGAGATAGCTCGCAGCAATAAACAGGGGTGGGGCCCATCCTTAGGCCCTTACTCCTTCATATTTACCTCTTCTAAGTCCTGGTTGCTCGGCGCTCGTCTTCTTTCTCTCGCTTTCGTTTCCCGAGGATTCCCTTCCTCAAGGTTAGATGTCTTCCTTTGTAGAGTCAGAAGATGTTGTAAGAGTAGGTTCCAGGGACCCCTTAGTCGTGTCTGAGTCCTCCCGGGGAGAAGGGGTCGGATCTTCTCCCCGGGATCGTGCGGCGGGGGCAGCCCCCAGGGAGGAGGCGGCAGATGCGGCCCCCAGCACCTCGTGTTGGTTGAGGCATGAGGACGAGCTCGCCAATGCTCGGGCTCGCTTCCACATCCCCTCGCGTTACACGCTCCGACTGGCCAAGGAGGGGGAGAGGGCGGACCAAGTACGGGGCAGGGAGATCGCCTTGTACTTGGAAGCTTTTTGGGGCAGAATGCGCCTGCCCTTCTCCCCCGAGGTCGTCGCAGCGCTGAATTTCTTCGGTTTGGCTCCTGACCAGTAAGTGCCGAACTCGTGGAGAATCTTCCTCGGGTTCCTGATCCGCCTGAAGTTGCAGGCGGTTCCTTTCAGCCTCCCCCTTCTCGATTCTTCTCTTGTCTTCAAAAATCACCCTGGTGGTCGAGCGGGCGACCCGAGGTGGGTCTATCTCTCCTTTAGAAAGCGGCCAGGGGGCGCCGCCGGGACAGGGGTCGTGGCCCTGCCCTCTTCCATTCATGATTGGAAGAAGAAATTTTTTTTCGTTACCCCTCCGACGGGCGAGGACTGGCCCGTGCCTACAAAGTGGTCGAAGGAGAAATGCTTGCCGGGGAACCAGTCCAATGACCCTGCCGCGGTGAGAGTGGCGTCGTGGGAGCCCATCCCCCAATCCGATGTGCTGCTGTCTGAGAGGGCCCTGAGCTAGGCCGGGCTCAGCCCCGTTGAGTTCGTCGGTAGGTTAGGCTGGCTTTTTGGTTTGTGTATTGTTCGTGTCGCTGACTCTTTGGTATTTGTTTTGTGTAGGACCCATGGACTTCGACTCGCTTAAATCCTCCATGCGCCAGCCGAGAAAGGTTACAAAGGCCAGGGGCGCCAGCTTTTCTCGCGCGAAGCCTGCCCCGGCTCCTCCTTCTCAGGTGATTGTGTCCCGCGAGCGTTCGGGGGCGGACCCCGCCATGAGTCCCAGCAGAGTGTCGGGTCGGAAGCGGGCCCTGGTTCTGGAGGACCCGGTCTCGGAGGAGGAGATCGGCTCTCCCCCGGAGCCGCTCAAAAGAAGCTCCCAGAGAGGTTCTCGGGGCCGGTCCTCGCTGATCATGGTGGAGGATGAGGGGCTCCGGTTTGCGGTGCCATCCGGGCTGTCCGTCGCGGATAGCCTTCTGCATGAGATAGAGGCATCGGCCGGGGGTAGAGTTCCCGGGGGGACCTTCAGGGCCCAGCTGGCGTCCATTGCCCAGGAGTCCGTGCAGGTAAGTGTTGGGTTTATTGTGGGATTCGGTGCCTCCTTCATCTTTCTGATCTCTTTCGAATCTCCCAGGTTCTCCAGCATGTTACCCTCGTCCTGCGTATGGAAGCCGAGGTGGTAGCCCCGGCATTGAAGGCTGCGGTCCAGCTCGCCTCGCTGGAAGAGAGCTCCAAGCGGGAGCTGGAGGCGGTGATGGCGAGGGTTGCCGCCTTGGAAGGCGAGGTGGAGGACGGGAAACGGGAGGTAGCCCGGTACCGCGAGGCAGCCGTAACTGCCGAGGTCAAGCTCGAGGATGCACAGGTGCTTGCCGGCAACCTGAAGAAGACGGTGAAGACCCTCCGGAAAAAGCTGGGGGCGGCGGCCAAGTCGGCCGACCTGAAGGCGGCAAAATTGGCCGACCTCTCGGCGGCGAAGGTGGTGGAGGCCTATAAGAAGTCGAAGGACTTCTATCATGACCTGGCTGTGGCTATGACCCGCATCTGGCACGATACCCTCGATGCCGTTAAGGCCCGGATGCTGGAGTTTGCTGATGGAGATCTCCGGGCCGAATTCCCCCTCGCGGACGCCAATGAGCAGGGGGAAGAGGTTCCCGGCGAGGAAACCGCGGAGGAACCCACGCGTCACGTGGTGGATGTCGAGGACCCCGAGGTCACACCTGGCCCCGAGGTCTAGAGCTCCCGTCTTCCCCCTTTTATTTCTTTGTTTTTGGAATTTTGTAAGGCTGGGGAGCCCAAAAAATACCCTTTGTAAAGCCTTTGTCTTTGGTAGTAATAAAATTTCTCTTTGGTTTCATCGAATTACGCTCTACCATCTGTTTGTGAAGAATGCTCGTAAGATATCTCTGTTTGCACCGTTGTGTTTTCATGTCAGGTTGGTCATCTGTCTAGCGATCGTCCGTCGAGTTGATTCCGATCACTTGCTGACGAGCATGCCAAGCGCTGCCGGGGAGGTATCCCCATGGGCCTCGAAGTTGAGGGGAGATCGTTTAGACCTGGATAGACTTGATGCCCCTCATTGGGGTCTCGGATCCTCTGCGGGTGACGGGCAGAGCGTTGTTCGCCGTATTTGTGCTGAGAATGAGTGGAAGGTTGCTCGGTGGCCCTATGGGGGATGCCATCTTTTGACTTCTGACAATGCGAGCATCGGCCACCAGCCGGAGGTGACTGAGCAGGGTAGCTGCTCGGTTGCCCCTTGCGAGGGCTTTGATCCTTTAGGACGGGGACCGAGCGGAGTTACCGCTCGGTGCCTCTTGGCGAGGGCTTTTGTTTTGACGGATAGCCGAGCGAGGGATCCTCAGGCTCAACTGCCTCTGGGAGGGCTTTCTGATCCCTGGCGTTGCGGTAGGGAAGCTACCCGCCAGGGACGACCGAGCAGGGTTGCTGCTCGGTTGCCTCTTGTGAGGGCTTTGATCCTTAGCGTTGGAGGGGCTGTAAGAAGCCCACTAAGGATGACCGGGCAGTGAAGCTGCGCGATTGCCTCTTGGCGAGGGCTTTGACCTCTGGCGTCGTGGGCAGGCAACTACCAGCCTGGGATGAACGAGTGGGGTAGCCGCTCGGGTGCCTCTTGTGAGGGTTTCGATCCCTGGCGTCGTGGGTAGGGAGCTACCAGCCGGAGTTGACCGAGCAGGGCAGATGCTCGGTTGCCTCTTGCGGGGGCTTTGATCCTTAGCGTTGGAGGGGCTGTAAGAAGCCCATTAAGGATGACCGGGCAGTGAAGCTGCGCGGTTGCCTCTTGGCGAGGGCTTTGACCTTTGGCGTCGTGGGTAGGCAACTACCAGCCTGGGATGAACAAGTGGGGTAGCCGCTCGGGTGCCTCTTGTGAGGGCTTTGATCCCTGGCGTCGTGGGTAAGGAGCTACCAGCCGGAGTTGACCGAGCAGGGCAGCTGCTCGGTTACCTCTTGCAAGGGCTTTGATCCTCCAGGACGGGGACCGAGCGGGGTTACCGCCCAGTGCCTCTTGGAGAGGACTTTGATCCCTGTCGGTTGTGGTAGGAAGGTACCAGCCGGGGATAGCCGAGCAAAGACCCGACTGCCTCTGGGAGGACTTTGGTCCTTGGCGCGGAAGGGTCTGTAAGAAGCCTACCAAGGACCCTTGGCCGGGCAGGGTTACTGCCCGGTGTCTCTTGGCGAGGGCTTTTGTCCTGAAGGATAGCCGAGCGAGGGATTCTCGGGCTCGACTGCCTCTGGGAGGGCTTTCTGATCCCTGGCGTTGCGGTAGGGAAGCTACCCGTCAGGGATAGCTGAGCAGGGAAGCTGTTGAGCTGCCTCTAAGGAGGACTTTCTGGTCCCTGGCGTTGCGGTAGGGAAGCTACCCGCCAGGGATAGCCGAGCAGGGTAGCTGCTCGGCTGATTCTTCATGAGGTTTCGCCTAACCATCCAGTCACAGGTATGGGGAACAGGAACGGTCGCGGCGATTGCGCGCACAGCATGTGCATTGAATGTGGGGGGGAGGCGAAGTGCCAGGGTCGCATCGTTCCAATTCCGCCTGGGAAGGCTCGTTGATCGCCGCGTGGTAGTGAATTTTTGGGCGAAGGCGGGCGATTGTTGAGTTCTGTTGGGGCGCAACAGGCTATATAAGGCTGAAGGAGCACTGGTCCTTCTTTTCTTCATAAACAGATAGTTGAGGATGCAAGACTTCCCCTTTACTATCCCCGATATCATCCATTTCGAAGACGTATACCTCTATGACCAGAACTGCACCGAGGACACGGTGCAGTTGGTCTATGGGAGCATCGAAGACCACTTCGGCCGGCTGCTCCCCCGACACTCCTCCCTGCTGTAGCTGTTGATGTACTCCATCTGGAAGGCGTCGCCAGGGCTTTACAACCCCCTGTCCGAGCAGCTCTATGATAAGGCCGTGGGCAAGCTGCGGTCTCTGAGGCGCTTCGGCCTGATCTCCGCGAACCGGCTGGCTCGCTCAGAGGAGCTCGTCCGCGAGTGCTACGAGCTGAGGCTCGGGATCAACGCGCACGGGGGGAACCGGGGGCAGAGGTTGGACCTCGTGAGGCCCCGGCTAGCGGAGGTCTTTTCCGAGTATCACGAGCAGTGCTCGCTGCACCCCCTTCCCCCACTGTTGTAATTTCCTTTTCCTTTTTGCGTGTATGGCTGAGGAGACAATAATACCTTTTGAATAAACAAGGTTTTTCCTTCTTTTTCGCAATGTTCCATTGATCTTTATTAAATTAAGAATAGATCCTAGGAAGAGTTTACATTGCCCTAAAAGAAAAGTACATGCTAGTAAATGACCTTATTGGCCCGGCCCGAGCCCCCTGGAGGGTTGCTGGCCTCCGTGCTTGGCACAGGGTATGGGGCTCCCCGAGTTCCGCGCTGGCCGTCCGCCGAGACGAGCATGATCTGACCGATGGTCAGGTCAGCAGGAGGGCGATGTTGCCCCTGCTCGCGGTCGGCCTGCCGTTTATCCCTCAAGTATGCGGCGAGGTGTCCCGATCGGATGAGCTCTTCAATGTATTCCCTAAGCTGCTTGCAATCCTCCGTGGCGTGGCCCAGTGTCCGGTGGAAAGCGCAGTAAGGGCCCCGGGTTCGCTTCGCGGCCTGACGCGGGATTGGAGGGAACTTAAAGAACCCCTCGTTCTGGGCCTCCTCTAGCAATACTGCGAGGGAGACGTTGAGTGGGGTATACTCCTGGAACTTTGGGTGATAGGGCTGCTGGCGCTCCGGCCTCTCCTCCCGAGCCCTCTTCTTCTGGTCGGATCGTTCTGCTCGGGGGAGGTTTGCGTTCACCTCGGATTCCAGCTGAAACTCGTGCTCGGTACACGCCTTGACCTCGGCCATGGTCTTAGGTTGTGCCAACGCAAAGGAGCGTAACCACTCCTTGTACCTTAGACCCGATCTGAGCGCCGTGATGACGGTCTCGTCCCGGTGCTCGGGGACCTCGAGAAGGGCGTTGTAGAAGCGGGTGATGTAGGCCTTGAACGTCTCCTTGTCCCCACTCTTAACCGTGAAGAGGTAGTCGACCGTGCGCTTCTGCCGACGGTTCCCAACGAAGTGACCGAGGATCTGAGTGGCCAGCTCATCGAAGGTCAAGATTGAGCGGGGCTCGAGCCCCCGGAACCAGTCCCGACCTGCGCGGATGAGGGTGGCCGGGAAGGCCCTGCACTGGGCGGCGTCGGAATGGTCCTGGAAGCTCATCCCTGCGGTGAAAGCGTCCAAATGGTCCTTCGGGTCGGTTTTCCTGTCGAACAGAGAGACCTTTGGGGGCTTGTTGCGCGAGGAGACGTGGACGGCGAGCAATTCCTCGGTGAACGGCTTTGTGAGCGAATCGGAGGCGTATTTAGCCCCGTCGCTCGAGAGGTGAGCCTCCCGGCGCATGCCCTCGATCTTCTTCTCAAGGGCATCGAGTCGACCGTGGTATCCCGAGAAATCGGTGCCTTGGGATCCTTGGCCTCTGCTGCGGGTGACCTGCTTCTGGGAGCGGCCCCGGTTCCTCTCGATGAGGTGCCTCAGATCCCCGGGGCGAGGTGGCTCTCGAGCCGCAGAGGTGAACCCCTTCTGTGCGGCCCCGCCAAGGGAAGTGGTGTCGACCATGCCTATGGATAGGCGAGGTGACTGACATCTCCTCAGGGGGATAAGGGTCATGAGAAGGCTCGAGGAGAAGCGTTCTGGCGGCGGACATTGGTGTGGAGCAGCGGGGCGCCCAGCGGGCCTCAGGAAGTACCGGCCCGAGAGATCTATGGCCAGGAGTAGTAGCCTGCTGCTGGTCAGCCGTCCCGACAGGGGCAGAGCCTTCTTGAGGCGGTGGAGCGGCGATCTGGGGCCCAGGCCCGATCGCTTGGACGCGGACGAGCGCTTCCACGAGGGACTGTAGCCGATCTATCCGGCTGGCGAGGGCGTTGATGATGGTCGCTAGAGGAGGCTCGTCCACGCCTTTGTTAGTTATATGTATGCCCTAGAGGCCATTACTATACATAGGATGTATATTGTAGTGGATGCTGGGACATATATAGGGAGGACTTTCTTGCTCGACATGATAGTATGCTATCTGGTTAATCTTTACCTTAACGTGTACACTGATTGTCTCCCTGTTACATGTTGGTAAAGCCCTTAGGATCTGTACTTGACTACCTGGACTATGATGCGGATCATACTAGTGGGGGCATGGTAGTCCATAAGTACATCCTTCAAAGTCCCTAGTCGTGGGTGTATCGAGACGGGGCATCGATATACCAAAGTAGACTAGCGTGTACCTTCTCGACCCATACAGATGGGCGATGGATGATCCCATATCCATTGGTGTTTGACATCAGAGATGATATACGGATGCTCAGTAGAGACTGGGTACACTGGACGGACTCGCCGAGAACTCCCAGATGGTATTATACCTCACGTCAGATGGCAGTTCTCAGGTGACACTGGTACAGGTTAGTCTGTAGACCCGAGATCGTCATAGAGTCTTGTGTGGTTCTCACTGTGCTTTGATTTCCACCTTACCACGTCCAAGAGGGCGTGCAAAACGGTGGTTTTTGGGTACAGTCCCGAGTCACATGGAGGCAATGAGCGATAGGAGGGGATTCGTCTCTCCCGGTATAGGGAGTTGATGTTGCGCTGTGTTCGATTGGCTATAACAGGAAATCCCTGGCCAGGGTTGCTGAGATTTACTGGTAAGTGTTACCGGTAGTTTCTCGAATAGTTATAGACCTCATATCGACACGACTTATCGAGCTATTGGGGTCTGACGTTTACCACCCCTAGGCGAGATATGCGACATATCAGACGATCAGACCGGACTGTACGGTAGTGTTACTGGTTGGATTCACTGAAGTGTGAGCGGGCTTGCTCGTCGATCTTCAGATCGCTCAATACCCGGGTGGCCGTTACGTTTAGCAGACCGCTTGCGGCTTGTGGGTGTTTGATATGATCATCACCTGCTGCCGGCGTATTGACGAGTCTTTAGAGTCCTACACAGAGGTTTCCTGGCTCAAGCGAAACGAAATAGGAGCGCGTATGAGATATGTGCGGGACCGAGAATGATACCAGTATGTGATACTGTATTCGATTCTCGCGAGATGTGACATTGATCGGTTATATGCGATATAGCCGGGTTATCGGATCAAGTGTTGATTCGATAAGTTGTTACTATTGATACCAGTCGGTTATGTGCGACATGACCGGATCATTGAATCAAGTGTTGATTTAATGATTTAATGTATAATTATATATATTTGATATATTACTTTGCATTAACTAGTATCGGTTCACTTTGAATGGATTTTCTCACTCGGATGTGCGCATTGCATATGCGATATGATTTTGTGCACTTGTTTGTATCATAGTTGATGATGCATGCCTACTTGGTTAAGTGCAAAGAATTAAACCATGGTTAACTAAATGATTAGGGTTTTATTTTCTTAAATTATTCATTTATTTCTTTTTGGAAATTATTTTGCATAAGAAGAATTGGTGGCTTTCTTTTATTCTTTCATGAACTTTCATGAATGTTTGACTTTGTCACCAATTTTGTCTCATGCTTAACCCTAACCATCTCTTTTAACCATGATTGATTCTCTACACCTAACCATGGTTCTAATATGATAAGTATTCATTTCTTTTCCAATTATAATTAACTTATCATAACTATTTCCTTCTTCTTCTTCATTTTTCTTCAAGTGAAGAAAGCAAGCTCCATCAATGGTGATTGATGGAAATGAGTGAGAAATCCAATTCTAAAGTCTACCCACTTCCTATTTCTTCATCCTCTACCTCTTGCCAAGTAGTAGAGTGTGTTTCCTTCACAAGTTATCATGGTTTGGTGAAGGTGGAGCTTGATCTAGCGATGCCTCGACGTAGATCATCTTCGGCACGATGCCGATGACCTTGCCCGCTCGTTCTCCGATGAAGCCGACGCTAGAGCCCGGATTTGATTTGGACAGCGGAGAGGACCTCATCTCGGAGCAGTGGAGGTGGAGGACCGGATCTACAAAGGTTGTATTTCCGTATTCTCTTAGTTAAGTGTTAACTAGTTTATTGTTTCGCCTAGATTTCTAGCCAACGATCCGTAGTCGGGTTTCTCGGCACCTAGATTTTTTGAAATTGGCATGGTTGATGCCTTGTGAGACCTCATTAGGATGCCTAGGAACCCTACAGTGGTATCAGAGCCTAGCTAGAGCCTTAGGCGAAGTCTAGACGGAGTTTGAAAGCCGGACGAACCGAAAACCCATTCCCAAAATAGCTCTCTGGACTTTTTCCAAATTCTGGGATTTTCCTAAATTAAAAATTGCTAAAAAATTCAGCAGGAATATCTAAGAGTTACTGTGAAATTCGTGGGCCCAATTCCACTATTCCACCGCGGTTCCGCGGCATGAGCAGGGCTCATGCGGCGGTTCCGCGGCCGTACGGTCCTATATCACTGTTATATTTGCACAGTAACTCCTCTTTTCGGATGCTGGATTTTATGGGAATTTTTAAAATTTATTCAAGAGTTGAATTTTCTGGAGTTGTTTTGGGGATTCGTATGTTCGATCGGATTATCAAATTTTGTCTGTGTGGCTTTCCGGATAAATTTTAGAATATGTTAAAAAGTTCGACCGGATATAAATACCCAATTTTTCCCCTGTCGGGAAATTTCCAAGTGTTGGATTTTTCCGTAGTTTGACGACGTTCTAAGTAGTGCAAGTAACGCGATGGACCCTCTAGAAGACAACAAACCTTAACTCGATTATGTGACCGTCTTGAACTGCCCTTTGAACCTTCGGGTTTGGGGCAGTACGGCGTGCCACATGTGAGGCGTTGGCTTGACCTTTCTACGGCTGGACCGTTGGTACTGAGGCACGAACTGAATGTTGTTAGACTCATGTTTCATGTGTTGATCTGTATCGGGAAAACTTGGGTGTTCGATTGTTCGATCGGAAAGTTTAACATTTTCTAATTATCTGGAATGGGATACAATAATTGGAATTCACAAGTAGTTATGAGATAACTAAATGAATGTTATAAACATAGCAGTTTAGTCTCACTTGATCGGTTGCCACGGAATTTTGATGTGTTCAAAACTCCGTCGCAATCACGTAGCGTACGCGGATACTCGCCGGGTAAACTTAATAGACAGCCTCACTCCATAGCCCCGACCAAGTGACTGTAGGAGAACCCCGTCGCCGAAAGCATCCGTTCGGGTGCTCGCGGCAGCGGTGTTCCGCCTTGGTGCACTTCGTCGACGGTATCGGGGGTGCGGCCGCCTACTGAAGTTTGCGACGAGTATTCGATCAGAATGTCGGGAATCTTGTTGAATTGCCCGACTTGATATTGAAAAGAGTTTTCGATAATGAGACTAAAATGCGGGGTTTATAATTGTTAGGCATGCGATGTCTAAGCAATTCATTTGGTCAGGCATGCGATGTCTGAGGAGGTTGCGGATTCCAACTGTTGTAGTTTTACACTTTCTTTTCTGTGTCCATAAGTGTAATATGTGATATCGCCGGTTTCGTTGCTATATGTCAACGACAATTGGGATGCGCATATTTACTTACGTTGATGACATGTGATGTTATGTGTTGCTGGATATGTTATATTGGATCGTCGTGTTTTTGAATAGCCGGGGTTTTTTATGTGAGATGAGTGTTTTTCATTTTCATTCATGTAAAAACTATTATGTAATATTCTTTTATTGGGGCACTTCCAGGTTGCGGAAGATGTCACCCCTTGTATATTATTTACTTTTCCGCACTAGGATAGACCCAAGGAGGAGGGCACAAGTAACCGGGTTCTGGAGTCCAGTGGGAGACCAACTCGAGGAGTCGAGTCCGGGTCTCCTAACTCTAGAATTGGTAGGGTTGCTTGCCGCTCTCGTAGGGGTCTAGGGGTGTGGGATTGGCTATTCATCACGACCGTGGAATCCGTGTTTTATACTGGCTCGTATTGAAAATACGGACGTCCTAGTATATCCAATACTTCATATGTTTCTTCTGCTGCGATATCTGTGATGTGATCTTGTGATGTTCTGTGATAGATACAGTATATAGTATATATGATATATTATATAGACGTTACTTATGTTTTACACCCGCGCTAGCCCTGCCTCGCTCTGCCGTTAGTTACCTAACCTAACGGTGCATGAGGGGACATCGAGGCGAATGCGGATGGCATAAGTGTACGTCGTATTCATCTGTGATGATTAGGTACTTAAATGATGGGACTTCATTAATGTGATTAATGAAATGAGAGAAACCTAAGATGTTGTAGAATTGAATTTCAAAATAAAACAGGTAGCTACAGTTCTTCCTTTGCACAGCGGTATATATGATATATCCTGCACCTTATTCGATGAGGAAAGGACCGAGATCCCTTCACCGGGAGTGACTCCTTTAGCAATAACTGGCAGATGCTACACACTCGGTTTGTCTTTTGATTGCTTTTAAGAGTTTTTGCTTTGCACAGTGATATATATGATATATCCCGCACCTCATTCGATGAGGAAAGGACCGACGATCCCTTCACCGGGAGTGATTCCTTTAGCAAAACTAGAAAAGCCTCAAAAGCACTCCATTTTAAAATCATTTGATTCTACAACGATATCAAGTTCATTACGCAATAGGTTTTCAGAAAAACCTGTCGTAGCCCTCCGTCATTTCAGATAAGTGCTAGTTAGTATTCGTGCTACGTTTGTTGGCCTGCGTCAAGGCGTAGTGTGCGGTAGCTAACTAGTATTTATCTGCTTATGCATATGATGCAGATTGGATTAGGGTAGTCGTGCGACTTTGTTGGCCTGCGTCAAGGGTCGTGCGGGTGGGTTTAATTCAATCAGGAAATGACGGGTTGAAATTGACTAGCGCACTATGGTTTGTTGGCCTGCGTCAAGGTCATAGGACGCTAGGGGCAAAAATATTATCGGGAATTTCAAGTGTTGAAATTTGCAATGAGATTGCATACCTTCTATGAGTTAGTTGGATCCCGATACCCGCTGAGAGTAAGTGTTACTCCTGGGAGAGTTTTATACATTACAATTAGCCGATCAAGTAGGTGTCTAGAAAGGTGTCAACGGGGTTACGCCTCTGGGAAAACGAGGTTTACATTAATTAGGTTCGTGCGAAAGCACGGGGGACCTCCCTCAAAGTACCGACACTGGCCTGGCTGAAAGATTGGCGAACTTGTAGTGTGTAATTAATCCCGGCTAGTCTTTCCTTTTAGGGTTTGAAGGAAGATTTGATAAAAAGCAGTGGGAGCCATCCTGATTAGATAAAATAATAACCAATCTATTCTTGCAAGAGCGCACGCTGAGTGTTTTCTTCTCTCTCTCTCCAGGTAGCGACCATATCACGCCTTAATCAAGATAATAATACGGATATTTGACCGAACCCGCTTGTTATACTGAGCTGGGGAACGTTGGTCCCGCTCCAACTTATAATTGTTATAAGACAGAGCAGGAAATTGGGGAATACCAGATTTCCCGTGCCGCCCAAACGAAGAGAGTGCATGCTGATGCATCATCTTCGGGTGTGTTCATTACAAAGAACTGTTTCTCAGTATCCTCTGCGTCCTGGGTATTTGATACCAGATCAGGATCCCAGATATGTAATCTGTTACATAGGGCTACAGAAAGGTAGAGAACTGAGAACGGGTGATAAGTTTCATGAGGCAGAAAACGGGGCAAGTGTTGCAGCCAAGTCTGTTGGTCACTGTCACTCTGTATTACCAATACATTGATTCTGAACGAATGTTATTAGATACCGAACCTGATATACAAAATCGTATCTATCTCTTTATTAGTAAAGAAATGGTAAAATTTTGTATTGTTGGATAATGTTTTGAACATTTCCTATATCAAAAGTTGATCGGTTCAGGCACGTTATCTAAAAGCATTGATGTTCTAAATCAAACTGCAGTTCTTAGTATATGGAACACACACAAGAGGAAGAGTTCAGAATTGAACGATTCCTTCTTGAGGTATTGTAGACTAGGTCAGATCAATGTGACCCGACTAGCTAGAGTTACATAAAGATGCTTATTTAAATTAGTTTGAATTTACATCTTGTGAAACTCGCCAGTCATGTCACAAAGATAAGATGACCAGAGCTCTATTTAATGGAAACAGAGAAAGAGTTAGTGAACTCTTGGGATTGATACATGTTGATGTATGTAAGGTCCCCTGTCTATACATGCCAGGACCGGTTCTTTATACTTCATTACGTTCTCTGATAATCTCTCAAGATTCAGACATATGTTCCTGTTGAAACACAAGTCTGAACCTTTTGAGATATTCACAGAATATAAGTTAGAAGTAGAGAACCAATAAGGGTATAAGTATTATGTCCTTTGATGTGATCGAGGAGGAGAATACTTGTGCATGGAATTCATGGACTTTTCTAAAGGAGAATGAGATTCTCTCTCGGCATTACTCCTCCGTATACACCATAGCATGATGGTATATCGGGGCGGAGCAGATACACCCTATATGATAAGGTGTGCTCTATGATGAGTACTACTGAGTTACCTATTTCCTTTTTGGGAGTTATGCACTTGAGAAGCTGCATACCTATTGAATAAGGTTCAAATCAAATCAGTTGCCTACCGCTCCATATGAGATATGGAAAGGGAAGAGCCCATGTCTTAAGCTAGTTAAGATTTGGGGTTGTCCGGCCTATGTCTAAAAGCAAAATCCGGACAAGCTCAAGGCAAGATCTGTTATGTAGAACTGGAAATGTTCCAACTATACAAACTGTAGCTGATGATTTGATAGAACCAATGGATTCAATAGTTACTAACGAATCTCAGCCTCTCCGACGATCTAGTAGGGTTACTCACCCACCTGAGAGATACTTCTGTTTCTCTATGACAGTGGGAGCGAGGATTGCGTCATGAGATGATGACCCAACTAGTTTCGAGCTGGCCATCAGGAGTGAGACTCTATAAGAATGGCTGGATGTTTAGTGATCTGAGATGGAATCCTTATACACCAACAAAGTATGGACTTTGGTTGCGATATCTGAAGGGTTAAATCCCCATCAGGAGCAAGTATATCTTGAGAAGATTACTTGGTGTACATGGAAGAGTTGAGACTTTCAAAGCTAGACTTGTTAAAGGTCTACATCATTGACCAGGTATGGATGATGATGAAACCTTTTCAAGTATCTATGCTTAAGTCCATCCAAATCCTACTTACCACGGCTACATACCATGACTACGATATCTGGTGGTTGGGTGTCATGACTGCTTTTCTAAATGATGTTTTAGAAGAGAGCGTCTATAAGTACACAGCCAGAGGGCCTCGTAGACAGTGGGAGCAGCGGAAACGTGTGCAAGATGCTTTATAGGATAAAGCAGGCATCGCGGAGTTGGAACGTCTGTTTTGATGTCGTAGTCAAAAAGTTTGACTTCATCAAAATGGTAGATGAACCTTGTATATACAAAAAGGTAGTAGGGAGTATGGTGGCGATTCTCGTAAAGTACGTGGATGACATACTCTTGATAGGGAAAGAGTTTCCTATGCTACGCTCGATCAATCTCCGCTTATCACAATGATTCTCCACATAGGATCAAAATGATACCTCCTAAATCCTGAGTTTTGGATCTATGAGATAGATCTAATTGGATGTTAGGATTCTCACTAGTTGTAGCGAGATGGTATCAATCGATCCTGGGGAGAATCACTGGAAGGGTTCCAGGGTGATAAAGACGACTGAATGTCAGTCACAGGCATTGACTTTACCCTCAGTAAAGGGACGGTATGTTGGAAGAGTTCCAAGCTAGATACCGTGGCATACTAGACGATAAAGGCTGGATACATCGCTACTTAAGATGCTACCAAAGAGGCAGTCTGGGTGTATATTGGTTCATGAGATGAACTACGTTCCAACCATTGTGAGACAATGGAGTTGTGGCTTATGCCAAGGAACGTCCGTCCCATCAGTGATCCAGACATATTCTAAGGCAGTGTCACCTGATCATGGAGATGGTTGATCTCCAGGGAGATCGAGGTTAGGAGAGTAGACTCAGAGGACAACACAGCGGATCCACTCATAAAGGCCTGTTCCCAGAGAGAGACTTTTATGGGATGGTTGAGTATGAGATACTATAACCACTGCTACAGATGACCCTAGTGCAAGTGGGAGATTGTTAGTTATATGTATGCCCTAGAGGCCATTACTATACATAGGATGTATATTGTAGTGGATGCTGGGACATATATAGGGAGGACTTTCTTGCTCGACATGATAGTATGCTATCTGGTTAATCTTTACCTTAACGTGTACACTGATTGTCTCCCTGTTACATGTTGGTAAAGCCCTTAGGATCTGTACTTGACTACCTGGACTATGATGCGGATCATACTAGTGGGGGCATGGTAGTCTATAAGTACATCCTTCAAAGTCCCTAGTCGTGGGTGTATCGAGACGGGGCATCGATATACCAGAGTAGACTAGCGTGTACCTTCTCGACCCATACAGATGGGCGATGGATGATCCCATATCCATTGGTGTTTGACATCAGAGATAATATACGGGTGCTCAGTAGAGACTGGGTACACTGGACGGACTTGCCGAGAACTCCCAGATGGTATTATACCTCACGTCAGATGGCAGTTCTCAGGTGACACTGGTACAGGTTAGTCTGTAGACCCGAGATCGTCATAGAGTCTTGTGTGGTTCCCACTGTGCTTTGATTTCCACCTTACCACGTCCAAGAGGGCGTGCAAAACGGTGGTTTTTGGGTACAGTCCCGAGTCACATGGAGGCAATGAGCGATAGGAGGGGATTCGTCTCTCCCGGTATAGGGAGTTGATGTTGCGCTGTGTTCGATTGGCTATAACAGGAAATCCCTGGCCAGGGTTGCTGAGATTTACTGGTAAGTGTTACCGGTAGTTTCTCGAATAGTTATAGACCTCATATCGACACGACTTATCGAGCTATTGAGGTCTGACGTTTACCACCCCTAAGCGAGATATGCGACATATCAGACGATCAGACCGGACTGTACGGTAGTGTTACTGGTTGGATTCACTGGAGTGTGAGCGGGCTTGCTCGTCGATCTTCAGATCGCTCAATACCCGGGTGGCCGTTACGTTTAGCAGACCGCTTGCGGCTTGTGGGTGTTTGATATGATCATCACCTGCTGCCGGCGTATTGACGAGTCTTTAGAGTCCTACACAGAGCTTTCATGGCTCAAGCGAAACGAAATAGGAGCGCGTATGAGATATGTGCGGGACCGAGAATGATACCAGTATGTGATACTGTATTCGATTCTCGCGAGATGTGACATTGATCGGTTATATGCGATATAGCCGGGTTATCGGATCAAGTGTTGATTCGATAAGTTGTTACTATTGATACCAGTCGGTTATGTGCGACATGACCGGATCATTGAATCAAGTGTTGATTTAATGATTTAATGTATAATTATATATATTTGATATATTACTTTGCATTAACTAGTATCGGTTCACTTTGAATGGATTTTCTCACTCGGATGTGCGCATTGCATATGCGATATGATTTTGTGCACTTGTTTGTATCATAGTTGATGATGCATGCCTACTTGGTTAAGTGCAAAGAATTAAACCATGGTTAACTAAATGATTAGGGTTTTATTTTCTTAAATTATTCATTTATTTCTTTTTGGAAATTATTTTGCATAAGAAGAATTGGTGGCTTTCTTTTATTCTTTCATGAACTTTCATGAATGTTTGACTTTGTCACCAATTTTGTCTCATGCTTAACCCTAACCATCTCTTTTAACCATGATTGATTCTCTACACCTAACCATAGTTCTAATATGATAAGTATTCATTTCTTTTCCAATTATAATTAACTTATCATAACTATTTCCTTCTTCTTCTTCATTTTTCTTCAAGTGAAGAAAGCAAGCTCCATCAATGGTGATTGATGGAAATGAGTGAGAAATCCAATTCTAAAGTCTACCCACTTCCTATTTCTTCATCCTCTACCTCTTGCCAAGTAGTAGAGTGTGTTTCCTTCACAAGTTATCATGGTTTGGTGAAGGTGGAGCTTGATCTAGCGATGCCTCGACGTAGATCATCTTCGGCACGAAGCCGACGACCTTGCCCGCTCGTTCTCCGATGAAGCCGACGCTAGAGCCCGGATTTGATTTGGACAGCGGAGAGGACCTCATCTCGGAGCAGTGGAGGTGGAGGTCCAGATCTACAAAGGTTGTATTTCCGTATTCTCTTAGTTAAGTGTTAACTAGTTTATTGTTTCGCCTAGATTTCTAGCCAACGATCCGTAGTCGGGTTTCTCGGCACCTAGATTTTTTGAAATTGGCATGGTTGATGCCTTGTGAGACCTCATTAGGATGCCTAGGAACCCTACAGTGGTATCAGAGCCTAGCTAGAGCCTTAGGCGAAGTCCAGACGGAGTTTGAAAGCCGGACGAACCGAAAACCCATTCCCAAAATAGCTCTCTGGACTTTTTCCAAATTCTGGGATTTTCCTAAATTAAAAATTGCTAAAAAATTCAGCAGGAATATCTAAGAGTTACTGTGAAATTCGTGGGCCCAATTCCACTATTCCACCGCGGTTCCGCGGCATGAGCAGGGCTCATGCGGCGGTTCCGCGACCGTACGGTCCTATATCACTGTTATATTTGCACAGTAACTCCTCTTTTCGGATGCTGGATTTTATGGGAATTTTTAAAATTTATTCAAGAGTTGAATTTTCTGGAGTTGTTTTGGGGATTCGTATGTTCGATCGGATTATCAAATTTTGTCTGTGTGGCTTTCCGGATAAATTTTAGAATATGTTAAAAAGTTCGACCGGATATAAATACCCAATTTTTCCCCTGTCGGGAAATTTCCAAGTGTTGGATTTTTCCGTAGTTTGACGACGTTCTAAGTAGTGCAAGTAACGCGATGGACCCTCTAGAAGACAACAAACCTTAACTCGATTATGTGACCGTCTTGAACTGCCCTTTGAACCTTCGGGTTTGGGGCAGTACGGCGTGCCACATGTGAGGCGTTGGCTTGACCCTTCTACAGCTGGACCGTTGGTACTGAGGCACGAACTGAATGTTGTTAGACTCATGTTTCATGTGTTGATCTGTATCGGGAAAACTTGGGTGTTCGATTGTTCGATCGGAAAGTTTAACATTTTCTAATTATCTGGAATGGGATACAATAATTGGAATTCACAAGTAGTTATGAGATAACTAAATGAATGTTATAAATATAGCAGTTTAGTCTCACTTGATCGGTTGCCACGGAATTTTGATGTGATCAAAAGTCCGTCGCAATCACGTAGCGTACGCGGATACTCGCCGGGTAAACTTAATAGACAGCCTCACTCCATAGCCCCGACCAAGTGACTGTAGGAGAACCCCGTCGCCGAAAGCATCCGTTCGGGTGCTCGCGGCAGCGGTGTTCCGCCTTGGTGCACTTCGTCGACGGTGTCGGGGGTGCGGCTGCCTACTAAAGTTTGCGACGAGCATTCGATCAGTCTGTTGGGAATCTTGTTGAATTGCCCGACTTGATATTGAAAAGTGTTTTCGATAATGAGACTAAAATGCGGGGTTTATAATTGTTAGGCATGCGATGTCTAAGGAATTCATTTGGTCAGGCATGCGATGTCTGAGGAGGTTGCGGATTCCAACTGTTGTAGTTTTACACTTTCTTTTCTGTGACCGTAAGTGTAATATGTGATATCGCCGGTTTCGTTGATATATGTCAACGACAATTGGTATGGACATATTTACTTACGTTGATGACATGTGATGTTATGTGTTGCTGGATATGTTATATTGGATCGTCGTGTTTGAATAGCCGGGGGTTTTTATGTGAGATGAGTGTTTTTCATTTTCATTCATGTAAAAACTTGTATGTAATATTCTTTTCTTGGGATACTTCCAGGTTGCGGAAGTTGTCACCCTTTGTATATTATTTACTTTTCCGCACTAGGTTAGACCCAAGGAGGGGGGCACAAGTAACCGGGTTCTGGAGTCCAGTGGGAGACCAACTCGAGGAGTCGAGTCCGGGTCTCCTAACTCTAGAATTGGTAGGGTTGCTTGCCGCTCTCGTAGGGGTCTAGGGGTGTGGGTTTGGCTATTCATCACGACCGTGGAATCCGTGTTTTATACTGGCTCGTATTGAAAACACGGACGTCCTAGTATATCCAATATTTCATATGTTTCTTTTGCTGCGATATCTGTGATGTGATCATGTGATGTTCTTTGATAGATACAGTATATAGTATATATGATATATTATATAGACGTTACTTATGTTTTACACCCGCGCTAGCCCTGCCTCGCTCTGCCGTTAGTTACCTAACCTAACGGTGCACGAGGGGACATCGAGGCGAATGCGGATGGCATAAGTGTACGTCGTATTTATCTGTGATGATTAGGTACTTAAATGATGGGACTTCATTAATGTGATTAATGAAATAAAAGAAACCTAAGATGTTGTAGAATTGAATTTCAAAATAAAACAGGTAGCTACAGTTCTTGCTTTGCACAGCGGTATATATGATATATCCTGCACCTTATTCGATGAGGAAAGGACCGAGATCCCTTCACCGGGAGTGACTCCTTTAGCAATAACTGGCAGATGCTACACACTCGGTTTGTCTTTTGATTGCTTTTAAGAGTTTTTGCTTTGCACAGTGATATATATGATATATCCCGCACCTCATTCGATGAGGAAAGGACCGACGATCCCTTCACCGGGAGTGATTCCTTTAGCAAAACTAGAAAAGCCTCAAAAGCACTCCATTTTAAAATCATTTGATTTTACAACGATATCAAGTTCATTACGCAATAGGTTTTCAGAAAAACCTGTCGTAGCCCTCCGTCATTTCAGATAAGTGCTAGTTAGTATTCGTGCTACGTTTGTTGGCCTGCGTCAAGGCGTAGTGTGCGGTAGCTAACTAGTATTTATCTGCTTATGCATATGATGCAGATTGGATTAGGGTAGTCGTGCGACTTTGTTGGCCTGCGTCAAGGATCGTGCGGGTGGGTTTAATTCAATCAGGAAATGACGGGTTGAACTTGACTAGCGCACTATGGTTTGTTGACCTGCGTCAAGGTCATAGGACGCTAGGGGCAAAAATATTATCGGGAATTTCAAGTGTTGAAATTTGCAATGAGATTGCATACCTTCTATGAGTTAGTTGGATCCCGATACCCGCTGAGAGTAAGTGTTACTCCTGGGAGAGTTTTATACATTACAATTAGCCGATCAAGTAGGTGTCTAGAAAGGTGTCAACGGGGTTACGCCTCTGGGAAAACGAGGTTTACATTAATTAGGTTCGTGCGAAAGCACGGGGGACCTCCCTCAAAGTACCGACACTGGCCTAGCTGAAAGATTGGCGAACTTGTAGTGTGTAATTAATCCCGGCTAGTCTTTCCTTTTAGGGTTTGAAGGAAGATTTGATAAAAAGCAGTGGGAGCCATCCTGATTAGATAAAATAATAACCAATCTATTCTTGCAAGAGCGCACGCTGAGTGTTTTCTTCTCTCTCTCTCCAGGTAGCGACCATATCACGCCTTAATCAAGATAATAATACGGATATTTGACCGAACCCGCTTGTTATACTGAGCTGGGGAACGTTGGTCCCGCTCCAACTTATAATTGTTATAAGACAGAGCAGGAAATTGGGGAATACCAGATTTCCCGTGCCGCCCAAACGAAGAGAGTGCATGCTAATGCATCATCTTCGGGTGTGTTCATTACAAAGAACTGTTTCTCAGTATCCTCTGCATCCTGGGTATTTGATACCAGATCAGGATCCCAGATATGTAATCTGTTACATAGGGCTACAGAAAGGTAGAGAACTGAGAACGGGTGATAAGTTTCATGAGGCAGAAAACGGGGCAAGTGTTGCAGCCAAGTCTGTTGGTCACTGTCACTCTGTATTACCAATACATTGATTCTGAACGAATGTTATTAGATACCGAACCTGATATACAAAATCGTATCTATCTCTTTATTAGTAAAGAAATGGTAAAATTTTGTATTGTTGGATAATGTTTTGAACATTTCCTATATCAAAAGTTGATCGGTTCAGGCACGTTATCTAAAAGCATTGATGTTCTAAATCAAACTGCAGTTCTTAGTATATGGAACACACACAAGAGAAAGAGTTCAGAATTGAACGATTCCTTCTTGAGGTATTGTAGACTAGGTCAGATCAATGTGACCCGACTAGCTAGAGTTACGTAAAGATGCATATTTAAATTAGTTTGAATTTACATCTTGTGAAACTCGCCAGTCATGTCACAAAGATAAGATGACCAGAGCTCTATTTAATGGAAACAGAGAAAGAGTTAGTGAACTCTTGGGATTGATACATGTTGATGTATGTAAGGTCCCCTGTCTACACATGCCAGGACCGGTTCTTTATACTTCATTACGTTCTCTGATAATCTCTCAAGATTCAGACATATGTTCCTGTTGAAACACAAGTCTGAACCTTTTGAGATATTCACAGAATATAAGTTAGAAGTAGAGAACCAATAAGGGTATAAGTATTATGTCCTTTGATGTGATCGAGGAGGAGAATACTTGTGCATGGAATTCATGGACTTTTCTAAAGGAGAATGAGATTCTCTCTCGGCATTATTCCTCCGTATACACCATAGCATGATGGTATATCGGGGCGGAGCAGATACACCCTATATGATAAGGTGTGCTCTATGATGAGTACTACTGAGTTACCTATTTCCTTTTTGGGAGTTATGCACTTGAGAAGCTGCATACCTATTGAATAGGGTTCAAATCAAATCAGTTGCCTACCGCTCCATATGAGATATGGAAAGGGAAGAGCCCATGTCTTAAGCTAGTTAAGATTTGGGGTTGTCCGGCCTATGTCTAAAAGCAAAATCCGGACAAGCTCAAGGCAAGATCTGTTATGTAGAACTGGAAATGTTCCAACTATACAAACTGTAGCTGATGATTTGATAGAACCAATGGATTCAATAGTTACTAACGAATCTCAGCCTCTCCGACGATCTAGTAGGGTTACTCACCCACCTGAGAGATACTTCTGTTTCTCTATGACAGTGGGAGCGAGGATTGCGTCATGAGATGATGACCCAACTAGTTTCGAGCTGGCCATCAGGAGTGAGACTCTATAAGAATGGCTGGATGTTTAGTGATCTGAGATGGAATCCTTATACACCAACAAAGTATGGACTTTGGTTGCGATATCTGAAGGGTTAAATCCCCATCAGGAGCAAGTATATCTTGAGAAGATTACTTGGTGTACATGGAAGAGTTGAGACTTTCAAAGCTAGACTTATTAAAGGTCTACATCATTGACCAGGTATGGATGATGATGAAACCTTTTCAAGTATCTATGCTTAAGTCCATCCAAATCCTACTTACCACGGCTACATACCATGACTACGATATCTGGTGGTTGGGTGTCATGACTGCTTTTCTAAATGATGTTTTAGAAGAGAGCGTCTATAAGTACACAGCCAGAGGGCCTCGTAGACAGTGGGAGCAGCGGAAACGTGTGCAAGATGCTTTATAGGATAAAGCAGGCATCGCGGAGTTGGAACGTCTGTTTTGATGTCGTAGTCAAAAAGTTTGACTTCATCAAAATGGTAGATGAACCTTGTATATACAAAAAGGTAGTAGGGAGTATGGTGGCGATTCTCGTAAAGTACGTGGATGACATACTCTTGATAGGGAAAGAGTTTCCTA
This sequence comes from Agapanthus africanus, assembly GCA_030015575.1. Taxonomy (NCBI): domain Eukaryota; kingdom Viridiplantae; phylum Streptophyta; class Magnoliopsida; order Asparagales; family Amaryllidaceae; genus Agapanthus; species Agapanthus africanus. The sequence continues at coordinate 533,424,517 of JASDDO010000016.1, forward strand.
TGCTACGCTCGATCAATCTCCGCTTATCACAATGATTCTCCACATAGGATCAAAATGATACCTCCTAAATCCTGAGTTTTGGATCTATGAGATAGATCTAATTGGATGTTAGGATTCTCACTAGTTGTAGCGAGATGGTATCAATCGATCCTGGGGAGAATCACTGGAAGGGTTCCAGGGTGATAAAGACGACTGAATGTCAGTCACAGGCATTGACTTTACCCTCAGTAAAGGGACGGTATGTTGGAAGAGTTCCAAGCTAGATACCGTGGCATACTAGACGATAAAGGCTGGATACATCGCTACTTAAGATGCTACCAAAGAGGCAGTCTGGGTGTATATTGGCTCATGAGATGAACTACGTTCCAACCATTGTGAGACAATGGAGTTGTGGCTTATGCCAAGGAACGTCCGTCCCATCAGTGATCCAGACATATTCTAAGGCAGTGTCACCTGATCATGGAGATGGTTGATCTCCAGAGAGATCGAGGTTAGGAGAGTAGACTCAGAGGACAACACAGCGGATCCACTCACAAAGGCCTGTTCCCAGAGAGAGACTTTTATGGGATGGTTGAGTATGAGATACTATAACCACTGCTACAGATGGCCCTAGTGCAAGTGGAAGATTGTTAGTTATATGTATGCCCTAGAGTCCATTACTATACATAGGATGTATATTGTAGTGTATGCTGGGACATATATAGGGAGGACTTTCTTGCTCGACATGATAGTATGCTATCTGGTTAATCTTTACCTTAACGTGTACACTGATTGTCTCCCTGTTACATGTTGGTAAAGCCCTTAGGATCTGTACTTGACTACCTGGACTATGATGCGGATCATACTAGTGGGGGCATGGTAGTCCATAAGTACATCCTTCAAAGTCCCTAGTCGTGGGTGTATCGAGACGGGGCATCGATATACCAGAGTAGACTAGCGTGTACCTTCTCGACCCATACAGATGGGCGATGGATGATCCCATATCCATTGGTGTTTGACATCAGAGATGATATACGGGTGCTCAGTAGAGACTGGGTACACTGGACGGACTTGCCGAGAACTCCCAGATGGTATTATACCTCACGTCAGATGGCAGTTCTCAGGTGACACTGGTACAGGTTAGTCTGTAGACCCGAGATCGTCATAGAGTCTTGTGTGGTTCCCATTGTGCTTTGATTTCCACCTTACCACGTCCAAGAGGGCGTGCAAAACGGTGGTTTTTGGGTACAGTCCCGAGTCACATGGAGGCAATGAGCGATAGGAGGGGATTCATCTCTCCCGGTATAGGGAGTTGATGTTGCGCTATGTTCGATTGGCTATAACAGGAAATCCCTGGCCAGGGTTGCTGAGATTTACTAGTAAGTGTTACCGGTAGTTTCTCGAATAGTTATAGACCTCATATCGACACGACTTATCGAGCTATTGGGGTCTGACGTTTACCACCCCTAGGCGAGATATGCGACATATCAGACGATCAGACCGGACTGTACGGTAGTGTTACTGGTTGGATTCACTGAAGTGTGAGCGGGCTTGCTCGTCGATCTTCAGATCGCTCAATACCCGGGTGGCCGTTACGTTTAGCAGACCGCTTGCGGCTTGTGGGTGTTTGATATGATCATCACCTGCTGCCGGCGTATTGACGAGTCTTTAGAGTCCTACACAGAGGTTTCCTGGCTCAAGCGAAACGAAATAGGAGCGCGTATGAGATATGTGCGGGACCGAGAATGATACCAGTATGTGATACTGTATTCGATTCTCGTGAGATGTGACATTGATCGGTTATATGCGATATAGCCGGGTTATCGGATCAAGTGTTGATTCGATAAGTTGTTACTATTGATACCAGTCGGTTATGTGCGACATGACCGGATCATTGAATCAAGTGTTGATTTAATGATTTAATGTATAATTATATATATTTGATATATTACTTTGCATTAACTAGTATCGGTTCACTTTGAATGGATTTTCTCACTCGGATGTGCGCATTGCATATGCGATATGATTTTGTGCACTTGTTTGTATCATAGTTGATGATGCATGCCTACTTGGTTAAGTGCAAAGAATTAAACCATGGTTAACTAAATGATTAGGGTTTTATTTTCTTAAATTATTCATTTATTTCTTTTTGGAAATTATTTTGCATAAGAAGAATTGGTGGCTTTCTTTTATTCTTTCATGAACTTTCATGAATGTTTGACTTTGTCACCAATTTTGTCTCATGCTTAACCCTAACCATCTCTTTGAACCATGATTGATTCTCTACACCTAACCATGGTTCTAATATGATAAGTATTCATTTCTTTTCCAATTATAATTAACTTATCATAACTATTTCCTTCTTCTTTTTCATTTTTCTTCAAGTGATGAAAGCAAGCTCCATCAATGGTGATTGATGGAAATGAGTGAGAAATCCAATTCTAAAGTCTACCCACTTCCTATTTCTTCATCCTCTACCTCTTGCCAAGTAGTAGAGTGTGTTTCCTTCACAAGTTATCATGGTTTGGTGAAGGTGGAGCTTGATCTAGCGATGCCTCGACGTAGATCATCTTCGGCACGAAGCCGACGACCTTGCCCGCTCGTTCTCCGATGAAGCCGACGCTAGAGCCCGGATTTGATTTGGACAGCGGAGAGGACCTCATCTCGGAGCAGTGGAGGTGGAGGACCGGATCTACAAAGGTTGTATTTCCGTATTCTCTTAGTTAAGTGTTAACTAGTTTATTGTTTCGCCTAGATTTCTAGCCAACGATCCGTAGTCGGGTTTCTCGGCACCTAGATTTTTTGAAATTGGCATGGTTGATGCCTTGTGAGACCTCATTAGGATGCCTAGGAACCCTACAGCCTTCGGTGAGGGGAAGGCGACGGCTGGTACTGGGATCTTCAGGATGGTTGCTCGCCATGCGGGCGGAGATCGGAAGGCCAACTTTGTTTTTGTGGAGTTTGTGTTTCCCACATACGGCGCCAACTGATGGAGGTCCTTTTCGGGTCTCCGTCAGATGTTGTCTTCCGTTGATCTCCCAGTGGATTTTGGTGGTGATTTTCTGTTGCGTGTGGATCTCAATGGGTTTTGATGAGATTGGTGATTTGAGGAGTTTAGCGCCGAGTACCTACAAAGAAGTTCCGGGATGGTTTGGTACCACCGAGGACCCTCCGACGATCAAGTTAGTGCTAGATCCGAGCAGAGTAACCGCTAAGTAGAATAAAAAATGGCTTACTTGACCCCTCTGTGATGGGGGTTTATATAGCGGTGGCGGGGTGCAGCGGTAGGCGCAAGAATCTCGCCGGCAGTTACGCTCCCGACGTCACGCCCGCGTAGAGAGTGGATCGCCCATTAATAAGGATCACGATGGCGCAGAACGTGGGATGTTACTGGCGGAGAATCCGCACATGGCGAGATTCGCGGAGCGGCGGTTACGCCTATGAGCGGTGGAGTTGGTCGGAGGACCGAGGAAGACGGCTTCGGCCGGGAGCTCGGAGACGAACGAGGAGGCCGAGAAGTCTTAGTGCAGGGTCGGCAGTTCGGGACGAGCTATGGGCCGAGGAGGCCAATTTGTAGGAGGGCCCTGAGGAGGGTGAGCTTGTGCTTGAGGTCGGGTGCAGGGTTGGCCTGGCCGACCCCTGTGAGCCCTTCCATATGAGTTCTGGGACACGTCATCTGCTACTGCTACGTGTCTTGATCTTGGAAATCGCCAATATTGAGCATCATCACATCTATATACATATGACACAAAAGCAATGAAAGGGGCACCATTGTAATGTTGCTTCAAAGTTGTGTTGCAGTCGGCTTCTTCAAACGATTTCCTTATCCCATGCCATTAATCCTCAAGATATTTTTGCCTAACAAGCAAAAAATCAAATGGTGGCATTAAAAGAAGAGAGGAATAAATAGTGTGCTGAATAGAGTAATGTAGTGAGATACAAGAAACATGTTACTTCCTTTGCAAGAAACACGACATATGATGGATTTGATTCTCTCACATTAGTGTGGTTGGGTTGTGGCATCCTGGCAAGAACATTGCACCCATCCCATCCCAAATTTCAAAGGTGGAAATCTACTTGTCCACCAAATGTTCCAATCACTAACCTAAATTCAGGATTTCCACACAATATAAGTATTCATGGCCGCAGAAAAAAAATTCGATGCTCGCATTGTCTTCTAAACATTGATGAAGAAGAACTAAGAGGGAGAATGACGGCCGGTTTGCAATGGATGGTATTGCTAACCTATCTGAATCTTATTTGCAGGCATTGTGGCGTGCAGATGCATGGTGTGATTCTTCTTAAAGTGTTCGAGCTTAATCAGCATGCCATCTACTGGGTCTTTGTCTATCACAATGTTATGAGTGTTGAGACCTTGGACCTTTGGTATTGTTTCATTGGTTGGAGTTGAAACTCTAGCTATCGCTAAAACATAAATTTGTTTTGTTTCATGTAATCATAGTTTTAGCATGTAGTTAGACAACAACAGGAAGAGAAAAAAACTCCGGAGGAATCTGCTGCTGGAATTGTGTCTAAATCTAACATTTTAATGGCTATGGCGGTTGGGTTGCGGGAAACGGGGAAATGATAGGTTTTAATTTTCCTACTGCTCCTAACAAAAATGCATGTTGTAAAATTAAATTTTCCTCGTAATAATTAGATCTGTATATGGTTGCAGATGCATTATTTCTCTCCCTGTAAACAAACAAACATAACTTTTGGAATAAGTGAGGAATTTGCAAGGCCCTTCATTATTAATTTAAGAGTTTTTATTTTATATCCCATCCCAAAATTTCAATATTTCCAAATTTCACCCCCAAAATCTAGTATTTCCAAATTCCACACCCAAAAGTATTGAGTTGTTCAAATTTCACCAACAGAATTCAGTATTTCCCCCAAAATCTAGTATTTCCAAATTTCACCGCCAAAACTATTAACTTGTCCAAATTGCGCCTCTAAAATTTAGTATTTCCAAATTTCACCTCCAAAACCATTAAGTTGTCCAGATTTCACCCCCAAAACTATTAAGTTATCAAAAATTAAAACTTCATTTTTTCAAAAAGTTTCGTAATTTTCTCCATTTTGCTGTCAACCCTTTCTCTAAGATCATTGAGCGCAGCTTATGATACCCTAACCGCAAAGTACTTGAATTAAACCATCACTTATACAGGAGTAATTCTAATTCATATTGTTACTTCAAGTTGTCATAAATGTTATGGCAAAGCTATAAACGAGCTTGATTTTATCTATTAAAATGATAAATATTGAATGAAGGCGAAATGCCATAAATTTCGCTCTTCAAAGAATTCCTAATTTTGAAGTTGTGATAAATCTAAAACTCCAGTCCCTATTTAACATACGAAAGAAAAAGAGGACCATTTGGGATGAGATTTAGATAGCTTAATGGTTTGTGGTGAAATTTAGAAATAATAGATTTTGGAGGTGAAATTTGGACAGCTTAATAGTTTTTGAGCGTGAAATTTGGAAATACTAGATTTTCGGGATGAAATTTGGACAACTTAATATTTTTGAGGGTGAAATTTAGAAATACTAGATTTTCAGAATGAAATTTGGACAACTTAATAGCTTTAGAGGTGAAATTTGGAAATATTGGATTTTGGAGATGGAATTTGAAAATATTGAAATTTTGGGATGAGATATAAAAAAAACCTTAATTTAATTACTTGACCATTAGGGACTTGGAAAGGGGATCAAGACTAATTAAGTACTTACAAAAAGTGATGTCAACAATTTTATTTTTAATTTTGTTTTGTTTTAGAGAAAGCTCACCTGCATTATCATCTCGTTCATATGTAACCATAAAGTATAAAAAGTGACCCCACTAGACATAATATTTTGGTACTTGCTTGATAAAGCTCTCCACTGACTTTCTAAATATATTAAATACACGCGGTGATTAAAATAGTCTCTTATATAAAAAAGCATGAAAAGTACATGAATATAAAACATAAGATGTGACAAAACTCTACAAGGCTTTAGTTTTATTTGAGGGGGTCCATCTATATTAAAATATAAAATTGTCAAGCCCCCCGCTTTATATATATATAAATTCAATAGCCCCTTCTTCATTTACTATTTTAACATAATTTCTTAGGGAAAAAGTAATATTTTATGTTTGAGATTTCTTTACGTAACTACCTCATACGGACATATATAAAAGAGTTTGAGTTTTAGGTGCATATATGACTTTTTGCTCGCTAGATGTAAGAACTTATGGAACCGTGATGCTGATAGATTGTAGGATAATTTGTTAAAAAGAATGGTGAGCCTAATGTAATTTTTATGGCAAAGTTGCCTAGGTAATTACGCATTCTATAAACTAAGGTCAATCTATATATTATTCTAGCTCCTTTTAAATTTTAAACCCATGAACTTGAAAATCACTATCTTGTCTTGTTGTCTATTTTCATGATATAAATGTACCAATTTGTAAATTATAAGCAATGCATTATCTTCAGTATAATCGATTTTCTCTTTTGTGCACGGTAATTATCGGATTAATATTCATGTATTTTGTTTGAGTGGAACGAACCGTGCCCATAATTTTACAAGAGAGCGAGTTTGAATATTTAAAGTCATGTGAAAGCATTCTCAAGTTTATTTATTATATACTTGCAAGAGTTAGCCGTCTTAAAAATGAGCAATCTTGGTTTTTCAGTTTACATGAATGTAAATAAGTTGTTGAGTGGCAGTAAAGATCCTTTTATCCTTTATTATGTAACTGAAACCTGCATCCGGATGAATGGCTAATGCGATGAATGAAAGAGCGTATGATTCGCTGGTAAATGAGACCGGTTAGGGTGGCAAAATTAAAAAAGTTTGACACTAGGCATTTGGAAATTTTCAATGTCAAAATGGAATATTCTAACATTTTTTTTTGTGTTAAATAAATTAATTTGCAAAAGAAAGATGGATTCATTAATCATTGATGTAAGAATATGCAGAATCTCGAGATCCAAAGGGCAAGCTTCCAATTAAAAAATTGACTTCAACACTGTCACTATACCTCTTGTGAAGGCCAAGGGGCTCACGACTCAAACTAATTTGTCATGCACAAAAAATTATTTAATTTACAAATGCACACTATTTAGATTTTTGCCTTTACATGTATCTAAGAGTTTTCATTATAAATTTATTTCCCCCATAGCAGGCTTATTATTTTGTTTGTATTATTTAGAAAAAATGGTGGTAGGCCTTTAGGCAAAAAAGACAGTAACCTTAGGTTCCATTGGTCTAAAAAGTTGGGCAAAAATTCCCAATGCATACTTTTCATGTTTAAAGGTCATCAGACTTTGAACGATTATTAAATATCTATAATGTTATTCTCAGTTGACTGCTACACAATAGCGTGTTAACTATTACACATATCATGTCTAGTAGTTTGATCTATTGACTGGTAGACATGCTATGTGTAGTAGTTTGAAAGGATAATTTGACCTATTGACCGGTTGAACTGCAGACATGCATATGGAGACACATGAGAACAGGGACAACGAGGGGCATGTATTATGGGTATTTGTTTATTTAATAAATGTGGAAAACTTTAAAACAACTAGAGGCATACAACATTGCCCATTTTTTAAACCTCAGGGATCTAACCCTACCTTTTCTTGATACCAGGGGCCCAAAACTATTTTTCCCCTAATTATTATGATTAGAAGTATGGCAGTTATTAAGAAGGGCTTAACATCAGTAGGATCAATCCTAAGCTTTGATCTTTTTACAGATTTCACAATCGATTTCATTTGGCACAAACTTATCATGCAACGATGATATCAAAGAACCGAGAAAAGGTTATAACTTCGTTGTCAATCGATTATGAAAATAAATGGACAACATATGCGGGGACTCGATGAATATCCCAATATATTTGTGTGTATTTTCCTATGCAACTTATAGTAATATTGTTCTCTTAAAGCTATGCACAACATCTTGACACTTTAAAAAATAAAACGAAAGAAAGAACAAAGAAAGGGTTATGTGATGAAAAAGGTTGGCTGTTTTAGCTACCAAACAAAGGATTTGGCCAAATTTCTTCTATGATTTCGTATGCATACTCAAGACATATAAAAAGTAATAATGAAGTGGCCAACTTGTCTTTTGACCGTTTTCTACTTCAATAGACATTGTGTAGCTATCCATGGACAATAAACTAATTAATTAAAATTTAATTAGCTAGAATCACAATGTTGTAGTTTAATTGGCTATCAAAGCCAGTGTCTTTATAGCCAAGTGGTAAAACCTTCTTGCAGTTGGTCGGGAGGTCTGAGATTCAAATCCCGCTTGCATCAGGTTATGACCAATTAAAAAAAGTTTAATTTGGCTACCAAACATGCGACTGCGTTAAAATCACAACATATTAATGTAAAGAATGAAGTTGTATGATGCACTCCTTCATCTCTCATTTTTATACTTTGCTGCAACATGGACTCTAACCTGTTATCGATTGATTCGTTCTTCATCCCAGCAAATAACACTCAACATTCTCGTTACAACATTCTCGTTACAACTGTCTCCGAGTTTTCTTAGAGGCATTTTATCTTCTAATTGTCTAGATCAAGCAACGATGTAGGTCTATAGTGGTTCTTACATAATTTTTCCAGTACCTGAATTATGACGCCGGTATTTATGATCTTTGATTTGTACAAACATTTCCTTTGAAAAATAAATGAAAGAAGATTTGGCAAGAAAATGACATCGGTCGTGACTTTATAGAATTGCAAAGTCTTTAAGAAATAGCAACCTAATGCAAACATAGTTTAAATTCAAAACTTTTGTTCAAGAAAAAAATCGAAACTTCTGTTCAAAATAAGTTTTATCGTTATGTTATAATGCTGGTAATATTAAATTGGCTAAATTGCAGAAAATACGTTTGACATTTATCCTGGTAGCAAGAAAAAAAACCCTTAGCTTTCTATAATCCATACTTCTTCTTCGGACTTGTGCCATTGGAGCGAAAATCAGAGGTAATTCGTGTAATTTAGCCTAAATAACTTTTGAACTAATTTTCAAAGCTCCCAGCCTGACATCATGTGCAATTATCATTGACCTATGGATGCAGCACAGAGTATTGGAAAAAACTATTCTAAAAGGGCTTGCATGGTGCAAGCCCCTCTTCAGCCATTGGATGGGAGGCCCTCACTAGTGCAAGTCCTTGCATGGGGTCCCCCATCCAATGGCTATGCAAGGACTTGCACCATGCAAGCCCTTGCATACTAGTTTTTTTTCAGAGTATTTGCTTGCAACATTTATAGAGTAATTTTAATATTTTAACATGTACACTTGTTGGCATTTTTTTTTATAATTTACATGTCAATATGATGAGATGCATATCCCTTGGCCATTGGACTTTTTTTTTGGCAATAATTGATTGAGAGATGGTGGGCATAATATTTTCCCTTTAGCATAATTTTATTTTTAATATTTGTGTCGGATGCAAGAATTAAATAGGGGAGTCATGTCTCTGCCATTGGATCAAACAGTGGGGAAAAAATGCTAATGTGAGGAATAAAAATATAAAGTTTTATAGAAGATATAAAATTGCATGATTATGGTCCAATCTAATAGTTTGTGTTTGCAAACATGGAAGAGTCGCAAAGAAAGAATATTGAATGTAATATGGTTAAGAAGTGGGAGTCACAAAAATAATATTACTATTATACAAGCAAGGCGCAAACTTGTTTAAAATACTATAAGACTGTTTGGTTGCAAAGAAATAGAGCTGTGCACCGATGTTTATTTTCGAAAAAGAAAAAGGAAAAAAATCATTTCCACCATTTGATATCAATATGTCAATTCCGGTTTAGGAATAGCTCTCAGATTACAAGATATTTTTGTCATGAACAATAATTTTGTCTCTAAATAATAGCTTTTTGGCCCTTAAATTATGTAGTACCTTTTTACTAATTTCTAATAACCAGAGCACCGTATTCTTACTTGTAATTAATATTTTTGGTGATCGAAGAGGGATCTTCAAACTTGTGTTTAAGCTAAATTAGCATCATTAAATATTCGATATTCGAGGGATACTATAAATTTTGAATTTATTCGATCGAGAGAAGAAGAAAATCTGAATTGAACTCTCTTTAGACTTATCTCAAATTCTATTAAACAAAAACGTAAATGATTAATCTTGAACGCTTTTACCGTGCTCATGCACTCGACGGTCCTCCAATCCAGTAATACATTACATTTGAGCTCATTACATGATATAAATAACAAAAAAAAAAAAGATTTTAGAGTACATATGAGTGAATAATTGAGAGAAAAAGAGAGAAGTTATTCAATTTCGTATCGGAATCCCCAATTTACACTATAGTCCCTTTGAAGTTTTGAGCTTTGCATGTGGACCCACTAAAGAAAATAAATGGCTACTCTTGTAAGACCTAGATTTTATTGCATCACTTATTTACTGATTAGATACCTGAAAGTTTGGTAAACTTCATTTCCAAAATTCCTAGATACCTTAAAAGTTTGGTAAACTAACTTTTCCAAAAATCCCAGATACCTAAAAGTTTGGTCAACTTTCTTTTCCAAAAATCCGCCGTGACATAAACTAATAGCATAAATAAATAAAGAGAAATAAATTAAACAAAATTATGGGAAAAAAAAAAACAACTGCAATAATAATGAGGAGAAAAGGAGAAACTATGTAGGATTTGATTACCATTCAACAAACATTCTACATTATTCACATAAATTTCTTCATGAACTTTGATTGCATTAGGTTTATCTTGTATTGAATCGTACTGGTTATGACGATATCTTTATTACCGATATATATCTTTTTGTCATCGTTAACAATTATAGATTGAATTGAAAAATGCGAAACGTTTAAGCTATATGCACGCACGATGCACATGATTAAACTTACAAGATAATAAAAATTAAAGATTTTTTAGTTCTACAACTTATATATTTATCTCTACTATTATTACTAGAAAACTGGGAAAGGTAAGCGGCGCTTTCATATTTAATTCGAATTAAATATTCTGAAAAAGAGAAAAATTATTGATTCTAAAATGGTACACATCAAAATCTTTTAGAAGCAGTAATCGTAAAAGCATAAAAAATTGTTAATTTTTTTTATAAAAAAGAGATGGTAGAAAAGTTACCAAATCTTACACATGACATTATGTTTAGAAATGCCATTTTTTCTTATTTGAGTATGCTCAATGTATTCGTTTATGAAGCTTGACAAACTTTTTTTTATATTTGGGCATGCCATGTAGAATTTAGATTTATTTATTTACACAAATTCGGGAAAATTTTCATGAACATAAATGATGTAATGAGCCACCTACCCTCTGCTTTGAAAGTATAAGATGGTGTTTGGTGAAATCTTATCTCATCTTATTTTCAATGGGAATATGTATCAAATTCCAAGCTTTTGTTCATCAACAAACTCAAAATATAAATTATACTTCATATAAAAAATAAAAATATTTAAAATGATAATGTGCTTATGAAATCTTTACAAATCTTTTAAGACAGCAAATAAATAACAAATTTAACTAATAAAAAATAAATGTATTTATTTTTGGAGTTCTTATTAAATTAATCATATGCAAAGCCCTTGTTTGACAGCTAATAACTATAATTAAATTCTTTTTGTAATATTTTGTTCATAATGTTGACAGTTGGACATATACACATTTACATTGCACGTGCAAAACGCAAGGACTATCTCTAAGGAAGATAAATTTTGGGGTTTTTCCCCTCCAAAATACGGTAGTTAGAGATTAAAATTAGAAAAATAAGATATTTTAAAATTTAATTATCAGAATAAAACGGTTTGAGACCACATAGATGTGGTCCTAATCCCCCTCATCGAAGGAGGGCAGTTTCAGAAATCGGCCCTACCTACTAAAAAGTGGATGGGTTCCCCCTATCCCGCTCCGCCCCCACGCACCCCCTCCGGCCCTCGGCCCCCCTCCCCAAAGTAGAGGGCGGGTTCCTAGAACCCGTCCCTTCAAGGACGGCGGGTTTTTGGAACCCGTCCCCAGGAGGGCAGGCTCCCCTAAACCACCTCCATTTTAAAATTTAAAATTTTAAAAATAATTTTTATAAATTAAAAAAACAATATTCTTAAATTAAAATAATCATTCAAAAAAATAAATTCTATTTTACATGGATGTGTGCCTGGAAGATCTAAGTTCGTCGAGTAAGTACGAGTTCCAAGAACCCGCCCTTCCCTGTATGTCAGAGAGGACGGATTTCAAGAACCCGTCCTCTCCTGTATACCAGAGAGGGCGGGTTCCAAGAACCCACCCTCCTAGAAGGAGCAAATTTTTTTTAAAAAACAAGCAAGCCTTACTTTTTTTTTCTTTAAAAGATGCTTGGAAAAAAATATGAAATTTTCATATTAATCAGAAATTCAGACATACAAAAATCCCAGATTAATTTACTCCAAAAATAAATTACCATGCACATGTGAAATCTTATGTCTCATCAACACTTTAAGTGCCTGACATATCAATTCTCATCAATACACGTAAATATTAGATAAGATTGCCTGAGTTGTTGTTTACTGACGTGCAAATATTCGATAAGATCGACAGCTAAGGGTTGTTACTGTTTCTATAGGAGGAATCCAATATTTGGATCATACTATAAATATTAATGAAGAACACTTCAGTAACAATATATAAAAAAGTAAAGCAAACATGTTTGAGCTTCAAGTTCTGTCTACTAATGGAATAATTTGAGAAGATACGAAGAATTCAACTACAGTTGTAATAAAGTTTCTAAGTGGTTATAAAAGGTGGAAAGATATGGGGGTGGAATGACTCGAAATTTCTAAACGGTTACTAACGTAATTTCTTAATACTTGAAGTTCATTTCATTGCCAATCTAAACCAACAACACTTATTGAAAGGCTATTATAGTATGTCGCGGAAGCTGGAGGGAGGAAACGGGCCATGTAGGAACACGCTTTTTTTCCCTCTCAGAAATGCATTCAATTCAACATCACGGACTGTGTTGTAAGTCCATGCTACCTCTCCCGGTACTTTCGGGCATGCGGAATTTGATGAAAAACGATTTTCTTAGAGATGGTAACATGGATTTAAAACCCGGATCTTTGTTAAACATCTAAATAACAACCTAATAAGAGTTTACCTACTCGGTTAGGGGGGTATACCTTTCTTGAACTCCTTCGTCTTCAACTCCTCCCGGGGTTCGGATCGGCCTCACCTCGTCGTCTCCTTGCGTCGAAGATGGATCCACCTGAAAGCTTCTACCTTTTGGCTTGTTCTTCGGACTTTGAAGAAAACTAGATCACTTGGCTTGCTAGGCCTTGTGAACTAGAATGAGTAGAGAAGAGTATGTTGGGATTTTGCTCTATGGTTCTTGCTTCTCAACACATGAGACAAGTGAACCATAGACCAAAAGAGAGAGAGCAAGAGGAAGAGGATGAGAGCAAGAGCATGAGAGCTCAAAAACAAAGAGAGAGAAAGGTCAAGCAAGAATGAGCCTCTCTTTTGTCTTTCACCCTCTCATAATCCAAAACAATGATAACATATCATATCAATCAAGTGTTATGTGATGGTTTAAGCAACCATAGCCATATCATTTCATGCACTCATTTTGCACAAAAGAGCAAGCAAGCAAAAGTCTTTGCCATGAAATGATAGCTATGGTTATCATGATGGTCAACTAGTCAAGCCTAGTCAACCGGTCAACAAAGTCAACAAGTCAACAAAGTCAACAAGTCAACAAAGTCAACCCCTCAACAACCATGTCACCATAATACTCAATTAATATAATTGTTAATCACATATCACATTCTCATTAGGGTTGAGCAAAAAGTCAATAGTCAACTGTCAACGGTCAACAACCCTAATGAGAATACTCTGCCTCTGTCTCTCCGTCAACTGTGCATACACACCTGCATCCGCGTTCTGAGGAACACGAATGCCTACTGGATAAATCCAATCCCAAAAGGTACACTAGGATCTGGCTTAAACCAAAGCCTGCTAGTGTAAACTGTCCGGACACTGTACGTGCACAAGTGCACGGATGTGACCGAACCCTGTCGCAAAACCATGCGACCTGTCGCAAAACCATGCGACCTGTCGCAAAACCATGCGACCTCTACTCTTTTGCCTAAAGGCAAATAGCTTTCTGTGTGGGACTCTAAAGACTCGACACTACGCTGGCAGTGGGTTTAACCACAGACCGCAAGCGGCACTAGCTGTGCGTAACGGTCCCCAGGTAGATGCTGACAAGAAGACTGACGAGGGGAAACCCATCTGAACTCCTACTGAGCCTGAATGTGACATTCTCCGTACAGTCCGGTCTGTTCGTCTGATACATCGCATGGCGGGCCTAGGGGGCGGTAAACGTCAGTCCCCCAATAGCGGTACAAGTCGTGTCGGAGTGAAGCCCAAAACACCCTGAGATAACACTGGAAACCTACCAGTATATCTCGTTTGCCCTGGCCAGGGACTACTCGTGTAATGGCTCTCCTAGACACAGCGCGATGTCAACCCCCAATACCGGGAGAGACGAATCCTGTCTAACCGTCACTGCCTCCAAGTGCTTCGGGACTGCACCCAACTACTACCTGTTTGCACGACTCCTTTGAGCCGTGGTAGGGTAGTAATCAAAGTGCAGTGGGAACACACTCGAGGCGAAGTGACAGTGTCAAGTCAGCGGACTAAGCTGTACTCATGTCACCTGGGAACTGATAACTGACGATAGGCATAATACCAACTAGTCAGTTCCCGACGAGTCCTGTCCAGTGTACCCGTAAACTAACGAGCACCCGCATACCATCTCAAGTACGACGTACTGACGGCTGTGGGACAGACCGTCTCCCACACTGGGATGAGAAGCGCATGCGCTAGTCTACTCCGGAGTATCGATGCCCTGTCTCGATAGTCCTGCGACCAGGGACCTGCATAAGGATGTGCTTATAGATTACCCAGCCCCACTAGTGTGACTGCCATCACATCGCTGGTAATCAAGCAAAGATCCTAAGGGCTCTACTAATGTGTATAGGCGATGTACTAAAATAAACACATGTACACATTGAAGTAGAAACAAACCAAGTAGCATACTACTATTTTGAGCAAGATTGTATATACAAGGTGAATATCCCAAGCTTCCATTAAGTAATATACAAACCAGTATGATACAGTAATGGCCTCTAGGGCATATACACTAACATGTGTAGCATCTACTTCTTTAATATTATTGTATAACATTTAACTGATTTACGTGGCGTATCACAAATTTGTAGCACTGCAGCAGAAAATCAGTATGCCGCAGAAGCTATTTCAGTTTGAAAACGAGCAAATTCAAGTGTTATTATTCGCTGCCCAATTTACATATTGCAATTTTAACGGTAGTTTACACTAAATTAGTCTCCAACGAATAATGCAAAAATATCATACTAAAATTAAAATTGTTCAAGTTTCCTTACAAATAATAATTGATTTTCTTCCGTTGCTTCTTCTTCACGACCTTAAAGGTTCCGTCCCTGATGACCGTCCTGAACATCTGGTCCTATAATGACATGCTTGTTTGTATAAGCTGTTGGGGTCGAAAATTACACCCTGGTTGACCAAGTCAAAATCAAAGTCAACCCCAAGTAAGCGGGTCTAAGCCAAGATTAAGTGGGCCCATGCCCAAGCCGAGCCCCGCGACCAGCCCCACTTCCAAAATGAAATCATATAATAAATAATTTTGATGTAATTTTTTTTATGTATGAATGTAAGAAAAATGGGCAGAAAGCCCATGGCTCATGTACAAAAGAAATGAGCACATGAGGTATGGGATGGGTAAAATACCATTTTGTAAAGCCCAATTGGCTATATGTAAATTTGTAAGCCTATAAAAGACAACATTATAATGAAATAAAGAGACAATTCATTCTCCCAAAAATTAGGCTCTGTGCCTCCTTCTCTTCTTCAAGGTTCTAAAACCTTTTTCTCCTTTTTGAATTAAATCAAGAGTTTAACTCTCTCTTTTCCAAAAATAAATAGTTTTTCACTATAAAACTCTTGAAGGAGAGTTCGGATCTGCCATCAAATCCTTAAAAGGGGAGATTTTAAGTCTCACCTCCCCTTTTCCCCAAGATCCAGCCAACGGAGAGAAAGACGAAGGATACCCATTTCCAAAAATCCCATTCCAGGAGGATCCGAGGCTCAAAAGAAGATCCAAAGATTTTTAGGAGTTTAACTCCATTCAAGATCTGTTGGATTTTAACTCCATAAATCAACCCCCATTTTAGGAATTTAACTCCAAATCTATACATAACCCCTCTTAGGAGTTAAACTCCAAAACCCCTTGGGAGTTCAACTCCTAATCCAGAGGCTAAGCCTCTTTTCCGTTGGTGTTTCCAGCTGTCGCGTGCCGCGCACGTGACCCGCGGGCGCCCAGCGGTCGCGTGCAGCGCACGTGACCCGCGGGCGTCCAGCGGTCGCGTGCGCCTTACGCGATATGAGGGCACTAAGCGCCCACGTGCACCTCACGCGACCCGCGGGGGTTCAACGCCCAGCGGTCGTGTGTAGCTCATGTGACCAGCTGACGCCCAGCGGTCGCGTGCAGCTAGCGACCAGCAGTCGCGTGCTGCGCACGTGACCCGCTAGCGCCCAGCGCCCATATGCCAGGCACGTGATCCGCGTGCGCCAAGCGTCCACGCGCCAGGCACGTGACCCATGGGCGTCCAGCGCCCACGTGCCATGCACGCGTCTTTAAGACGCTCCTTACCCCTTATTTTCCATGCACTCCACACTAGAAACACGTCTCCCGTTAAGGAAAAATTTTCTAACGAGACACTGCCCCGCATCCCGTAAGGGGCCGCTAGCCTTCTTGACCCCTAGCCCGCTATCCGGGTAGCGGGACCCCCGTAAACTCTGCGAGGCCCCTGATATATCCAAAACCCCCTTTAAAACACACACACACTGCACATTGAGTTCGCATGACCTGTTTGACCCGTCAATCGAAGGTTCTTTCGCTCCATAGCCGAGAGGTAATTAACGGCAGCTTAGTCCGCGGCTACCGGAGATTCGGATCCCCACAATCAATAAACCCAGCCTACCCTAGACAGGGAGAATCTGTAATGCGCCTGACAAGCGCGCGTGTATTCCCGTCTCAACGGGGTGGCGAAAAATACCCTACAGATTCTGGCACGCCCGGTGGGACCTATTTTTCCTCCCATATTTCGGGTTAAATATCCATGCGAACTCAATCAACACATACATTGATTTCCTGTACTGAAATCATGCTTCTATTGCAGGGTTACCTAGGACGGCAGCAAGGTTTCGGGAGGCATCGTCCATGCCAAATTCAAAAAATTGCCATTCTAGCTAACCCTAACCATGAATCGTAAACTAGAAATCGACGGAATAGGAAATGCAAACACTTTGCAATAAGAAGTGAGCAAGGAATACAACCTTTGTAGACCGGTCCTTCACTTCAATAGCTCCGTGTAGTGGTCATTTCATTGCGATCGTGAACTCCGGACTCTAGAGAGGCTCCCATGAAGAAACGAACATGCTTGCTTCGATGTCTTCGAGGCCGAAGATGATCTACGTCGAGGAGACACTAACCCAAGCCATTTCTTCACTAGGTCAAGAATTTTATGAAGAGAACGCCCTAAACTAAATGACAAGTAGTAGAGGATGATAAAGTAGAAAGTGAGCTCACTTTAGATTTGATTTTCTCACACTTTTTCTCATACCTCCATTGAAGCTAGAAAGCTTTTAAGAGGAAGAAGAAGAAGAAGAAGAAAAGAACTCATCATATGAGTTAATCCAAATGCATTATTGCAACCATGGGTGAGTTAAGCCCTCATGCTTAACTCATGTAGAGAATTAACCAAAGGCTATGGTTAAGGGTTGGGTTAACAAAATATCCTAAGTTAGACAAAAGAGTGGACTTTGTCAATGTTTCTACAAGCATCATCCAAGCTTGACAACATTGACCAAGTCTTCTCTCTTTTGTTTATAACTTAAGAAATAATAAAAATCCTAACTTAACCTTAGTATGGTTTAAGTCTCATAAACCCATCTTGCATGTATTATCAAGCATGATATAATACATGTACACAAATATACATATCACATATGTACAATGTGCACATCAAGTGAGAAAAGAAATCATAAGTGAGCTAATTCTAGTTAATGTAATGTAATATATCTAATATATAATTATACATTAGATTATTAAATCAACTCTATATCACATATAACCGACTAATATCATGTGTAACAACTTATCGAATCAACACTTGATCCGATAACTCGGTTATATCGCATACAACCGACCAATGTCATAAATCGTGAGAATAGAATATGGTATCTCATATCGTATCAATCTCGGTCTGACACATATCACATATGTGCTCCTACTCCGTTTCGCTTGAGCCAGGAAACCCCTGTGTAGGACTCTAAAGACTCGTCAATACGCCGGCAGTAGGTGATGATCATATCAAACACTCACAAGTCGCAAGCGGTCTGCTAAACGTAACGGCCACCCGGGTATTGAGCGATCAGAAGATAAATAAGCAAGCCTGCTAGTACTCCTGCGAATCCAATCAGTAACACTACCGTACAGTCCGGTCTCTTCGTTTGATATGTCGCATATCCCGTCTAGGGGTGGTAAATGTCAGACCCCAGTAACTCGATAAGTCGTGTCGATATGAGACTCATAACGGGTCGAGAAACTACTGATAACACCTACCAGTATATCTCTAAAGCAGTCCTGGCCAGGGACTTCCTGTTATAGCCAATCGAGTACAGCGCAACATCAACTCCTAATACTGGGAGAGACGAAACCCCTCCTATCGCTCATTGCCTCCATGTGACTCGGGACTGTACCCAAAAGCCACCGTTTTGCACGTTCTCTTGAATGCGGTAAGGTGGAAATCAAAGCACAGTGAGAATCACACAAGACTCTATGATGATCTTAGGTCTACATACTAACCTGTACCAGTGTCACCAGAGAACTGCCATCTGACGTGAGGTATAATACCATCTGGGAGTTCTCGGCGAGTCCGTCCAGTGTACCCAGTCTCCACTGAGCACCCGTATACTATCTCTGATATCAAACGCCAATGGATATGGGATCATCCATCGCCCATCTACATCGGTCGAGAAGCTATACGCTAGTCTACTGTGGTATATCGATGCCCTGTCTCGATACACCTACGACTAGGAACATTTGAAGGATGTACTTAGCGACTACACTGTCCCTACTAGTATGATCTACATCATAATCCTGGTAGTCAAGTACTCATCCTGAGGGCTTTATAAACATGTAACATAGAGACAATTAGTGTATATGTTAAGATAAAGAGCAACCAGATAACATACTATCATGTCGAGCAAGAAAGTCCTCCATATATATGTCCAAGCATTCACTACAATATACATCGTATGTACAGTAATGGCCTCTAGGGCATACATATCACTAACATCTATTTGCAGGTTAACGACTTTCGACTGCAATCTTCGGACCCAACAAAATGTCTCCAAGGACAATCTCAGCCCTCAGCACAACTCCTATCTCCTATACGATAAAGATAGACGCCCGGTCAATCTCGGGTGACAGTGGGAGGAGTCGCTGTTACCATTTGGCTCTATTCTGTTCGTGCCAGCTAACGCCGTCCCAGTTTCTCAAGCTCCAGTAACAGACAGACCGGCCCCGAAAGGCAGGAGGCCAAATATGGTGATCTCGAGGGCACCACTACCCAAACGCAAGTCGGTGTTTGAACGGATTTCCTTGGCCCCAGCTGGGGGCAAGGCCATCAACACCAATAAAGCAACAAGGCATCTTGGGCAAGCTCCAGCGGTGCCCCTGACAACTGAGGATTTCCCGCGGCGCAGCAGTTCTTCCTCGATCGGGTGTTTTCTCTAAGCTCCCCATTAATCGACTCACGATAGCTTCCTGCATAACGGATGCCCGCCAAGCCCTCAAAATCGAGAAGCTAAGATAGAAAATGCTCAGATACTGAGCCAACAAAAGGGATAAGGCTCATGCTAGGCTGAACTTCATGAGGTTCCAAGAACAGGGTTACCCCACCAAAGATAAAGAGATGGCTGGACATATGGTCCACACCGTCTACATGGCCGGACATGAAGAAACAAACTCTCCTATGCTTCACAGCCATGGTGATGATATGGTGTTTCACCCAATCAGAGAGCAAAGCTCTATTCAAAATTTGAAATTTGAACTGAGGCAGCGCCTTACATGCAAAGCACGAGAGCGTTAGCGCCAAGAGTGCCAGCGCTAAGAGTCAAAGACTCTGAGGCAGCGCCTCACGTGCAAAGTACGAGAGTGCTAGCGCTAAGAGCGCCAGCACTATGAGTCAAAGGCTCTGAGGCAGCGCCTCACGTGCAAAGCACAAGAACGCCAGCGCTAGAACTAAATGTTCTCCACCATTGGATCAAAGATCCAACGAAGATGATAAATCATCAAATTTACAGAATTAAATTCTGTTGAGGAAATACTCCTCAAATCTTTCCAAATAAGAAAGATTGCGCTCTGTAAATCAAAGCACCGTTGGATCAAAGATCCAATGATGATTAAAAATCATCAAGATACAGAATAAGTTCTGTATGGGAAAATATTTTCCCAATTTTGTTAATAACAAGAAAAATGTCTTCTGTAAAACAGAAGTCCTTGGATCAAAAATCCAACGGTGGATAAAATCCCCAAATCAATTAGAGACCTCTCAATGAGAGATTTTCTTAACTGATTCAACAGATCAGCCCCCCTTATATAAAGGACCCAAGACTTCAAGTCTTATACAGAGGAACCTCCCCATAAGTTTCAAATCGAAAGAAGAAGAACAGAAGAACTCCCCCATAAACTTCAGAGTTCAAGGCGAGAACTACCTCTCTTGAAGGTAGAGAAAAACAAAAGAGATCATGGCATCTCCTTAGAAAAGAAGAAACTTAGTTCTTGGATCAAGGAGACAAAGTCTCTCATAAAGAAAAAAAACAAAAGAGATCATAGCATCTCTTCAGAAAAGAAGAACTTAGTTCTTAGATCCATAAGACAAAGTCTCTCATAAACGAGAATTTAATCCTCAGAGCATCGAACTGATCAGAACAGCCAAAAACAGTGCCTGGCGCTCAGCGCAGAGCGCTCCACGTGCTCCTCATGTGGGCGCTATTATAAAGAGTGCTTCAGCACTCTAGATCTGGCGCTCAACGCCAAGCCTTCCACGTGCTCCTTACGTGGGCGCTATTTTATAAAGAGCGCTTCAACACTCCAGATCTGGCGCTCAGCGCCAAGCACTCCATGTGCTCCTCACGTGGGCGCTATTTTTTAAAAAGCGCCTTAGCACTCCAAATCTGGTGCTCAGCGCCGAGCGCTCCACATGCCCCTCACGTGGACGCTATTTTATAAAGAGCACTCTGTATATAGAGCTCAGCGCCATAAAGAGTGCTCAACACTCAATAATAAACAAAAAAAGAGGGGTGTCAGAACTCCAAATTAATGCTCAGCGTTGTTGAACAAAAAAGGACTGAATCCAAACAAATGTTCAACATTTTATTCAAAACTGAGTGGACCGAGTCCAAACAAATGTTCAACATTTTATTCAAAACTGAGTGGACTGAGCCCAAGTTGGCCACAAGTCCCCAATTTAGATCAACCAAGCACATGTGCTCACAATCTCTTTAATTGTTCTTAATCCTAAAACTGACTACAGATCTCCTAACCAACATTGGTTGAAGGGTACACCTCTTCACACCTCTGATATGTGTCGTTGTAATTCTCCAACGTCTTAAGAGAGGTGGCGGGTCTCAACAACCAGAAACTCTATAGGACCGCAATGTTTTTAAACTAATGATGGACTATGATGTCCTTAAACCATGGACTATGATGTCCTTAAACTCTACGGACTATGATGTCCTTAAACAACGGACCGCAATGTCCCAAAACTAATGACGGATTGTAATGTCCCTAAACTTAAACGATAGAGCCTAAATGCTCTTTCGTTGGATCAAAAATGATCCTGAACCCCTCGTTAAGTAGATCTTAGTCTAAAACTTAGACTAACGTATCCTTAACAAACATTTAAGTTGATATTAATCTTAAAAAAGGTTAACGATCCTTAAATCAACCAAATCCAAATCTAAGAAAATACGGATTTGGACTAATCCACGCCCTATGGGCGACAATATAAATTAGTCTCCGTATACAATCCACGGACAACCAAAAATAAAACAAACACACACGACACAAAGTGAACTTCTGGAGAAGGAGAAAGTGGTTATCGTAACCCGATAACGTAATTAACTGTAGGGGCTTGTGCCTGCAGGGAAGAGTGCCCCCACAATCAAAAACCCTCGCAAGCGAGGGGAATCTGACGAAGTCTGCTACAACGACCGCATCTGTCCAAACCTCCGATATACGGTGCCATAAATCAACTTGGTATTTTCGGAGAGGTGGAAAGATAAAACCAAATAGTATCTGCCCCCAAATTCAGGCAAGACAACCTATGCGGTTTTATCTCTGTTTTCGGCAGTAAACAGATTCTGGCACGCCCGGTGGGACCTTTTACTCTTTCCACTCCATACTTCGTGTGTCGTGTTCGCGAACAAATCACGGTTTAATGTGGTTGCCCCTGGATTCGAGCTACTAAGATTTGGTGTCTTGCCCCATGCAGAAGAGAAGATGGCGTCAATGGCTTCCAACTGCACTAACTGCAGCAATAACTCCTGCTCTGCCCCGTCTGGAGGAGTAACTTACGGGCCCTAAGCGGCCTCCATCTTCGCAATGCCAGTGGAACAGGTGACACAGGCCACCACTGGATTATTCTTCGGGACCATGCTCCCGCCAATGAGCTTCAACACCCCAGTGCCATCGCAGGAAGCTCCAAAGAAGTCGGTCTTTGATGGGCTTACCACTACCACGACCCCTCTCAACGGGTCGTCCAAGTCCAGCGCTTCGGTCTTTAACATACTAGGCCAAAACTCAAGTGGGCCCGTGAAGAAGCCTGTAATACCCGAAGGAGTTATCCCGAAGCGTATAACCATTCCAGCTCCGGTAAACGAAGTCATCAGAGGGGCTTCTCCTGCTATGGGATCGGTCTTTGCAAGACTGGCCATCCCAATTCCTGCTTCAGGTGAGGTCGTTACAAGTGCTTCCCCTGCCCAAAAGTCGGCCTTCGCAAGATTGACTATTCCCTCTCAGCGGACGTCTGTCTTCGATAGGCTGACACCGACGATAATTTCTCATCAGATCAGGGGGCATGACGAAGCTACCCTGACGACGGAGGTGATCCCGGCCGCACGGCATGCTCGACATCGCCACTGGCGCCGAGTAAGGAAAGCTGGGGGTTGTTCATCTTCTGTACTTACCCCACCAGCTCCAATGGTGGAAATTGATGCTGCTATTCCAAATGGGAACAGCTTTGAGCCGCTCATGAGGGTGCGCAAGAACTCTCTAACTGCTGTATTGAAAAGGTCTCTTCCGCCTGCTGAAAACATCACAAAGGCGAAGCCGGAGCAGCCTCCTCAGCGTTTGTCCACCAAAATCCACTGGGTCTGGTGAAGAGTCCAAGATTCTGAAATTGATAGAGACTACTCATGCCGACAGAAGAAAATGAAGGTTCGGCAAGAGGAGGACCATCTCACCGCCGTCGTACTATGGAAAGCATCGGCTGCAACAGCTTCGTCAACTTCGACCGTTCATGAAAGGAGAAGGCCGGAGAAAGTCTCCGTGTCTGCGACAAACCTCAAGGACGTTGAACCTAAATGCCCTAAGTCTGGGGACATGGTAGTGCACACCATTTACATGGCTTCCGGAAAAGAGGAAAGCCGTGCTTCTGGGGGTCATCGACCACTTATGCGGTTCGTAACAAAGGTTCAGGAGCAACAACAGAAACTCCAGGAGATGCTGACAAAGATGGCTGCACTCACTGGGCAGAAGGAAAGCCCAGAATCGTCGTCGGAGCAACGTCAGGAACAAGAAACCGATGCTGAGTTCCTACGAAGGATGCTCGAGAAAAAAGATAAAGAAGCCGCGGAACAAGTGGCTAACATAAAACAAATGGCGCTCCTGTTCCAAGATATGGTCGGGATGATGATACAGCTGGATCCCCGAGCTGAAGATCCTACGATAATCCTTGAAGACGATAGAGGGGAGACATCAAACCCTCTTCCATCTTTATCAGCAGCCAAGGAGGAGACGATCTCGAAAGCTGTGCTTGATGACTACATAGCTCAGCAAATACGAGCTCATAAGACAATCGAAGCTGCTGGCCAAGTCATTAGAACTGGGCGACCATATCCGGGCCGATACGATAATATTAAGTATCCTCCAGGATACATGATCCCTAAATTTCATGTGTATAAGGGGATGGGCAATCCCCATCAACACGTCGCTTAGTTCAGGGCTCTGTGCGACAATATCGGAGGCGATGACAAATTGCTACTTTACCAGTTCTTTGGCAGTTTAGCGGAGACGGCTTTTGAACGGTAATCGGAGCTTCCGAACGACTCCATCAAAACGTTTACAGAAATGGAGCTGCTATTCATCCAGCGTTTCGCAAGCGCCAGCGAATGCACCCCAATCACGGCGTTGATCAACGCCAGAGTGAAGCCGGGAGAGGCTTGGGTTCAGTATACAATTCGGTGGCAAAACCTATGGTCGAGATGCGAACAACGTATAGAAGAGGCTCCTGCCGTGGGCATGTTCGTAGGGACCCTGGATCCGTAGACGACTATATCCCAGTTTATGATGTTTTTCAAGCCGACCACTTTCCAAGCCTTGATCGATAAGCTGACCCAAATGGACCAGATGGGCCATAGACCGCCCTCCTCGAAAATGGAGGGATTGGTGTGAAAGAGTGTGTTTGTAGTTAATCGCAATCAATAACGGTGTCGCGTGTAGCTAGACCGAGATGAGTACGGGTCGTTCTCAGGAAAACGTTGAATCTTTTACTCTTACTTTAGATGTGTGGAAAAAGAGAGGAGGGATAAAGAATTTTATAGAATGGTTTCTAGATCTACGTTAAGTACTAATGCAAAATATAGATCTAGATTATTTATGGATGTAGTTAATATAAAAAGGGGCTTGTAGGGTTCGCTAGGATTTAGTAGTTATGGATGATTAATTAAAAATTACCCTTTTTATCCTTTAATAGATTTAAAACTAGAACGACGGTGATGCATATAGATCAGGGTTTCTGGAGGGAAAAGGAATCCCACTCTTAACCCTTATCTCGATACGGAACTCCGTTCATATCTAGCCTTTACCAAAACAATCATTAATCTAATCTCTAATCGCGGTCGATACTAACAATGAATTGGTAGCGTGCCCGATTAGGATGTTAATGATTGTTTTGATAAAGTTTATAAACTTTATAGGACGTAAAAAGAGTTTAGCTATTTTCATCATCCATTAACCTACCCTAATCCTACGAACCCTAACAAGCGGAGAATTACTCGCGCATGTTGGGAGAAAAAGAGATGGAAAGAAATTGCATAATTAAACTACGAATAAATAGAATAAGAAAAAGAAAGCTACTTTTATTAATTAACAATATTCATTACACTTGAATTCTTAGAAAATGATTACAATTTCTAATTGCTTCTCGATCTCTTCTAAGGAGGTAGACGAACAGTTGATGATCAGCCTAGATGCGTGAGCCGTCTGGGACTTCGTGATCTCGTCGGCTTGATAATTTTTCCAAGAGGCTCTCGGTCTTTATTTATAGTCCCAAAGCCAGAACCCTTGCTTCTAAATTAGGAAGATAACTGTAAAGATTCACCCCACAAAATTTGCAACACTATGTCCTCAAGATTGCCGTGGATCCACGGCCCAAGGGGGGTATGGCCGTGGATCCATGGCCAGTGGTGGAGATTTCTTCATCATTTTTCTGTGGTTCTATCTTTGTGACATTTTGCAATCTTTAGAAGCTTTGAAACTTGGAAATCTTTTCTTTTCTTCTGCCAGAATTGATTTCTTAATTTTGATTTCTTAATTAGGCAGGTTAACTTTAACAACTTGATTTCCTTGATTTTAGACCTGAAAATTCTGCACAACAACTCAAATAATATTTAGTAAAGTTAAGATTTGGTCAATGATATTATTTGCATACATTTTCCTACCAAATGCTAATTATAATATATCAACACATGGAAAATAGTATTTTTACAAATAAACCCTCATATGTATGATATATTATAATAAAGACCTTTTTTAATATGGAAGTAGTAGGAAAAATGTAATAACAAATGTGCAGTTTTATCAACTGAACAAATACCCCCAAACTTATCTTTGATCGTCCCAAGCAAACTAGTTTATTCAAGAGAAGGAGAAAAAGAAAGGAGAAAACTAAGCACACTTTCGTAGGCAAACACGATTGCACTTAGCACGTGCAACAAGCCGTTAAAGCTCTAGGTGTCCCTAGTAGGAGGAGTGTTGTCTCCTGAGGGTTTTCAGCGGATTACACCCACAAAATCCTATAATAAAAGAGAGATGGTGAAATTTACATATAAAGATAAGAACCATAAAAGAAATACTTTGAAAATTTAGAGTTTCCAACTATACTAGTTTTTCAGTTGTCATGAGCCATATCTTAATAGTCATGAAAGATGTTAGAAATAACTTCATCTCTCAATAAAACATCGTCTTTATTCTTCATTCCTACGCTTTCATCCAAATATCGATCATATAACCCGATGTGTGTGTAATGAACATCCCTACACTCGGAGAATTCAATTCAAGTCATCATACTCTTGTCCATTTACCTCAGTACTTTTTTAACTTGATGAATATTTATGGATTTGCTCACACATTTTCATGCGACCATTAATACTTCTTGAGGTACTAACCGACCGATTACTTATGTGCTTGCTGATTAGGTGATAGTATTTTCCTCGTCTTGCACCACCTAAGGCTTAGCAGTGACTCCCAAACCAATTGGTCTAAGGCACTAGGTGATGAAGCACCCTCGCTATATTTTTTTTATTGTTGCCTTAGCGATAACAAAACCAGTATTCATTTTTTTCTTTTCACCATTTTATATTTTCTTCATTTTTTTGGCTTTTAAACAAGAGCATTTCAAGGTATCATCTACTATCCCGAGTTTCAAGACGTGTGTAAGTGCATATAGTAGGGTATCAACATTCAAATGTTTGGCTTGCAGAATAGAAACTATTTTTCAGACTTATTTTTATCCTTAGATTAGTGACTTCCTTCATCTTACTAACCTTTGGGACAACAACTCATAACTACTTATTACCAGTTCGTTTAAGAAAACTTCTAATTTTCTTGGTTTTCTTAAACTATTCCTATCTTTTGGATGTAATTTTTCACTTTCTACTCTTTTGTTATAAAAGAAAAAAATTTAGATTTTTTTTTTGAAAATGTTGTGCTTATGAAAAATATGATGTAAATTGATGTGTAAATAAGCACAAACCTCCCCCAAACTTGTTTTCAATGGTGTCCTCACTGTTGCTATCTGCTGGATCACAAAAACCTGTAAGCTTGGAAGGACATTATTAATGGGGGCAAGAATATATGAAAGTGAAAATGCTACCCCAAACTTATTTATGGCTCACAAATTTGAGGACAAAAGTTCAAGAGCCAAAAATATACCCCCCTCAGATATGAGTTAGACAATACGAAGCATTTTAAGAGGGGGTAAGTCATTTGGTCAAAGTAAGACTTTACAAAGACCAAAAGTTAACACCAACCATTCAAAGATTTTATCAGTATAGCGTATACGTTGGTGGAAGAATGTGTTGTATCGAGTCAAGAAAAAGTGGGGAAGGGATAAGAGATGGTCTGGAAAGGGTTTGAAATTAGATAAAAGAAAGAGTGAGGATGAATGTGAATGATTAGGAAGAAGGAATGGTGACGGTTCAACCTCTATAGGTGGAGATTGATCAATCACAAAATCCGTATTGTTTAAAAATTCAAGTTCGTCGGCAAAAAGTTCTTCAAAACTTTTATCAATGGTGTGATCGAACATTTTACTGTCAAAGAGTTTTGTGCCAGAATTTATCCTACTTGATTCATCAAAAATCATTGAGGTAGAGTACTCGAAAAACTCATCTACCTCCTTTTCAAAAATATCTAAATCAAGTTGAATTTCTGGTATTATTGAACTTGAATTAACGGATTGTGATTCATCAAAACTCACTGAAACTATATGAATAGAAGAAGAACCGGAGAAAATAGAAGGTAAAATGGGTAAACAAATTGATGTGTCGAGTGTTGCTGTACCAGATGTGGAAGATGGAGGCTGTATTTCTTTGGGTATACCTTTATCATCAACTTCAAGACATATTTGGGGTTCAGGAAGAATTAAAGGCTCAAGATGATGATCACAAGGAAGTGAAAGGATTTGATGAATTGGTGGGACAAAATCATCCCAAATTTCCGGTTCATCAATCAATATATCCCCAACGTCAATCACCTCATTCAAGTGAAGGTTAAAATTCTCAAACTCCTCATCAAAAATATGGTTTTCAATCAGTTTTGGTTCAAGAGTGAGGGTGTAGAGATCACAAGGGTTGGGTATGGTTTCACTTGAAATGGACCCTTCACAGTCGGGTAAATCAAAAACTACAAAGTCACACAACTTATCAGACATTCTATTTGGTGTACTTGATGAATCTATGAAACTGGAGTTGTGGATTTCAGTTTGGAATGGGGAGGTTTGATTAGGAAGGGTGTACAGTACTGTCTCACTACCCAAATTCTCATTTTGTCCTATGCCCGAATCATATACTGAAAATTTTTTGGCAGGTTTGAAATTCTTTGCTTGCATCCACTCTGTTGTTTCCTTCCTAATTTGGTTCGACAATTCCAGAAATTTTTCTAATGTTTGCTCCAGACTAGAATTGGGTTGATAAGGGGTTTCAGTATAAGATTGAAATTCCTGTGGATAATTAAAACTCCCAAATGACTGATTAGAAGAACTGTCTTGAGAAGGTGGAAAAGTCGGATTGGATTGATAGGAATAGAATGGTTGCGAAAATTGGTTGGGAGTAGGATCAATATTATGATAAGAAGAATATTGATATGGGTTGGTTGGTTGGCTATTTTCAATAGACATCTTATATGCCACAAACCGCCTATCAAACTCTTTTTTGGATAGTGGTGGTGATGGTTGATATTGGTCCGGGTTGAAACTTTGGCCTTTAGCCCTAACCATATGCTCACCAATGGACATTCGTCTAGGGGCTTCCTCACTCTGGGTATGAACTGAAACAGGTGTAGGATTAAGATACGGTTGATAAGACCTAGACTGAGATGGCCAACTATTTCTTCCCTCTTGTTCTATATGATCTCTTAAGGACATGGAAGAGCAGGACGGTATACCGAAGGGATTACGAAAACAAGAAATATCTGGTTATGGACAGCAAAGCTCGGCAAGTGTTCTTCTGTTTAGGTCACCCATTATAAGAAGAGAAGAAGGGGAAAGGGTAAAAATGAGAGAAAATAATTGGTTTGTTTTGAAAAATGACGGATTTAGACAAATCACACAAAAATGCATAAACAACCCTAGAACTATGGTTACTTAGGTCCAGTCTCTAGACCGCTCCTAGACTTCCAAAGGACAAGCCGCAGGATAAATCCTCTACCGTCTCTTTACTACTCTTGTAGCCAGGTAAGTGCCCGGTGAGTGGGAAGGTACTTCACTACAAAAGTAGTGGGCCTAATTAATAACCACCAGCTTTCGACACACTTGCCTAGACACTACAAAAGTAATGCGGATAAGCGATAGATTACCCACGACCTTCCTCTGTCCTTAATGAGCGCGACAGTCCTTAGAGTCTGGTCTAGATATTTTTTAAATTAATGTAGGGTTGATGCAGATGCTCGGTTTGTGATTTGTGGGGCTTAGGAAGGGTGATGAATTCCCTACCTAATCTGGATTTTGATCCTGCCCCTTAAAAATCCGTATTAAAATATGCAAAAACAAACCGCAAAACAAAACTTTGCAAAAAGATTTTTGAGCGGCGATATTTTGCAAAGAATCCTGCAGAAAAGATATTTTATTTGATTTTAGAGGAGAGAGAAGGAGGTTAGAATCTTACCAGAGAAGACTGAAGCCCTAGATCTCCTAACTGGCCGCGCTTCCGCCGTAAGAAGGATGGATCACTTGATGAAATTTGCTACGTGGCCTCCCGTACTCCTCTGGATCTCGATGAATGTCTCTGTCTTCTGTTTCCTCAATTCCGTGACTCCAGATTCCCTCGCAAAAAATTCACACACTTCGTTAAATATACGATTTGCAATTTTGTTTTAATTATGATATGAGTCGAATAAGAATTCAACACAAATAGCAAGAATAAAAAATTACGCACGTATCCCCGGCAACGGCGCCATTTGATTGGTGTGAAAGAGTGTGTTTGTAGTTAACCGCAATCAATAACGGTGTCGCGTGTAGCTAGACCGAGATGAGTACGGGTCATTCTCAGGAAAACGTTGAATCTTTTACTCTTACTTTAGATGTGTGGAAAAAGAGAGGAGGGATAAAGAATTTTGTAGAATGGTTTCTAGATCTAGGTTAAGTACTAATGCAAAATATAGATCTAGATTATTTATGGATGTAGTTAATATAAAAAGGGGCTTGTAGGGTTCGCTAGGATTTAGTAGTTATGGATGATTAATTAAAAATTACCCTTTTTATCCTTTAATAGATTTAAAATTAGAACGACGGTGATGCATATAGATTAGGGTTTCTGGAGGGAAAAGGAATCCCACTCTTAACTCTTATCTCGACACGGAACTCCGTTCATATCTAGCCTTTACCAAAACAATCATTAATCTAATCTCTAATCGCGGTCGATACTAACAATGAATTGGTAGCGTGCCCGATTAGGATGTTAATGATTGTTTTGATAAAGTTTATAAACTTTATAGGACGTAAAAAGAGTTTAGCTATTTTCATCATTCATTAACCTACCCTAATCCTACGAACCCTAACAAGCGGAGAATTACTCGCGCATGTTGGGAGAAAAAGAGATGGAAAGAAATTGCATAATTAAACTACGAATAAATAGAATAAGAAAAAGAAAGCTATCTTTATTAATCAACAATATTCATTACACTTGAATTCTTAGAAAATGATTACAATTTCTAGTTGCTTCTCGATCTCTTCTAAGGAGGTAGACGAGCAGTTGATGATCAGCGTGGATGCGTGAGCCGTCTGGGACTTCGTGATCTCGTCGGATTGATAATTTTTCCAAGAGGCTCTCGGTCTTTATTTATAGTCCCAAAGCCAGAACCCTTGCTTCTAAATTAGGAAGATAACTGTAAAGATTCACCCCCAAAATTTGCAACATTATGTCCTCAAGATTGCCGCGGATCCGCGGCCCAAGGGGGGGTATGGCCGCGGATCAGCGCCAATGGTGGAGATTTCTTCATCATTTTTCTATGGTTCTATCTTTGTGACATTTTGCAATCTTTGGAAGCTTTGGAACTTGGAAATCTTTTATTTTCTTTTGCCAGAATTGATTTCTTAATTTTGATTTCTTAATTAGGCAGCTTAGCTTTAACAACTTGATTTCCTTGATTTTAGACCTGAAAATTCTACACAACAACTCAAATAATATTTAGTAGAGTTAAGATTTGGTCAATGATATTATTTGCATACATTTTCCTACCAAATGCTAATTATAATATATCAACACATGGAAAATAGTATTTTTACAAATAAACCCTCATATGTATGATATATTATAATAAAGACCTTTTTTAATATGGAAGTAGTAGGAAAAATGTAATAACAAATTTGCAGTTTTATCAACTGAACACGGAGCTTCGAAATGAAAAAGGTAAAGGGAAAGCGACCTTCATCGCCAACGCTCAGCAATAGCCGAGTGATCCGAAACCAGCTGCCCGCCAAGGCAACAAACAGCGATTCCTCGACGAGAAATTGAGACGTCTTTACTCGTTTCCCTGGGATAAAACGAGGAGACTGTTCGAACTAGTAGTGTGCAACAGGCTCATCATCCTGCCGGATCCAAAATGCCCACTGCAGCCTGGTGACGTCAACAGTCCCAATTATTGCCCCTACCATCGAATAATGGGCCATCCAATCAAAGATTGCTTCGTCTTCAAAAACTGGATTGAGGACCAGTACCAGCAAGGCAAATTCGCGCTGTCTGAAAACTGGAGGGTGAACCCGCCACAACCGCACGCTCCGAAAAGGATGGACACGCCGGGGGCATTATGCTCATTTATAGAGGAAACTCCATGGGAAGTTGTTCTCTTGGCAAAAGCTAAGAGAATGCTGAAGGATCTTCAAGCATGCCCGACAATCAGGTGGAGAAGCTCGCTAGAGCCAGAAATTATTGAGGGGATGCTGAAACCACATCCAACATCGAGAACTGGTAATGATGGGCAAAAAAACTAGGCCCAGCTGTCAAAGTCTTCAAAGAAAAAGAAGAAAACCAAGAAGCCCGCGCAGCGTGACGACAAGTGCACGGATCTGCAAAAGTATATTGACGCACTGGAGGAATACAACCAGAAGGCGCGAACCCCAGTCACGCTCCAAGAGTTTCTCAACCATATCCTTGAAAGTGGAGATAACGATGATGATGAGGAAGAAGACTCATCAGAAGAACCCGGAGATTATGTGGCAAGTTGCCACATGATCTCTCATTCGTCAATAAATAACGAAGAAGCTCAGTCGGCGTTAGAAATTAACATAGAAGAGCTAGGGCAGGATCGGTGCCAAAATCCTTGGAACCGTCAGACGAGATGATTGACATGTTGCTGAATGAAGCCCGTCAGAAGAGCAAAGCTGATCGAGAGCATGAAATGACCATATTCGAAAGGGCCAGGCATCGACTTCAAGTTAAGGAAGTCATGGTAGGGATGAGTCGCAAAACGCGTCAACCAGATTGAAGCACGCCCGCGGCAGACAAAAGCAAGCTTAAGGCAAGGAAACGGTTCGCTAAAGCCCTGTCAATCGGAATGAAGCTGCCATCTCCCGAAGGAAATACTCCTGGCGGTATACGCCTTGATGAAGCGGATGTACATACTAACTACTGCTTGTACCATCGAATGGTCACACACCCTATCAATGAGTGCAATGCCTTTAAAAACTGGTGGCAGCGATATGTTGCCCACCGACAACATGTCAAGCTATTGAAGCGCAAGGCTCGTCGAGAACAGAGAAGCACGATAGATGAGTGCAAAAGAACTGCCGGCAACTGTCACATGGCTGATTCCGGGGGATCGCAAGTTCTCAACTTCGGAAGCGATTCTGATGAAGGAATAGCCCTCGGCCCTCTCTTCAAAGAATCCACCTCAGGAAAAGAAGAAGAAGTGAAGAACTATGAGAATATTCAGCTGCGCAACCATACATTGCCCGAAAGAATCTCGGACCTGCAAACAGGGGATCAAACAAAAAAGATAAGAGGAAGGAAAAAGTCCCTGAGGATATCGCCCTCGATGATCGAGTCATCGAAGAGCTGACAGCCAAGGACCCGCCCAAGAAAAGAAAAGTGGATTACAATGTTTTAGCGCACCTGAGGAAGATACCCTCATAGCTAAGCGTTTTGGAAGCCTTTCTGTTGTCTAAAGAGGCATGAGATTATCTGATCAGGGCATTACAAGAGCCCGAGCAGTTTCAAGCTTTTCTTGCCGAAGAAAAAATGAAGGACGAGCTGGAAGAAGTGCACACAGCTGACATCACTTTCGGCGATGAAGATCTCCTTCTCGGAACGTGCGAGCATAACCGTCCCCTGTATGTCACCGGGTACTGCCATGACATCAAGATAGGGAAAATCTTAGTTGACAACGGGTCCTCTGTCAACCTCTTAAATGTGAGGGTGTTAAAAGAAATCTGCATGAGCATTCAGCACCTCGCTCGGGATAAAATCATCATCTCCGGGTTTGACTCCCAGTCATCACGGACGCTCGGGTCTGTAATATTGATGTTACGCTTTGGGCTGCCATGTCATAAAGGACCTTGATGAAGAAGAGGATGCTCTTTTAAAAGACACTAACCCTAAATCAGAACGCGGTCTTGTCATAAAAATGCCGAGTCCGTTGTTTGAAGAACAGATAGACCGGATAGTGAGGGAAGCAAGTCAAAAGGTTCAGAACGACCACAGCCGCGTAATGCCCATTTACGAGAAAACCAAGACGCAACGCCTCCTTCAGCAGGCTACGGAGTATGAAAATGCCCTTCACCGTCAGCCCACCATGCATTCTCAAGATAAGAAAAAGGCCCGACGCAGAGGCAAAAACAAGTTAAAGAATGGAAAAAACGTTCAACAACGGCAAAAAGGATCCAAAATACCACGCAATCGAGAAAAGGTCAGCTGGAACCCGTCGCTTATGAAGAAGATGGATCGAGAATATTCCTTCCCCCAAGACAAGACAAGGAGAATCTTTGACCTTGTCATAAAATATCAGATGAAGACACTCCCGGAGTCTCGGCACCCCGAACAAGCAAATCAGGTTCATCACCCGGATTATTGCTCCTATCACCGAGCGATAGGACACCCTCTAGAAGACTGCTTCACCTTCAAAAACTGGGTTGAAGATCAATATCAACTCGGCAGCTTCGTTCTATCCAACAGTTGGAGGGTAGCCCCACCGCAAAAGCATGTGCCAAAAGAAATGTATATAGCAAGAGTAGAACCAGATCAATATCGGTCTTGGAAACGATCTTGTACCTGTCACGTGATAACGCTGTCAGAAGGAGAGCGCGAGAATATGGATGACCTCTCCTGATGCTTCGAAAACGAGAATGAAGAGGAATTGATCTCAGAACTTTCACCGGTGCCAATAGAGTTAGAAGATGGAATACATACTACTGCGGACAACTTAAGGAAAATTGACTTAAGGATGGCAAACGACCCGCGGCCAACGTTTGTCAGCGAGCTGCTGTCTAAAGAACAGGTAGCTATGCTAAAAGACGTGCTCATGCAGTATAAAGACTGCTTCGCATGGAACTATTCCGAGATGCCGGGGCTAAATCCAGAAATAACTGTGCATAAATTGGCGATATCTCCGGACGTCAAGCCAGTCAAACAAGCACCAAGAAGAATCTGGCTCGAACTTGAAATGAGCATCAACGCCGAAGTTAAGAAGCTAATCGACTCCGGCTTCATCCAAGAAGTTCAATACCCCGACTAGATCGCCAACATTGTCCCAGTGATGAAGAAGAATGGGACGGTGTGCATCTGCGTAGACTTTCGGGGCCTCAACAAAGCATTTCTGAAGGATGACTTTCCCGTACCGGTCACCGAACTGATGATAGACAACACGTCCACTCATAAAGTTTTCTCCTTCATGAACGGAATCAAATAAAGATGCATCCCGAAGACCAAAAGCATACCGCTTTCTGGACTCCTTTGCGCATATTCTGCTACAAAGTGATGCCTTTCGGTCTGAAGAACGCCGACGCTACCTATTAGAGGGCCACGACGAAGATTTTCGATGATCTCATACATGAAATCGTCGAATGCT
The DNA here is from genome assembly GCA_030015575.1 of Agapanthus africanus. Classification (NCBI taxonomy): domain Eukaryota; kingdom Viridiplantae; phylum Streptophyta; class Magnoliopsida; order Asparagales; family Amaryllidaceae; genus Agapanthus; species Agapanthus africanus. The sequence continues at coordinate 533,459,929 of JASDDO010000016.1, forward strand.
ATATTGATGACCTCGTGGTGAAAAGAAAATCGCACGAGGAGCATTGGGGGCATCTGAAGATAGTGTTCCAACATTTTCGGAAATATAACCTGAAGATGAACCCTCTCAAATGCGCGTTCGGAGTTTCCTCGGGCAAATTCCTAGGATTCATCATACGACACCGGGGCATCGAAATAGACCCGTCAAAGATCAAGGCGATTATGGAAATGCCTCCGCCAAGAACTCTCAAGCAACTGCGGTCTTTACAAGGAAAGCTTACGTATATCCGACGGTTCAAAGACAATCTCTCCGGCAAATGCCGCCCTTACAGCCATTTAATGAAGATAGGGACCCCTTTCGTCTGGGATCGTAAATTCCAGGGTGCACTCGACGAAATCAAGCAATACCTGCAGAATCCGCTGGTACTGACCGCTCCAGTCAAAGGAAAGCGCCTCATCCTGTATACAACAGCCCTTGAAGGTTATTTAGGCGCGCTATGGGCATAGGAGAATGATCAAGGGAAAGAGAAAGCCCTCTACTATTTGAGTCGGGTTCTCCTGGGGGCAGAAAACAACTACCCCCCATTGAAAAACACTGCCTAGTGTTAATCTTCATGATAACGAAGCTCAGACACTATGTGTTGGCGCATGAGGTCCATCTCATACCGAAGGTGGATCCTCTCAAGTATTTGATGTCAAGAGCCATACTAACGGGAAAGCTCGCTAAATGGGCCCTACTCTCAATGGAATTCTCGATAACATACCGACCTCTCAAGGCGGTAAAAGGCCAGGCCATCGCCGACTTCCTTGCTGAGCATCTAATACCTGCCGATTCACCTCTAAACTGCGAATTGCCAGACGAGCACACGTTTGACACGATCGACGGGGAGAAAAGGGGGAATGATACCCGATGGGAACTCTATTTCGACGGATCATCTTCAGTGAAGAAGCGATAACACACCACCCCTATAATCAAGTCTGGGGTAGGCCTTATCTTCGTGACTCCGCAAGGAGGGATAATGCGCTTTGCCTTTTTCATAACGAAGCCGATGACAAACAATGAAGCAGAATATGAGGCTTTGATAGCAGGTCTTGAGATCGTTGTCGACATAGAAATCGAAAACCTCCTTATATATGGAGACTCCCAGTTAGTTGTTAGTCAAGTAAACGACGATTATCAAACATGCAAACCAGAGTTGGTAAAGTACGACGAGAGAGTACAACAACTGTTGACTCAGATTCCCTCCTACACTCTGGAAAGCATACCACGTATAGAAAATTGCAAGGCGGATGCATTAGCCAAACTCGCTAAAGAACTGGCTGACGAAAACCTTGATGACGTAAGGATTGTTGTACAAAGCCGTCGGGTTTTTACACCAGCGGAAATATCTCCGGAGTCGTCTGAAGAAAAGGAAGCAACCACGCAAACAACCCTACAAATAAAAGACCAGGAAAAAGCTAAGGATTGGAAAGAAGTTTTTATAGACTACTTCAAATCCCGTCGAACACATGAAGATGCATTCTCAAGACATCAGCTCATGAAACGAGCTCTGTCTTTCGCCTTCGTCAACGATACTCTATATAGGAGATCGTTTGACTCTCTATAGCTAAGATGCCTGGGACCGGAAGAAGCAAGGAGAGTCGTCCAAGAGACTCACGACGGACTCTACGGTTCTCATCAAGGCAGGCCAAAGATGAAGCTGAAGATCAAAAGGATGGACTACTATTGGCCTACGATGATTCAGGATTGTCTCGAATACGCGAAGCAATGCCATTCATGCCAAATTCATGGAGACTTCATCCACTAGCATCCAAACCCGCAACACCCAACAGTGGCTAGCTGGCCATTCGAAATGTGGGTTACCGACATAATTGGGCCTATCGAACCAGCGTCATCCAGAGAACATCAGTTCATATTGGCGACAACTGATTACTTCTCTAAGTGGGCAGAAGCAGTACCGCTAAGAGAAGTGAAGACGGGGAATATTCTCCATTTCTTCAAGACACACGTCATCTATTGGTTCGGCACTCCGCAACGGATTATCTCCGATAACGGGCCGGTCTACAGAAGTTACAGAATCAGCCGCTTCGCACAACAGTATAATATAGACTGGAGATACTCTTCGGTCTATAATCCCTGAGCTAATGGTCTAGCTAAGGCTTTCAGCAAGACCTTGACGAAGATTATAAAGAAGACGGTGTCCAAAAATAAGAAGGACTGGCACGAGAGACTGCATGAAACTCTCTGGGCGTATCGAACCACGTTCAAAACAGTCACAAACACAACGCCGTATTCATTTGTATTCGGCGTTGAAGCAGTACTCCCCTTGGAGATAGAGCTACCCTCTCTATGAGTGGCGGTTCATTATGAGCTAACAGATGAAGAAAATATTCATCTTCGGCTTGAGGAGCTCGACGCCCTCGATGAAACTCGTCTCGTGGCACAGCAAAACTTAGAAGCTTACAACGTGAGGATGACGCGCTCATACGAAAGATTAACTAGGCCGAGAACATTTCGCCAAGGTGAACTCGTGCTAGTAGTCAAGAGATCTATGATCCCCAATCGTGCCAAACGGGGGAAATTCGAGCCGAACTATGAGGGCCCATACATCATAGACAAAGTCTACCAAGGTGGGGCATACTTGCTTATGGATATGCATGGAGAAAGACCTTTCAGGCTAATAAATGGCCAGGTCTTGAAAAAATACTACGCCTGACGAGTCACGAACCAGGTTAATGATAGATGAAGACGCCTATGTCCGCTCGCTATCTTCTTGAGTCAAGACTCTAAAAATAGTATCCAACGATACCCCATCCCAAACACAGAAAGCTACGGACCGAAAAGTTTTTAAACTATTAGAAACCGCAGCATCCTAGGGCTGACGCAAAAGAAAGAAAGAAAGAAAGAAACGGTACATCCATAAGCAAGATGGGTACGGATGAAAACCCGAAAGGGCTACGTGAGTAAAAACAGCAAGGCTACCGGTGATATTTGTGAAAACCCGAAAGGGCGCAGATTCGTAAAAAAACTCATGCACACTTGCAAGGTCCTCTCGATCTTATAAGAAGAAAATACCAGCGTGAGATCCTTACGACTCACAACGGAACAACACACTTAGGGATCCCCACGATTCCTGAGGAGAAATTACACTTACGAGATCCTCACGACTTGTAAGGAGAACCCTCTTATGAGATCCTCACGGCTCATATGATTCAAAAGCCTTAAGCTACAAGGATCGGATTCTGTTTGTTCTCCGCCGAAAGACGCGACCGGGACGTTGGGACATCTGGCTTGAATTTTGGGGGCAGATGCTATTTGGGTTTTATCCGTCCACCTCTCTGAAGATGCCAAGTTTATTTATGGCACCATTATCGGAGGTTTAGACAGATGCGGCCATTGTAGCAGATTTTATCAGATTCCCCCTCATTTGAGGGGGTTTTGATTGTGGGAACGCTCTTCCCTGCAGGCGCAAGCCCCTGCAGTTAATTACGCTACCGCATCGTGGTAACAATTTTCTCATTTTCCAGATGGTCACTTCGTGTCGTGTGTGTTTGTTTTATTTTTGGTTGCCCGTGGATTGTATACGGAGACTAATTTATGTTGTTGCCCGTGGGGCGTGGATTAGTCCAAATCCGTATTTTCTTAGATTTGGGTTTGGGGTTGGGTTTAAAGATGCGTTAGTCTTATTTGAGACTAAGATCAACTTAAACGTTTGTTAAGGTTACATTAGTCTAATTTTAGATTAAGATCAACTTAACGATTTGTTAAGGATACGTTAGTCTAATTTTAGACTGAGATCAACTTAACAGGATCATTTAGATCCAAAAAAGAGCAATTGGGCTCTATTGTTTTAGTTTAGGGACTTTGAGGTCCAGACGTTTAAGGACATCATAGTCCATGGAGTTTAAGGACATCATAGTCCATAGTTTAAAGACGTCAGAGTCTATAAAGTTTAAGGACATCATAGTCCATGAGTTTAAGGACCCCATAGTCCGTGGCAGTTTAGAGACATCATAGTCTGTAAAGTTTAAGGACATCGTAGTCCATGAGTTTAAGGACCCCACAGTCCGTAAAGTTTAAGGACATCATAGTCCAGTTTAAAGACGTCATAGTCTATGGAATGTATGGTTGTCGGGACCTGTCACCTCTCTGAAGACGTTTAAGGATTACAACGACAAATATCAGAGGAGTGAAGAGATGTACCCTTGAACCAATATTGGTTGGGAGATCTGTAGTCCAATTTGGGGCTAAGATCAAAGATTTATGAGGATATGGGCTCAATTAATCTGACGTAGGGTTCTGTGGCCAATTTGGGGTCGGCCCATTTAGTAAAAATGTTAAACATTTAACAATGCTGAGCATTGGTTTGGGTTCTGACATCCTTTTTGTCTTTTATTGAGTGTTGAGAACTCATCAAAGCTCTGGGGCTTTATTGTTTAAAGAATAGTTTATGTTCTCTTAGCGCCCACGTGAGGAGCACGTAGTGCGCTTGGCGCTATGCGCCAGACAATGAGCGCAGAGCGCTTCTGGTAAATGTAGCGCATACGTGAGGAGCACGTGGCGCGCTTAGCGCCAGTCAATGAGCGCAGAGCGCTTCTGTCAAAGTAGCGCACACGTGAGAAGCACGTGGCGCGCTAGGCGCTGAGCGCCAGATCATGAGCGCAGAGCGCTTCTGTTTAGGTATCGCACACGTAAGGAGCACGTGGTGCGCTTGGCGTCGAGCGCCAGATCATGAGCGCAGAGCGCTTCTTGTAAAATTTGGAGCGCTAAGGCTCTGCAGCACTGTTCGCTAGATTTGGAGCGCTGTGCGCTAGATTTGGAGCGCTAAGGCTTTAGATTTGGAGCGCTAAAGCTCTTCTTTTAATTGGAGCGCTATAGCTCTTTTTAGGCCGTTCTGCGCTCTGAGAATTAAATTCTCTCTTATAAGAGACTTTGTCTCATGAGTCTAAGAACAAAGTTCTTATTTCATAGGAGATATTTCAATCTCTTATGTTCTTGGTAAAAGGCAATGTCTTTTTGGATCTGTGATCATAAGAGAATTGAATTATTCTCCGCCATTTTTATAATGAGATGTTATAATCTCTTTTGTGAAAGACAATTTGTCTTAAAAATCTATGATCTAGCATAAGAACTAAGTTCTTTTTCTAATGAGATTTTTTATCTCTCTGTTTTTACCTTGAAGAAAAGTTCTTCTTCTACCGAGAGCTTGCTCTTCTCTCTGAAGTTTCTCAAAGTTTATGGGAGGGGGGTTCATCTCTTTTAGACTTGAAGTCTTGGGGCCTTTACATAGGGCAAGCTGATTTGTTGAATTGGTTGAGGAGATCTTTTCTCTAATTGATTTAGGGATATTTCCCCCGTTGGATCTTTGATCCTAGGGCTTCTGTTTTACAGAAGGCAATCTTTTTGATTTTAACAAGATTGGGAAATCTTTCCATATAGAATTTATTCTGTATTTTGGTGATTTTTAATCACCATTGGATCATTGATCCAACGGTGCTCTGATTTTCAGAGCACAATCTTTCCTGTTTGGAAAGATTGTGAGGAATGTTTCCTTAACAGAATCTTACTCTGGTTAATTGATAATTTTTAATCATGTTCGTTGGATTTTTGATCCAACGGTTGGGAACATTTAGTTCCAGCGCTAGCGCTCTCGTGTTTTGCACGTGGTGCACTGCTTAGAGTGCAGCATACTTAGCGCTAGCGCTCACGTGCTTTGCACATGGTGCGCTGCTTAGAGCGCAGCGCTCTTAGCGCTAGCGCTCACGTGCTTTGCACGTGGTGCGCTGCTTAGAGCGCAGCGCTCATGTGCTTTGCACGTGAGCGCTGCCTCAGATTCTTTGACTCTCAACACTGGTGCTGCTATGAAGCGCTGCTTCATTTCAAAATTTGAAATTTTGAACAGAGCTTTACTCTGATTGGGTGAAAAAATGCCCCCCCACCGTTGGCTCATATGGCTTACACATGAGTGCAGCGGTGGCAGTATCTGCGCCCTTAGATCAACTTAGAAATTGAAATGGCTCTCAGTGCCTATAAATAGGGCTTTTGGCCCTATGAGATGATCTCTATTGATCTTCTTACTTTTTTTTCTGAGAATTATTTCTCCTTCTGAGCATAGCTTCCCGTCTTAAGAATTTTCTTAGGGACAGAACTTTGTCAAAAATTTAGGTAAACATTAAATCTTTCTAAGGTTCCCCCATTAACAGAGCTTTGCTCTTTTCAAATCATATAGATTTTTAGGGTTTCTCAATAGAGCTTTGCTCTTCATAGATCTAAAGAGATCTTTCTTAGGGTTTCTTAACCCATTAACAGAGCTTTGCTCTTTTCAAATCATATAGATTTGTTAATCTTTCATGAAAAATTTTAGAGTTTGTTCATAGATCTTGAAGATCTTGGAATTTTTGAATCATTAAAAGCTTTACTTTAAGTTTTCTGATGGGTTATTCTATCATTTTTACAGAGCATCGCTCTTTAGGATTTTTGGGGAATTTTATTCCCTTCATAATTGACTTTGATAGGTGACACTCCTGTCTGCAGAACGTTGCTCTCGAGGAATTTAACTCCTTGACCCGAGAAGTCTCTCCTTAAATGAGAAATCCTTTTAGGATTCCCTCCTTAATCGCACAAAATTAAATTCGTTAGGTGTTTTAATCAGTACTTGTTTTCTTCGTGAGGATATCAAGAGTTGTTTAAATCCCCGTGTTTGTTTCAATAAGCTTTTTCGGTTTGTCCACTAACTCTTACTGATTTTCTTTTTTTCAGATGTTATGTCCGCTCATCTTTATGATCTCAATGAGATTATCTCTTATGGAGACATCCGCTCACTAGGCCGCTGCCAGAACCAAGAGTTCACAAACGCTCAGTGCGCCGAAATCATGCGTCGCTTTGATGAATACAATGGTCGACTGCTTCTTCGTCGTTCTACTCTTTTAAAGCTCATTGTGAGAGCGATCTGGGAAACACTTCCTTTATTTTATCAAGGCATGCCGCTTAAGGCATTGGATGATGCCGAAGACAAGGTGCACTCGGTGTATCTGATGGGCCTAATTTCAAAGAAAAGGCGAGACAATCTTGTTGATATTCTGCATCAAAATTTTCAGCAGGCGACGATAATCGCTGCCTATCGAAGGGTGGAGGACATCAGCGAGGACCCTGACACTTATGATCGTGAGAGGAAGCACACGAGAATGGTCCAAGAGGCCCGAAATATTTTAGATGACCTTACTTTTGAATTTCTCAATCCATGTCCTGATTTTTAATGTCTTGCCATTGTAATCATTTTAATAATGTTTTTGTTTACTGTTTTCATCGCTGTAAGAACCTTTTGAAGTATGAATAGAAAATTCCTCATTTCCGTGTGTTTATTTTATGCATTAAATCTTTTGCACACGCATGAGTGGGTACGCTCTGAACGCTTAAACGGATGTGAATCAAACATTCTTTTTACTATCTTGCATAATATGTGATTGATGTCTGTAGGTTATGCTTTTCTGTTTTGACTTGGCGCAGAGCAGTTGACGTACTCTTGAGCAGCATCTCGATTTCGACGGCTAGTAATTTTGGCAAGTGTGGCCTGTAGATAGTATGTAGCTGTCCATCTTGGACTTTTTGCAGGGTGGTGATGGCTTAGAAAACAGGGTTAAGATCTGCCACCTAAAACTTTTCAACTTTATAAGCCGCGAGGGTCTCACAAAGACTTTTCTCCCTATGAGTCGAGATGATCTCGTAGGTGTATTTTCTCCTTAGGAATCGTGAGGATTCTTAAGTGTGCTTTTCTCTTGAGAGTCGTAAGGATCTCAGAAGGGAATTTTCTTCCTTACAAGTCAAGAGGACTTGTAAATGATTGATGAGTTAACCTGCTCCCGAATCAAAGCATTGCTTTGACGGGAGGTCGAGGGTTGACTTTGGCTGTGTTCTACGAGGTCAGGGGGTTGACTTTATCCATATAGGGTCAGGATTGATTTTAGCCATACGGGGTCAGGGGTTGACTTTGGCCATATGGGGTCAGAATTGACTTTAGCCATACGAGGTCAGGGGTTGACTTTGGCCATAGGAGGTCAGGATTGACTTTAGCCATACGGGGTCAGGGGTTGAATTTGGCCATATGGGGTCAGGATTAACTTTAGCTGTACGGGGCCAAGGGTTAACTTTGGCCATATGGGGTCAGGATTGACTTTAGCCATACGGGGTCAGGGGTTGACTTTGTCCATATGGGGTCAGGATTGACTTTGGCCATACGGGGTCAGGATTGACTTTGGCCATATGGGGTCAGGATTGACTTTAGCCATACGGGGTCAGGATTGACTCTCGGTTGTCTATGCACTGCCGAGTCCTGGAACTAGGGACTTTGCCATGGCTCCGCTTTGTTGATGTTGCGTCTGCTGTAATGAGACGAATGTCGAAGTGGTCTCTAGGTTTTCTGTGAACCGTCGAGATTTGGAACTATGGGCTTTGCCATAGCTACGCTTTGCTGACATTGCGTCTGCTATAACGAGACGAATGTCGAGGTGGTCTCTACGTTGTTTGTGAATCGTCGAGATTTGGAACTAGGGACTTTGCCATGGCTACTCTTGATTGTCGCGTCCGAATCCTGCTGGAATGAGGAGGAACGCTATTCTGGGTCTCCAGGCTGTAGATGTGGCCGTCAAGACTTGGCTCTCTTTCTGATGGAGCCTGGTGGAATGATATGGTTCTCTCTTTGTTTGTGCCCCTGGATTGTATACAGGAATGGATGTGATCTCATCTGTAGGGCAAAAAGTTTCATTTCACTTTTTTATTTCTTTCCGCGATGCTCTATCATTTCAGCTTTTTATATCGCGAAAGTCACGATTGCCCAATCATTTCGGTTATTTTTCGCGGTTCCCAATCATTTCGGCTTTTTTTTACTCGTTTTTTTATTGCGAGTTGCCCAATCATTTCGGCTATTTTTGTATGCATATATTTTTTTACTTGCTGATTTTGTTGCAAGTTGCCCCATCATTTCGATTATTTCATATGCATTTTTGGCTCGCTGATTTTTATCGCGAGTTCAAAACTCGGGATCGGATACCGATTTAGGCATTAACATCGCTACAACTGGGACATTGTCAGGAGCGAATCATCATTTGCCTTTGTCGATTCAAACAAAGGTGGTTTAGCAAACAGGGTTAGGATCCTGTCGACTAAGGCTTTTGACTTAATGAGCCGTAAGGGTCTCATAAAGGTGTTTCTCCCTATGAGTCGTGAGGATCTCGTAAGTGCGTTTTCTCCTTAAAAATTATAACACCCGAGACCAATACTACTATTTTCTGTTACTGGTTGAGCATTAGATATTACTCATTTCATTTAGCTTGCCTGTTTGACACTTACCGTGAAATTTTATCTGGCTAAGTCATTTCTGCATATAACAAATTTTAGCATCTAAAATGAAATTAAAAATATCCATCTTGGCCTACTCGACACCCCTAGCCGCGTGGTAGCGTCCGTGCATCGAGTTCTCGTTCCGTTCGGTGAAACGAGCGAGTTTGGACGGCTACGCGCGCGTACAGGTGTCCGACTTAGGGGTGTGCTTTTTAATCATAAAACACCTCATTTTAAAATTTGGAACCCGCTTAAAATCCTATTATTTAAATTTCGAATTTTTGAACCCGACCCGGGCGCGATTTGGAAATGTTTCATTTAGCGCCAAAATCCCAAATTTAATATAATATTTAAACCATAGGATATTTCGTTAACTGAGAAGATTTACTGTTAATTTAATTCTGAAAATCTTTTAATGTAAAATTTTTTAAAAACCCTCATCTTCCCTGGCCAATCAACGAAGGCATAAACCCCCGTGGGCCCCTCCATTATCTTCCACTTTCTTTCTCTGTCTCTCTGTCTCTCTGTCTCTAACTCTCTTTCTCTCTCTCCCTCGTATCTCTTTCTCTCTCTCTCTAGCTTTCTCTATCTCTCTCTCTCTCTCTAACTCTCTCTCTCCCCCCTATATATAAGTTTCCCCTCAACTTTATTTTTTTCACGAGAACAGTAACCATCGCGTGAAACCCAGCGCACCTTAAACCCTAGCCGCCTCGTCACCGTCGCCGCCGCAGCCCCGACGCCGGCGTCCACGTCACCGTCGCCCTCGCCTCCGCCTCCTCCTCTCAACCTTAACCTTCCTCCTTCCCCCGCGCACCCTGCGCAGCCGCTGCAGAAGTTCCCTGCAGTCGCCTGCTCGCCGGTGGCCCTCGTCGTCGCCATCCGCGCCACCACCAGCGCCTTCCTCATCACCTGCGCACTCCAGCACCCCGACCACCTCCTCTCCCTCTCCGTTTTCCCTTCTTGCGCCGAAGTTCCATACCCGATCCATAACCCTAACGGCCACAACCTCCTCGCCGGCGCCTCACCGCCGTCGACCTCATCGCCGTCACACCCTCTGCAACCCCAGTAAGCCTTCTCTCCTCTTCCTCCTTCCTTTTCCCCCTCCGGTTTATCCTTGGCTGTGCATTGAATCTCTGGATTTTGTTGTCGCTGTTCGCCGGAATCCGGCCGTGCCGGTGACGTGTCCCGACGATCCAGCGGAGTGCTCTGACCCGTGCGGTCTCTTGGTTCGTTGGTTGGGTTCAATCCGTGAACCGTGCGTCCGTCGCGTGTTTCCCCGCCGACGTTACGTTCTGTTTTTCCCGGTTCGCGACCCGTCAAGGCAAGTATCCCTTGCTACATGCTATACGATATATTTATATATGTTTGACACATTAAAACCTGTAAAACTTAACTTGGTATAGTCGTTTCTCATTTGGTTGCCATATGACATATATCATTTTACAGTTAACATAAAATCTATAGTTTGCTAGTTTAAACCTAATAACCAAGTTTATTCGTTAATCACATTTTACTGTTAATAGATGGTAGCACTTACCCATGTAGTTCTGTTACATTCGGACATTCGTATTCAAGGCTTGATATAACTGTATTGCATCAATATCTAAACGATTGCACCGCTAAGGGTGCTCAAACCTGTTAATTTAATAAAACGGCTGCACTGTATTATTGCACTCTTGAGATTGAATGAAACATGCTTATTATTTAGTCCATTGCTCATTCCATGTTGTTTAATACCCTGTTCGATTATATATCTGTTTGTGAGCACACCCACGATGTTGTTACATCTTGACTTGACATTGTCACACATGGTATTTATATGATACACCTGACATGGTACCGTTTACTATTGACTTGACCTGATGTACCATGACCCGACCTGTTACCTGATCTCGTGCCTAATGCCAACAAACCTGACATGTAGTCCTCATGGACCGTTCCTGTTGTCTATCCAGACAAACCTGCTTTTACCTGATCCTGTGTTGGCATTAGTTCTTGATTACTGAATACCTGACCTGACATATATAACTCGGGGTTACGGGGAAATCAAAGGTGAAACCTGACTTGTAACTCGACAGTTCACTACCTGTTCTGGGTGTACACATTCTTGTTTTGTGCCTAGCGGCATGTCTCGGTTTCGGCCGAGAATATTGTGGCCGTGGTCCCGGGTATGTACGAGATACTATCGAGTGTACACATTCCTGTTTTGTGCCTAGCGGCATGTCTCGGCTGCAGCTGAGAATATTATGGCCGTGGTCTCGGGTATGTACGGGATACTATTGAGTTACATCGACGATTCATCAATTGATTTCAAAGACTTTAGACTAGAAAACCTGATAGGACAGTTTAGTTACCCACTGCACACTACCCTGCACTGCTTGTTTCACATTATTGCTTTATTCATGTTTATTTTGCATTGCCTGTTACATTGTTCATATTATATTACTTGTTGACATGACGCGCTGACGTCTGGGTTTTGCATGGCCCAGATTCTGTACCGCTGTCGCATTCCGAGCAGGAGTACTTCAGCCAGCAGGCTGAGTTGTGAGTCCAGTAGTGGTTAGTTTTATTTCCTGCATTTATTTCCAGATGTGAGCCCGCATTATGGGACATACTGTTCAGTATTGTATTGGATCATTTGCTTCCGCATTTATTTATCATTGATTCTTGTTATTCTGGATTATGGACATGTTTTTAGATAGTTTTATCTTGTTCTTGATATCTCTACAGCCGTAATGTGACTGTGGATGGATACTTCCTACCCACAGGTAGCATGGTTGGCTATGTCACGTGCCCAATCTAGCGTACTCTGGGAAGCGGGGCGTGACATGGTTCTTTTGGTATCAGAGACATAGGATAGTCGGGTTGACTCTTTTTGTAGTTGGGTATTGTACCCAATACACGAATCAGAATACCCGTGTTAGGAAACATGTCCTGCCACTTTGCCGTTTGCCATTCTTGAATCACATCCTTCCTGATTATATCTTTTGCGACGTGCAAACTTACTTTGCAAGTCGACTCGAAAAACCTGATTTCTTGTTATCTCTAGGACTTAGGCGACTTGGGTGGAGTTAAGTAATTATGGCTATGATACCGCGGCATAGTTACAATGCGGTACTCTATTTAAGTATCTTGGAGTTCTAGCCTTGATCTATATTAAATCTATCATCATGCTAATGTTGGGTGTTTTGATTTCAGGAAGATGGCAGATAAGAATTTCAAGACATACCAGAGGCGTGTGGACGAAGTCGCCATGCTGGGAGTAATAAGAGGAATGTAGGAAAATCAGAAGTGGCAGACTGAGCTGATCCAGCAGCAAGCAGACTCGTTTCAGGAAGGTTTGCAGATCGTTCGGCAGTCTGTAAACAACGTTGGAGCTAAACCAGTTGACCGAGTAGGGACCATGGCATATTTCAGACGTTTGGGTCCGACTACATTCACTGGTTTGGAGGAGCCGTTGCCAGCCGAGCAGTGGCTAGTCGACACGGAGAATTTACTGATTGCGGCACAGATTCCAGAGGACAAAAGAGTTGATGTCGTGCGCATTCAGCTAGTGGATTACGCCCGAGAGTGGTGGCTTGTGGAAGAGACCCGCTTGCCCAAGCCAATCAGTTGGGCGGAGTTTTCTAAGAGTTTCCTGGAGAAGTTCTTCCCGCGGACTGCACGGGAGGAAATGGAAGAGAAATTTATTGGATTGAGGCAGAATGGAGCACCCGTGGACGTGCATGCAGCAGAGTGGACGAGACTCGGCCGTTTCGCTGGACCTTTAGTCGCCAACGAGGCAGACAGGGCACGAAGGTTCATGCGCAGTTTGGATGTGGACATCCAGAGGCAGATTGTCTCCCTGGGTTTGACCACTTTCTCACAGATTCTTACGGCAGCTCGGGAACAACAGAGTTTATCTGGGATGAAAGGGAGCTTGCAGCAGACAGCAGTTGCGGCCCGGAAGCCCGCATTTGTACCTAACCAAGCTCATGGGCGCAAGGGTATTCCAGTGGACCGTCGTGGTGTAGCACCCATGAAGAAGCCTGTAGTCGTCGATCGAAGAAATGGCATGAATTGTAACTACTGCAATTTACCTGGCCACATGCAAAAGGATTGTCGAAGAAGGCTGGGACTTTGTTTGGTTTGTGGAGCGGCTGATCACGCAGTGGGTGCCTGTCCGTCGAAGCTTCGCACGAGAGATGATATACAGAAGCCTCCGCAGAGACCGTTCCAAGGGCAGAAACAGCTGACTCAAGGACCTAATCAGGCTCGAGCTTTTACCTTGACAGCTGAGGAAGCCAAGGCATCAGGAGAAGTGGTTTCAGGTACTTTACTCGTTCATGGTTTTCCCGCATTAGCATTATTTGATTCTGGTGCATCCCACTGTTTTATGTCATCCAAATTTATAACTACACACTCGATTACCTACACGACCCTGTCTAGTTTCTGGGACATACACACTAGGAATGGGAAAATCATAGCTAGTAGGGAGTGTAAAGATTGTACGGTTGTTGTGTGCGGACGGGAACTCTTTGCAGATTTCTTGGTGATAGATACGGGCAGCTATGAAGTTGTCTTGTGAATGGATTTTCTCAGCACTTTCCACGCCCACATTGACTGCAGGGCAAAGAAAGTAATTTTCCAGATTCCCGGACATCCTGAGCTTGCCTTCACTGGAGGAAGCAGTTCTGTCGGGCCAGTCGAGTTTAGGGCTAGGCCGACAAACAATATTCTTGCAGCAATGGAAGTTGATAGTGGTGAAGAGCCGGCGGTTGTTCGCGATTTCATGGACGTATTTGAAGATATATCGGGTTTACCGCCGAAGCGAGACGTGGAGTTCGCGATTGACCTTACTCCTGGTGCAGCGCCAGTATCTAAAGCGTATTATCCAATGGCGCCAGTGGAATTGGAAGAAGTTAAGAAACAAGTTGCTGAATTGCTTGAGAAGGGTTGGATTCGAAGCAGCAACTTGCCTTGGGGAGCTCCAGTTCTTCTAGTAAAGAAGAAGGATGGCACGAGAAGGATGTGCATCGACTATCGAGAATTGAACCGGGTGACTATTAAGAACAAGTACCCGATCTCTCGCATTGGAGAACTTTTTGAGCAGCTGAGTGGCGCGAGGGTATTCTCGAAGCTGGATTTGCGATCCGGATATCATCAGGTCCGGGTGAAAGCAGAGGATATTTGCAAGACGGCGTTTCGAACTCGGTACGGACATTACGAGTACTTAGTGATGCCCTTCGGAGTAACGAATGCGCCGGCAGTATTCATGGACTTGATGAACCGAATCTTCTCATCGTTCTTGGACCAGTTTATCGTGGTATTCATTGACGATATTCTGGTTTACTCGAAGAGTTTTGAGGAGCATGCTGAGCATTTGAGGATCGCACTGCAGACATTGAGACAGGAGAAATTGTATGCGAAGATGAGTAAGTGCGAATTTTGGCTGGAGGAAGTGAAGTTTCTGGGGCATGTTGTGTTGGGCGATGGAATCGCCGTCGATCCAGAAAAGATTGCAGCAGTTCGAGATTGGCCGATTCCAAAGAATGTTGCTAAGATAAGGAGTTTCCTTGGATTAGCCGGATACTACATGAGATTTGTAGAGAACTTCGCTCGTTTGGCAGAACTGTTGACCAAGCTTACGCGCAAGGAGGTACCTTTTGTATGGACGGATAAGTGTGCGTTAGCTTTCGAGACGTTGAAGCAGATGTTGATAACCGCCCCAATTCTGACCGTGCCAGACAATTCCGGAGGATTGGTGATTCACAGCGACGCATCTGGGAAAGGATTGGGATGTGTTTTGTTGCAGCATGGGAAGGTGGTAGCATACGCATCAAGACAACTGATGACCCATGAGAAGAATTATCCGACTTATGACTTGGAGCTTGCGGCTGTGATCTTCGCTTTGAAGATTTGGAGACACTACCTTTTGGGCGAGAGAGTCGAAGTTTTTACAGATCATAAGAGCTTGAAGTATGTGTTCACTCAGAAGGAGTTGAATATGAGGCATCGCAGATGGTTGGAGCTGATGGCCGACTACGATCTTGATCTTAAGTACTATCCGGGGAAGGTTAACGTCGTGCCGGATGCGCTTAGTCGGTTACTAGCAATTCAGGTGTTAACTACGCAAAAGGAGATCATTGCAGATTTTTGAAGATTTGACTTGGAGGTTGTGCTACCGCGTTCTACGGGACAGTTGATGCAGTTGCAAGTACAGTCGTCTTTAATTGAGAAAATTAAAGCAGCACAATCGCAGGATCCTAGACTGCAAAAGTTTCGAGAGCAAGTTGAAGCCGGACTACGAACAGATTTATTGATCCACGAAGATGGTTCGTTGAGGTATGGTAGCCGTTTGTGTGTGCCAAAGGGTGATGTTCGTGAAGAGCTTATGAAGGAGGCACACAGTTCAGCTTATTCTGTACATCCAGGAGGCACAAAGATGTACCGTGATATTCGACAGCATTTCTGGTGGGAAGGCATGAAACGGGAGATTGCTCGCTTTGTGGCTAAGTGCTTGGTGTGTCAGCAAGTTAAGGCTGAACACCAAAGGGTTGCTGGTTTATTGCAACCACTTCCGATTCCTCAGTGGAAGTGGGAACATATAACCATGGATTTCGTGACGGCTTTACCGCGGAGTCCAAAGGGCAACAATGCAGTATGGGTGATTGTTGATCGGTTGACCAAGGCCGCTCACTTTATTCCTTTCCGGTTGGTCAATCAACGGAGACTTTGGCAGAGCGGTACATGCAGGAGATTGTAAGATTGCATGGAGTACCGGTGAGCATCGTGTCCGATCGGGACACTCGGTTCTTATCACACTTCTGGAGGAGTTTACAGGAAAGTTTGGGGACTCGATTGAAGTTTAGCACAGCTTATCATCCTCAAACTGATGGTCAGTCGGAGAGAACGATCCAAACTCTTGAAGACATGTTGAGAGCATGCATGTTGGACTTCAAGGGTTCGTGGGAGGATCATTTACACTTGGTGGAGTTTTCTTACAACAACAGTTTTCAAGCAACTATCCAGATGGCTCCGTTTGAAGCTTTGTATGGTCGTAAGTGCCGTTCACCTGTTTATTGGGATGATGTCGGTGAACGAAGATTGTTGGGACCAGATTTGGTAGTGCAGACAGTTGAGAAGGTTAACACTATCAGAAATCATATGAAGGCAGCTCAAGACCGACAGAAGAGTTGGGCCGACACGTCAAGAAGACCTCTAGAGTTCGCCGTGGACGATTTGGTTTTCTTGAAGATATTGCCGACTAGAGGGGTGATTCGTTTTGGGAGTCAAGGAAAGCTTAGTCCTCAATTTGTTGGACCCTTTGAGGTATTGGAGCGTGTTGGAGAGGTAGCGTACCGTTTAGCGTTACCGCAGTCCTTGGCAGGTGTGCACGATGTGTTTCACGTATCTCAACTACGAAGGTATGTTCGAGATGAAACACACATCTTGGATCATTCGGAGTTAACAGTACGGGAAAATCTGACTTTTGAGGAGCGACCGGTTGAAATCGTGGATCGAAGAGAAAAGGCTCTTAAGAACAAGGTTATCCCCTTGTACTTGTCTCTTGGGGTAATCGATCGCATGGAGAGTCCACTTGGGAGCGAGAAGATGAGATCCGGCAGAAGTTTCCTCACCTTTTCCTGTAATTTCTATCTTGTATTCTTGGAATTTCGAGGACGAAATTCTTTTTGTAGTTGGGTATAATGTAACACCCGAGCCCAAAACTACTATTTTCTGTTACTGGTTGAGCATTAGATATTACTCATTTCATTTAGCTTGCCTGTTTGACACTTACCGTGAAATTTTATCCGGCTAAGTCATTTCTGCATATAACAAATTTTAGCATCTAAAATGAAATTAAAAATATCCATCTTGGCCTACTCGACACCCCTAACCGTGTGGTAGCGTCCGTGCATCGAGTTCTCGTTCCGTTCGGTGAAACGAGCGAGTTTGCACGGCTACGCGCGCGTACAGGTGTCCGACTTGGGGGTATGCTTTTTAATCATAAAACACCTCATTTTAAAATTTGGAACCCGCTTAAAATCCTATTATTTAAATTTCGAATTTTTGGACCCGACCCGGGCGCGATTTGGAAATGTTTCATTTAGCGCCAAAATCCCAAATTTAATATAATATTTAAACCATAGGATATTTCGTTAACTGAGAAGATTTACTGTTAATTTAATTCTGAAAATCTTTTAATGTAAAATTTTTTAAAAACCCTCATCTTCCCTGGCCAATCAACGAAGGCATAAACCCCCGTGGGCCCCTCCATTATCTTCCTTTCTCTTTCTCTGTCTCTCTCTCTCTAACTCTCTTTCTCTCTCTCCCTCGTATCTCTTTCTCTCTCCCTCTAGCTTTCTCTATCTCTCTCTCTAACTCTCTCTCTCCCCCTATATATAAGTTTTCCTTCACCTTTATTTTTTTCACGAGAACAGTAACCATCGCGAGAAACCCAGCGCACCTTAAACCCTAGCCGCCTCGTCACCATCGCCGCCGCAGCCCCGACGCCGGCGTCCACGTCACCGTCGCCCTCGCCTCCGCCTCCTCCTCTCAACCTCAACCTTCCTCCTTCCCCCGCGCACCCTGCGCAGCCGCTGCAGAAGTTCCCTGCAGTCGCCTGCTCGCCGGCGGTCCTCGTCGTCGCCATCCGCGCCACCACCAGCGCCTTCCTCATCACCTGCGCACTCCAGCACCCCGACCACCTCCTCTCCCTCTCCGTTTTCCCTTCTTGCGCCGAAGTTCCATACCCGATCCATAACCCTAACGGCCGCAACCTCCTCGCCGGCGCCTCACCGCCGTCGACCTCATCGCCGTCACACCCTCTGCAACCCCAGTAAGCCTTCTCTCCTCTTCCTCCTTCCTTTTCCCCCTCCGGTTTATCCTTGGCTGTGCATTGAATCTCTGGTTTTTGTTGTCGCTGTTCACCGGAATCTGGCCGTGCCGGTGACGTGTCCCGACGATCCAGCGGAGTGCTCTGACCCGTGGGGTCTCTTGGTTCGTTGGTTGGGTTCAATCCGTGAACCGTGCGTCCGTCGCGTGTTTCCCCGCCGATGTTACGTTCCGTTTTTTCCGGTTCGCGACCCGTCGAGGCAAGTATCCCTTGCTACATGCTATACGATATATTTATATATGTTTGACACATTAAAACCTGTAAAACTTAACTTGGTATAGTCGTTTCTCATTTGGTTGCCATATGACATATATCATTTTACAGTTAACATAAAATCTACAGTTTGCTAGTTTAAACCTAATAACCAAGTTTATTCGTTAATCACATTTTACTGTTAATAGATGGTAGCACTTACCCATGTAGTTCTGTTACATTCGGACATTCGTATTCAAGGCTTGATATAACTGTATTGCATCAATATCTAAACGATTGCACCGCTAAGGGTGCTCAAACCTGTTAATTTAATAAAACGGTTGCACTGTATTATTGCACTCTTGAGATTGAATGAAACATGCTTATTATTTAGTCCATTGCTCATTCCATGTTGTTTAATACCCTGTTCGATTATATATCTGTTTGTGAGCACACCCACGATGTTGTTACATCTTGACTTGACATTGTCACACATGGTATTTATATGATACACCTGACATGGTACCGTTTACTATTGACTTAACCTGATGTACCATGACCCGACCTGTTACCTGATCTCGTGCCTAATGCCAACAAACCTGACATGTAGTCTTCATGGACCGTTCCTGTTGTCTATCCAGACAAACCTGCTTTTACCTGATCCTGTGTTGGCATTAGTTCTTGATTACTGAATACCTGACCTGACATATATAACTCGGGGTTACGGGGAAATCAAAGGTGAAACCTGACTTGTAACTCGACAGTTCACTACCTGTTCTGGGTGTACACATTCTTGTTTTGTGCCTAGCGGCATGTCTCAGTTTCGGCCGAGAATATTGTGGCCGTGGTCCCGGGTATTTACGAGATACTATCGAGTGTACACATTCCTGTTTTGTGCCTAGCGGCATGTCTCGGCTGCAGCCGAGAATATTGTGGCCGTGGTCTCGGGTATGTACGGGATACTATTGAGTTACATCGACGATTCATCAATTGATTTCAAAGACTTTAGACTAGAAAACCTGATAGGACAGTTTAGTTACCCACTGCACACTACCCTGCACTGCTTGTTTCACATTATTGCTTTATTCATGTTTATTTTGCATTGCCTGTTACATTGTTCATATTATATTACTTGTTGACATGACGCGCTGACGTCTGGGTTTTGCATGGCCCAGATTCTGTACCGCTGTCGCAGTCCGAGCAGGAGTACTTCAGCCAGCAGGCTGAGTTGTGAGTCCAGTAGTGGTTAGTTTTATTTCCTGCATTTATTTCCAGATGTGAGCCCGCATTATGGGACATACTGTTCAGTATTGTATTGGATCATTTGCTTCCGCATTTATTTATCATTGATTCTTGTTATTCTGGATTATGGACATGTTTTTAGATAGTTTTATCTTGTTCTTGATATCTCTACAGCCGTAATGTGACTGTGGATGGATACTTCCTACCCACAGGTAGCATGGTTGGCTATGTCACGTGCCCAATCTAGCATACTCTGGGAAGCGGGGCGTGACAAAAATCGTGAGGATTCTTAAGTGTATGTTCTCTTATAATTCGTAAGGATCTTACAAGAGTGTTTTCTCCTTATAAGTCGATAGGACTTACAAGGGTTTTCCACCGTGTGAGCATATCCCTAGTCGCTGGTGGGACTTTGTTAGGGAAATATTTATTCATGCCCGTGGATTGTATACAAGGGTCAATATTGAAACGCCTGTAAGACAGTCTAGGAAAGGTGATGGCTTAAAAACATGTTCAGATCCCTGTAACTTAAGATTTTTGAATCCTATGAGCCATGAGGGTCTCAAAGGGGAATCCTCCTTACGAGTCATGAGGATCTCGTAAGTGTAACTTCTCCTTAGGAATCGTGGGGATTCCTAAGTGTGTTTCTCCCTTGTGAGTCGTAATGATCTCACGCAGGTATTTTATCTTTACAAGGTCGAGAGGACCTTGCAAGTGTCTTGTAACAAGATTGCGCCCTTCGGTTTTTCACAAACTCGCCGGTAGCCCTGCTGTTTTTACTCACGGAGCCCTTTCGGGTTTTCATCCGTGCCCATCTCGCTTATGGACGTACCGTTTTTTTTGCGTCAACCTTGGGATGCTGCGGTCCGTAGTAGTTTATAGACGTCTCGGTCAGTTGCAAGTTTTAGGACATTACGATCCATCGTTAGTTTAGGGACGTTTCAGTCGGGGGCACGTTTTCGAGGCGAGGTTTCGTTGGATACTACTTATAGAGTTCAGGCTTGGGAAGATAGTGAGTGGACATAGGCATCGTCATCTATCATTGACCTAGGCCGTAACTCGTCAGGCGTAGTATTTTTTAAGAACCGGCCATTTATTGGCCTAAAGGGTCTTTCGCCATGCATATCTATGAGCAAATAAGCCCCATCCTGGTAGAATTTGTCTATGATGTACGGGCTCTCATAGTTCGGCTCGAATTTCCCCTGTTTGGCACGATTGGGGATCATAGGTCTTTTGACCACTAGCACGAGTTCTCCTTGGCGGAATGTTCTCGTCCTAATCAATCTCTCGTATGAGTGCATCATCTTTACTTTGTAAGCCTCCAAGTTTTGTTGCACCATGAGACGAGTTTCATCGAGGGCGTCGAGCTCCTCAAGCCGAAGATGAGCATTCTCCTCGTCTGTTAGCTCGTAATGAACTGCCACTCGTAGAGAGGGAAACTCTATCTCCAAAGGGAGTACTGCTTCAGTGCCGAATACCAATGCATACGGCGTTGTGTTTGTGACCGTTTTGAACGTGGTTCGATACGCCCAGAGAGCTTCATGCAGTCTCTCGTACCAGTCCTTTTTATTTTTGGACACCGCCTTTTTCACGATCTTCGTCAAGGTCTTGTTGAAAGCCTCAGCCAGACCATTACCTCGGGGATTGTAGACCAAAGGGTATCTCCAGTCTATATTATGTTGTTGTGCGAAGCGGCTGATTTTGTGGCTTCTGTAGGCCGGCCCGTTATCGGAGATAATCCGTCGCGGAGTGCCGAACCGATAGATGACGTGTGTCTTGAAGAAATGGAGGATGTTCTCCGTCTTCACTTCTCTCAACGGTATCGCTTCTGCCCACTTAGAGAGGTAATCGGATGTCGCCAATATGAACCAATGTCCTCTGGATGATGCCGGTTCAATGGGCCCGATTATGTCAGTTCCCCACATTTCGAACGGCCAGCTAGCCGCCGTTGGATGTAGCGGATTTGGATGCTGGTGGATAAAGTCCCCATGAATCTGGCACGAGTGGCACTGCTTCACATATTCGAGGCAGTCTTGGATCATTGTGGGCCAATAGTAGCCCATCATTTTGATCTTCAGTTTCATCTTTGGCCCGGCTTGATGAGAACCACATAGTCCATCGTGAGTTTCTTGGACGACTCTCCTTGCTTCTTCAGGTCCCAGGCATCTTAGCAATAGAGGATTAAATAATCTCTTATATAGAGTGTCATTGATGAAGGCGAAGGATAAAGCTCGTTTCATGAGCTGATGTCTCGAGGATGCATCTTCAGGTGTTCGACGGGATTTGAGGTAGTCTATAAAGACTTCTTTCCAATCCTTGACCTTTTCCTGGTCCTCTATCTGTAGGGCCGCTTGCTTGGTCACTTCCTTTTCTTCAAACGACTCCGGAGATATTTCTGCCGGTGCGAGAACCCGACGACTTTGCAACGATCCTCACGTTATCGAGGTTTTCGTCAGCCAGTTCTTCAACAAGTTTGGCTAACGCATCTGCTTTGCTATTTTCCTTTCCAGGGCGTAGGCAGGGATTTGAATCAGAAATTGTTGCATTCTCTCACCGTACTTTACCAACTCTGGTTTGCACGTTTGATAATCGCCGTTTACTTGGCTAACGACCAGCTGGGAGTCTCAGTATATGAGGAGGTTTTCGATCCCCATGTCGACAGCGATCTCAAGTCCTGCTATCAAAGCTTCATATTCGGCTTCATTGTTTGTCCTCGGCTCTGTTAGGGAAAAGGAAAAGCGCATTATCCCTCCTTGTGGAGTCACGAAGATGAGGCCCACCCCAGACTTGATTATGGGGGAGCTGTGCTTTCGCTTCTTCATGGAAGATGCCCCGTCGAAGTAGAGTTCCCGTCGGGTAACACTCTCTCCTTTCTCTCCATCGATCGTGCCAAACGCGTGCTCGTCTGGCAATTCACAATTTAGGGGTGAATCGGCAGGTATAGGATGCTCAGCGAGGAAGTCAGCGATGGCCTGGCATTTCACTGCCTTGAAGGGTCGATATGTTATCGAGAATTCCATCAGGAGGAGGGCCCATTTCGCGAGTCGTCCTGTAAATATGGATCTTGACATCAAATACTTGAGAGGATCCACTTTTGATATTAGGTGGTCCTCATGCGCCAAAGCATAATGCCGGAGCTTCGTTACCGCGAAGATTAACGCCAGGTAATGTTTTTCAATGGGAGAGTAGTTGTTTTCTGCCCCCAAGAGAACTCGACTTAAATAGTAAAGGGCTCTCTCTTTCCCTTAGTCATTCTCCATTGCCCATAGCGCGCCTAAAGAACCTTCAAGGGCCATTGTGTACAGGTTGATGGGCTTTCCCTTGACCGGAGCGGTCAGTACTGGCGGATTCTACAAGTATTGCTTGATTTCGTATAGAGCACTTTGGCATTTGCAATCCCAGAAGAACGGAGTCCCCTTCTTCATTAGATGACTGTAGGGACGACATTTGCCGGAGAGGTTAGCTATGAATCGTCGGATATATGTGAGCTTTTCTTGGAGAGACCGCAGTTGCTTGAGAGTTCTCGGCGGAGGCATTTCCATAATCGCCTTGATCTTCGACTGGTCTATTTCGATGCTCCGGTGTCGCACGATGAATCCTAGGAATTTGCCCGAGGAAACTCCGAACGCGCATTTGAGAAGGTTCATCTTCAAGTTGTATTTCCGAAGACGTTGGAACACTATCTTCAAATGCTGCCAATGTTTTTTGTGCGATTTGCTCTTAACCAAGTGGTCGTCGATATAGCATTCAACGATTTCATGTATGAGGTCATCGAAAACCTTCGTCATGGCCCTCTGATAGGCAGCGCCGGCGTTCTTTAGACCGAAAGGCATCATTTTGTAGCAGAATATGCCCAAAAGGGTCCGGAAAGCAGTATGCTTCTGGTCTTCGGGATGTATCTTTATTTGATTGCACCTTAATGAGCCATCCATGAAGGAGAAGACTTCATGAGTTGACGTGTTGTTTATCATTAGCTCGGTAACTGGTACAGGAAAGTCATCATTCAGACATGCTTTGTTGAGATCCCGAAAGTCTACGCAGATGCGCACCGTCCCATTTTTCTTCATCACTGGGACAATGTTGGCAATCCAGTCAGGGTACTGAACCTCTTGGATGAATCCAGAGTCGATTAGGTTCTTGACCTCAACATTGATGCTCATTTCAAGTTCAAGCCGCATTCTTCTTGGCGCTTATTTGACTGGCTTGACGTCCGGAGATATCGCCAATTTATGCACCGCTATTTCCGGATCTAGCCCCGGCATCTCGGAGTAGTTCCATGCGAAACAGTCTTTATACTGCATTAGCACGTCTCTGAGCGTAGCAACCTTTTCTTCAGACAATAGCTCACTGATGAACGTCGGCAGTGGGTCATTTACCGTTCCCAAGTCGATTTTTCTGAGTTTATCTGCAGTAGTATGTATCCCATCTTCCAGCTCTTTTGGCGCCGGTGAAAACTCTGAGATCACTTCGTCATCACCATTTTCGAAGCACCAGGGGTGGTCAGCCATATCCTCGTATACTCCTTCTCCTGACAGCGTTATCACGTGACAGGTACGAGATCGCTTCCAAGACCGATGTTGATCCGGCTCTACTCTCGCTGCATATGTGGCTTTCGGTTCATGCTTCTGTGGTGGGGTTACCCTCCAACTGCTGGATAAAGTGAACCTGCCTTGCTGATACTGGTATTCTACCTAGTCTTTGAATGTGAAGCAATCTTCGAGAGGATGTCCTATCGCTCGGTGATAGGAGCAATAATCTGGGTGATGAACCTCACTTGCTTGTTCAGGGTGCTTGGAATCCAGGAGGGTAATCATCTAATGTTTAGTGACAAGACTGAATATCTTTCTTGTCTTGTCTTGGGGAAAAGAATATGCTCGACCCATCTTCTTTATAAGAGATGGATCCGGCTTCTCAATTTTCGATCGCAAGGCTTCTTGGACCCGCTTTGCTGCTGTCGAACGTTTTTTCCGTTCTTCCGTTTTTTTCTGCCTCCGCGTCGAGTCTTCCATGTGACAGGTTGGCAACGAAGGGCATCGTCATTTTTCGTAAACTGCTGAAGGAGGCGCCGCGTTCTGGCTTTTTCATAGATGGCCATTTTGCGGCTATGGTCATCCCGGACCTTTTGACCCGCTTCCCTTATTAGCTTATCCATCTGTTCTTCGAACGACGGACTTGGCACTTTCATGGCAAGACCTTGTTTTGGTTCAGGGTTAGCGTCTTCTAACAGAGCATCTCCTTCTTCATCGAAATCATGTATAACGTAGCAGCTATGGAATCGCTCCCGTTCCTTGGATTGAACATATCCAAGCCCGATCATTTCTATTCTCCCGTTAGGCAATTTTGCTGAGTTCCGGGAACGTTCCAGATCCTGTTGTAGAACTGAGCTTGTCGAGCAGTCTGTTTGAAGGGTACGCCTTGGCGCCCTAACAACCCTTTTAATCTTTCTGTGTAGTATTTGGGCAGATGGATGGGCTGGAGCCTGTCAAGCATAGAATCGGCGCCATGCCAAATTTCTTTCTCCATTTTGGTTTCTATGGATCGATAAAGGAGGATTGCCTTTTCATCTCTTTGCTTGGGAGGGACGTAGAATGTCTGCAGTTCTTGCACACTGTAGGTATCAAGTGCGTTGAGCTCTTTGTAATGCTCTTGCGGAACCATGGCGATCTGCAAACTCTGATCATCTCTAATGAAGGCTTGTATTGATGGCCGAACAGAACATACTGTATTATCCTCATCTTCAGAGTTACTGCCGAAGACCAGAATAGGGGTGGACGGTTCCGGCTTATTGCATTGGGGCGGTCCTGAATAGACTATCTCTTCCTCCTCTTCGGTATCGCTCCCAAAGACCGGAATAGTGGTGATAGCTTTCTGCTTATTCTCCGGCTTATGGCACCTTTCCGTGTCTTCGAAGTCTGGCAAGAAGTATTTTGCATCTTCATACTTTCGGACTTCATTCACGGAGAATGGGTTCAGCTCCCCTGTCACGGTATACTCAAGACCATCTTTGAAATACTTCATACACTGATGTTGTGTAGAAAGGATGATGTTATACTTGTGTAACCAAGGCCGACCGAGCAAAGCGTTGTAGCAAGTCTTGGCGTCAATGACGTGAAACTTGGTGTCAGTGACAAGCAGCCCAAAGCGTAGCATCAAGATTACAGACCCGAGCGTCCGTGATGACTGGGAGTCGAACCCGGAGATAGTGATTTTATCTCGAGCGAGGTGCTGCACGCTCATGCAGATTTCTCTTAACACCCTCACATTTAGGAGGTTGACAGAGCACCCGTTATCAACTGGGATCTTCCCTATCTTGATGTCATGGCAGTATCCAGTGACATACAAGGGACGGTTGTGCTCACACGTTCCGAGGAGGAGATCTTCATCGCCGAATGTGATGTCAGCTGTGTGAACCTCTTCGAGCTCGTCCTTCATCTTTTCTTCGGTGATGAAAGCTTGAAACTGGTCAGGCTCTTGTAATACCTTGATCAAAGAATCTCTCGCCTCTTTGGATTGCAGTAGGGCGTTGAAAATGCTTAGCTGCGAGGGTTTCTTCCTCAGGTGTGCTAGAACGTTGTAATCCACCTTGTTTTTCTTGGACGGGTCGTTGGTAGCTAGCTCTTCGACGACTCGATCATCGAGGGCGATATCCTCAGGGATTTTTCCTTCCCCTTATCCTTTTTGTTCGATCTCTTGATTGCGGGTCCGAAATTCTTCTCAAGTAACGTGCGATTGCGCAGCTAAATGTTCTCGCAGGTCTTCGTCTCTTCTGTTTCGGAGATGGATTCCTTGAAGAGAGGGCCGATGGCTATTTCTTCATCCGAATCGCTCCTGAAGGTGAGAACTTGCGATCCCCCGGAATCAACCATGCGATAGTTGCCGGCAGTTCTTTTATGCTCATCTGTCGTGCTCTTCTGCTCTCGACGAGTTTTACGCTTCATCCGCTTGAAATGCTGCCGATGGGCAACATTTCCTTGCCACCAGTTTTTAAAGGCTTTGCACTCTTCAGTAGGGTGTGTGGTCCTCCGATGGTACAAACGGTAGTTTGGATGTGCATCCTCTTCGTTAAGGTGTATCCTGTCAGGAGTGTTTCCTTCGGAGGGTGGCAGCTTCATCCTCATCGACATGGATTTGGTGAATCGTTTCCTTGTCTTGAACCTGCTTTTGCTAGCGGCGGATGTGGTTTGATCTGGTGGGGATGTTTTAACCCTTTCGTCCAGTCGCCGGCGTTTGGCTTTATCAAATATGGTCATTTCGCGTTCTCGATCAGCTTTGCTTTTAAGAAGAGCTTCGTTCAGGAATGCTTCAATCATCTCGTCTGACGGTTCTAGGAGTTCCGATTTGGGATCTGCCCCCAATTTCTCTGTATCAGGAGCTTTTTCACCATCTACTGACGAGTGAGAGATCACATGGCAGCTTGCCACATAATCTTCAGGTTCGTCTGACGGGTCTTCTCCCTTATCTTTGTCGCTATCTCCGTTTTCAAGGATGTGGTTGAGAAACTCTTGGAGTGTGACCCGGGTTCGCGCCTTTTTGTTGTATTCTTCCAGTGCGTCAATATCTTTTTGCAGGTCCGTGCGCTTGTCATCAGGCTTCACGGGCTTTTTGGTCTTCTTCTTCTTCTTTGAAGACTTTGACGGCTGGGCCTGAGCGTTTTGATTATCGCTACCAATTCTTGGAGTCAGGCGCGGCTTCAACATTCCCTCAATGATCTCGGGTTCCAGCGGACTTTTCCATCTGATTGCCGGACATGTTTGGAGATCCTTCAGCATTCTTTTCATTTTGGCTGAAAGAGCGATCTCCCATGGAGTTTCTTCTATAAAAGAGTATGATGCCCCCGGTGTGTCCCCCCTTTTAAGAGCGTGCGGCTAAGGCGGGCTTACTTTCCAATTCTTGGACAGTGCGAATTTTCCCTGTTGGTATTGGTCCTCAATCCAGCCTTTACAAATGAAGCAATCTTCGATTGGATGGCCTACCACTTGGTGATAGGGGCAATAGTTGGGATTATTGGCCTCACCGGGTTGCAATAGGCGTTTTGGATCCGGCAAGGTGATGATCCTGTTGCGCACCGTCAACTCGAACAGTCTCCTCGTTTTATCCCGGGGAAATGAATAAGGGCGCTTCAGTTTCTCATTGAAGAATCGCCGTCTTTCATCTTGGCGATCAATTGGCTTTGGACCACTGGGCTGCTGCTGAGTATTGGCGACGAAGGTCGCTTTGCCTTTCCCTTTCTCGTTTCGAGATTCCAACTTCGAAGAAGAGGGTATATGACCCATCTGATCTATTTGGGCCAGTTTTTCAATCAAGGCTTGGAAAGTAGTTAGCTTGAAGAACATCATGAATTATGAAATGGTCGATGATCGAGGGTCCCTACGAACATGCCTACCGTAGGCGCTTCTTCGATGCGCTGCTCGCACTTCGACCATACATTCCGCCACCGTATCGCATACTGCACCCATGTTTCGCCTGGCTTCACTCTGGCGTTAATTAACGCGGTGATCGGGGTACGCTCGCTAGCGCTGGCGAAACTGTCACGACCCAAAGTTTGGATGTGACCGGCACTTAAATTGTACAATATCTTAAGATATTTACACAACCCGAGTAAGCCGAAAACAAAGATCAAATCCTTTTTTTTCTTTTTGCGGAATCTTTTATAAAAATTTAAGTAAAAGTCACAGTTTTATGTAATTAAGATCTTAACAGTAACTCACTAGTGAATTCATAATAAAAACAACTCTAAAGTGTTAAGTTTGGTTGCATCCCTAGTTGGAATCAACAATATCAACAGCGGAAATAATTATCCAGTATATAGGATATCAATAAGAATTCCAGACAAAATTAAAAGAAATATCTTCTAACATAACAACGATCTCACCTGTCAAATAATATACATATACCCATCTCTCATTCTAAGTCATTATACAAGGTCTGATGGAGATTTTCTAGATCTAAAATACAATAACAAAAGAGAAGGTTACTACACATGTAACCCACCTATCAAAAGAAATGATAAAAACTGAAAAAATGGATCTGCACTGCTGCTAACCGTCCACTCTACTCCTGCAAGGAACTGTGGCACAACGGGGGTGAGTTGCCAACTCAGTGAGTAAAACTAACATATAACGGCTGATAATGTAAATATGACAAACTATCACTAACTGTAATAAGGATAATTATGATGCATGATAACATGTGGAAACCATGAATCCATACTACCAATCACATAACCAAAACTGAACTCTCATCATTTATTTCCAAATAGAGTTCATCTTTCCATATCCATCATCGACACAAATCTTCCATTCTATCAGGCATCGTTCCGCGAACGATCCTATAATCAATAACACCGGTCGATATAACATAAATATCCGCCATGTTTCATAACTATCTCCGGTATCGAGTATCCTCGTTAGGCTCCCCGCCTATCATCAGCTATCCCGCCCCTCGGTCTCGACCGTGTCTATCATGTATCCAACTGTATGCCCCCGATTCAGTCTGGATAACTTATAAATCCGCAACCGTATGACCCCCAAATCAGTTCGGAATAAAAACCAAATCATAAAAACATCTCATGATGGACATGTCACATCAATCATGAACAATCACTACTTTGAATCAAACTTTTCCAGGATGATCACTTAGATTTATGCAATAGTATAGGAAAGCTCAAAAACATAAATCCTCAATAATAAAATTTTCTCTTATATCAACTTCGAACATTTAAATACGAAACATGATGTTAATGATGTTTAAGGTATGATAGAATCATATTTGACAAGATAATTATTTAGTGTAAAAGTGACATGTTAATATCGACGAGGTGTAGTGTAACATGTAAAGATGTGCACATGCGGCATAACTCGTCGATAACTGTGCAGTGTTCTAACAACTATTAACATGGTGATGTATAGGTATATATGAATGCATGTTATTAATTTCGCATATAAAGTCAATCTTTCAATTTAACAAAATACGGGCGTATCACGCTATCTTTACACAATCCCACGGTAGATGTTTAGTCTACTTACCGGAAATACGTCGTAACTATTCAGGAATCGCCACTCCTTTTCCTTTCCTTGCAGCCTCCGAAGTTCCCGCGCTCAAATCTAACATTTAAATAACTTGTATAAGAAAACGGCTACATTCCGACACGGCAAAAATCAAGAAAACACAAGTTGTACGTGCTAATTACACTACGTACGACTATTGCAAACGATCTAACACTTAACCTCACTGAAATTTAACCTAACGCTGCATCGCGACAGAAAATAGAACGCGTTACGTTTTACCCGTGTCGTATTTTAGAATTTTTGATCTCTTTTTTGATATTTGTTCCCAGATTTTATATACAGTTAAACTAACTTGATTAAACAATACCAAAATAACCAAATACCTACACAGAGACCTACCCAAAAAGCCAAAACACCAAATCCCTTTAAAAATCCAGCGACGCCGGATTTCGCCTATTGGTCGCCGGCTAAATTCCGAGCCCCTGGGTTCGTGCTCCTATGGTTTGTTCTAACTCCAACATACAATATTTTGGCACTGTTTGGGTAAATTTATTTTTATCTAAACTATAGCAGATTACAACAGAGCTTAGTTTTGCCTAAATACGATATTATAGATTTTTGATTTCAAATTTAAACCAATTCCAGAATTAATTCTTCTGAGTTAGGAATTTTTACCAACTGAGAATGATTGAAAAGCTCTCTCCAAGACACCCAAACCTTTAGCTTCTAGCTCCTAGCTTGATGGTGAGGAATCCCTAGACTTAGCTCTTTTCTTCTTCTTTCTCTTGTTCTTCCTTGGTTGCTTTAGTTTTCTTTTTCTTTCTTTTAAATTTTTAGATTGTAAATTAATTAAATGATCTGAATGATATATATCTATATATATATGAGAAAAGCGAAGGGTGAGGTGTAAGAGAAGGTGTCAAAGACCAAAGGGTGCCATCCTCATGCAAGGAGGAGGTGTTGTGTGTGTGTGCGCGCGCATATAAGTAGGAGGTGTCCTTGCATTATCTTATCTATTTGTTTTAATTTGTAATAAAATTCTGAGCTAAAACATTTACAGATGGAAGTACCCTTGATCTCAGTTTCTTTTCTAGCTACAGGCTGTACTGTGTAGGATAAATCCGGCTCAAGCTGTAAGGTTTGATGCTGGGTCGCGTGAGAAGGATCGTGAAGATACTTGCGAAGCATCGATACGTGAAACGCCGAATGCACATCGAAAAAACTCGGTGGAAGTGCTAAACGATAAGCTACAGCACCCACTCTCTCCAGAATCTCGTAAGCTCCGACATATTTGGGTTTGAGCTTCCCCTTTTTCCCAAAACGCATCACACCTTTCATCGGAGATACACGAAAGAACACATGATCTCTCCCATCAAACTCGAGTCTACGATGTCGTCGATCTGCATATGATTTCTGTCTGCACTGGGCCGCTCTCATTCTGTCTCGTATTAGATGAATCTTTTTCGTAGTCTCCTATACTATCTGCGGTCCTAAAATGCTACTCTCGCTCAGTTCCGTCCAGCAAACCGGTGATTGACATTTCCTCCCATACAAAACTTCAAAGGGTGCCATCTAGATCGTCTCCTGGAAACTATTATTGTACGAAAACTCTATCAAAGGTAGGTGATGATCCCAACTACCACCGAAATCAAGGCTGCAAGCTCGAAGCATATCCTCTAAAGTCTGAATGGTCCGCTCTGACTGACCATCCATCTGTAGGTGAAAAGCTGTACTAAAACTCAATCGTGTACCAAGAGCTTCTTGAAGTTTCTGCCATAGCCTGCTAGTAAACTGCGTACCCCTATCTGAAACTATGCACGTTGGAACTCCATGTAATCGTACAATCTCATCGATATAAATCTGAGCATACTGAGCAAACCCATACGTTGTCTTCACCGGAAGAAAATGAGCTGTCTTTGTCAATCTATCTACAATCACCCAAATGGAATCATACCCTCTACTAGTCCTGGGTAGACCGACAACGAAATCCATGGAAATCTGTTCCCATTTCCACTCCGAAATGGGCAAGGGCTGCAACTCTCCTGCCGGCCTCTGGTGCTCGGCCTTGACTTGCTGACAAGTCAAGCATCTCGAAACAAACTCCTCAATGTCCCTCTTCATTCCTTCCTACCAATAAACATCCTTCAAGTCATGATACATCTTGGTGGAACCAGGATGAATACTATACGCTGATCGATGGGCCTCCTCTAAGATCTCACATCTCAATCCATCAGAATCTGGCACACAAAGACGAGTCCCAAAACGTAATACTCCACGATCATCTATCATGAACTCCGACTCTCTGCCCTGCCTAACCTAATCCATGATCTCCGTCATACGAGCATCTGCAGGCTGTATCTCTCGAATACGATCCAATAACCGAGGTCAGGTGCGAACATGTGCTAACTGTCCTCCTGTCGGGGTGAACTCAAACTGTATACGACTATCACATAAAATCTGCCAGTCTATAGAAGACTGTCTCTGCAAGGCGCGCAAATGAGATAGGCTATCTCCAGGCCTCCGACTCAAAGCATCTGCTACAACATTTGCTTTGCCTGGATGATACAAGATCTCACAATCGTAATCCTTCACGAGTTCCATCCATCTACGCTGCCTTAGATTCAGATCCCTCTACTGAAAAATATACTTTAAGCTATTATGATCCGTGAAGATTTGGCACGACTCACCGTACAAGTAATGCTTCCAATTCTTCAGTGCGAATACCACCGCAGCCATCTCCAAATCGTGAGTGGGGTAGTTCTACTCGTGCCTCTTCAACTGTCGAGAAGCATAAGCTACAACCCTGCTGTGCTGCATCAATACACAACCTAAACCCACTCGAGAGGCATCACAATACACCACGAAACCACCTGACCCGGAAGGTAAAGATAAGACAGGTGCAGTCGTCAAGTGAGTCTTCAACTGCTGGAAACTCTGCTCACATGTATTTGTCCAAAGAAATGGAACTTCCTTCCTAGTCAATCCGGTCAACGGTGCAGCGATCCGAGAAAAAATCCTGCATAAAGCATCGGTAGTAACCCGCCAGACCTAAGAAACTCCGAACCTCAGTAACCGACACAGGTCTGGGCTAGTGCTGTACCGTTTCGATATTCTTTGGGTCCACACGTATCCCATCTCTTGTAACTACGTGACCCAAGAAATCCACACTATCCAGCCAAAAAGCACACTTTGAGAATTTAGCGAATAGCTGATGCTCCTTCAAGGTCTGCAACGTGATACGTAAATGCTGCTCGTGTTCCTCTCTGCTCCGGGAATAAACGAGAATATCATTAATGAATACTATAATAAACTGATCAAGGAAGGGCTTGAAGATACGGTTCATCATATCCATAAAAGTTGCTGGGGCGTTGGTTAGTCCGAACGACATCACCAGAAACTCATAATGCCCATATCGTGTGCGAAAAGCAGTCTTCGGAATATCATCTTTCCGAACCCTCAACTGGTGATACCCTGACTGCAAATCAATCTTCGGGAAGTAGCCAGCTCCCTGCAACTGATCGAACAAGTCATCGATACGAGGTAGTGGATACCTATTTCGCACAGTGATGCGATTCAGCTGTCGGTAGTCGATGCACCGTCTCATACTACCGTCCTTCTTCTTTACAAGTAAGACAGGTGCTCCCCACGGCGATACACTGGGACGAACAAGTCCTTTATCTAACAATTCTTGCAACTGGTTTTTGAGTTCCTTCAACTCCGTCGAGGCCATCCGATAGGATGGTATAGAAATAGGCCCCGCACCCGGAATCAAGTCAATGCAAAATTCAATATCGCAATCGAGCGGTAATCCTGGTAATTCAGCAGGAAACACATCCAGAAATTCTCGTGCAATCGAAAACTGGTCCAACGGAATCTCAGCGGCTCCTAAGTCCTGAACAAATGCTAAGAACCCATGACAACCCTTCTTCAAGAGTCGTTCCGCACAAAGAGCAGAAATCATGTTGGCAGGAGTTATATTGCAGTCCCCCTGCACAACAAAAATCGGTTCACCTGGAAAACAAAATCTAACCGCTTTCCCCCGACAATCTACATAGGCATGACAAGCGGCCAACCAATCCATACCGAGGAGGATATCAAAATCTAACATATCCAGGAGAATCAGGTCAACTAGCGAATCTCTATCACCAATACGTACAGAACATGATCTGAATACGTGTCGAGCTATAAAAGAATCTCCCACCGGAGTAATCACCACTAACGGTAACTCTAACAACGATGACTCTTTCCCCAAAGAAAGGGCAAAGCGTGAAGATACATAAGAATGTGTAGAACCGGGATCAAATAAAATATGTGCATCTAACGAACATACTGCAAGAGTACCTACCACAACTGCATTTGATACCTAGGCATCCTGTGGAGTCAGCGCAAAAACCCGTGCCTGGCCCATGCCCGCATCCTGTCGTCCTCTACCTCTATCTCCTCGACCTCTTTGAAAGCGTCCTGCAGAACCTCGACCTCGTGGTGCAACTGTCTGGCGCATAGTGCCAACTGGGGGAGGAGTAAAGCCATCCACGTCGAAAGTGGAGGGGGTAAAGCAGCCTGTAGAGTAACAGTCCCGCTATGGCGTGTACATTCCCTTGCCATATGCCCTGGAAGTCCGCAATTATAACAGGTAAATGGGGTCCTCTGATCATCGGGGTATGAACTGAACATCTGTCCCTGGGTCCAACCTCGTCCGAAACTGCGGCCTGGAGTATATCTGCCTCTACCTCTGCCAAACTGTCTAGTCATTGGCCCGATCGGTCTACTCCTCTTTGGCTCCGGAACAACCACTGCCTTACTCAAACGCTCCTCTACTTGTATCGCTGCATCCATGGCCCGCCCATATGTATCAAAATGCTGGGAGCCTATAGCTAGATACA
The DNA here is from genome assembly GCA_030015575.1 of Agapanthus africanus. NCBI lineage: Eukaryota > Viridiplantae > Streptophyta > Magnoliopsida > Asparagales > Amaryllidaceae > Agapanthus > Agapanthus africanus. The sequence goes on from JASDDO010000016.1 coordinate 533,494,443, forward strand.
ACTGCGTGTCCAGATTCCTTAGGAATCTCTTCACCCGAAGCTCCTCCGTAGGAACTAAATATGGAGTATAGCGTGACAACTGGGTGAATCGTAAATCATAATCCGCCACCGACATATTCGCCAATTTCCGCAACGCTTCAAAACTGCTAGATCTAGCATCCCTCACACTCTGTGGAAGAAACCCGGCAAGAAAGACCTCGGAAAAATCGGTCCACGATATCGGAGGAAGACCCGTAGCTCGCCCACTCTCCATCAACTCACACCACTCCTGTGCAAGTCCCTCTAAACGAAAGCTAGTCAGCTCAACTGACCTCTCATCAGAACATAGAAATGATTTTCCAATCCTCGCCATCATATCTAGAAAATACTGAGGATCCTCCGCTACATCGGTCCCTGTAAATACCGGAGGTCTCAACCTCATAAACTCTGAAAACGATACCTCCATCACCCTCGTGTTTACATGTGCGATCGTCTGCATTGGCTGTACCTCAGACTCTGCCATGGTAGGTGCCGGATCCTATCTCTGTACTCAAGTGGCCTCAGCTAACTGTCCTACCACTCGCTGCGATTCTAACATGCCCTCCTCTATCCTAGTCATGCAATCTGAAGGAAGAGGATCAACATGCTCATGCACCGCCGGAACGTCCGGTGTACTAGTCGCCGTCACAGGCGGACTCACCCTAGCTGCATCTCTGGCTGCGGCTCACCTAGCTCGCGTAGCCATAGCAACTGGAACAAAAAACGAGAGTTGATAAGGCTTACGATTAGGAACAATCAATAACAGAGAGTCAAAGGAAGGACAAATCGAGATATACATCCTAAGGTTTGTTAGGCTGAGTATGGTAACGTAAATATGCCGCGGAACATATGTACGGTACTGCACTCACCCTAAATCACCTACTCCATCAAACCAAAGTTCATCCTAAGTAACGAACTCACGTCAACTTATCTTAACTCACTATTCGATTCCGTAAAGTTAATCCTAAGCTCCGATACCAACTTTGTCATGACCCAAAGTTTGGATATGACCGGCACTTAGATTGTACAATATCTAAAAATATTTACACAACCCGAGTAAGCCGAAAACCAAGATCAAATCCATTTTTTTTGCGAAATCTTTTATAAAAATTTAATTTTTAAGTAAAAGTCACAGTTTTATGTAATTAAGATCTTAACAGTAACTCACTAGTGAATTCATAATAAAAACAACTCTAAAGTGTTAAGTTTGGTTGCATCCCTAGTTGGGATCAACAATATCAACAGCGGAAATAATTATCCAGTATATAAGACATCAATAAGAATTCCAGACAAAATTAAGAGAAATATCTTCTAACATAACAATGATCTCACCTGTCAAATAATATACATATACCCATCTCTCAATCTAAGTAATAATACAAGGTCTGATGGAGATTTTCAAGATCCAAAATACAATACCAAAAAAGAAGATTACTACACATGTAACCCACCTATCAAAAGAAGCGATAAAAGCTGAAAAAGTGGATCTGCACTTTTGCTAACTGTCCACTCTACTCCTGCAAGGAACTGTGGCACAATGGGGGTGAGTTGCCAACTCAGTGAATAAAACTAACATATAACGGCTGATAATGTAAATATGAAAAACTATCACTAACTGCAATAAGGATAATTATGATGCATGATAACATGTGGAAACCATGAATCCATACTACTAATCACATAACCAAAACTGAAATCTCATCATTTACTTCCAAATAAAGTTCATCTTTCCGTGTCCATCATCGACACAAATCTTCCATTCTCTCAGGCATCGTTCCGCGAACGATCCTGTAATCAATAACACCGGTCGATATAACATAAATATCCACCGTGCTTCATAACCATCTCCGGTATCGAGTATCCTCGTTAGGCTCTCCGCCTATCATGCGGCTATCCTGCCCCTTGGTCTCGACCGGGTCCACCATGTATCCAACTGTATGCCCCCTGACTTAGCCTGGATAACTTATAAATCCGCAATCGTATGACACCCAACTCGGTTCGGAATAAAAACCAAATCATAAAAATATCTCATGGTGGACATGTCATATCAATCATGAACAATCACTGGATTTATGCAATAGTATAGGAAAGCTCAAAACCATAAATCCTCAATAATAAAATTTTCTCTTATATCAACTTCGAACATTTAAATACGAAACATGATGTTAATGATGTTTAAGGTATGATAGAATCATATTTGACAAGGTAATTATTTAGTGTAAAAATGACATGTTAATATCGACGAGATGTAGTGTAACATGTAAAGATGTGCACGTGCGACATAACTCGTTGATAACTGTGCAGTGTTCTAACAACTATTAATATGGTGATGTATAGGTATATATGAATGCATGTTATTAACTTCGCATATAAAGTCAATCTTTCAATTTAACAAAATACAGGCGTATCACGCAATCTTTACACAATCCCCCAGTAGATGTTTAGTTTACTTACCGGAAATACGTCATAACTATTCAGGAATCGCCACTCCTTTTCCTTTCCTTGCGGCCTCCGAAGTTCCCGCACTCAAATCTAACATTTAAATAACTTGTATAAGAAAACTGCTACATTCGGACACGACAAAAATCAAGATTACACAAGCTGTACGTGATAATTACACTACGTACGACTATAGCAAACGATCTAACACTTAACCTCACAGAAATTTAATCTAACGCTGCATCGCGACAGAAAACAGAACGCGTTACGTTTTACCCGTGTCGTATTTTAGAATTTTTGATCTCTTTTTCTGATATTAGTTCCCAGATTTTATATACAGTTAAACTAACTTACAATACCAAAATAACCAAACACCTACACAGAGACCTACCCAAAAAGCCAAAACACCAAATCCCTTTAAAAATTCGGCGACGCCGGATTTCACCTATTGGTCGCCGACCAAATTCCGAGCCCCTGGGTTCGTGCTCGTATGGTTTGTTCTAGGTCCAATATACAATATTTTGGCACTGTTTGGGTAAGTTTATTTTTATCTGAACTATAGCAGATTACAACAGAGCTTAGTTTTGCCTAAATACGATATTATAGACCTTTGATTTCAATTTTAAACCAATTCCAGAATTAATTTTTCTGAGTTAGGAATTTTTACCAACTGAGGATAATTGAAAAGCTCCCTCCAAGACACCCAAACCCTTAGCTTCTAGCTCCTAGCTTGATGGTGAGGAATCCCTAGATTTAGCTCTTTTCTTCTTCTTTCTCTTGTTCTTCTTTGTTTGCTTTAGTTTTCTTTTTCCTTCTTTTAAATTTTTAGATTGTAAATTAGTTAAATGATCTGAACAATATATATATATATAGAGATTAATGGAGGAAAGAGGCCATAGGAGGGGATTTCCTCCTATGGCGTGGAAAAAATACAACCTTCACCATTTTTTCCGACGATCGGCACCCATCATCATCATCGTTATCATCTAAGATGTGCGTACACCAAATTTCATGTGATTCCACAACTTTTTCACCGTTGATTTAGTCGGTTCAAAATTAATGGTTTACCGACAATAGAACTTTTTACATTGCTAAATCAACGGTGAAAAAGTTGTAGAATCACATGAAATTTGGTGTACCCACATCTTAAATGATGACGATGAAGATGATGGGGGCCGATCGTCGGAAAAATTGGTGGAGGGGGTATTTTTTCGACGCCATAGGAGGGAATCCCCTCCTATGGCCTCTTTTCTCCATTATTCTCATATATATATATATATATATATATATATATATATATATATATATATATATATATATATATATATGAGAAAAGGGAAGGGTGAGGTGTAGGAGGAGATGTCAAAGACCAAAGGGTGCCATTCTCATGCAAGGAGGAGGTGTTGTGTGTGTGTGCATGCAAGTAGGGGGTATCCTTGCATTATCTCATCAATTTGTTTTAATTTGTAATAAAATTCTGAGCTAAAACATTTTCTACCTCTTTTACACTTACACCCTTACAATTCCAAGTTTGCATATTTTTCCTAAATTTTACAAAATGACCCTTCACTACCTAGTTTATTATATAAACACCATTTTATTAAAATGAAGCTAAATTTATCATTAAAACCCTTGTAATTTATTTATGTTACATGCTAAAATTTCAATTTAATTTGTTTCACAAACTACTTATGAAAATGTCTTATTTTGTCTGAATAACTTTTTAAAATTGGCATTTTATTATTTAATTAATTAATTTTATTTATTTCTAAATTTTCATTATGTTACAGAAACGTTGGGTGAATAGCAACTCCATTTCTGCAAATGTCTTAACGGAGTCATTCAGCACTGTTTCCGACAAGCTGCCATCAAACCGGCGAAACAATAACTTATTGTCACCTCTGGTGTTACCACACAGAGCCCTGAATTGAGACACGTATTGGTGTGGATTTCCCATCCCCTTATATACGTGGAATTAGGGATCGTATATCCTGGCGGGTACTTTATTTGGTCGTACCAACCTGGATAGGGTCGTCCAGTCTTAACAACTTTCCCGGCCGCTTCACTCGCCTGATGAGCTCGTATCTCTTGTGCGATATAGTCATCCAAGGCGGCTTTAGAAAAGGTCTCTTCTTTGGCCGTTGAACAAGCCGGAAGAAGGTTCAATATCTCTCCCCTATCGTCTTCAAGGATAATCGGAGGGTCTTCAACTGGAGGATCCGGTTGTAACATCATTCCGACCATGTCCTAGAATAAAAGCGCCATTCGTTTTATGTTGGAAGCTTGTTCTGCTGCCTCCTTGTCCTTCTTCTCGAGGATTCTGCGGAGGAACTCAGTTTCGGTTTCTTGTTCATGACTCTGTTCTGACGATATCTCTGGGCTTTCTTTTGGCCCAATGAGTGCAGCCATCTGTGTTAACATTTTCTAGAACTTCTGTTGTTGCTCCTGGGCCTTTGTTACGGATCTGGTGAGTGGTCGATGACCCGTAGAGATACGGCTATCCTCTTTCTTGGATGCCATATAAATAGTGTGCACCACTATGCCCCCAGACTTGGGGCATTTGGATTCAGTGCCTTTGAGCTTTGTCGCAGATACGGCGATTTTCTCCGACCTTCTTCTTTTGTGAGCGGTCGAAGTTGAGGGGGTCGTTGCAGCGGGCACCCAAGTAGACGACATCTCCTGTGGTATGACAGGGTGGTCCTTCTCTTGCCGAACTTTCATCTTCTGCTGTCGGCGGGAATAGTCTTTGTTAATTACAGAGTCTTGGATTTTTCGCCAGACCCTGTGGATTTTGGAGGACAGCCGCTGAGGGGGCTGCTCCGGCTTCGCCTTTGTGATCTTTTCCACAGGCGGAGGAGACTTTTTTAGCACGACAGTTTGCGAATTCCTGCGCACCCTGTTAAGTAGTTCAAAGTTGTTCCCAGTTGGAACAGCAGCATCAACTTCCACCGTTGGAGCTGATGGAGTCAGTCCAGAAGGAGAGCTGCCCCTAGCCTTCCTTACTCGGCGCAAGTGACGACGGCGAGCATGTCGTGCTGACGGGACCGGCTCAATTATAGGGGTGTCTTTGTCATGCCCCCTGTTCTGGCGGAGGGTTGCTGCCGGCGTTAGCCTCTTGAAAACTGACGTCCGTTGAGTGGGGATGGCCAATCTATCGAAGGCAGACTTTCACGTAGGTTGAGCAGTTTTGATGACTTCGCCTGGAACGGGAGCTGAAATGGTCAGTCTTGCAAAGACCGACTCCTTAGCAGGGGAAGTTGCTCTGATGACTTCAGGAACAGGAATGACTATCCGCTTTGGGATGGCCGCTTCAGGTATCGCGGGCTTCTTCACAGGCCCACTTGAGTTTTGGCCCAGTCTGTTGAAAACTGAGGCACTGGACTTGGGCGACCCGTTGAGAAGGGCCGCGATAGTCGTAAGCCGATCAAAGACCGACTTCTTCAGAGCTTCTTACGACAGCAATGGGGCGTTGAAGCTCATTGGTGGGAGCATGGTCCCAAAGAATAGCCCTATGGTGGCTTGCGTCACCTGGTCCACCGGCATCGTAAAAACGGAGGCCGCCTGAGGCCCGTAAGTCACTCCACCAGGGAGGACAGAGTGAGAGTTGTTGCAGTTGTTGCAGTTTGTGCACTTGGAAGCCATTGATCATCTGTTTTCTGCACAGAGCAAGACACCAAATCTTAGTACCTCGAATCCAAGGGCAACCATAGCAAATAGCGATTCGTTCGCGAAACACGACATACGAAGTGTGGAGTGGAAAGAGGAAAAGGTCCCACCGGGCGTGCCAGAATCTGTTCTCCGCCGAAAGACGTGACCGGGACATTGGGACGTTTGGCCTGAATTTTGGGGGCAGATGCTATTTGGGTTTTATCCGTCCACCTCTCCGAAAATGCCAAGTTGATTTATGGCACCATGTATCAGAGGTTTAGACAGATGCGGCCGTTGTAGCAGATTTTATCATATTCCCCCTCATTTGAGGGGTTTTTGATTGTGGGGTTGCTCTTCCCTGTAGGCGCAAGCCCCTGCAGTTAATTACGCTACCGCATCGCGGTAACAACTTTCTCCTTCTCCAGATGGTCACTTCGTGTCGTGTGTATTTGTTTTATTTTTGGTTGCCCGTGGATTGTATACGGAGACTAATTTATGTTGTCGCCCGTAGGGCGTGGATTAGTCCAAATTCGTATTTTCTTAGATTTGGGTTTGGGGTTGGGTTTAAGGATGCGTTAGTCTCATTTGAGACTATGATCAACTTAAATATTTGTTAAGGATACATTTTTCTAATTTTATACTAAGATCAACTTAACGATTTGTTACAGATACGTTAATCTAATTTTAGACTAAGATCAACTTAACGATTTTTTCAGGATACGTTAGTCTAATTTTAGACTGAGATCAACTTAACAGGATCATTTAGATCCAACAAAAGAGCATTTGGGCTCTATTGTTTTAGTTTAAGGACTTTGCGGTCCAGAAGTTTAAGGAGTCCAGAAGTTTAAGGACATCATAGTCCATGGAGTTTAAGGACATCATAGTCTATAGTTTAAAGACATCAGAGTCTGTAAAGTTTAAGGATATCATAGTCCATGAGTTTAAGGACCCTACAGTCTTTGGCAGTTTAGAGACATCATAGTCTGTAAAGTTTAAGACATCGTAGTCCATGAGTTTAAGGACCCCATAGTCCGTAAAGTTTAAGGACATCATAGTCCAGTTTAAGGACGTCATAGTCTATAGAATGTATGGTTGTCGGGACCATCACCTCTCTGAAGACGTTAAAGGATTACAACGACAAATATCAGAGGAGTGAAGAGATGTAACCTTGAACCAATATTGGTTGGGAGATCTGTAGTCCAATTTGGGGCTAAGATCAAAGATTTATGCGGATATGGGCTCAATTAATCTAAAGTAGGGTTCTGTGGCCAATTTGGGCTCGACCCATTTAGTGAAAATGTTAAACATTTAACAATACTGAGCATTGGTTTGGGTTCTGACAGCCTTTTTGTCTTTTATTGAGTGCTGAGCACTTATCATAGCTCTGGGGCTTTATTGTTTAAAGAACAGTTTATGTTCTCTTAGCGCCCATGTGAGGAGCACGTGGTGCGCTTGGCGCTATGCGCCAGACAATGAGCGCAGAGCGCTTCTGGTAAAAGTAGCGCACACGTAAGGAGCACGTGGCGCGCTTGGCGCTGAGCGCCAGTCAATGAGCGCAGAGCGCTTCTGTCAAAGTAGCGCACACGTGAGGAGCACGTGGCGTGCTTGGCGCTGAGCGCCAGATCATAAGCGCAGAGCGCTTCTGTTTAGGTAGCACACAGGTGAGGAGCACGTGGTGCGCTTGGCGCTGAGTGCCAGATCATGAGCGCAGAGCGCTTCTTGTAAAATTTGTTGCGCTAAGGTTCTGCAACGCTGTACGCTAGATTTGGAGCGCTGTTCGCTTGATTTGGAGCGCTGTGCGCTAGATTTGGAGTGCTAAGGCTCTAGATTTGGAACACTATGGCTCTTTTTTGGCCGTTTTGCGCTCTGAGAATTAAATTCTCTCTTATAAGAGACTTTATCTCATGAGTCTAAGAACAAAGTTCTTATTTCATAGGAGATGTTTCAATCTCTTATGTTCTTGGTGAAAGGCTTTGCCTTTATGGATCTGTGATCCTAAGAGAATTGAATTATTCTCCCCCTTTTTTATAATGAGATATTATAATATATTTTATGAAAGACAATTTGTTTTAAAGATCTATGATCTAGTATAAGAACTAAGTTCTTTTTCTGATGAGATTTTTTTATCTCTCTGTTTTTACCTTGAAGAAAAGTTCTTCTTCTACCGAGAGCTTGCTCTTCTCTCTGAAGATTCTCAAAGTTTATGGAGGGGTTCCTCTCTTTTAGACTTGAAGTCTTGGGCCTTTATATAGTGTAAGCTGATTTATTGAATTAGTTGAGGAGATCTTTTCTCTAATTGATATGGGGATATTTCCCCCGTTGGATCTTTGATCCTAAGGCTTCTGTTTTACAGAAGGCAATCTTCTTGATTTTAACAAGATTGGGAAATCTTTCCATATAGAATTTATTCTGTATTTTGGTGATTTTTAATCACCATTGGATCATTGATCCAACGGTGCTCTGATTTTCAGAGCACAATCTTTCTTGTTTGGAAAGATTGTGACGAATGTTTCCTTAACAGAATCTTACTCTGGTTAATTGATAATTTTTAATCATGTTCGTTGGATCTTTGATCCAACGGTTGGGAACATTTAGTTCCAGTGCTAGCGCTCTTGTGCTTTGCACATGGTGTGCTGCTTAGAGTGCAGCGCACTTAGCGCTAGCGCTCACATGCTTTGCATGTGGTGCGCTGCCTCAGAGTCTTCTCAGTGCTGGCGCTGCTATGAAGCGCTGCTTCATTTCAAAATTTGAAATTTTGAACAGAGCTTTGCTCTGATTGAGGGAAGCACTGTTCTTAAGCCATCACGTTTCCCAGACTGCCCTACAAACGGTTCAATGTTGACTCTTGTATACAATCTACGGGCACAAAAAAAAGTCTCCCCCACCAAGTTCCACCGATGGTGCGAAATGTCCTCATTTGGTGAACATACACTTGTAAGTCCTCTCGACTTATAAAGAGAAAATACTCTTATGAGATCCTTACGACTTATAACAGAGAACACCACTTAGAAGTCCTCACGACTTCTAAGGAGAAAACACACCTACGAGATCCTCACGACTCGTAGAGAGAAACACCTTTATGAGACCCTTACGGCTCATGAAGTCAAAAGACTTAGCCGACAGGATCCTAACCCTGTTTACTAAGCCACCTTTGTTCGAATCGACAGAGGCAAATGATGATTCGCTCCTGGCAATGTCCCAGTGGTAGCGATACTGATGCCTAAATCAGTATCAAATTCTAAGTCCTTTCACGGCAAATGATGATTCGCTCCTGGCAATATTCCAGCCGCAATGATGCTGATGCTAAGATCGGCACCAGATTCCAAGTTCCATATTCGCAGCAAAAGTCAGCGAGCTATAAATGCATATGAAATAGCCGAAATGATAGGGCAACTTGCAACAAAATCAGCAAGTAAAAGATATGCATACAAAAATACCCGAAATGATTGGGCAACTCGCAATAAAAAGCAGCGAGTAAAATGAAAAATAGCCGAAATGATTAGGAATCGCAAAAAATAGCCGAAATGATTGGGCAATTGCGACTTTCGTGATATAAAAAGCTGAAATGATAGAGCATCGTGGAAAGAAATAAAAAAAATGAAAATCATGAAAGAATGAAACTTCTGCCCTACAGGCCAGTCCATACTGACCCCTGTATATAATCCATGGGTATAAATGAAAAGAGAACCACATTTCCTGACAGACTCTGTCAAAGAGAGAGTCAGATCTCAACGATAACATCTACATCCCAGGAGATCAGCAACGGCGTTCCTCCTCATTCCAGCAGGATACAGACGCGACACCAACAGTCGGAGCCACAGCAAAGTCCCTAGTTCTAAGACTCGACGGTTCATAGAAAACCTAGAGTCAACCTCGACACCGTAGAAAGCGGAGCAAGTCAACCCCGACACCGCAGAAAGCGGAACAAGTCAACCCTGACACCGCAGAAAGCGGAGCAAGTCGACTGCGACACCGTAGAAAACGGAGCAAGTCAGCACTGACACCGTAGAAAACGGAGCAAGTCAGCCCTGGCACCAAAGAATGCGGAGAAAGTCAACCCTGACACCGTAGAAAATGGAGCAAGTCAGCCCTGATACAGTAGAAAACGGAGCAAGTCAACTACGACACCGCAGAAAGCGGAGCAAGTCAGCCCTGACACCGCAGAAAACGGAGCAAGTCAGCCCTGACACCGTAGAAAACGGAGCAAGTCAACCACGACACCGCAGAAAGCGGAGCAAGTCAACTCTGACATCGCAGAAGGCGGAGAAAGTCAACCGCGACACTGCAGAAAGCAGAGCAAGTCAACCAATGACCTCCTCGTCGGAGCAATGCTTCGACTCGGAAACAAGTCAAATCACCAACCACTTACGAGTCCTCTCGACTTGTAAGGGAGGAAATTCTCTTGTGAGATCCTTATGACTCTCAAGAGAAAACGCACTTAGGAATCCTCACAATTCCTAAGGAGAAAATACACCTACGAGATCCTCTTGACTCGTAGGGAGAAAAGTCTTTATGAGACCCTCACGGCTCATAAAGTTGAAAAGTCTTAGACAGCAGACCTGAACCTGTTTCCTAAGCCATCGCTACCCTACAAAAAGTTCAAGATGAACTTTTATCTATCATCTATAGGCTACACTTGCTGGAGTAACATGCTCAACAACACAACAGAGAAAAGAAAGCGATGGTCGGAGATAAAAAATGTGTCTTTTATTCATGAATTCAATTGAGTACAAGATACATCATGTAAAAGAATAAAAAGAACATGAATGAAAGCATGTTATTCATAGATTACAAATTTTCAGTCGATACAAAGGCGGCTACTGAGAAGGAGGAATTTTCAACAAATCAGCCAGCTGCTCTCGCGCTCCTTTCAATCCTTTCTCGCAATCGGTCGCCGCAGCCAACTTCGCTTCGACTCGGGCCCGCTGTCGCAAACAAGACGAAAGTTCTTCATCTGTTCCCAGCATGGCAGCTTCGCAGTCCTGCACAACCCGATCCATAGAGTAAAGCACCCATCTCAGCGTCAACCCATCCGAGATGCATCGCTGGAGATTGTCAAAGACAACTTTCAACTGCGCAGCATTCACTTCAACCTGGGCGCGCAACCAGGCAGATTCGCTTGAAGCTACTTTATGTTCTTTTCGCCTCAAGGTCACCTCTTGTTCAAAATGACGAAGAAAAGGAACACTTTGCTCAACCCATGCAGCTCGCTGGGAGTTCAAAGCCGATACTTCCGGAGCGGGACGCTTGAGCTCAATCTCATGCAGGCAAATCTCGATCTTTCTGCTATAATTAACCCAAGACTCGACGACGCCTTCATCATGGAAGTTCACGAGCATCGCCGGCATAGGATTAACCTCAGCAGTAAAGTCTGCAGCAAATGCGAGGGCCTCGACGTCAAGATCCTCGACGATCTCACTCAACATTCACAGGCTATTCGTAGCACCCTGGAAGATGGGCATTTAGCAAAGGGCCATGCTGTTCATGTCAGATTTTTGCATCATTATATTCCCCATTCTTAATCATATTGCAAATAAATAGGTGCTTTTGATCCACGTCTGCTAAATAGTTGCAGGTTACAGGTTCTCGGAACAATACAGTGAAAATGGTAAAAAAAACGCTACAAATGTGAGACTACGACCAACAAATAGATGAATCTGCAAGATGCCGCCTACCAGTTTGAGGAACAAACGAAGATCAGTAAATAGTTCGATTGCACAAAGTACAAAGGCAGCACAAGATTCAAGACTTCAACACGAAGCAAACGGTAAAAGTCCACAACATTCTGCAGTGTGGAAATCTGGAAGAAAATAGAAGATATTCTGAGAACCCAAGTAAAGAAAACAGCAACATGAAGCAACCCAGAGAAAAAGAGCCAGAGAACCTTCAAGACTGCCGTGGAACCGCGGCCAAACAAGGCTTATGGCCGCGGTTCTGCGGCCATATAGAACACGTGTCGGTGTGTCGGTGCGTGTCGGTGGGATTCGGTGCATTGACCCGGTTTTCTTAGGATAGTTTTGTAATTTTAGATGTGGATCAGATATAAACCCCAGGGTTTCTCCTATCTATAAATAGGAAGCCTACAGCTCTTTTTGGAGCATGCATCTTTTTAATTCTAGTTTAGATTTTCAATTCCTTTGTATTGTTCAAGAGTGCATCAATAAAACTAAGTTTTTATTTTGAATCTTTCTTATCTGCATTTTTATTTCTCTGCAATTTTTTACCTGTCTTTATTTATGTGCAAGTTAATTAGGATAATAAAAAATAATAAAAATGAATTTTGTAGCTATTTCCCTAATGAGTGATTAGTTCCTCACTTGTTAGGGTTAGGATTGGGTAGGTTTGAGAGATGGAAATCTCTTACTCCTTTCTTGCCCGTTCAACTTTGTAAATTAGGACTCTATATGAATCAATCATCCACCGCTCACTACGGCACCCTATCCTACGAGATAGCGGTGATTCCTTAGTTAGACCGGTCGTGGTTGATTTAGATAGAGGTTAGGGCTAAGAATTAAGAAAGGACGGACAAGAGCCAAAAGGAAGAAACTATGTTTCTTCCCGATCGCGCTAATCCCCTTTGTTAATTATTACTCTAACACCTATGTTCTTAATTAGGGCAAAGGAAGCGGTGAGAAAATTAACTTTACAAACTAACATAATCCTAACCCTAGCAAGGTTTTAATTCAAATCAATTTCAATTTCAGTTTTTATAGAAATCAAAACCTACCATAAATAGGAATTGACTCGTTAAAACAATAAGAAAAGGCACATTTTCTCTGTGGATCGACCCGTACTCAATCGGCAAGCTACCAAGTGACACCGTTATTGATTGTGGTTAATTCTTTAATTTCAATACGCACGCACGCAAAATCTCTATCAATCAAATGGCACCCTTGCCGGGGATAACGGTAGTTATTTTCTTTTTGTAATTTCGGGTTAATTAAAAATTAAAAAAATCATAAAAACTGAAAATATAAAAACAAAAAAAATTATCATCTTGTTTATTTTTGAAGGGTTTTCGTGTGAATTATGCAGGATCGGAAAGACGAATAGATTCAGATCTGGAGCAACCCAGTGAACAAAACAGCAAACAACAGATTTGAAAAGACAGAGGATAACCTCAACAGAAAACATTAAAAGTTTGGCAGGCTGAGTCAACTCTTTTATCGCGGAACCACCGCAATATCAAGCATTCTTCCGCGGAACCGCGGCACTTTGCTGACGTCAACAAGTGGAAACCTCTCTGTAAGCATTCTTTTCCTCTCTTCTGCCCTCTGTAGTCCTCTGTAAAATTTTCCTGCAGGGTTCTTTGCACAAAACTTCTTCCCCCTCTCCAATAATCAATCTTGTGCAGGATTCTTTGCGCCGCAATAAAAAAAATTTTGGGCAAGTGTTTTGGATTTTTATGTGTTTACTGCTTTGCATTTTTAAAACGGACTTTTAAAGGGTTTTAACACCAATCAGATTGGGTGGGGAGTTCATTACCCTTCCTAGGACTCCAAAAATCACAAAAAGCATTTGCATCAACCCTCGAGTTTATTAAAAAATATTAGACTCGGCCAATAAGGATTGTCGCACTCAATAGGACAAAGGAAAGGTTGTAGACATCGGTCGTTTATCTAAACCTGACTTTGTGGTGCCTAGGCTAGACAAGTGGGAAAGGTAATTTTAAAAGGCCCGTCTCACGGTGAATCGTGAGCGGATCCCTCTTTTCTTTACTTGTGCTTACCTGCCACAATTGGCGGTGAAGAGGCGATTCGAGGATCTCACAACTTGGCCTTTGGAACAGTTAGGAGCAGTCTAGTTGACTTAGGAGACCCTAACTCTAGGCTTGATTGTGCATATTGTGATTGCTTGAAAGTGTGTCTAGCTCCTTATAAAAATTCTTTTGCAAAAATCTTCATAAAAAAAACCACAAAAACAAATTTTTTTACAAACTTGCCATTTTGTCACTAGAAATCCATTGCACACCACTTGCACCCACATCCTCTCATTGGCGTTTTCTTACCCCCACCTTCTATTCTTACCTTTTGACTACACTACACCTCGTTAGTGTATGTCCAGTTGGACTAGGGACTCTAGCGTCCGTTTAGTCCGTATCTCGTTAGTTCCTACTGACGACGCTTTCGACTCCGAAGTCGAAATTCCCTCCACTTATTTACCTTCATCTTCAAATTCATCATCTTTTAAGGAGATGTCGGGATTCAATCCTAACAACCCCTTACCTCCTGTTGAAGCGTGCCCGAACGAATCGCGCTCCAGGATCTCTTCTATCCCATCCGCACCGCACTTCCCACTTGTCTTTCACTTCCGCCGCCAAATGGGGACAACTTCGAAATTAAACCTCACTTCATCAATATGTTGCCCAAATTTCACGGGCTGGAATCCGAAGATGCCTACATCTTCATTAACAAATTCCAGAACGTTTGTGCAATGATGAAGACCATCCAACTTTCTGATGATGCCATAAGGCTACCTGTCATTCCATTCACTTTATGTGACCTAGCTGAAAAATGGCAATATAGCACAGCATCACACTCCATAAAAAATTGGGAAGAGTTTGTTAAGGCTTTTCTTAAAAAGTTTTACCTATACCACAAGACCGCAAAAATTCGCAACGAAATTAATCAATTTTCTTAGCTTCCTTCCGATCCTTTTTGGAAGTGTTTTGAAAGATTTAAGGACCTCTTTGTTCAGTGCCCTCGCCATGGTATCGAGAGATGACAACTTTGCCAAACTTTATACGAAGGACTGAACCCAGCAACTAAGCAGTTGTTGGAAACAATTTGTCAAGGTCACTTTCTTACAAAATCGAGCGAGAAAGCTTGGTAATTTCTCGATGATCTTGCTGAATAAACACTTCAGTGGGAAAGCACTAAGACCACTTCATCTACTTCATCAGGTCAGTTTAGGACAGGCATATATCAACTTAATATGTCGATTGCAATGAAGGCCGAAATGGCTGCACTCACGAAAAAACTAGAAGCAATTGAGAGCAAATTCTCATCGCCTTCTCCTGCCCCTGCTTTACCCACTCGCACTATTTGCGCTTGTTATTCGGATCCGTCCCACCTAACCGAAGAGTGTCCTTACAACCCACATGTTCAAGGACAAGATCAAGTCAATGCTGCCTTTTAGCAAAGACAAAGAAATGATCCATACTCTTCAACTTTTAATCCTGGTTGGAGAAGCCACCCAAATTTCACCTGGAATCAAAATCAACAACAATTCCAAGGCAATAACAACTTTCAAAGGCCTCCTCCACAACAACAAGCCCATCAACAAACTCAGTATCAGCAACCTTTCCAACCCTAACCTTACCAAAACCAAATGAACAATTTTGTACCAAACAATTCTTATCCTCAAAACAATTTTGTTTAGCCGAATAACGATAATGTTTCCTCGCTAGAACGAAGTCTGGATGTGTTTTTAAAAAAATCTACACAATTCTCAGCCAGCATCCAATCGTCCATTCAGTCTTTGGTGCAACATACTGCTTCACATCATCAGAGCATCAAAACAATTGAAGCCCAAATTGCACAACTGAATGCTGCGCTAAGCGAGCGAGAAAAGGAAAAGCTTTCGTTTCAACCATTGCCAAATTCCGGTCACACACACAACGCACATGTTACTTATGAACAACAAAATCATAATGTAAATGCTGTGACTATGTTGAGATCTGGAAGAGTGCTGCACAATAATGTGGGTATTAGTGATGACACCCCGGCCGCTGCATCTTCTTCTTCTTCCGATTCTTCTTCTTCCTCATCATCATCTTCTTCTTCTTCAGAGCCTGTTCTTCACTCTTCACAAGGCTCTACTTCTTCTAATTCGAACGGACCCACATCTCACTCCACGAAAACACCAATACTGGAATCCGTTCCAACTCCGCAATCTACTCCACAAACATTGGACTCAACAAATTTTCAAAATATTCCATTTCCAAACAGGTTGAGATCCAATAAACCAAGTCCACAAATGGAGAAGATTGTGGAGTTATTCAAACAGGTTAGCATTAACATACCTCTTTTGGATGCAATCCAACAAGTCCCTTCTTATGTTAAAATTTTAAAGGACTTATGCACCAAGAAGAGGAAGTCGTAGGTACCTAAGAAAGTATTCATAGCTAGTGCAGTGAGTAATGCTCTTACCAAACCTTTACCTCAAAAACGTAAGGACCCTGGCTGTCCTACAATTTCAATAACAATTGGGGATAAGAACATCAATCGCACACTTTTAGATCTTGGTGCCAGTGTTAATTTGCTTCCTTATTCAGTATATGAGCAATTAGGCGTTGGAGAGCTGAAACCCACATATTGTACTCTCCAAATGGCCGACCGGTCCATCACCCATCCTAGGGGTGAGTTAGAAGATATGTCGATCAAAGTAGGGGACGTCATTTTCCCTGTTGATTTCATTGTTATGGACACACAACCTGTAGCTAATCCCGGAGTCAAATTCCGGTGATACTTGGTCGACCATTCCTTACGACTTCTAATGCGGTGATCAATTGTCGAAATGGTTCGATGAACCTATCTTTTGGAAACATGAAAATTGAACTCAACATTTTTAAGTTGGGGAATCAGCCCTCCGAACCTAATGCGAATATACTTGATGTTTGCTCGATCCAAGAGATCACCCAGGAGGATTGTGAGCTTGAAAAATTTCTGTTCGATCACAACGATTTTGACGCCAACAGTGCGTTCCTCTTTGAATCTGACACAGCTTTCACACCGATAATGATTACGAGTGTTTCACTTTCACGAACGATTTTGATGATTCACCACCCGAGTTTGAGTCCTTTGAATTTTCTGATGAGTTACATGAACCATCCGACTCGGTTGCTTACACTCGCTTCGAACCTCTATTGGAATCCTTTGGGTTCGAGATAGTTTCACCAATTTTACCTTCAATTGTTTCACTTCCAAAACTCAAACTCAAGCTGTTGCCGTCTCACCTTAAATACGCTTACTTAGGTAAGAATGAGACCCTTCCTGTTATCATATCGGCATCTCTAGCCCTCGAGCAAGAGAAATCCCTTTTTACGGTCTTACAAAATAATCGGCAAGCTTTTGGCTGGACTATGGCGGACATCAAGGGGATTAGTCCTCTCATAGTTGAACATCATATACATATGATGGATGATGCCAAGCCAGTAAGGGATCCACAGAGACGCCTCAACCCTATCATGAAGGAGGCTGTTAAAAAGGAGATTGTAAAATGTCTTGATAGTGGTATCATTTACCCTATCTCTGATAACCAGTGGGTTAGCCCCATTCATGTTGTCCTAAAGAAATCGGGCATAACGGTCATAAATAATGAGGCGAATAAGTTAATAGCTACTCGCACCCAAACTGGGTGGTGAGTTTGCATTGATTATAGAAAACTCAACGCCGCGACACGGAAAGACCACTTTCCATTACCTTTTATTGACCAAATGCTAGAACGATTAGCTGGGCATGAATTTTACTGCTTTTTGGATGGCTACTCCGGCTATAATCAAGTTCCCATCGCCGAAAAGGACCAAGACAATACCGCATTTACTTGTCCTTTCGGTACATTCGCTTACCGTCGCATGCCTTTTGGGTTATGCAATGCACCCGCTACTTTCCAGCGGTGTATGATGGGAATTTTTTCAGACATGGTTGAAAAATTCTTGGAGATTTTTATGGATGATTTCTCCATTTTCGGCAACTCCTTTGATGGGTGTTTGCTACATTTATACACAGTTATTACCCGATGTAGGGATAAGAACCTCACTTTAAACTGAGAGAAATGCCACTTTATGGTACGAGAAGGTATTGTCTTAGGACATATCATCTCGCAAAATGGTATCGAGGTTGATAAAGCTAAGATTGAAGTCATTTGAAATCTTCCTCCTCCCAAGTGCGTCAAAGACATCCGAGCCTTCCTTGGCCATGCCGGTTTCTATAGACTGTTCATCAAGAATTTTAGCAAGATAGCTAGACCCTTGACTCTTTTGTTGGCCAAGGACACCACGTTTGATTTTGACTCAACCTGCATGAAAGCGTTCGAGTTATTGAAACACTCACTTATTTCCGCTCCCATTCTTTCATCTCCTGACTGGACGCATCCATTTGAAATTATGTGCGATGCATCTGATTTCGCCATTAGTGCCGTCCTTGGACAGCACATAAATAAGATGCTGCACGTAATTTATTACCCTAGCCGAACATTAAACGAGGCCCAATTAAATTACACAACAACTGAAAAAGAATTCTTAGCTGTTGTGTTTGCACTAGAGAAGTTCAGGCCCTATTTAATCGGCTCTCCAGTCATCGTTTACACTGACCACTCAACTCTTCGCCATCTTTTTGCGAAGAAGGATGCTAAATCTCGGCTTATACGTTAGATCCTCCTACTACAAGAGTTCGATCTTGTCATCAGGGACAAAAGAGGATGTGAAAACGTAGTCGCCGACCACCTTTCACGCCTTCCTTCTTTGCCTACACTTCAAATTCCTATAACTGACATTTTCCCAGATGAGCAGCTCTTAACCGTATCATGCGAACCTTGGTTCACGGATATCGTAAATTATTTAACCACCGGACTGATACCAAACGATTGGTCGAATCAGGACAGACTCCGTTTCCTGTCCCAAGTAAAACATTTTTTCTGGGATGAACCGTATCTCTTCAAATACCGTTCCGACCAAATCATTCGTCGGTGTGTCCCCAACAGCGAGTTTAAGAGCGTGCTGTCATTCTGTCACGATCAAGCGTGTGGCGGCATTTTGGCCCCAAAAAGACAGCAGAAAAATCTTGCAGTGTGGCTTGTACTGGCCACGACTTTTTAAAGACGCATATGAATACTGCAAGGTATGCTCCCGGTGCAAACACTTGGGCCGGATATCTCGGAGAAATGAAATGCCGCTCCAACCAATTTCGGTTGTTGAAATTTTTGATGTTTAGGGGATAGACTTTATGGGACCATTTCCCAATTCCTTTGGGAACATGTATATTCGACTGGCTGTTGACACATTATCGTTAGATTTCTCAAAGAGAACATTTTTTCTCGGTTTGGGAATCCTCGCGTGATTATCAGTGATAATGGATCTCACTTTTGTAATAGGACTTTCTAGTCCTTAATGCGAAAATACTCCATTACTCACAAGTTGTCAACACCGTATCATCCCCAAACTTGTGGGCAAACCGAGATTTCAAATCGGCAGATTAAACAAATATTGGAGAAAACGGTTTCTAAAAACCGTAAAGATTGGTCATCAAAACTTATTGATGCCCTTTGGGCATTCCGAACTGCCTTTAAGACCGATCTTGGCATGTCTCCATATAGGTTTGTTTATGGAAAGGCTTACCACCTTCCAGTTGAAATAGAGCATAAGGCATTTTGGGAAATAAAAGAGTTGAACTTATCTTTGGGAGATGCGGGCAGCAATAGAAAGCTGCAATTGAACGAATTGAACGAGCTGCAGGATGAAGCCTATGAGAACGCAGTAGTTGTTAAAAACCGAACGAAGCTGTTCCACGATAAACACCTTATGCGAAAAACTTTCAAACCTGGTCAACAGGTTTTACTTTACGACACTCGGTTACATTTCCATCCCGGCAAGCTCAGATCTCGATGGAAAGGGCAATTTTTGATATGCACTGAATATCCGCACGGTGCGGTCGATCTAGAAACTCGGAGGACGGTTCACTGTTTAAAGTGAACGGATATCGACTTAAACCGTTCCTCACTGTGGACCCTTCGGAGGAGCTCCTGTTTTTGCAGGAGCCGATTTATATTGACCGATCTTCCTCCATCTACCCCTAAATTTCAATTATCTAGCCAAAACACTGTTTCAAACAAGTTTGGGGGTATGTATCATTTGTAATTATATAAAAATAACATAAAAAAATGAAAATTTGAAAATAAAATTTTTTTGGGTATTTTTGTAAATTTCCAGAATTAATAAAATAAAAATAATTTTTTTTATTTACAATTAATTTCCTCTCTTTAAGAGGGGCTTTTTTACAAATAACCAACACTCCTCCCCTATAAATAACACCCGACCCCTCTGTTTTCATAACCCTTAAATCAAAATCTCCTCAGAAAACCCTAGCCGCCGCTGAAGATCTTGCAGAGAGATCCCACTACACCGCCGCGCATCCGCCATCGAACCTGCCTCTGTGCTGCACAGCCGCTGCGCTCCAGTGTCTTCTCCCTCTGAAATTTTCAGAGGTGGTTCGTTTTTTAAAACTCCTCTCTATTAAAATATTTTTTAGATTTGTGAATTTTCTGTGATGGCGCCAAATATGCAGTTAGAACATGATTTCTTACAAATTTTTTACACATGATATATGGGAGTTATTTTGCTGATGAAATCACACGGATGGGTGGAATTTTTTAATCTATAATCACCCCAATGATTACGCCCTTCCAGATCTAGTCACTCGTTTTTACGAGTGCATGGAAGAAGACTGCCGTACACAATACGGTTTTATCAAACTACTTTGGGACGATAGGGAGATAATTATCGACAGTGACTTCATCCATGAAGTCACTTTAATCCCTAGATTACCTGTTCACAATCAACCCCTTCAATTTGAAGATTACTTACCCTTAATGGGTAACGACAGTTCAAGGGAACCAAGAAAGGGAATACAGGCTAGAACCCTGTTCGCTAATGTTTTAACCGTGTGCCTGTGGGCATAAAATAATATTTTTGTGAATTCCCATAATACCACATTTTTCACCCCGTCATTTTATATCGTGCACACCCTAATGATTAGGAACCCTAGATTTGATGTGTGCACGGTTTTGCTTTATTCAATTGGTGCTGGCAAAAGGGCTGCGAATTACCCATGCCCCATGTTAGTAACACAACTGTGTCACTATTTCCTCCCTGTCGAGGAATTTGAATTCTACATGCATGGAGGTATACCCATCAGGTCTCTCATTGAGGGCGTATCCACGTCCTATACCCGCTTGGCCGCTGTTTGGTCATGAACAGAACCGGCTGAACACGTGCCCGCCAGAACACCCAGCTCCAGCTCGACCGCGAACGAGGAAGAGCTCACCCCCATAGAACATACACGTTTAATGAGAAGGGCCATTAGAGAGATTGACAATTTGACGGGAATGATGAGGCAGCATGATCAACGCCTAACACAAGTAAAGCAGGGGATCAGAACCCTGCTGGCGCGAGAGGAGCGTTCCCGCTCACGTTCTAGGGGATGCCGAGGGCCTGAGCAGTAAGGGCACTGCTTTTGGTAAGTTTGGGGGAGGAGGTGGTTGTAAATAGTTATCATTGCATTGCATATTTTTAAATTTTTGTACATATTTTTTTCTTTTTTCTTTTGCATGTTTAATTCTGCATTGCATCTTTATAAAAAATTATAAAAATTAAAAAATGAAAATAAAATATATATATATATATATATATATAATAAAATCAAATAAAAATTGAAAATTTTTAAAAAATTATAAAAATTGAAAAATTAAATTTTGACCAAAATTGACTTAAGTTTGACAAGACGGTTGACTAGTTAGGAAAAACTAGATCCTAAACTTAGTAAATTAAAAACCCTAAAAATAACCTTTCTTAAAATTTAACGGTAGAAAATATATGTCCTTGTAGTTTGCTTAGAAATAGGCAAATTTTGAATTCACTTCTTGGGCTAAGTCAAAACAAGGGAAGAGTATTGAAATTTTTATTGAAGTGTAAGTCTGAAAAATAATTCCGATCCTTAAGTCTAAATTCTCAAAATATATACCCTACAACTCGCACAAACACGCACCTTGAAATTTGGAATAGTAGAGGATACCTTGAATGCTCTTGTCTAAAATCCTTAGTATGAAGAAAAATAAAATATTAAGTGTGAATAAAGAGATATAAAAAAAATGAACACTGGTTTTATAATTACATAAGGCTGCGTAAAATAAAAAAATATATAGCAAGGGTGCTTTATCACCTAGTGCCTTAGACCAACTGGTTTGGGAGTCACTGCTAAAGCCTTAGGTATTACAGGACGAGGAATTACGCCTTAATGCACAAACACATTTTGTAATCGGTCGTTAGTACCTCAAGAAGTATTAACGGTCGTATGAAGAATGTGTGAGCAATTTCATCTAAAATTCACCAACTAAAAAAATACTTTGGACGATGGAAAAGAGTATAATAGCTTGAATTGAATTTCCAAGTGTAGGGGTGCTACATACACACACGTAGGGTATATGATTGGGGTTTGGATGAGAGATATGAATGAAAAATAGGGCTTATATCTTCAGTAGAGATGATAAAAATTCCTAAGTTGAGATGGAAGCTTAGAAGGAAAATTCAAAAGATGCTGAAAGCTAAATAAATTTACAGAACATATACAATCTTAAGTTAAATGATAAGTGAGCGTGAAAAATACGGGTTGATAATTTCTGAGTTAAAGATAATAGAATTTCTTGCTAGAACACCGACTTGAAGAATGAAAGTCAATAGGCCAAATTGATTAGATTTTGTGGGTAGTATCCGCTGAAAACCCTCAGGAGACAACACTTCTTCTACTATGGACACCTAAAGGTTTAACGGCTTATTGCACGAGCTCAGTGCAATCGCGATTCCCTGCGAAAGTGTGGTTAGGTTTTTTCGAGAATAAATTGGTTTCGCTCAGGACGAGCAAAAGATAAGTTTGGGGGTATTTGTTCATGTCAGATTTTTGCATCATTATATTCCCCATTCTTAATCATATTGAAAATAAATAGGTGCTTTTGATCCATATCTGCTAAATAGTTGCAGGTTACAGGTTCTCGGAACAATACAGTGAAAATGGTAAAAAAAACGCTTCAAATGTGAGACTATGACCAACAAATAGATGAATCTGTAAGATGCCGCCTACCAGTTTGAGGAACAAACGAAGATCAGCAAACAGTTCGATTGCACAAAGTACAAAGGCAGCACAAGATTCAAGACTTCAACACGAAGCAAACGGTAAAAGTCCACAACATTCTGCACTATGGAAATTTGGAAGAAAATAGAAGATATTCTGAGAACCCAAGTAAAGAAAACAGAAGAAAACAGGAACATGAAGCAACCCAGAGAAAAAGAGCCAGAGAACCTTTAAGACTGCCGCGGAACCGCGGCCAAACAAGGCTTATGGCCGCGGTTCCGCGGCCATATAAAACACGTGTCAGTGTGTCGGTGCGTGTCGATGGGAGTCGGTGCATTGACCCGGTTTTCTTAGGGTAGTTTTTTAATTTTAGACGTGGATCAGATGTAAACCCTAGGGTTTCTCTTATCTATAAATAGGAAGCCTACAACTCTTTTTGGAGCATGCATCTTTTTAATTCTAGTTTAGATTTTCAATTCCCTTGTATTGTTCAAGAGTGCATCAATAAAAGTAAGTTTTTATTTTGAATCTTTCTTATCTGCATTTTTATTTCTCTGCAATTTTTTACCTGTCTTTATTTATCTGCAAGTTAATTAGGATAATAAAAAAATCATAAAAATGAATTTTGTAGCTATTTCCCTAATGAGTGAGTAGTTCCTTACTTGTTAGGGTAAAGATTGGGTAGGTTTGAGAGATGGAAATCTCTCACTCCTTTCTTACACGTTCAACTTTGTAAATTAGGACTCTATGTAAATCAATCACCCACCGCTCACTACGGCACCCTATCCTACGAGATAGCGGTGATTCCCTAGTTAGACCGGTCGTGGTTGATTTAGAGAGAGGTTAGGGCTAAGAATTAAGAAAGGACGGACATGGGTCAAAAGGAAGAAACTATGTTTCTTCCCAATCGCGCTAATCCCCTGTGTTATTTATTACCCTAACATCTATGTTCTTAATTAGGGCAAACGAAGCGGTGAGAAAATTAACTTTCCAAACTAACCTAATCCTAACCCTAGCAAGGTTTTAATCCAAATCAATTTCAATTTCAGTTTTTATAGAACTCAAAACCTACCACAAATAGGAATTGACTCATTAGAACAATAAGAAAAGACACGTTTTCCCTGTTGATCGACCCGTACTCAATCGGCTAGCTACCAAGCGACACCGTTATTGATTGCGGTTAATTCTTTGATTTCAATACGCACGCACGCAAAATCTCTATGTAACATTTCAAAAAAAATAAAATATTATTTTTGGGGAATTTTTATAATTTAATAATAAAATATTGAATATTTTAAATAAGGCGGTATAATTAAAATCCCGAAAAATGGGGAAAAATTTGGAAAATTAAAGAAATTATTAAAAGAGGGTGTTTTATGTGAATTATGCAATTTTAAGTTTTTATGATTAATTATATGATAATTTAAGTGCTAATCGCGATTAAAAATCGCTAATCACGCTTTAAACATGTTTTGTGCAAACATGCACCATATCTTTTTTTCACACTTGTTGCATTTTTACCACATGTTTTATGGGTGCATGGATTTTGTTTTGGGGTCACTATTGAGGAGAGAAGGAAATTAGAAAAGAAAAAAAAAGAATAGAATAAGAAGTATGGGTTAGAGAGAGAAAGAGTGGGTGAAGGTCAACTCTTGTCTT
This sequence comes from Agapanthus africanus, assembly GCA_030015575.1. Taxonomy (NCBI): domain Eukaryota; kingdom Viridiplantae; phylum Streptophyta; class Magnoliopsida; order Asparagales; family Amaryllidaceae; genus Agapanthus; species Agapanthus africanus. Next base: position 533,519,048 of record JASDDO010000016.1, read on the forward strand.
GATGCCATTCCCTCTCCATTTCTTCACTCATTTCCTCTCCCCTCTCCTCTTCTTTCTGCTGTTGCTGCTGCTCCCTCCCTCCCTTCTTCATCTCCCCAAAACTCCATGCTAAACACTCCAAAACCCAAACCCTATTTTATAAAAAAGATGCACAAGCTCACTAGCTACCCCATGGACCAAGAAAGAGAAGATTTTGAGGACTTTGAGCAACTCAAGAAAATTCTTGAGTTGCCAAATGAGGTATTTTTTGAATCATAAGCTTAGTTTTCCCATTACTTTTACCCCCATGTGAGATTAAAACCAATATCGTGTAGTTTAGGTGAACTTTGAAAACTCTAGTTAGGGTTTAGGGAAACCTTGGGTTGTAATGTGTAATTAAGCTCAGTAGAGGCCACACTAACCCCCTAGTGCTAGAATTCAGGCCTGAAACAAATACTAGAACACAGGAATACGGATTTAGAAAATCCGATATCGGGAAATTGTGGAATCTGTGAGGGCTAAATGAAATTTGCTATTACTCGGAGACTCTGAAAATTATTTTGCAAGCACAGAGAGATGTGCAGGCACCTAGGAAGCTACCACCAAAACCCTAGCCACTGACTCCTTTTCCAGGCCGCAAATTTAATCTTTCTGGCCGCAAATTGTGGCCAGATCAGGGTAGAAGTGGTTCGTGTTGGTTCTGTGGTCCTTTTATCAGTAAAATAGACCCTTGGCATATGCAAAATTGACCAATTTGACCTAGGGTAAAATCTGGGACCTTTTTCCTAAGTTACTGTTTTGATTCGGAGTTTCGTTTTGCGTATTTTGAATTGGATTTCTAGTATTGTGTTTTACCTCGATCACTTGACGTTTGTACGACGATATCGAGAATTGTTTGATGGTTTTGAAAGCGTAGTCCATAGGTTCTAACCTATAGGTCTTAGCGCGTTGTTTGGTTTTCTCGATGTGAATTTAAGGGCATTTGCGATTGTGTTATCTTGTAGGTACCTTCTCGAGGGCTTCATACGATGAAGTGGATGAAGGCGACATCGACACCGACATGCAGGATGCAAGGTGAGTAGATTATATCTACGGGGGAAGTCGGGTGGATGGCGTATAGCACCCCCGCAGTTCGATACTTAGTATACTAGACATATACTATATTTATATATATGATAGCGTTATGTGTGATATGGATATTCTAGATGTGATTAGGTGTACTATGGATAGATTAGGGTTTAGAAATAAACTAGTATAGTTCCTAGTTGCGAACCCTAGAATAGGTTTACACCCACCCACACACACATGCTTGCTTGTTATACTTATACCCGGATGATGAGGATAGTGTATGATATTAGGAGATGAGTCGATGAGATTGGGCATAGTGCCATGAGATCGGTGATATAATGTTCGTATTTGGGATACGACATGAGATTTTAGCGGGCCTTTGGACGTGTGTTTCACACACGCATTATATTTATATAGATGGTATCGATTTGTACTAGACTTAGATCAGTACCCCAGATCATGAGATATGATGATAAGGATACCAGATAATTGATGAGATGAATGTGATATTGACCCGTACCCAGCTTTTGGGATGCCGTACGATGATTTACCGTACGAGCTTTATATTGATGATAGATCCGCACTCATGACTCGAGGATGTCATATGATATTGTATCGTACGCGGTACCTTTGAGGCGGGATCACCGACTATTATATTTATATATATGTATATATCGACTCAGATTTAGATGGTTTCCGTACACCTCCTGATCGACTTGTTAGTTAGAGCTGTAGTTTGGCTAGTAGATGTTAGGCTAGGCCGATATCATACCTATTTCAAAAACTAACGAATCAGAAGTATTTTAAAGATATGCAAAGGGATTCTACGGATATTTTCAAAAGACGCATCTTTTCTTAAAAACACCGTAGCCCTTATTTTTCTAAAAACCCCGATTCGTCTTCTTTCAAATGGCAAAATGGTATGACATAGATATATTTATGTAGATTCTGCACTGTTGTGGTTATTATTCATTTTCTGCATATTCTTGCTGTTCGCATCGCATTGCATGTTAAATATGTTTATTGTTATATTAAAACCATGCTGATAGGACACCGGCACCATTATCGATGATGCATATGTTCTACGTACACCTGCTTGCCGGCTCACACACTTCATCATCGATAATTGCCATGTCACTACACAGTAGGATTATTGCATCAGGATATGATCCCTTGCATGGCATACTTGTGTACATACCTATTGTACACTCATACTTGTGCACATACCTATTGTACACTCATACTTGTGTACTTACATAATGTACACTCATACTTGTGCACATACCTATTTTACACTCATACTTGTGTACTTACATATTGTACACTCATACTTGTGTACTTACATATTGTACACTCATACTTATGCACATACCTATTGTACTTTCATACTTGTGTACTTACATATTGTACACTCATACTTGTGCACATACCTATTGTACACTTATACTTGTGTACTTACATATTGTACACTCATACTTGTGCACATACCTATTATACTTTCATACTTGTGTACTTACATATTGTACACTCATACTTATGCACATACCTATTATACACTCATACTTGTGTACATACATATTGTACACTCATATTCTGTACACATACATACTTGCACATACATAGACGATTCTGTCTTGATTTTGGAGATTTGGGAACCGCAAGATGTATTTTAAAACTGTATTCATTTTAAAAGAGCGGTTTCCGTCAATATATGCATACTACTATTCCATGCCGCATGATATACTGATATACATACATTTCTTTTACATGTCGCATATATCATGCTTTATGATTATACGCATTGAGATATGTTGTTTCCATGATATTTCTGGATTTGGGAACCGTGGGTATTTCAAAAGAAAATATGTATTGTTTTAAAAACCCGGTTACCCTTGATATGATATTTCAGGACGTCCACCATGTGTTTTCTCGGTTCTGAGAGCGACATGTGAAACCCGATTCGAGGAGAGGTAGGCACCGTCTGCGGGTACATGTTGGGCCCGGTGAAGTACCCCGGGGCAAGAAGACTCGTATATGTTAGACGGTGAGCCTGGCAGGGGAGCACTACCTACCGGTGATAGTATTTGAGCTCGGCGGATATCTGGGGGATACTGACCGGAGTTGAGAGATGAGACGGGCCGATCCGGACTGACGGAGCCCCATATATATGAGGATTTACGTGCCGATGTTAGGCACAGGTTTCATGATGTTTTCGAGTGTCGATACTTGACACTCAGGTTCCATGATTTGATACGTCGCGAGCGACTCATGTTGATTTACATCCTCATACTTCCATGCATATGCTTTATGATATTTACATGCATGATGCTTATTGTCATTGGGTGACACGTGGACGATTTCCACATATATATAGTTGACATTGATGATATTGATCACATAGTTGGATGATATCCACATATTCATAGACTTCATGATATGGTCGACATTGATCATACCTCATATTTATGATATGTTATTACCTGAGGCATTGGCACAAGCACCTGGCACTACACTCATGTATAGATGTTACATTGCCACCTTATCATGCTTCAGACTTATTCATTTGAGGTTTATATATATATCTGATCGTTTTGACCTAGGATTGTGTCATACATACAATTTCTTCTCTGTGATGTTTTTTATTCACGAGTTGGCAACTCACCCCCGTTGTGCCACAGTTCTTGTAAGTTTTGCCGTACAGGTTCTATTACGGCTTTTCTGGCACACTGCTTCCTTTCTGGGTGATTGCATTGGTAGGTGGGTTCACTCGCATCGTGACCATCCTTGTATTAATTTATTCAATTGTATCTAGTAATTCCATCAACCACACTTGTATATTGTTTCAGATTTAGAAAACTAGTTATGTATTGTTTCGACCTTAGAGTCGCGCGTTGTAGTATTATGGTTTTCATGCTGATTTTGAGTTTTCCTTTGAGTTTTGATCCTCGCCCTTCGGCGTTGTATATTATACTGCTTGCGTGGTTGTGACCGTCGATTGATGAAGAGCTAGCTCCCGCTTGGGGATGCCTTTTATCATTGTATATATATTATTCATGTTGTACCCCGTTTGGGGCCAGTATTTACAAAGGAAACTCTGCCGAAATTTTCAGAAAAGATTAGAGATTTTAAAAATGCATATTCGGCTTACTTATTTAAAAAATGTGTTTTCTTCACTTCTTAAAACTAGTTTTCCTTATTTACTCCTTAAAAATGGTTTTAGATTTCTGGGCTTTTGGCTTACTTGAATTAGATGGGGTCCTATAGACTTCATATGATTCAAGGGTCAGTCACGGGTTATTTCGGGTCGTGACACTCTATCAATCACCTGCCGGCATTGGGATTCGAGACTCGAAGGGAGCTGGAGTCGGTACAATTGCTGCAAAACAAATCATGGTCAAGTGTCGACTCGGGAACTAAAGAGAAATACACGAGCGATGGAGTCTACTATACCGGCTGTGGCGGATGGCGTAATTGGGAGTACCGGAGGTGCGGCTATCCCCTCGTCTCCTCCTCCGATCCGTGACGCTGCGATCAATATAAAGAAGACTTAGCAACAGTACGGCTATTCATAAAAGAAAGAAAGAAACAATAGCTGAAGGATATACTAACCAATACCAGCGGGCGGAGCGACTTTCGACTGGAAGGAGAAATGAGGGTTCAGCACCTGATACAAATGGTCAAAAGGACTCCTGCAGAGTTGCGACAATACACGATCAGTACAAAGAAGACGGTGTTCATAGTTCAACTAAATAAATCGCGAATCTATACCTTCCAGCATTTCGGAGGACATAGGAGAAGGCGAGGGAACAACAACCGTTATGGCGGCGACCGGAGGTGCTTCAGATGGAACAATTTCTACGTTCACTGCACCTAAAAACAAAAATCATCAGAAGAAGCTGAACGGAATTGTAAAATAATAGGAGAACAATGACTCAAGACTTACCTGACGGGTCATCAACCAAAACCGCGACGGAAGCATCACCAGGCGTTGTAGCTTCTTCCTCTCCTTCAGAGGAGTAGTCTCTGTGCCCATGGCTTCATCCCTTGATTCGACAAGGGCCGTCGTGACACTCGCGATGCCCGCCGATACCAGGAAGCCACAAGGAGAAAGAGCGGCGGTTTGGGCAGTCCCAGACTCCCGAGAGAGAGTATCCACTTTGGGCTCTGTGGTCGCCATCGTCTCGCCTGCCATCTTATTGCCAGGACTTGGCCCTGCGGGATATAATGTATAAGAATTTGCAGATCGAGTTCTAATAAAAAGACCGGGCATTACGTTACCTTGCAAAAGATTCTGGGTTGCCTCCCGAGCCGCACGCGCAACCTGTCTATCGGCGGTAAACAGGGCGACTGGAGCACCCTCTGAAGGAATAGCGACAGATGGAGTGGTTCTTGAGCCTGCACCTACAGCTAAAGCGGCATCACGTTCCTTCGCTGCGCGCTTCCTGCGTTTCTTTTCGGTATGAGCAGTGAGAAGCAATATCTTCAAGACCTCTGTCAAAAGGACGTCATCGTCCGAACCATGCTCTGACTCTGGAGCCGTTACGGCGTCTGTCATCGGCTGCTTGAGCGAAGCCTCTTGCGGTAATACTGGGGGAGCTGGGGCCTCAATAGCTGGCTCTGAAAGCATCGCCGCATCACCACGCGGGATCGGCACCGCACTCGGGATAACCTGAGTCAAGATAGTCCATGCAATAAGATGAAAGTAAGGGTCAGAGCATGAATGAAGAAAGGAATGAAGACACAATGAGTTAAATTATACCAAGGCCTAAGGAAGCACGGAGCCTCTCTTCCTCTTCGAATGTTTTGAGGGAAGCAGCGAGAGCCTTTTCGACAGAGATACCTGTTGAAGAAGAAAGCGTCAATAAAAGCATAATAATAAGCAAGGAATGAACGGGAAAAATACAACTGAAGTATACCTGACTTCACGATGGTGATCAGCGCCGCTTCTTCACAAGCTAGTCACTCGGAAGCCACGAGGGCAGCCTGGAGATCGGTATCATCCGCAGGCATGATAAATAAACCCTCATTGGTCCCATACTCGCACAAACCTTCGCTGTAGGGAGCATGAGGCTCCTGGTCGAGTACGACATCGGCAGAAAACAGTGACTTCTTCTTCTTTCGCGAGCGAGCGCCAGCAGCCGATGGCAAAAGCTTGCGCTTGGCGGGCAATTTTGGGCGACGAGTCCCGATCTCCGTACCCATGCCAGACTCCAGGGAAGCGGCAGCTACCGCTTCTACAGGAACACGGGGTAGAGGCTTATCAGGAAAGGCGCGCGGGACCACAACCGCAACAGCTTCTCTTAAGGAAGGACGAACGGTGGTCCGTCGCTTCAAGGGAACGTCTGGATTACAGGCTGGGACAACACCCTTGCGATCATGCAGTAACCGATTTTCTTCCCTAATAACAGCACCCGTCGCATGTTGGTACCACGCCACATATGCGTTCGACGCTTTCGGAACGCAGCTTGGCTCACTGATAAAAAAGTTAGACCCGATGCTTAGCCACATGAAATGGTGCAGCACGCTACGGATACCCTCCTCTGTAGCAACCGGCTCAGCTAAAAAGGCCTCTAGCAGGACACCCCGATCGTAGCTCGACTGTTGAGCGAAACGGTGCGGTTTGTACCTCATGAACAACGCCGAGTCATTCTGCCTGAACACTAAAAAGCCCGGCCTGATTGAGTACAAATGCAGAATCTCCCGAGTCTTCAATATAGGGGACCCGTCTTCGAAGGTGTCGTGCAGCGGCTGCACCGTTTTTGTGGATTCCTTGTCGATGGTTAAGACCTTATCGACAAAGGTCATGCCGTCCCCGACCATACACGGGCAAAGGACCAAGCCCCAAGCCTCTCGCTGTGACGGATCTAAAGCAGAAGCGTCAACTAGGAACATGACCCAAGGAAAATTATAGCTGTCATAGAAACGGGGCCACTTGTGGACTCCGAAAGCGTCGAGCACATGAAGCTCGATCCACGACTTGAAATAATGCAGCGCGAGGTTTACAGGCTGCACCCCCGGTTGAGTAGTGTCTGCCGCCAAGCTAAGGCCATGATACAGGTGAGTCAGCCCAGCGATCCCGACGGCCACTCGCGTCCCGGCAACCATTCGGTAGGCGGGGTAAAATACCGATGGCCTCATATAGCGAGGGTGCATCGGAAGCACGAACCGGTTCAACCACAAGCCAATAAACCTCAGGAAGAACGTCTTTTCATCGACGTCTGAAGCAGCAAGCTCTGCGAAAGGAACGATGTGGGTATCCGGAATGAAGAAGTTTTTTAAATCTGCTTCCGCTGTCGGCTGGCTATCCAAACCAAAACCAAACGGGTCATCGAGTTTGGTGAATTTCGCAGCTTGTTTTGACAAAACTTCCAGGTGAAGAAAGCAGGCGATGAAATCTGCGAAGCTGGCCCCATGCCTTCCGGATTCGAGAAACAGACCCTTATAAATATTCAACACCTTGATCAGACTCGGGAATCGATGTTGAATAGCATTATCTGGAGTAAGACCCATCACCACTGATTTGGTGGCGAAGATGTACTCGTCAGAAGGAAGTAGCTCCTCATAATGTTCTCCCCTGACGGGTAAGTCGGAGATCTCCGCGAACTCCTCCAAGGAGATTGAAACTTCCCGATCTGATAGAAGGAAGGTGTGAGTCGGGACATTCCATTGTTCCAAGAAAGCTTTTACCCACCATACAAGGGGCGTGGAATACTGGAAGAGAGATGCATAAACTGCGGGGTACAACCTGAGCTTCAGCAGCAGTGATTTCTTGGCCGACAAGATGTATCGAGCCCACTGCAAATACCCGGCTGAATGGCGAGGAGTCAAGCCTATCATGTATGGCTGTCCCCAAGGGCGCGACTCGTCTTGACATATACGCCGCCCCAGAATATCTAAAGCCATTGAGGGCTGGAGGCATCCATCCATAATCCAGTTAACCTCCTCCACCGCGTAATTCACCTGGGGTGAGTCAGCATAATTAATGGCGGAGATTGGCTCTGAAGGCACCACAGAAGAGAAGCTGCGTCGACCCTGGATGATTTGATTGTACCACGACTTCCATAGATGAAGAGATTTCTGCTCCGGGTCGTGATCTTTTATGAGCGTGAATACTTCCCTATCAACGGGCGTGTCAGCAAATGCGCTCTCCGGACGAACAAATGGGAAAGAAGTGTTAAAAGATATAGTACCTGCGCGAAAAAGAACAAGAATTAGCTGTCAATGCTACAGTCCAAATTCTGACACTTGGTACTTTAAATTTGTACCACACTGCAACGCAGTGGAAAGGGACCCAGGGGGACCCACAAAATCAAGATGATGGCTCAACATTGGTAAGACAATCACTCATTAAAGAATAAATCCTAAAAAAGATCCTCATTTAATGAGAGACTCCTCGGGCCAAGGAGTTCAACTCCCTCGAGAGCAGCGCTCTGCAACAGAAACCACATCTGTCATTATGAGGGGAATAAAAATTCCCCAAAAATTCTAAAGAGCTATGCTCTGCGAAGACGATGGAACAAGCCATCAGAACCCTAAAAAGCAAAGCTTTTTACAGAGGTAAACCTCTGAAATACGAATCGTAGAAACTCTAAGAGTTCTTCATTAATGGGTTAAGAGACCCTAAAAAAGATCTCTTTAGATCTATGATCTAAGAAGAGCAAAGCTCTGTTAAGAAACCCTAAAAGTCCGTTATTTAGATCTATGATCTAGTAAGAGTAAAGCTCTGTTTAATGGGGTCGAACATGATTCTTACCAAATATTTGAACAAAATTCTAACTTAAAGAAAGTTCTTTGGGCAGAGATCTATGCTCTGAAGAGAGAATTAAATTCTCAGAAAAACAAGAAGGGGAGAAGATGAACAGAAGTCATCTGTTGGATATAGTGCCCTCAAAGTCGATTATTGATCGCAGGCACGTAATTGCAATGATTGAGGGAGGACCTATAACAGTAGGACAGTCTTACTCGAGAGGTTTGTATACTATTTAGTTTGTCTTTATCATCGTGTACGTGCTTTAGGTGACATTGTAGTTCACTATTACATGATAGAGAATAGTATGCTACCATGGTTTGCCTTTATCAGTCGTGTACAGCTTTAGCTGACATGTTCACTATTACCCATTGATAGAGCCCTTAGGATCCTGCTTGACTACCAACAGTATGATGGCGATCATATACGTGAGAGTTGGGCAGTCCATAAGCACATCTTTAAAAGTGGTCCCTAGTCGTGAGAGTTTCGAAACAGGGCATCGATACTCTGGAGTAGACTAGTGTATACAGTCGAGACCCCGACGAGGGGCGATGGCCGGTCTCACAAGCCACTGGTGTCAGTTGGTTCACCTAAGATGTATACAGGTGCTCATTGGGTTATGAGTAAACCGGACATGACTCGCCGGGAACATGCTAGTTGGTATTATACCTGACGTCAAATAGCAGTTCCCTGGTGACATGTGTACAGATTAGTTCATCGGCCTGAGGTCGTCATTTGTCTCGTGTGAGTTCCCACTGTGCTTTGATTACTACCCTACCACGGGTCAAAGGAGTCGTGCATACAGGTTTTATTTGGGTACAGTCCCGAGCCACATGGAGGCAAGTGAGCGGATCGGCAGGGGTTTCGTCTCTCCCGGTATTGGGGGTGAGATCGCGCTGTGTCTAGGAGAGCCATTACACAAAGCCTTCGGCCGAGGCAGGAAATTTACTGGTAGGTATTCCAGTAGTATCTCAAGGTGTTCTGGGCTACACTCCGACACGACTTATACCGCTTTTGGGGGTCTGACTTTTACCAACCCCTAGGCCCGCCATGCGATGCTCATAGACGAACGGACCGGACTGTACGGATATTGTCACTGACAGGCTCAGTAGGGTGTCAGGATGAGTTCGCTCATCGACCTCCCTTTTGGTCAATACCTGATAGCCCGTTACGTACGGCTAATACCTCTGACGTGCTAGTGGTTAAATCCACAGCCAAAGTATTGACGAGTCTTTATATTCCCCCACAGACAGTTTCTCATGTTTCGGGTGAAACGTTGTAGAGGTCGTATGATATATGGCAGGGTTCGATCATATACGTGCGGTATTGCACGGATCATGATCGGACGGATCATACTAGTGGGCTTTGGTTTAAGCCGGATCCTAGTATTAGATTTGTTGGATTACTTTAGTCTCATCGCATTCGTATTCAGTCGGAATGCGGATGCTGGTATGTATATACATGTGAGGGGTATCCTTGTGATCCGTCACGAGTTTACTTTAGATGTTGCCGTATTTTTTTGTTGTGGCAAACATTTGGATTAATGTTTGCATTTGGAAATAATGAGCTATAATTCATCATGACATGCATTAAATGTGACATAGACACATATAATGACTCATGGTCTCTTTTTTGTGAAAAATGTCACATTTAGTGATTGATGTGTGGATGAAATGAGAGGAGAAGAGAGGAAGGGCAGCCATGTGATGGTTGTGAGCTCTCATATTATTCTTCTCACTCTCTCATTTTAAATCACAATATCACAAAAGAAAAGAAAGAGAGAAAACTTCTTCTTCTTTCTCTTTCTTCTCTAGCTCCTAAGATCCATCAAGGGCTTCATCTCTAATCTCCATCCATCTCATGGATGCAAGAGACAAAGTGATCATAAACATTCTCTACAACACCTTGGACACGTCAGCTAGCACACTTCGTGCCCGAGTTGCTTCGGATAAAGCGGGAGCCCGTAAAAGGAATCGATGATGTGGTGCCCTTTCCGACGAAGAGATCGAGACCGGAGATGCCGCGAGGAGCTTGGGATGGTGGCCAAAGACCGAAGGACACGGATTGATCGGTATAGCCTTTCTATCCCTTCTCTAGATAGTTAGTTGTAGGTTAATGGTTCGATCCGGGTTTTAAGCATACGATAGCTCCGGTTTCTAGTTTAGAAAAATTTTCATTTCCGCATTTTGGCCTCAGAAAGACGGCTAGGGCGCTACTGTAGTTTTACATCATCTCAAGGACAAAAGTCCCTATTTATAGACGCTGGAAATCGATCCAACTTCCAACTTGATCTAAAGGTGGAAAGGCTGTCACCGCTGCACTCACGTGTAAGCTACGTGAGCGCAACGGTGGGGGCATTTGTTTCCCCCAATCAGAAAGCAAAGCTCTATTCAAAATTTGAAATTTGAACTGAGGCAGTGCCTCCGTGCAAAGCACAAGAGCACTAGTGCCAAGAGCGTCAGCGCTAAAGGGTCAAAGACTCTGAGGCAGCGCCTCACGTGCAAAGCACGAGAGTGCCAGCGCTAGAACTAAATGTTCTCCACCATTGGATCAAAGATCCAACGAAGAAGATAAATCATCAAAATTACAGAATTAAATTCTGTTGAGGAAATACTATACAAATCTTTCCAAATAAGAAAGATTGCGCTCTGTAAATCAGAGACCGTTGGATCAAAGATCCAATGATGATTAAAAATCATCAAGATACATAATAAGTTCTGTATGGGAAAATATTTTCCCAGTCTTGTTAATAATAAGAAAAATGTCTTCTGTAAAAAAGAAGTCCTTGAATCAAAGATCCAACAGTGGATAAAATCCCGAAATCAATTAGAGATCTCTTAATGAGAGATTTCCTTAACTGATTCAACAGATCTGTCTCCCCTAAATAAAGGACCTATGACTTCAAGTCTTGTACAGAGGAACCTCCCCATAAGTTTCAAATCGAAAGAAAAAGAACAGAAGAACTCCCCCATAAACTTCAGAGTTCAAGACGAGAACTACCTCTCTTCAAGGTTGAGAAAAACAAAAGAGATCATAGCATCTCCTTAGAAAAGAAGAAACTTAGTTCTTGGATCCAGTAGACAAAATCTCTCATAAAAAAAAAAGATATCATAGCATCTCTTCATAAAAGAAGAACTTAGTTCTTAGATCCATGAGATAAAGTCTCTCATAAACGAGAATTTAATCCTCAGAGCACCGAACTGATCAGAACTGCCAAAAACAGTGCCTGGCGCTCAGCGCAGAGCGCTCCACGTGCTCCTCACGTGGGCGCTATTATAAAGAGCACTTCAGCACTCCAGATCTGGCGCTCAGCGCCAAGCGCTCCACGTGCTCCTCAAGTGGGTGCTATTTTATAAAGAGCGCTTCAGCACTCCAGATCTGGCGCTCAGCGCCAAGCGCTCCACGTGGTCCTCACGTGGGCTCTATTTTATAAAGAGCGCTCTGTAAATAGAGTTCGGCGCCATAAAGAGTGTTCAACACTCAATATAAAAAACTAAAAAAAGAGGGGTGTTAGAACCCCAAATCAATTCTCAGCGTTGTTGAACAAAAATAGTCTGAGCCCAAACAAATGTTCAACATTTTATTCAAAACTAAGTGGACTGAGTCCAAACAAATGTTCAACATTTTATTCAAAACTGAGTGGACTGAGCCCAAGTTGGCCACAAGTCCCTAATTTAGATCAACCAAGCACATGTGCTCACAATCTCTTTAATTGGTCTTAGTCCCAAACCTGACTACAGATCTCCCAACCAACATTGGTTCAAGGGTACATCTCTTCACACCTCTGATATGTGTCGTTATAATTCTCCAACGTCTTCAGAAAGGTGGTGGGTCCCGACAACCAGAAACTCTATAGGACCGCAATGTCCTTAAACTAATGATGGACTGTGATGTCTTTAAACTCCACGGACTATAATGTCCTTAAACTCCACGGACTATGATGTCCTTAAACAATAGACTGCAATGTCCCAAAACTAATGACGGACCGTAATGTCCATAAACTTAAACGATAGAGCCCAAATGCTCTTTTGTTGGATCAAAAATGATCCTGAACCCCCCGTTAAGTAGGTCTTAGTCTAAAACTTAGACTAACGTATTCTTATCAAACATTTAAGTCAATCTTAATCTTAAAAAAGGTTAACGATCCTTAAATCAACCAAACCAAAATCTAAGAAAATACGGATTTGGACTAATCCATGCCTTACGGGTGACAACATAAATTCATCTCCGTATACAATCCATGGGCAACCAAAAACAAAACAAACACACACGATACGAAGTGAACTTCTGGAGTAGGAGAAAGTGGTTATCGTAACCCGATAATGTAATTAACTGCAGGGGATTGCGCCTGCAGGGAAGAGCGTTCCCACAATCAAAAACCTCTTGTAAGCGAGGGGGAATCTGACGAAGTCTACTACAACGGCCGCATCTGTCCAAACCTCCGATATACGGTGCCATAAATCAACTTGGCATCTTCGGAGAGGTGGACAGATAAAACCAAATAGCATCTGCCCCTAAATTCAGGCAAGACGACCTACGCGGTTTCGTCTCTGTTTTCGGCGGTAAACATATGGTTGACGCTACCCAGTATCGGCTCGGTCTAAATGATGAAGAGCCCGCTCAGGCCGATAAGCCATAGGAGCCCGTGGTTCCTGCTGAATCAAGCTCAGGCGGTAAGGATGACCCCGTTGTCATACCCGGAACTGTAGAACAAGCATTATTCCAATGGCTTCAAAAGCAGCTTAAGGACAGAGACAAAGAGATGGCCAAGGTCCATTCCAAAGTCGACGAGCTGGTAAACGTCATGGCAGATCTCATGACCCAAGTCGCCCGATTGCGATTACATCAAAATCAAATTTTGGTTCATGAGCCAGGGATTAATACCCAGAGGAAGCCAACTGATATCCCCTTCAGCCCAAGAGCGGAGCTCCTTCGCGAAAAACGGCCGCGATCAACCTCCAGTTCCTCCAATACATACACCGAACGTCATAAGCGGACAACAGGCGAACCTAACACCGACCAACCTCGAAAACCGGTGTCGGGAAGGGAAGGGGAATCGCCTCTGAAAGAAAAACTAGATAAGGTCTATTCCTTCAGAGGGGACAAAGTCCACAAGATATTCAAGGACGCCCCAAGAAACGGTCTACAACTGCCAGAATCAAAGAGACTGCAAGGAGCGAATATGACCGACGACCCCAAATATTGCCCCTATCACAGAGTGATAGGTCATGCCATTGAGGACTGCTCCGTCTTCAAAGATTGGGTCGAAAAGTAATACAAGGCAGAAGAGATAGAACTGTCTAAAGGCGTGTTAACAAACAGTAAAACCGTGACCGCCAATTTCATACAAACAGAGACCGAAGTCCTTCGCGAAATCGATTCTCTCAGACATCTGCCTTTCTCTGAAAATAGCTGACCACCACGTCGTTAAACTGGGAACGATTGACCACCACGTCGTTAAACTGGGAACAATCGACCTCTAAGTCGTTAAACTGGGGATGTAAAAAAATATGTAAATAAATAAATAAACCCGAAATGATGGGGCAACTCGCAATAAAAATCAGCGAGTAAAATAAAAATGAAAATAAACAGCCGAAATTATGGGGCAACCGCGAATAAAGCCGAAATGATAGGGCAATCACGACCTTCGCAATAAGAAAAGCTGAAATGGTTAAGCAATCGAGGTAAAAAAAACTCCCAAAGGTGAATGATGAGTCGCTGCTGGTACCATATTCCAGTGTAGCGATGTAGACGCCAACCAAAATCCAAGTTCCCAAATGGCGAATAATGAGTCGCTCCTGGTACCATATTCCAGTGCAGCGATGCAGACGCCAACCAAGATCCAAACCTTCCAAACGGCGAATGATGAGTCTCTCCTGGTACCATATTCCAGTGCAGCGATGCAGACGCCAACCAAAATCCAAGTTTCCAAATGGCGAATAATGAGTCGCTCCTGGTACTATATTCCAGTGCATTTGTTCTCCACCGAAAACGGGAGACGAGACCGTGTAGGTTCGTCTTGCCTAAATTTGGGGGCAGATGCTATTTGGTTTTATCCGTCCATCTCTCCGAAGATGCCAAGTTGATTTATGGCACCGTATATCGGAGGTTTAGACGGATGAGGCCGTTGTAGCAGACTTCGTCAGATTCCCCTTCATTTGAGGGTTTTATTTTATTGTGGGGACACTCTTCCCTGCAGGCGCAAGCCCCTGCAGTTAATTACGCTACTGCATAGCGGTAACCACTTTCTCCTTCTCCAGATGGTCATTTCGTGTCGTGTGTGTTTATTTTATTTTTGGTTGCCTGTGGATTGTATACGGAGACTAATTTATGTTGTCGCCCGTAGGGCGTGGATTAGTCCAAATCCGTATTTCCTTAGATTTGGGTTTGGGTTGGGTTTAAGGATCATTAATCTCATTGAGATTAAGATCAACTTAAACGTTTATTAAGGATACGCTAATCTAGTTTTAGACTAAGACCTACTTAACAGGGGTTCGGAATCATTTAGATCCGATGACATGGCATTTGGGCTCTATCCTTTTAGTTTAGGGATGTTGCGGTCCATAAGTTTAAGGACATCATAGTCCGTAGAGTTTAAGAATATCATAGTCCATCAGGTTTAGAGACATCACAATCTGGTTTAAAGACGTCATAGTCAGTACGGTTTAAAGACGTCATAGGATGTAAGGTTTAACCGTTTGGGGATGCACCAAAAGTTATTGGTTATTGGGACCCTCCATCTCTCTGAAGACGTTGAAGAATTACAACGACATGTATCAGATGTATGATGATAACAGGGAGGGTCTCGTTCTCACCCAAGTAAGCGTACTTAAGGTGAGACGGCAAAGCCTTGATTTCGAGTATTGGAGGTGAAACGATTAAAGGCAAGATTGGTGAAAAGGTCTCGAACTCAAAGGATTCCAGCAAAGGTTCAAAACGAGTGTAAGCGACCGAGTTGGATGGTTCAGGTAACTCATCCGGAAATTCGAAGGATTCAAACTCGGGTGGTGAGTGGCTAAGATCGTTCGAGAAATTGAAACACTCGTAGTCATTGTCGAGTGCAGAAACAGCAGCAGGTTCGAAGAGGAACGCACTAGTGGCGTTAAGGTTATCGTGATCGAACAAAAACTCCTCGAATTCACACTCTTCTGGGGTGATCTCCTGGATTGAGCAAACGTCTAGTATATGAGCATTAGATTCGGAGGGCTGATTCCCCAACCTAAAAATATTGAGTTCAATTGTCATATTTCCAAAAGATAGGTTCATCGAACCATTTCGACAATTGATCACAGCATTTGAGCTTGCAAAGAATGGGCGACCGAGTATCACCGGAATTTGATTCCGGGGGTTAGCTACAGGCTGTGTGTCTAATACAATGAAGTCAATGGGGAATATGAAGTCTCCAACCTTGATTAACACATCCTCTAGCTCACCCCTAGGATGGGTGATTGATCGGTCGGCCATTTGGAGAGTACAGTGTGTGGGTTTCAGCTCTCCTATATCTAGTTGCTCATATACTGAGTACGTAAGCAGGTTAACACTGGCACCAAGATCCAAAAGTGCGCGGTTGATGTTCTTATCCCCAATGGTAATAGAAATCGTAGGACAGCCAGGGTCCTTCCGTTTTTGAGGTAAAGATTGGGTAAGAGCATCACTCACAGCACTAGCTAAGAAAACTTTCTAATGTACCTGAGATTTCCTCTTTTTCGTGCACAAGTCCTTTAAGATTTTCGCGTAGGACGGGACGTGTTGGACAGCATCTAAAAGGGGAATGTTGATGTTAACCTGCTTAAACAACTCCAGAATCTTCTCCATTTGTGGATTTTGTTTATTGGACTTTAACCGGTTTGGAAATGGAACATTTTTAAAATTGGTTGAATCCAATGCTTGTGGAGGAGATTGTGGAGTTGGAACGGATCCCCGAGCTGGTGTTTTCGTGGAGTGAGAAAACAGCCAGGGTCTCTTCTTCTACTCTGTTTAGAGTAGAAGAAGAGAAAGAGCCTTTTGAAGAATGGAGAATAGGCTCAGAAGACGAAGGAGGAGAAGAAGAAGAAGAAGAGGCCGGGTGTCATCGTCGATCCGTGTGCCAATGTTGTTTTGCAGCATCCTTCCCGATCTCAATGTAGTCACAGCACTCACATTATGGTTCTGTTGTTTAAAAGCAACATGTACATTATGTGGGTGACCGGGATTTGGGAGCGGCTGGGATGGAAGTTTCCCCTTCTCTCGCTCGCTTAAGGCCGCATTCAGTTGTGCTATCTGGGCTTCGATGGTTTTGATGCTTTGCCTGTGAGCGGCAGTATGTTGCACTAAGGACTGAATGGAAGACTGGATGTTGGCGGTGGACTGAGTTGATTGCTTTACAAACGCCACCAGACTTCGTTCGAGCGAGGAAACCTTATCGTTGTTTGACGGAACAAAGTTATTTTGGGGAAAAGAATTGTTGGGTGCAAAGTCGTCCGTCTGATTTTGAAAAGGTTGGGGTTGGAAGGGCTGCTGAAATTGATGTTGAGTTTGTTGTTGCGCTTGTTGCGGAGGAGGAGGCCTCTGGAAATTGTTGCCTTGGAATTGATGCTGGTTCTGATTCCAGGCAAAGTTGGGGTGGTTCCTCCAACCGGGATTGTAGGTGGAAGAGTATGGATCGTTTCTTGGACTTTACTGAAATGCATCATTAACCTGATCCTGTCCTTAAGATGGTGGATTGTAAGGACACTCTTCGGTTAAGTGAGAAGGATCGGAACAACAAGCACAAATGGTACGAAGGGGAAGAACAGGGGCAGGAGCAGGAGATGAAAATTTGCTCTCTATCGCTACAAGTTTTCTCGTTATTGCAGCCATTTCAGCTTTCATCGCAATAGAGACATCGAGTTGGTGAATTCCTACCCTAGACTGACCAGTAGAAGTGGAGGAAGAAGAAGAAGAAGAAGAAGTTGGTCTGGTGCTCTCCTATTGAAGCGTTTGTTCCGCAAGGTCGTCAAAGAATTGCCATGCTTCCTCATCAGATTTCGATAGGAAGTGGTCCTGACAAATGGTTTCCAACAACTGCTTGGTTGCTGGGTTCAGGCCCTCGTATAAGGTTTGGCAAAGTTGCCATTTCTCAATACCGTGGTGAGGGCACTGAACAAGAAGGTCTTTATACCGGTCAAAGCATTTCCAGAAGGGTTCAGTAGGAAGCTGAGAGAATTGATTGATTTCGTTACGGATCCTCGCGGTTTTATGATTCGGATAGAATTTCTTATGAAACGCTTTCACAAACTCGTCCCAACTGGTTATGGAGTGGGAAGCGGTGCTATACAGCCATTTTTCAGCAAGATCGCACAAAGTGAATGGAATGATCCGTAGCCGTATAGCATCGTCTGACAGCTGGGTCGTTTTCATCATGGCACAAACATTTTGAAACTTGTTGATGAAGATATAGGCATCTTTAGATTCAAGCCCATGAAATTTTGGAAGCATGTTAATGAAGTGGGGCTTAATTTCAAAATTATCCCCATTGGCCGGTGGAAGGGAAAGACAGGTGGGAAGTACAGAACGGGTGGGATAGAAACGATCCTGGAGCGCGATTCGCTGTGGCGCTACGACAGGCGGTGGTGGTGGGTTATTCGCATCCATAGGAGGTCGAATCAACCTGGGGGAGTTGTAGGGATGTTTAGATTAAATCCTGATATCGCGGAAGAAGAGGTTGGTGATGGTGAAGGTGAGGATGTATGAATAGAATTCCGGTCAACGTCGGAGTTGGCCGGCAAAGGTAAGGGTGAAAGAGGCGTGGACGGAGTTTCGACATCTGAGTCGATCGCGTAGTCGGTAGCGACTAACGTAACACGGACTAGACGGACGCTAGTGTCCCGAGTCCAAGCGGACATACACTAAACGAGTTTAGTATAGTCAAAGCGGAGAAGGCGAGGGTAAGAAAACATCAATGGAGAAATACGATGGGTGGTGGGTGAAAAAATGGGATTTTGGCGACAAAGGGCAAGTTTTTATAAAAGTTTTTGGTTTTTTTTGTGTTTTTTTCTTTTTAGAAATAGCTTTATAGAAATATGTATGGACTTACGGCTTCAAACAATCACAGACAAAATATGCACAATCACACCTAGATCTAGGGTCACCTAGGTCAGCTAGACAGCTCCTAACTGTTCCAAAGGGCTAGAAATAGGACCTTAAACCGCCTCTTCTCCGCCAATTGCGGCCAGGTAAGTGCCAGGTAAGTGGGAGGCTCACCACTGCGTAAGTAGTGGTCCTAATTAAGTAACCACTTGCCTTGGACACACTTGCCTAGACACCGCAAAGTCAGGATAACATAAACGGCCGACGCCTGTAACTAGTCCTCTGTCCTATTGAGCGCGAAGTCCTTAGGGCTAAGTCTAGTATTTTTTAATTAAACAACGGTCAATGCATATGCTGTTTATGATTTCTGGGGTCCTGGGAAGGGTGATGAAATCCCCACCCAATCTGGATTGATTTCAAGCCCCTTAAAGTCCGTATTAATATATGCAAAGCAGTAACAATCAACTGCAATCAATTTTTATTTTTTTAGCGCGGCGCAAAGAATCCTGCACAAACACAATTTATTGGAAGGGGGAAGAGAATTTGCGCAAAGAATGCTGCAGAAAATACAGTTCAGTGGAGTTCAGAGGAGTGGGGGAGAAGGAAGGAGGACTTACAGAAAAATTGAGACCTTGAAGGCAGCAAACCGCCGCGGTTCCGCGGCCTAAGCGTGCTAATGCCGCGGTTCTGCGGCTTGAAGGTGGACCTGGAACTTCAGTTTGCTTGTAGGTGCCGACTTGGCTGTCATCTTCTTGTCTGGTGGTCCTGAATCTTGATTTGCTTACTGGATCTGCTCCAGAATTTTACAGTAGACCGTTGGCTCCGTCTTGATCTGTCGCGGTGTAGCCGCGAAATATGGGTCTAACTTCCCACGTCTTTGGCACTGAACTCGACCGTCTTTTTATCCTGCACACTTGCACAAAAACTAATCAAAAATAACAAGATGGTTTTTTTTACACTGTATATTTTTTGTTTGTTTTTCGGTTATATTTATATTCACAAATTAACCCGAAATTACACAAAAAAATAAACTACCGTCTCCCCGGCAACGGCGCCATTTGATTGGTAGAGTTTTTGCGTGCTTAGTTTATTACCGCAATCAAGACGGTTTCGCTTATATCTAGCCGGTTGGGTACGGGTCGTCCGCAGGGAGATGCGAATCTTTTTCTATGTGCTTTAACGAGTTAAGTCCAAATGTCCAGGTTTGTTTTGAGATTAACTATGTGCTAAAATGATATATAAAGAGAGCTTGTTAGGGTTAGGATTAGGTTAGTTTGAGTTAGGAGTCACTCACTTCTTTCGTTGCCCCTCTTAATATCCGTGTTACGGTAATTGGCAACAACGAGGATTAGCACGACTAGGAAGGAACTTGCGAGTATAAGCTAGGCTTTCCAACGCTTAAGTTCTTCATTTTGGTGCTTGTCCGTCCATTCTTGGCTCTTAGCCTTAACCTCCGGTTAATTCAACCACAACCGGTCTCACTAAGGAATCACCATTATCATGTAGGATAGGGTGCCGTAGGGAGCGGATTGTGGTTCAATTAACGGGAGTCCGAATTAAGATGTTGGGCAAGAAAAGAGTGAGAGAGATTTCCTTCTCTCAAACTTTCCTTATCCAACCCTAACAAGTATGAAAACTACTTACCCATTATAAGAAAAAGAAAATACAACAAAAGGAGGAAAATAGAAAGAAGGAGGTTAGAAGATTACAACTAGCTATTTGAGACCTCACCTTGGCAAGGATCAAGCTTAAGCATCATTGTTGTTAAGGATAAAGAAAAAGAGAACAGGAAAGAAACACAAAAATAAATAACAACAACTAAATTAGCAATTGAAGATTACAAGCAATTTATAATTAACAACATAACAAGAACAAGACAAGCATGATAACAAAAAGAACTCTTTTATTCATCACTTCACTCATGAAACCTCACTACAAGATTTTAATGGAGAAAAGATGAAAAAGAGGAAGAAGAAGAAGAACAAAGTATATCTAAATCCTAATACAAGAATAAGCACCCTTGGCTTGGCAATGTTCTGGGCTATTTATAGGCAGGCAACTGGAAACCTAGGGCAACAATCTGCCATAAGATAAAATTACCAAAATACCCCCAGAAGATGACCCACTGAAGAGTCAACATGGCCGCGGTCCCGCGGCCTAAGAGCGCTTATGCCACGGAACTACGACCATAATAGGGAGTTAGGTCTTCAATTTTTGTAGGTTTCCCTGGTTGTCTGTACTCTTCAATGTGGTATATGTTGTTTCTCAGAATCTCTTCACAAATTTTCCAGAATTTCAGCAGATCAAAAAGTGATTTGATGTGGATCTTTTGCCATGATTTTTCTTGAGCTCCGCGTAGATATGTTGGATCTTGTGTTAACATTGAGCTTTGTGCATGAAAATGACATCGATTTGCCATTTTTTCCCTTAAACTGGTGTGCGGCAACATACGGATAGAGAGCGGAGACCCGTGTTTTATCTGTGGTTGGCAGTAATCCGGAATTTGTCGTGCTTTTCCATGAATTTCACTGTTTAGAGCTGAGAACCTATATCCTGCAATTAACTAGCAAACACGGCTCAAGAGTACCCACCGATAAGCAATGTGATAAAATATGGGCGGTATGAAAATGCAAAAATCTGATATGAACAAATACCCCCAAACTTATTATTTGTTCGTCCCGAGCAAAGCCAATTTATTCACAAAAATTCCTAACCTCACTTTCGCAGGGAACGCGATTGCACTGAGCATGTGCAACAAGCCGTTGAACCTCTAGGTGTCCCTAGTAGGAGGAGTGTTGTCTCATGAGGGTTTTTAGCGGATACTATCCACAAAATCCGGTCAAGCTAGTTTTGCAAAATAACTATGATTCAAACCCTAAAGTTTTGTTTCAGAAAATAACAATTCTATTATCCTAAGTCTAGACTATCGAACCTTTATTTTTCACACCTCGCTTCTTATTTAACTTAAGATTTTATATGTCTTTACGTGCAGTGCAAATAGCATCATTAAGTTCCAGAAGGATCGATTAAAGTCATCATGTCACACAATAAAGCCCAGATAACAATTTTAAAAGGATCACATAAGTTTTATAAAGAGTTAAGTATTTTTCAAGTTTCGTTTTCCAGTAAGGTTTCAATTTCAGAATTTCTATCTTGCTTAACAGGAAACTAGGTCTTATTTTTCACTCCACCTTTTTCTTGTTTTCATTTCATACACACCTCTGTGAACGTGCAATAGTCTTTATCATAGAATAAAACCTGCATATCTCCGCTAGAAATATTTTTATAAAAACCTGTCTTTTATCAAAATTATTCTCACACAAAGAACCGTTAGGAATTTTAACTCAGAGAGAACACTTGCTTGACTTTGTTTTAATCTGGACTTTCTAGGATTCTTAACGAGCTTTGGGCCAATGCTCCCAAACCAGTTGGTTTTAGGGCATTAGGTGTAGAGACACCCCAGCTGACTTAATTACTCAAGTTACCTAGGCCCAAAAACAAAAGACAATTTAGCATGAAAATCATGAAGATTCAATGCGAACGGAGATATCCGGCAGTTCAATTATTTTTTGGATAAAAGACGTGTTTAGTGGGTTCGATGTGTAATCATTCCAATCAAGTTCCAGATGGGTTATTTTTCAGAATTAGTTCCAATTAATGCATCAATAACATTCCTTCATATTCACTTCATTTCATAAACTATTCTTGATATTACTTATTTCAGAACAAACCTATTTGATTCTCAGAAAATCATTTATCCATTTAAAAGTTTTTAGACATAATAGACTTGTCATCTAATTTCCAAAACTCATGACACGTGTAGTATGATGTAAAGACGTATATCAGCTATAGTTAACATCAAAGGAGAGTTATCTTTCAGGTTTTCAAAATCTAAAAATAAGATTTAGTTATTCTTATCTTATCAAACAAAACCGTCAAAATGTTGAATCTGAGTTCTCCCACTAGCTAACTTGACAGAAAAGTTTTTATGTTTTTAGAAAATTTTCTGATTTTTATGGATTTTATGGATTTTAGAATGCAGATGCAAAATGTACATATGAATACGAAGGTTAGAAATGCGTACCGAGCGTATTCCGCGGGTGACCCGGGTTCGATCCCCGGCAACGGCGCCATTTGATTGGTAGAGTTTTTGCATGCTTAGTTTATTACTGCAATCAAGACAGTTTCGCTTATAGCTAGCCGGTTGAGTACGGGTCGTCCGCAGGGAGATGGGAATCTTTTTCTATGTGCTTTAACGAGTTAAGTCCAAATGTCCAGGTTTGTTTTGAGATTAACTATGTGCTAAAATGATATATAAAGAGAGCTTGTTAGGGTTAGGATTAGGTTAGTTTGAGTTAGGAGTCGCTCACTTCTTTCGTTGCCCCTCTTAATATCGGTGTTACGGTAATCGGCAACAACGGGGATTAGCACGACTAGGAAGGAACTTGCAAGTATAAGCTAGGCTTTCCAACGCTTAAGTTCTTTCTTTTGGTGCTTGTCCGTCCGTTCTTGTCTCTTAGCCTTAACCTCCGGTTAATTCAACCACAACCGGTCTCACTAAGGAATCACCGCTATCATGTAGGATAGGGTACCGTAGGGAACGGATTGTGGTTCAATTAACGGGAGTCCGAATTAAGATGTTTGGCAAGAAAAGAGTGAGAGAGATTTCCTTCTCTCAAACTTTCCTTATCCTACCCTAACAAGTATGAAAACTACTCACCCATTATAAGAAAAAGAAGATACAACAAAAGGAGGAAGATAAAAAGAAGGAGGTTAGAAGATTACAACTAGCTATTTGAGATCTCACCTTGGCAAGGATCAAGCTTAAGCATCATTGTTGTTAAGGATAAAGAAAAAGAGAACAAGAAAAAAACACAAAAATAAATAACAACAACTAAATTAGCAATTGAAGATTACAAGCAATTTATAATTAACAACATAACAAGAACAAGACAAGCATGATAACAAAAAGAACTCTTTTATTCATCACTTCACTCATGAAACCTCACTACAAGATTTTAATGGAGAAAAGATGAAAAAGAGGAAGAAGAAGAACAAAGTATATCTAAACCCTAATACAAGAATAAGCACCCTTGGCTTGGCAATATTCTGGGCTATTTATAGGCAGGCAACTGGAAACCTAGGGCAACAATCTGCCATAAGATAAAATTACCAAAATACCCCCAGAAGATGACCCACTGAAGGGTCAACATGGCCGCGGTTCCGCGGCCTAAGAGCGCTTATGCCCATAATAGGGAGTTAGGTCTTCAATTTTTGTCGGTTTCCCTGGTTGTTTGTACTCTTCAATGTGGTATATGTTGTTTCTCAGAATCTCTTCATAAATTTTCCAGAATTTCAGCAGATCAAAAAATGATTTGATGTGGATCTTTTGCCATGATTTTTCTTGAGCTCCGCGTAGATATGTTGGATCTTGTGATGACATTGAGCTTTGTGCATGAAAATGACATCGATTTGCCATTTTGTCCCTTAAACTGGTGTACGGCAACATACGGATAGAGAGCGGAGACCTGTGTTTTATCCGTGGTTGGCAGTAATCCGGAATTTGTCGTGCTTTTCCATGAATTTCACTGTTTAGAGCTGAAAACTTGTATCCTGTAATTAACTAGAAAACACGGCTCAAGAGTACCTACCGATAAGCAATGTGATAAAAAATGGGCGGTATGAAAATGCAAAAATCTGATATGAACAATGCTCATTGCTCATGTGCTCCCACGTGAGGCCTTATAATAGTGTTGAACACTAAGAATTTTGAGGCGCTCACGTAGGGTCACGTGAGGCGATTGGAGTAGTGTTAAACGCTAAGAGTTGAGGCGCTCACGTGGGGTCATGTGAGGCGTTGGGCGCTGCCTCTTTGATTTTATTATTCTTTTACAAGTGCTAAACTCTTCTCAGGGGTCACGAGGGATCACGTGGGGCACCCCAAAAATAGGTTTTATTGCTTTTTCTCTTTTATAAATGATGAGCACTTCTTAGGGGTCACCTGGGGTCATGTCGCTTGATCTCAGTCTTCCATTTTTTGTTCTTCAAACGTATACACATAGGAACATGTGAGTTTTTATTGTGTAGCATTGAACACTAATATGCATGGAGCTCTGGATCTGAGTTTTGTGATTTTCAGGTCTCTTATTTTATAAGAATTAAATTCTTTTATAGGGTTAAACCCTAGTTTTATCAGAGGAATTAAATTCCTATATCTTTTTGGTAAGAATTAAATTCTTTGAACTTAGCTCTTTCCCCAAGATTTGGATCTATATAACAGAATCTCCTCGATGAGAATTAAATTCTCAACTTGTAGGGAGATCGGTTTCTGCAGATCCCAACCAGAGGAAGAACTAAGTTATTTGAAAAGAGTTAAACTCTTGGTTTGAGAATTAAATTCTCTTTTGGTTTTTGCTTACCAAGGGGTTTTCCTCTCTATTTTCTGTATTTTTGAACTTGAAATTTATGGGGGGTTCCTCTGTACAAGACTTGAAGTCTTGGGTCCTTTATATAGGGAAAGCTAATTTGTTGAATCAGTTAAGGAAATCTCTCATTGAAAGATCTCTAATTGATTTGGGAATTTATCCCACCATTGGATCTTTGATCCAAGGGCTTCTATTTTTCAGAAGACATCTTTCTTGTTTTTATCAAGATTGGGAAAATATTTTCCTATACAAAACTTATTCTGTATCGTGGTGGTGTTTAATCACCATTGGATCTTTAATCCAACGGTGCTCTGATTTACAGAGCGTAATCTTTCTTGTTTGAAAAGATTTAAGGAAACATTTTCCAGCTAGGGGTTTTGATTCCCCTTAATTAGAATTTAATTCTATTGGTTCAGAAGGCATAAAAGCCATCACGTGTACCGCGTGACCCCTCTCAGAATTAATTTGGTCTGTTTGTATGCAGGAGTCCAAACAGAGAGAAGGCATCACGTGATAACACGTGAGCTTCTTTGTTCTTTGTTTGTTTTATAACTGAATCCCACACGTTTTGTGTGAAAGATGATCACGTGCTTGCACGTGAGGCTTCACTGGCAGGAATTTTTTTTCTTTTTCCCTCTCTGAGTCTCTTTATAAGAGATTGATGATCACGTGCTTACACGTGATGCTTCCATTAGTGGGGAATTTTCCCCTTCCCTTTTTCTTTCTGAATTTTTATAAGGGAACAGCAGCGATGCAGACGCGAACCAAAATTTCAAATCTATGAATGTCCCAAAAGCGAATGATGAGTCACTCCTGGTACCATATTCCAGGGCAGCGATACAGCAAAATGCCAAAATTCTTCTGGCCCTACGGTCTGGATCATACATCTTGTAAAACCGTATACAATCCATGGGCATATACGAGCCCAATCTCTCCCAAGTCCTACCGGCGAAACTATATTTAAAGTCCCACCAGCGATGAAGATCCGCCAAAAAAAATAAGGGTATGTCCACAAGCAAAACGAGCATGGATGAAAACCCGAAAGGGCTCCGTGAGTAAAAACAGCAGGACTGCCGGCGAGTTTGTGAAAACCCGAAAGGGCATAAACTCGTGAAAAAGAGATGAAATACACTCGCAAAGTCCTCTCGACTTTGTGAGGAGAAAATTCCCGCGTGAGATCCTTACGACTCATAAAGGAGCAACATACTTGGGGATCCTCACGACTCCTAAGGAGAAAATACACCTACGGTATACTTTCGACTCGTAGGGAGAAAATTCATTTATGGGACCCTTACGGTTCATAATAAGGACCTAAACCTGTTTTCTAATCCATCTCTCCCCAACAGGCAAAGGCAAATGATGAATTGCTCCTGGCACCTGTGCTTCAGTGTTAGCAACGCTGATGCCGACCCCTACCCCAAAATTCCAAACTTACCATGCAATAGACCCCTAAGTCATTAAAATGAGAACAGATGACCTCTAAGTCGTTAAACTGGGAACAAATGACCCCTAAGTCGTTAAACTGGGAACAAGGGAAATCCCCTCACGGCAAATGATGATTCGCTCCTAGTACCATATTCTAGTATAGCGATGCTGATGCCAAACCAAAACCAAAATCCCCAAATCTACTCATGGCAAATGATGATTCGCTCTTGGTACCATATTCCAGTGTTGCAATGCTGATGTCAACCCAATTCAAATTAAACCAACAATCTCTGCAGCGGAATCATGCTTCGTCTTAGAATGTACTCCGTGTCGAAATTATGCTTCGCCTCGGAGTATCTACCTTCCCTGTCGGAATTACGCTTTACCTGGGAATCAGCCTCTACATCAAAACCAACGACACTTCGTGCCGGGGAAATGTTGACCAGCGACACTCCGTACCGGGGATAAGTCGAACACTCCGTGCCGGGGAAACGTTGATTAGCGACACTCTGCGCCGGGGACAAGTCGACCAGCGACACTCCGTGCCGGGGAAACGTCGACCAGCGACACTCCATGCCGGGGACAATTCGAACAGCGACACTCCGTGCTGGGGAAACGTCAAACAGCGACACTCTGTGCCGGGGACAAGTCGAACAACGACATTCCGTGCCGGGGAAACGTCGAACAGCGACACTTCGTGTCGGGGAAAAGTCGAAGAACGACACTCCGTGCCGGGGATACGTCATAAACCGACACTCCGTCTCGGAAACACGTCAAGCATCGACCATCCATGGCATAAAAAGTGCAATGCTAGTTCCCAAAAGTGGGAACCAAATCAAGTCACCTCCACACAAAAGATCCATCAATTTCATGCATACGGCCCACATGTGTGGTGTGTGTAACAACTCCACTTTTAGTGTACATAAAACTCATTTAAAGTTAATGTACAATTGGGGTATTTACAATTCCTGTGAGTACTATAAGAATTTGTTTTGCTTTTGAACAGCAAGAAAGAGAATGTAGCTCATTGGTAAGATTTTGCACTGCAGAACCAAAGCACCAGAGTTCAAATCCCATCAGCCACACATTCTTTTTATTTAAAATTATTTTAATCTTTTAGAAGCTCAATAGTCTATACGTGCACAAGCCGTAAAACCAAGAGTCACGGCCTAAATAAACGAGCACACGAGGTTAAACCAAGCGTCAGGGACACGTGGCACAAATACGAGCCCCCGACTCGGTGACTCGGGCCGGCGAACTCGCTGACTCGGTCGGCGCCGCCGGTCTAACTCGGGCCAAACCCAATTTTTCTTCAACCCCGGCGGCTCTTGGACTCCCCCCATAACTCCTGTATTATTTGTTTTTCCTGCACATTTACAGAGCACAATAAAACACACATTTAATCCATTTTAATACAAAATTTTAATACAGCTTTCACTACCCCAAAACCCTAATTTTTCCTATAAATACCACCCTCAAATCACCCCTCCTCACTCCTAAATCCCTTCCCAAACTCTCAAGAAAATTCCCAAGTCTTTTGTGTGCAAGTGGAGTTAGCAAAAGGGCGAAACTCCGACGAACTTCCGACGGCAATCCGAGGAAATTCTGACGACGAAATGACGGACTGGCAACTCCCACCTATTCCTCTTTCTCTCCTCTAGCCAATCATCCAGTAAGTCCCTACTTCTCCTTCTTTTCTCTATTCTAAAAATATTCAAAACTACAACCCGACGGAAGCGGAGTTAGTTCGACTTCTGATTCGGTTTTCTTTAAAAACTATAATTTTTCTTAATAAAGATACCTTCATATCATCACATATTGTTCATTAAATATTAACAAACATAATAAAACAAGTTGCACATCAAACTAATCATTTTTGTAACTTTTATTATATTTTTTCAGAAAAATACCATACAGTTTAGTTTCGAGATAAACCATCATAATTCCTTGTTATACTTATAGATAGCTCACGGGGTAATGACCTACCTCCTCACAACACTCATATCTAAATAGCATGATGGAATTTGAGAACATAGATTTGGGAAAACACGACTTTACATATAACTACCTTCAACTTATAAAACATTTTTCTACAAGAAGTGTATTTTAATAAATCTTTGCAATTGCGTCTCTACAACCCATTTTGGGGAACCCATTCGGGATGGTGCGGATTATCACACATTCCCGAGTTTAGTAGAGTGAGATGCAACCCTCCGCAAAGAGCATACGATCTCGAAAGATTTTAATACATTTTCCTTTAGAAAAATGTGATTTCTATTATAAATAAAACTTATATTTTTTATAAATAAATAAATATTAATTGATATAAAAATATCTATTTTTAATATTTATAATATTTCATATTTCCAAAATTCAATAAAAACATCCCATTTACAAGAAAACACCATACAATTTCAATATTTCAAATAATTACCTTATACTTTAAAAACCAGGTCATATTCACTAGAAATTTCACATTGAATAAAAAATATATATGAAAACTCTAAAGACGATAATTAAATACTTGAGGTATATTTTGAAAGTATAACAAAACTATTTTTACATAAAACCCCCTCAAGTTATACTAAATTACAATAAAGACCCTAGTAAACATAGGTTAAGCGGGACCAAACTCTTGAGCCTCAGAAAGCCGGAGATATGGGTGCTTACCTATTTAAGGTAGACAACTTAACAAACGGTGTTATCAACACGGTAGTTGTCTTTGAAAAAGTCATAAATCCTTCCGTCCATGTGCAGCAGTTACCGATAGCACCAAAACATAATTCAGGACTTCAATTTCTTTTCTAATTGTCTGACTCAGACCGGGTCTCAATATAATCAATCTGATTTGAATATGATTCAAGTATCAAACTACAGTTCAACATGAATCCATGAATCTATATATTCAATCTGTTCAATCTAATCAATCTATATTGACTGAATCGAACCATGGATATACATCCATCTACATGATTCTCCAGTTACATATATTTACTGATATCATGGTTTCGACAAGTCATCTATCTACATACAATATACAATTCAAACAATACAAACAATACAATCAAGACATCGCGGGGTTTATAAGGGGTAGACTGATACGGATGGTGTTAGAAGTGGTACGAGACTGTAACCATAATACACCTAACCTGAATGCAATTGCCATTGTACCTTGGTTGAACGGTTCCTTGTCCTCCGTGTACCTTAGTCTCCGGAATAGTGGGACTCCTCTCGTATACACTGGCATTCTTATGTACCAAGCTACAAACAACAACGTTAACATTAAATACAACATTATAACAATATACTC
This sequence comes from Agapanthus africanus, assembly GCA_030015575.1. Lineage (NCBI taxonomy): Eukaryota > Viridiplantae > Streptophyta > Magnoliopsida > Asparagales > Amaryllidaceae > Agapanthus > Agapanthus africanus. Next base: position 533,549,049 of record JASDDO010000016.1, read on the forward strand.
TCTATTCTGTCTGTTCCATTATTGTCCATTTATGGGACTTACCGAGCGATTTGTTCGCTGAAGACATTCTCTATCTTTTCTTTGGAATGTCATCGGGTGATTCGTACCTTCAGGTGATCGAGCCCACTTTCGAGTACTTGGATCAGCAAGCTTTCGACCCGGAGCTCTAGTTACTTGTACATTTCATTTCAGTATTTTCCATTTCTGTTATGCCACTGTTTTGGCATTGCTTTCCATTCCATGTATTTACTTTTCAGATGTATTATAAAATGAATGTTAATAAATAAAGTTGCTGTTCATTTACATCATGTCTCTTGTGTACATTACATTTTATATTGCTTAGATACACTTAGCATGTTTACTTCTGAGTAAATACATAGCGGCCTCGTCACGTCCTCTACCCGTATACTGGGAAGCAGGGCGTGACAGCTTTTGTTGGTGGCCCATACAGGTCAGACTTGTATAGAACCCTACCATGCAGTTCAGCTCTACGTAGACAACCTAAGCAATATAACACAAGAACCAGAAACTAAAAACATTCTTTACAATTCATATTTCTTCCAATTTCATATACTTTGAATCTGTCCTAACCCAAATTTTTCTTTCAAGGTTATGGATTCCCCAAACAACACCAGCACGAATGTCAATAACACTCCACTCACACCTGCCGTCGTTGCTCCGATCAACGAGCAGACAGTTCTGCTTGAGGCAATCCGCAGCCTCCTGGAAGGACAGCAGCAGCAGACTGCTATCCTGATGAACCGACCAGGGCAGAAGCACCTGGGGTGAAGCAATTTAAAGCCTTGCACCCCAGCCAGTTCGCAGGAAAAGAGAGCCCTCTAGAAGCTGAGGAATAGGCTCAAAACATTGAAGCTGATCTAGCAGCGGCACAAGTGCCAGAGATAGCTTGGGTCCGAGTTACGAAGCTGTAGCTCACGGATAATGCACGGGTTTGGTGGAAGGCGGAAGAAAGCCGTCTTGATCAACCCATTGCATGGAAGACTTTCCGCGACATGTTCGACGCAAAGTACTTCCCAGAGACTGCCAGGTTCGACATGGAACAGCAGTTCATCTACTTACAACAGGGTTCGATGTGGACCAAATCATTGGATGAATATGATGCTGAGTTCACCATGCTCAGTCGATAAGATATGTCTCAATAATTTGATTTTTATCAATAAATCACATACTGCACAGCTGACACAATATTTTAACAGATTTGCGGCACACCTGATACCAACGGATGAGATCAGAGCCCGTTGATTTCAACAAGGGTTAGATTCGGAGATCTAGGCTGCATTAGCCACAGGAGATTTTCCGACTCATGAATCGGCTCTAAAAGCTGCCCACCGTTATGAGGCAGTGGTAAAGATGAGGGGTAGACCTCAGTTTGCCGGAATGAAGCGCCCTGTCAACCAGATAGCAGGAGGAGCCTCATCAAGGCCACCATTTATGCCCAGGAGACCGGGACTACCAATCAACCAGCCCGACCCAGCCTTTTGTACCTACTGCAGGAGAGATGGACATTTGGCGAAATACTGCCGGCGAGCCAACCGTCTTTGCTTAGTCTATGGCTCAGCTACTCATGATATTGGGTCTTGTCCCCGAACTCACAACCCAATTGCTGCACCCAGGCCAGCAATCACATACCAGCTGAGACCAGCCCTTCAAGCACCTGCTCCAAGACTCGCTATCCCTGCTCCATCACCTAGAGGACCACCGACTGCACATCCTCCTCATCAGTTCCATCAACCTCAAAGGAACGTTCGGAGGAATGCTCCTCCGGCCAGGAGGAATGCACCACAGCGACAGGTTTTCACGATGACCATGGAAGAAGCTGAGGCCACTGGCCAAGTCATCACTAGTAACCCTTTCTTCTCAAGCTTTTCTTTCAGTCTTAACACCCACCTACATATTTTTCTTTATACCTAAAACCTGTCTCACATAACTTAGGTACAATCTTAGTAGCATCACTTCCTGCACTAGCACTATTCGATACTGAAGCATCTCATTGCTTTATGTCACAACGGTTCATCCGAACACATGCGATTCCAGTCACACCGCTTGTATCCAGTTGGAATGTCAGTTCAGGGAACGGCATTCTAAAAGCAACAATAGGATACAGCTTGTGTCTAGTAGTCGTCTGCAGCAGAGAATTCTATGTTGACTTCAAGGTGCTGGACATATCGAACTTCGATGCGGTTCTAGGTATGGATTGGCTCAGAACATTTTATGCTACCATTGACAGACGTCAAATGAGGGTAGTATTCGAGATTCCAGAGCATCCAGTTTTTTATTTCAAAAGTGGAGACCGTACCCTGAAGCCAAGTACTTACAAGGCGAAACCAAAGAAGGCAGTGATTGCGGCAATTCAAGCGAAGGAAGGATCAAAGCCAGAAGTTGTTCGAGACTTCGACGATGTGTTTCCTGACGATATAGCAGGTTTACCTCCCGATCGAGCTCTTGAATTCAGCATTTATTTATTACCAGGAGTACAACCAGTGATCAAAGCACCGTATCAATTAAGTCCGAAAGGTTTTAAGGAGGTCCGAACTCAGTTGGATGAATTAATGGCGAAAGGATGGATTCATCCCAGCACTTCAAGTTGGGGATCTCCAGTTCTACTTGTGAAGAAGAAGGAAGGTTCATACAGAATGTGCATTGATTATAGAGCCTTGAACGAAGTAACGATAAAGAACAAGTATCCACTTCCACACATCGACGATTTATTCGATCAGCTAAGTGGATCTTATGTTTTCTCCAAATTAGATCTTCGTTCAGGTTATCATCAGGTGATGGTCAAGGAAGCTGATATTCATAAAACAACATTCAGAACTCGCTATGGTCATTACGAATTTCTTGTGATGCCATTTGGAGTGACCAACGCACCAGCAATATTCATGAACCTGATGAATCAATTTTTCCAGGAGTACTTAGATAGCTTCGTTGTCATCTTCATCGATGACATCCTAGTGTATTCTAAGAGTCAGAAAGAACATGCCGAGCACCTACGAATTGTCCTAGAAACTCTATGACAACATCAACTCTATACCAAGTATAGCAAATGCGAATTCTGGCTAAATCAAGTTGGTTTCCTCGGACATATTGTATCAGGCGAATGAATCTCTGTGGATCCAGCGAAAGTTTCAGCAGTAAGTGAATGGCCGACACCAAAGTCAGTGAAGGACATTTGAAGTTTCTTGGGTCTAGCTGGATATTACAGAAGGTTCATTGAAGAATTTTCAAAGATAGCAACACCCCTGACCAAGCTCATACGTAAAAATGAAGAATTCATGTGGTCAGAAGCATGCGAACAAGCTTTCGTAGAACTCAAGTCAAGGTTGACATCAGCGCCTATTCTCGTTATACCGGACCAATCTGGAGGTTTCGAAGTGCATTGTGATGCATCCGGTAAGGGATTAGGATATGTTCTACATCAACGCGGAAAGATTGTGGCTTATGCTTCAAGACAGCTAAATATTCATGAGCGCAATTATCTGACGCATGATTTGGACTTGGCAGCCATTATCTTTGCTCTTAAGATTTGGCGCCATTATCTTCTTGGTGAACGAGAGAACATATACATAGATCACAAGAGTCTGAAATATGTGTTTACTCAGAAGGAGCTTAATATGCGGCAGAGAAGATGGTTAGAACTCATGGCGGACTTCGACATCAACCTGCAATATCACCCGGGAAAGGTGAACGTAGTACCTGATGCACTTAGTCGCCAACCATTATCGATGAATCTCACCGCCCAGTAGAAGCTTCAATAGGATTTGCATCAGACGGAGATTGAAGTAGTCATACCAGGTAACACTTCAAGTTTGATGAACTTACAAGTACAATCAACAATTGTCAATCAGATCAAATCAGCTCAAGCAAGTGATGCTAAGTTGCAAAAGATCAGAGAACAAGTAGAGAATGGACTCAGAACAGACTTCATTATTCATGAAGACGGATATTTAAGATACGGCAGCAGACTATGTGTACCAAAAGGTTCTGTTCGGGAAGAGTTAATGAAAGAAGCTCACAGCTCTCCCTACTCAGTACACCCTGGAGGTACAAAGATCTGCGTCAAAATTACTGGTGGTAAGGAATGAAGCGTGAAGTAGCCAAAAGCGTCGCTAAATTCTTGGTGTGTCAGCAAGTAAAGGCCGAACATCATAGGACATCTGGATTACTTCAACCGTTACCTATACCAGAATGGAAGTGGCAACACATCATAATGGATTTTATGAATGCACTCCCTCGCAGCATAAAGGGTAACGATGCGGTATGGGTCATTGTGGATCGACTCACAAAGTTGGCTCACTTCATCCCATTTCGGGTTGGCCAATCTACTGAGACATTAGCAAAGAAGTACATGGATGTAAGAATCTACGTAATATTTAAACCCTTCAAATATATACTATCTCTAATACCCATGAACTCATATAGGAAATCGTGAGACTTCATGGAGTACCGGTTTGCATTGTCTCCGATCGTGACACCAGGTTCCGATCACAATTTTGGCAAAGTCTGCAAGCGAGCTTGGAAACAAGTCTGAATTTCAGTACAGCTTATCATCCACAAACAGATGGTCAGTTTGAGCAAACTATTTAGATCTTGAAGGATATGCTCAGAGCGTATATGTTAGACTTCGGAGGATCGTGGGAAGATCACCTACATCTTGTGGAGTTTTCATACAACAACAGCTACCAAGCAAGTATAGGAATGACACCCTTTGCAGCGCTCTATGGAAGGAAGTGTCAATCGCCATTACGTTGGGACGACATCGGTGGTAGGGAACTTCTTAGACCTGAGATGATAGTAGCAACCATTGACGTAGTCCGCACTATCAGAGAAAGAATGCGCATAGCCCAAGATTGACAGAAGCACTGGGCCGATGCGAACTGACGTCATTTGGAGTTCCAGCCGGGAGATCACATATTTCTGAAGATATCTCCAAACCGCGGAGTGATTCGATTTGGAAGACATGGTAAGCTAAGTCCGAGATATATTGGACTATTCAACATACTCGAACGAGTCAGTGAAGTGGCTTATCGCTTGGCAGTTCCACCTTCATTGGAAGGAGTTCATAATGTGTTCCACATATCCCAACTCAGAAGGTATGTGAGTGACCCCAGCCATATTCTCGATCATTCTGAGCTCACTGTACAGCCCGACTTATCTTGTGAGCAACAACCTGTTGAGATCCTGAACATGAAAGTAAAATCACTTCGAAACAAGGAAGTCAACTTGGTTCGAGTAATGTGGAGAAAAGACACTGTAGGAGAATCGACATGGGAAAGAGAAGACGATATGCATGCAAGATATTCTCACGTATTTGTAAACTAGTCCCTAAAAGAAATTGTAAATTTCGAGGACGAATTTTTTTTAAAGAGGGTAGACTGTAAAAACTCCAATTTTAGTGTACATAAAATTCATTTAAAGTTAATGTACAATTGGGGTATTTACAATTCCTGTTAGTACTATAAGAATTTGTTTTGCTTTTGAACGGCAAGAAAGAGCTTGTAGCTTACTGGTAAGACCTTGCACTGTTGAACCAAAGCACCAGAGTTCAAATCCCATCAGCCACACATTCTTTTTATTTAAAATTATTTTAATCTTTTAGAAGCTCAATAGTCTACACATGCACAACCCGTAAAACCAAGAGCCACAACCTAAATAAACGAGCACACGAGGCTAGACCAAGCGTCGGGGACACGTGGCACAAATAAGAGCCCCCGACTCGATGACTCGGGCCAGCGAACTCGGTGACTCGGGCGGCGCCGCTGGTCCGACTTGGGCCAAACTCAATTTTTCTTCATCCGTGGCGACTCTTAGACTCCCCCCATAACTCCTGTATTATTTATTTTTCCTGAACATTTACAGAGCACATTAAAACACACATTTAATCCATTTTAATACAAAGTTTTAATACACCTTTCACTACTCTAAAACCCTAATTTTTCCTATAAATACCATCCTCAAATCACCCATCCTCACCCCCAAATCCCTTCCCAAACTCTCAAGAAAATTCCTAAGTCTTTTGTGTGCAAGTGGAGTTAGCAAAAGGGTGAAGTTCCGACGAACGTCCGACGGCAATCCGAGAAGATTCCGACGACGAAACGACGCACCGGTAACTCCCACCTCTTTCTCTTTCTCTCCTCTAGCCAATCATCTAGTAAGTCCCTACTTCTCTTTCTTTTCTCTATTCTATAAACATTCAAAACTAAAACCCAACGGAAGCGGAGTAAGTCCGACTTCCGATTCGGTTTTCTCTAAAACCTACAATTTTTTTTAATCAAGATACCTTCATATCATCACATATTGTTCATTAAACATTAACAAACTTAATAAAACAAGTTGCATATCAAACTAATTATTTTTGTAACTTTTATTATACTTTTTCAGAAAAATACCATATTGTTTAGTTTCGACATAAACAATCATAATTCGTTATTATACCTATAGATAGCTCACGAGATAATAACCTACCTCCTCACAATACTCATATCTAACATAGAACGATAGAATTTGAGAACATAGATTTGGGAAAACACGCTTTACATATAACTACCTTCAACCTATAAAACATTTTTCTACAAGAAATGTATTTTAACAAACCTTTGCAATTGCGTCTCTACAACCCATTTTGGAAACCCGTTCGGAATGGTGCGGATTATCGCATATCCTTGGGCTTAGTAAAGTGAGATGCAAACCTCCGCAAGGAGCATACGATCTCGAAAGATTTTAATATATTTTCCTTTAGAAAAATATGATTTCTATTATAAATAAAACTTATATTTTTTATAAATAAATATTTATGTAATTAATATTAAAATATCTATTTTTAATATTTATAATATTACACATTTCCAAAATTCAAGAAAAACATCCCATTTACAAGAAAATACCATACAATTTCAATATTTCAAATAAATACCTTATACTTTAAAAAGTAGGTCATATTCACTAGAAATTTCACATTGAATAAAAGAAACATCTATGAAAACTCTAAAGACGATAATTAAATACTTGAGATATATTTTGAAAGTATAACAAAACTATTTTTACATAAAACCTCTCAAGTTATACTAAATTGCAATAAGAACCCTAGTAAACATAAGTTAAAGCGTGACCAGTCTCTTGAGCCTCAAGAAGCTGGAGATATGGGTGCTTGCCTATTTAAGGTAGACAACTTAACAAACGGTGTTATCAACACGGTAATTTTCTTTGCAAAAGACACTAATCCTGCCGTCCATGTGCAGCAGTTGCCGATAGCACCAAAACATAATTCAGGACCTCAATTTATTTTCTAATTGTCTGACTCAGACTGAGTCTCAATATAATCAATCTGACTTGAATATGATTCAAGTATCAAACTACAATTCAACATGAATCCATGAATCTATATATTCAATCTGTTCAATCTAATCAATCTATATTAACTGAACCGAACCATGGATATACATCCATTTACTGATATCATGGTTTTGGCAAGTCATCCATCTACATATAATATACAATTCAAACAATACAATCAAGACATCATGGGGTTTATAAGGGATAGACTGGTAAGGAAGGTGTTAGAAGTGGCACGAGACTGTAACTATAATACACCTAACCTAAATTCAATTGCGGTTGTACCGTGGCTGAACGGTTCCTTTGCTCCGTATACCTTAGTCTCTGGAATAGTAGGACTCCTCTCGTATACACTGGTATTCTTCTGTACCAAGCTACAAACAACAGCGTTAATATTAAATACAACATTATAACAATATACTCTCTATTCTGTCTGTTCCATTCTTGTCTATTTACGGGACTTACCGAGCGATTTGTTCACTGACGACATTCTCTTTCTTTTCTTTGGAATGTCGTCAGGTGATTCGTACTTTCAGGAGATCGAGCCCACCTTCGAGGACTTGGATCAACTAGCTTTCGACCCGGAGCTCTAGTTACTTGTACATTTCATTTCAGTATTTTCCATTTCTGTTATTCCACTGTTTAGGCACTGCTTTCCATTCCATGTATTTACTTTTCAGATGTATTGTAAAAATAATGTTAATAAATAAAGTTACTGTTCATTTACATCATGTCTCTTATGTACATTACATTTTATATTGTTTAGATACGCTTAGCGTGTTTACTTCTGAATAAATACGTAGCGGCCTCGTCACGTTTTCTGCCCGTATACTGGAAAGCGGGGCGTGACAGTGTGCACTTATTGATGGGGGGCACTTTGTTGGGGTTGAAAACTACACTCTGGTTGACCAAGTCAAAGTCAGAATCAACCCCAAGTAAGTGGACCCTAACCCAGATCAAGTGGGCCCATGCCCAAGCCGAGCCCCGCGGCCGGCCCCCCTATGTCAAAATGAAATCATGTAATAAATAATTTTGATGTAATTTTTTTATGCATGAATGTAAGAAAAATGGGCATAAAGCCAAATTTTTGTAAAGCCCATGGTTCATGTGCAAAAGAAATGAGCATATGAGGCATGGGATGGATAAAATGCCATTTTGTAAAGCCCAAGAGGCTATATGTAAATTTGTAAGCCTATAAAAGGCAACATGATAATGAAATAAAGAGACAATTCATTGTCCCTAAAAATTATGGTCTGTGCCTTCTTCTCCTTCCTCAAGGTTCTAAAACCTTCTTCTCCTTTTTGAATTAAATTAAGAGTTTAACTCTTCCTTTTCCAAAAATAAATAGTTTTTCACCATAAAACCCTTGAAGGGGTGCTCGGATCTGCCATCAAATCCCTAAAAGGGGAATTTTAAGTCTCACATTCCCTTTTTTTCCAAAGATCCAGCCAACGGAGAAGAAGAAGAAGAATACCCATTTCCAAAAATCCCATTCCAGGAGGATCCGAGGCTCAAAAGAAGATCCAAAGATTTCTAGGAGTTTAACTCCACTCAAGATCTGTTGGAGTTTAACTCTATAAATCAACCCCTTTTTAGGAGTTTAACTCCAAATCTATACATAATCCCTATTAGAAGATCAACTCAAAAACCCCTTTGAAGTTCAAGTCCTAACCCAGAGGCTAAACCCCTTTTCCGCTGGTGTTTCCAGTGGCCGCGTGCCATGCACACGACTCGTGGGCGCCCAGCGGTCGCGTGCACCTCACGCGACCCGCGGGCGCTCAGCTCCCAGCGGTCACGTGCGCCTTATACGACCCACGGGCGCTCAGCGCCCAGCGGCCGCGTGCAGCTCACATGGCCCGCTGGCGCCCAGCGGTCGCGTGCAGCACACGTGACCCGCGGGCGCCCAGCGGTCGCGTGCTGCTCACGTGACCCGCGGACGCCAAGCGCCAAGCATGTAACCCGTGGGCTCCCAGCACCCACGTGCCATGCACGCGTATTTAAGATGCTCCTCATCCCTCATTTTCCATGCACTCCACATCAGAAACATGTCTCCCGTTAGGAAAATTTTTCTAACGAGGCGCTGCCCCGCACCCCGTAAGGGGGCTGTTAGCCCCCGATATATCCAAAACCCCCTTTAAAACACACACACACTGCACATTGAGTTCGCATGACCTGTTTGACCCGTCAATTGGAGGTCCCCCCGTTCCAATGGCGAGGGGTAATTAACGACAGCTTAGTTCGTGACAGCCGGAGATTCGGATCCCCACAATCAATAAACCCCAGCCTACCCTAGGCAGGGAGAATCTGTAATGCGCCTGACAAGCGCACGCGTATTCCCATCTCAATGGGGTGACGAAAAATACCCTACATAAGCTACATCTGTCGTGCTTTTGCTAAGGATCAACATTCATTATCATACGATCTCGACGCACCTTGGGTCTTCCGGATCCTACGTTTTTGTCCGATGGTAATACCGTCGGTGTTTGTCTATTCTCGGTATTGTAATGCCAAAAGCGATTGTCTAGTTAGGATGAAATTTTGGATCGTATGCGTCTTGATAACTGGAAACCGTATAGTATCGTAGAGTAAAATTATAATGTGAATTGTGCATGCTGCTCGCAGCAGCAATTGTATGCGCACACGGTAAATATTGTTGCTGAAAAACACTGCATGTGCATGAAGAGATGCCTTCATCTCTAAAATTTACGGTATATTGATTCTCATTGCTCCCCGCAACTTGAAACTCTGCTGCGTCAAATCTTTCAGATCTGTAGCATTGTGATTTGCTCTCTTTTCCGAAATATATCTTCATAATACGCAGTGAGTGGGGTCTCCATCACCAAAAACTTTTTCCTTCTTTACACAAAATAAGTGTTCACTCTGAAAAAGGTTCGAACCATCAACTCATGTATCGGTAAGTCTCTAACACCCTTAAGGACTCCGTTGAAGTTTTCATACATATTAGTGATCATTAATAGACACCTATATCCATTATCATGTGCTTGTGTCCACATGCATGCTGGATACTCATCTAACCACGTTTTTGCTGCTTGACCCATCTCTTTAATTTTCGCCATGTACATATCATGAACATTAGGGTCAGACACTTCACCAGCTTTGTACATAAGCTTATGTAGATCTGAATTTTTAAATTTTCTATCAAAATTCTGTCTGAAGTGCCGCATGAAAAACCGCATGAAAAACCTATGTAGCATCGTTGGAAATACAGCTCTCACAGCAGCTAGTATTCCAATATGTTTATCAGATATGATACATAAATATGTTTTATCATTAACAGATGTGATACTTTTGAGTTGACAAAAAAATCATGACCAAGATGATATATTTTCACTCTCGACAATAGAAAATCTCAACGGAAATATACCATTATTAGTATCAACACCTATAGCAATTAACATGCAATCTCTGTACTTACCATACAAATACGTCCCATCCATACACAATACTGGCCGACATTATGTGAAACCAGCCGTGTAAGGAGCAAAACACCCGAAAAATCTTTGAAACCCGACGCAGCCATCAACATCTGTTTCTGTGGGTTTTAATTAGTATACGGACCCCGGATTTGATACTTTCATGGCTTCCATAAAAAAAGACTAGCGAGTTGTATGCGCTTTCCCAATCCCTAAATATCTTTCATAAAACCTTTCTACGAGCGTCCCATGCCTTTACATACGAAATCTGAATTTTATGCTCTCCACTTACATATAGCCGTATCTCTCGAGAAGTCTTTGCCACATCTGCACGGATAAATGGCATGATAAATGAGCAAATGTATGATGAAGTGCAATTCTTATCATCTTTTAACATAATCGAATTGATACAAGTGTGTTCTTGGTTGTATTTCGTGACTTTCCAAGCTTTGGATCTTTTGGAACAACATGCATGCAATCTCCACTTAGATTTAGGAGTTTTCGTACATATCACGGTATAATACGTCTAATTTGACTCTTCGGTTTTAAATGTAACATTTTTTCAATAGCCCACGACTTCGGTTTACAAATAAGATTTTCTTTTTCGGGAAACATATCTCCAACAGTTACGCAATTTTCGCTCACTTCACTCGCTTCCAAATAAGACTTAGCATTTACTTCTGCCATAACTAAATCCACCCAACTATCATTCCAACGGATCGAGTCCGGAATCTTCTAGTTCGACATAATCATTATTTGCAGCCATGTCATCAATCAATGCTATTTCATTCAATCCAACGGCATAATCCACGCTATCCTGTCCTTGATGATCTTCATCAGCTTCATCATTATTGTTGGGGTCAAAAGTTACACTCCGATCGACCAAGTCAAAGTCTATCAACCCCCAAGCCAAGTGGGCTATGTTTTCCCCCAATAATAGAATAGTAAGGCTCTGTTCAAAATTTGAAAAGAGGCAGCACCTCACATGTCTTGCACGAGGGCGCCAGCGCCGAGAGTTAAAAACTCTGAGGCAGCGCCTCACGTGCCTTGCACGAGGACGCCAGCGCCGAGAGTTAAAAACTCTGAGGCAGCGCCTCACGTGCCTTGCACGAGGACGCCAGCGCCGAGAGTTAAAAACTCTGAGGCAGTGCCTCACGTGCCTTGCACGAGGGCGCCAGCGCCGAGAGTTAAAAACTCTGAGGCAACACCCCACGTGCCCCGTCCGAGGACGCCGGCGCCAGAACTAAAATTTCTCTGCCGTTGGATCAAAGATCCAATGGAGATAATAAATCATCAAACCACAGAATTAAATTCTATTGAGGAAATATTCCTCAAATATTCCTGAACGAGAAAGATTACTCTCTGTAAAATAGAGCACCGTTGGATTAAAAATCCAATGGTGATTAACAAAATTCACCAAGCTACAGAATAAACTCTGTAGGGGAAAATATTTTCCCCAATCTTTCTAAACAAGAAAGATTATGTTTTGTAAAACAAAGTATCGTTGGATTAAAGATCCAATGGTGATTAAAAATCACCAAGCTACAGAATAAGCTCTGTATGAAAAATATTTTCCCAATCTTGTTAAAAACAAGAAAAATATCTTCTGTAAAATAGAAGTCCTTAAATTAAAGATCCAACGGTGGATAAAATCCCCAAATCAAGTAAGGATCTCTCAATGAGATATTTATTTAACTAAATCAACAAAGCTGCCTCCACTATATAAAGGCCCTAAGACTTCAAGTCTTGTACAGAGGAACACCCCCCTAAAAAAAACTTCAAGTTCAAAAAGAAGAGCAAGCAAAAAAGAAAGCTTTAAGAGAGAAGAAGGAAGAAGAACTTTTTTCAAGGTAAATAAAGATAATAGAGATCATAGTATCTCATCTGCATATCCAAGGCTTTAACTTTTATAAAAGACATAGTTCTTTCCCTAGATCCGAGACCCATGAGACAAGTCTCCCACAAATGAGAATTTAATTCTCGTGGGGACAAATTTGTTCTTGAGGATCGAAGATCCTGGGGAGAACAAAGAATTGAACATCTTCAGAAAAATGCACAAAGAAAGAAAAAGCGCCAAGCACCTCACGTGCCCCTCACGTGGGCGCTGCTCAAATAAAGAGTGCTTAGCATTCAATGGTTGGCGCTCAGCACGAAGCGCCTCACGTGTCCCTCACGTGGGCGCTGCTCAATAAAGAGTGCTTAGCACTCAATGGTTAGCGCTCAGCGCCAAGCGCCTCATGTGTCCCTCACGTGGGCACCGCTCAATAAGGAGTGCCTAGCACTCAGTGGTTGGCGCTCAGCGCCAAGCGCCTCACGTGTTCCACACGTGGGCGCTATAAAGAGTGTTTAACACTCCATAAAAACAAAAAAGAGTGGATAAAGTAAAGGGTGAGCGTCAGAGCCCGTATCAATACTCAGCACTGTTTGCACAGAAAGGGAATGAGCCCAAATAAGTGTTTAACACTTTATTCAAATACTGAATGGGCTAAGTCCAAGTCGACCAAAAGTCCCTAATTCAGATCAACTGAGCCCATGTGCTCACTATTTTTCCAAATTAGTCTTAGTCCCAAACACGACTATTGATCTTCCAACGGACATTGGTTCAAGTGTACATCTCCTCACACCTCTGATAAATGTCGTTGTAATTCTTCAGCGTCTTCAGAGAGGTGGTAGGTCCTGATAACCAACAACTCTTTAGTGTACTCTCAAATGGACGGGCACATCCCAATACGGACCGCAACGTCCTTAAACTAGCTATGTACCGTAACGTCCTTAAACTACAATGGACCGCGACGTCCTTAAACTAACTATGGACCGTAACATCCTTAAAACTAAAACAATATGGAATCCAAATGCTCTTCTGATGGGTCTGAATGATCCCAAAAATCATGTTGAGTAGATCTTAGTCTAAAATTAGACTAACGTATCCTCAATGAACATTTAAGTCAATCTTATTCCCAAACGAGATTAACGATCCTTAAATCAAACCAAACCCAAACCTAAGAAAATACGGATTTGGACTAATCCACGCCCTACGGGCGACAACATAAATTAGTCTCCGTATATAATCCACGAGCAACCAAAAATAAAACAAATACACACGACATGAAGTGACCTTCTGGAGCAGGAGGAAGTGGTTATCGCTACACGATAACGTAATTAACTGCAGTAGCTTGTGCCTGCAAGGAAGAGCGTCCCCATAATCAAAAAATACCCTCGCAAACGAGGGGGAATCTGACGAAGTCTGCTACAACGGCCGCATCCATCCAGACCTCCGATACACGGTGACATAAATCAACTTGGTATCTTCAGAAAGGTGGACGGATAAAACCAAATAGCATCTACCCCCAAATGCAGGCAAGACGTTTGTCTTTCCCAGTTTTCGGCGGTAAACAGATTCTGGCACACCCGGTGGGACCTTTTCCTCTTTCCACTCCACACTTCGTGTGTCATGTTCACAAACAAATCGCGGTTTAATATGGTTGCCCCTAGATTCGAGATACTAAGATTTGGTGTCTTGCTCCGTGCAGAAGATAAGATGACATCGATGGCTTCCAACTGCACCAATTAAAACAGCAACTCCACTCCGTCCCTGCTGGAGGAGTGACTTATTGGCCCTAAGCGGCCTCCATATTCGTAATGCCAATGGAAAGGTGATTCAAGCCACCACTGGACTGTTCTTCGGAACCATGCTCCCGCCAATGAGCTTCAATGCTTCAGTACCATCACAAGAAGCCCCAAAGAAGTCGATCTTTGATCGGCTCGCAACCATCATGGCCCCTCTCAACGGGTCATCCAAGTCTACCTCCCCAGTCTGCGATAGGCTGAGCCAAAACTCCACTAAGCCCGTAAAGAGACCTGCAATACCTGAAGGGGTTATCCCGAAGCGGATAGCCATTCCAGCTCCGGTAAACGAAGTCATCAAAAGGGCTTCTCCTGCTAAGAGATCGGTCTTCGCAAGACTGGCCATTCTAACTCCTGCTACGGGTGAGGTCATTATAGGTGCTTCCCCTATTCGAAAGTCAGTCTTCAACGGGTTAGACGTTCCTTCTCAATGGACGTCAGTCTCCGACAAGTTGGCACTAAAAGCAACCTCTCATCAAAGTAAGGGGCATGACAAGGTCGCTTCTACAATTTAGGTGATCCTATCCGTAAGACACGCTCGACGTCGCCACTGGCGCCGAGTGAGGAAAGCTGGGGACAGTTCGCCTTCTGAACTTACCCCATCAGCTCCAATGGTGGAAATTGACGCCGTTGTTCCAACTGGGAACAACTTCGAGCTGCTCAGGAAGGCGCGCAAGAACTCTTCAACCGCCATCTTGAAGAAGTCTCCTCCGCCTGTCGAAAACACAACCCAGGTGAAGCCGGAACAACCTCCTCAACGGTTGTCCTCCAAGATCCACAGAGTTTGGCAGAAAGTCCAAGACTCTGTAATTGACAAAGAATACTCTCGCCGACTGAAGAAAATAAAGGCTCGACAAGGGGAGGACCATCCTGCCATCATGCCATGGAAAGTATCGTCTGCACGGGTGATCGCTGCAACGGCTCCCTCAACTTCGGCCTCCCACAAAAAGAGAAGGCCAGAGAATCAACCACTACCGACAACAAATTCTGAGCGTGATGGATCCAAACGCCCCAAGTCTGGGGGCATGGTAGTGCACACGATGTACATGGCTTCCAGCAAAGAGAAAAGCCGTACTTTCGCGGGTCATCGACCACTTACACGGTTTGTGAAAAAGGCTCAAGAGCAACAACAAAAGCTCCATGAGATATTGACAAGGATGGCCGCACTTGCTGGGCAAAAAGAAAGACCGGAAGTATCGTCGGAACAACGCCAGGAGAAGGAGACCGAGACCGAATTC
Source organism: Agapanthus africanus (assembly GCA_030015575.1). NCBI lineage: Eukaryota > Viridiplantae > Streptophyta > Magnoliopsida > Asparagales > Amaryllidaceae > Agapanthus > Agapanthus africanus. The sequence continues at coordinate 533,564,695 of JASDDO010000016.1, forward strand.
CTACGGAGGATTCTTGAAAAGAAAGAAAAAGAGGCCGTGGAACAAGCGGCTAATATAAAACAAATGTCGCTTCTCTTCCAAGACATGGTGGGATGATGATCCAACCGGATCCTCCGGCCGAAGACCCTCCAATAATCATTGAAAACGACAGAGGGGAGACATCAAACCCTCCTCCGGATTTATCAGTAGCCAGGGAGGAAACAATCTCCAAAGCTACCCTTGATGATTACATAGCTCAAAAAATACGAGCTCATCAAGCGAACGAAGCGGCAGGACAAGTCGTCAGAACTGGGCGACCTTATCCAGGCTGGTACGATCAAATTAAGTACCTATCAGAATATACGATCCCCAAATTCCATGTGTATAAGGGGACGAGCAATCCGCATTAGCACGTTGCTCAATTCAGAGTTCTGTACGGTAATACTGGGGGCGATAACAAGCTGTTGCTTCGCCAGTTTATTGGCAGTTTGTCGGAGACGGCATTTGAATGGTACTCCGAGCTCCCAAATGACTCTGTCAAGATATTTATGTTGATGGAAGTACTACTCACACAGCGGTTCGCAAGCGCAAGCGAGCGCACCCCAATCACAGCATTAATCAACGCCTGAGTGAAACCGGGAGAGACCTGGGTTCAATACGCAATTCGGCGGCGTAACCTATGGTCAAAGTATGAACAGCGCATAGAAGAAGCTCCTGCTATGGGCATGTTCGTAGGGACCCTTGATCCTCAGGCAACTGTATCCCAGTTTATAATGTTCTTCAAGCCGACCAACTTCCAAGCCTTGATTGACAAACTGGCCCAAATGGACCAGATGGGCCATAGGCTGTCCTCTTCAAAGACAGATCTTCGGAATGAAAAGGTCAAAGAGAAAGCGACCTTTGTCGCCAATGCTCAACAACAACCGAGTGACTCGAAACCGGTTGTTCGCCAAAGCAACAAATCAAGATCCCTCGAAGAAAAGTTGAGACGTCTTTACTCATTCCCCCGGGATAAAGCGAGAAGAGTATTCGAACTGGTGGTGCGCAACAGGCTCATCACTCTGCCAGATCCGAGACGCCCACTACAATCGGGCGACGTCAACCATCCCAATTACTGCCCCTACCACCGAATAGTGGGCCACCCAATCGACGATTGCTACGTCTTCAAAAACTGGGTCGAAGACCAGTACCAACAGGGTAAGTTCGTGCTGTCCGAAAACTGGAAGGTAAACCCACCGCAGCAGCACGCTCCTAAAAAGGTGGATACGCCGGGGCATCATGCTCATTTATGGAAGAAGCTCCGTGGGAAGTGGTCCTTTCAGCTAAAACTAAAAGAATGCAAAAGGATCTTCAAGCATGTCCGGCGATTAGGTGGAAAAGCCCGTTGGAGCCTGAAATTATTAACGGAATGTTGAAATCGCGTCCAACGCCAAAAGTTGGTAACGATGGAAAAAAACCTCCAGGCCAAGCCTCCGAAGTCTTCAAAGAAAAAGAAGAAGGCCAAGAAGCCCGTCCAACTCGACGGCAATCGTACGAGTCTGTAGAAATACATCGATGCGCTGGAGGAATACAACCAAGAGGCATGGACCCCAGTCATACTGGAAGAGTTCTTCAAGCATGTTCTTGAGGACGGAAACAATGACATTGATGAAGAAGACGATTCTTCGGAAGAACCCGAGGATTATGTAGCGAGTTGCCACATGATCTCTCACTCATCGATAAATGGCAAAGAGGTTCCTGACGTAGAGAAACTGGGGGCAAATCCAGAACCAAAACCCATAGAACCATCGGATGACCTTATTGACAAGCTGCTGAACGAAGCTCTTCAAAAGAGCAAATTTGATCAAGAACGTGAGGCGGCCATTTACGAAAAGGCCAAGCGTCGGTGTCAGGACGGAAAAGCTCCGGTGATGAGAAGCCATAAAGTACCTCAACCGGATCAAAGTGCCCTTGCCACCAGCAAGAGCAGAATCAAGATAAAGAAGCAGTTCGCCAAAGCTCTGTCAATGGAAATGCAGCTGCCACCTTTCAAAGAAAATACTTCTGGGGCTATGTGCCCCGACAAACCGGATGTACATCCGAACTACTACTTATACCATCGGAAGGCCATGCACCCTACCGAAAAGTGTAATGCGTTCAAGAAGTGGTAGCAGGGATACATTGCCCATCGACAACAATTTAAGCGAATGAAGCGCAAAGCCCGTCAGGAACAGAGAAGCGCGATATACGAGCGTGAAGGAACAGCCGATAACTGTCATATGGTTGATGCCATCCCGACAAGAGCAAAACCTCAAGTTCTTACCTTTGGGAGCGATTCTGACCAAGAAATATCCATCGGCCCTCTCTTCAAGGAATCCACCTCCGAAAAAGAAGAGGAGATGAAGAACTGTGAGAACATTCAGCTGTGTAACCGTACGTTGCATGAAAATAATCTTATACCTTCAAACAAAGGTTCGGGAAAAAGGGAAAAAGGAAAGGAAAAAGTCCCTAAGAAGATTGCTCTCGACGATAGAGTTGTCGAAGAGCTCACAGCCAAGGACCCACTCAAGAAGAACAAGGTGGATTACAATGTCCTGGCACATCTGAGAAAGATACCCTCACAATTGAGTATCTTGGATGCCCTTCTCCTGTCTAAAGAGGCACGTGATTCCCTGAGCAAGGAGTTACAAGAGCCCAACCAGTTTCAAGCCTTCATGGCGGAAGAAAAGATGAAGGACGAACTAGAAGAAGTCCACACGGCTGATATCACCTTCAGCGATGAAGACCTCCTTATCGGAACGTGCGAACACAACCGTCCGCTATATGTAACTGGGTATTGTCACGATATCAAGATAGGAAAGATCCTGGTCGACAACGGGTCCTCCGTCAACCTTCTCAATGTAAGAGTACTGAAGGAAATTTGCATTAACATTCAACACTTGGCTCGGGATAAAATTACCATCTCCGGTTTTGACTCCCAATCATCACAAACGCTCGGGTCTGTATTACTGACATTACGCTTCGGGATGCTTGTCACTGAAATCAAGTTCCATGTCATTGATGCCAAGACTTGCTACAACGCTCTGCTCGGCAGGCCTTGGTTACATGAGTACAACATCATCCTTTCTACACAACATCAGTGTATGAAGTACTTCAAGGACGGCATCGAGTACACAGTCACAGGGGAGCTGAACCCATTCTCCGTAAATGAAGTTCGCAAATATGAAGACGCCAAGTACTTCTTACCAGACTTTGAAGACATGGAAAGATGTCGCAAACCGGAGAATAAAAAAAATCCATCGCCACTATCCAAATATTAGGGAGCGATAACGAAGAAGATAAACAGATGGTCTACTCGGGACAACCCCAAAGCAATAGGCCAGGACCATCTGCTCCTATTCTGGTCTTTAGCAGTGACTCTGAGGATGAGAACAACGCAGTGTTCTCCGTCCGCCCGCCAATGCAGACCTTTGCTAGAGCTGACCAGAGTTTACAGATTACCCTGGTCCCGCAACGGCATTACAAAGAACTTGATGCACTTGATACATACAGCGTGCAATAGCTGCAGACCTTCTACGTCCCTCCTAAGCAAAGAGGTGAGAAGGCGATCATTTTCTACCAATCCACGGAGGCTAAAGTGGAAAAAGAAGTATGGCATGGTGCCGAACCTGCGCTCGACAGACTTCAACCAATCCGTTTGCCCAGATACTACGCAGAGGGACTGAAAAGGCTATTGAGACGCCAACGCGTACCCTTCAAACAGACTGCTCGACAAGCCCAGTTCTATAACAAGATTTTGGACGTTCCCGGGACTCAGCGGAAGATGCCCAATAGGAGAATGGAGACGACCGACCTTGGATACGTTCGGTCCAATAAAAGGGAGCGATTCCATGGCTGCCATGTCATAAATAATTCCAGTGGAGAAACGAATGCATTTCCAGATGGCGTTGATGTCAAACCAGAGCGAGATCCCGTCGTGAGAATACCAAGCCCGTCATTCGAAGAACAGATTGACAAGCTAATAAGAGAAGCGGGTCAAAAGGTTCAGGATGACCATAGTCGCGAAATGGCCATTTACGAGAAGGTCAGGATGCAACGTATCATTTAGCAGTTTACAGAAGGAGAAGACGATGATGCCCTTCACCCCCAGCCCGTTGTGCGCTCTCATGGCAAGAAAAAAGCCTAACGTAGAAGTAAAAGCAAGGTGAAGAACAGGGACAGCGTTCAAAAACAGCGAAACGGATCCAAAAAGCCGCGCGAGCGAGAAAAAGTCAGCTGGAATCCGTCTTTTATGAAGAAGATGGGTCGGGAGTACTCTTTCCCTCAAGAAAAGACAAGGAAAATATCCAACCTTGTCATGAAGCATCAAATGATGACGCTCCTGGAGTCTCGATGCCCCAAACAGATGAACGGGGTCCGTCACCCGGATTATTGCTCCTACCACCGAATAATGGGACATCCTCTTGAAGACTGCTTCACCTTCAAAGACTGGGTTGAGAATCAGTATCAGTAAGGCAGGTTTGCTCTATCCAACAGTTGGAGGGTAGTCCCACCACGAAAGCATGAGCCGAGAGCAACCTACACTGTGAGGGACAGTCTATATCAGTATCGAGCTTAGAAACGAGCTCGTACCTTCCATATGATAACATTCTCAAAGGAAAGAGAGCACGAGAATACGAACGACCTCTCCCAGTGCTTCGCAAATGAAGATGAGGACGAGATGATCTCAGAATTTCCACCGGCGCCAAAAGAGTTGGAAGATGGAATACACACCACAGCAGACAACCTGAGAAAAATCGACTTGGGGATGGCAAACGAGCCAAGGCCAACATTCGTCAGTGAGCTGCTGTCTGAGAAACAGGTGGCCATGTTAAAGGACGTGCTTATACAGTATAAAGACTGTTTCGCATGGAACTATTCCGAGATGCCGGGATTAGATCCATAGATAGCTGTGCATAAACTGGCGATATCGCCGGACGTTAACCCAGTCAAGCAGGCGCCAAGAAGAATGCGGCTCGAGCTTGAGATGAGTATCAATGCTGAAGTCAAGAAGCTAATCGACTCCAGCTTCATCCAAGAAGTTCAATACCTTGACTGGATCGCCAATATCGTTCCGGTAATGAAGAAAAATGGGACAGTACGCATCTGCGTAGATTTTCGAGATCTCAACAAAGCTTGTCCGAAAGATGACTTTCCAGTGCCTATTACCGAGCTGATGATCGATAACACATCCACCCATGAAGTCTTCTCCTTCATGGACGGATCCTCAGGGTACAACCAAATCAAGATGCATCCTGAAGACCAAAAGCACATTGCTTTCCAGGCCCCGCTAGGCATATTCTGCTACAAAGTGATGCCCTTCGGTCTGAAGAACGCTGGCACCACTTACCAGAGGGCCATGACAAAGATCTTTGACGACCTCATACACGAGATTGTCGAACGTTATATTGATGACCTCGTAGTGAAAATCAAATCGTACGAAGACTACTGGGAGCATCTGAAGATAGTGTTCCAGCGCCTTCGGAAGTACAACCTGAAGATGAACCCTCTGAAATGCGCGTTTGGAGTTTCCTCGAGCAAATTCCTAGGATTCGTCATACAACACCGGGGCATCGAAATAGACCCGTCAAAGATCAAGGCGATTATGGAAATGCCTTCGCTAAGAACTCTCAAGCAACTGCGATCTCTCCAAGGAAAGCTCGCGTATATCTGGCGGTTCATAGCTAACCTCTATGGCAAATGCCGCCCCTATAGTCATCTAATGAAGAAAGGGTCCTCGTTCGTCTGGGATCGCAAATTCCAAAGCACACTGAATGAAATCAAGCAATATCTGCGGAACTCGCCGGTACTGACCGCTCCGGTCAAGGGAAAGCCCCTCATCCTGTACACAACAGCCCTTGAAGGTTCGTTAGGCGCGCTATGGGCACAGGAGAACGATCAGGGAAATGAGAGAGTTCTCTACTATTTGAATCGAATTCTCCTGGGGGCAGAAAACAACTACTCCCCAATCGAAAAGCACTACCTGGCATTGATATTCGCGATAACGAAGCTCCGACATTACGCCTTGGCACATGAGGTTCATCTCATATCAAAGGTGGATCCTCTCAAATTTTTGATGTCGAGAGCCATATTAACAGGAAGGCTTCCTAAATGGGCCCTCCTCTTGATGGAGTTCTCGATAGTATATCGACCCTTCAAGGCAATAAAAGGTCAGACCATTGCTGAATTTCTCGCTGAGCATCCGATACCAGCTAATTCTCCCTTAAACTACAAGTTGCCGGACGAACACGCGTTTGACGAAATCGATGGGGAGAAAGAAGGGAATGATACCCGATGGGAACTCTACTTCGATGGAGCATCATTTATGAAGAAGCGAAAGCAAAATACCCCCATAATCAAAACCAGGGTGCGCCTTATCCTCATAACTCCGCAAGGAGGGATAATGCGTTTCGCCCTTTCCTTAACGGAGCCAAGAACAAACAACGAAGCGGAATATGAAGTTTGATAGCAGATCTCGAGATCGCCATTGGCATGGGAATCAAAAACCTCCTCATATATGGAGACTCCCAACTGGTCGTCAGCTAAGTGAATGGCGACTATCAGACGTGTAAACCCGAGTTGGTAAAATATGGCGAGAGAGTGCAGCAATGGCTGACGCAAAATAGCAAGGCAGATGCGTTAGCCAAGCTCTCTAAAGAACTGGCCGACGAAAACCTTGATGACGTAAGGATCATTGTGCAAAGTCGCCGGATTCTCGCACCAGCAGAAATATCTCCGAAGAAGTCTAAATGAAAGGAAGAAATCGAACAAGAGGCCTTCCAATTGGAGGATGAAGAAAAGGCGAAGGATTGGAGAGAAGTTTTCATAGACTACTTCAAATCCCATCGAACGCCCGAAGTCGCGTCGTCAAGACATCGGCTCACGAAACGAGCCCTGTCTTTCACCTTCGTCAATGGTACTCTTTATAAGAGATCATTCAATTGTTTGTGGCTGAGATGCCTGGGACCAGAAGAAGCAAGAAGGGTCGTTCAAGAAACTCATGATGGACTCTGCGGTTTCCATCAAGCTGGGCCAAAGATAAAGCTGAAGATCAAAAGAATGGGTCACTATTAGCCCACGATGATTCAGGACTGCCTCGAATATGTGAAGCAGTGTCACTCATGCCAAATTCACGAGGATTTCATCCACCAGCATCCAAATCCGCTACACCCAACATTGGCTAGTTGTCCATTCAAAATGTGGGGAACCGATATAATCGGGCCCATCAAGCCAATATCGTTCAATGGACATCGGTTCATACTAGCAACAACCGATTACTTCTCTAAATGGGCAGAAGCAATACCGTTAAGAAAGGTGAAGACGGAGAACATCCTCCATTTCTTCAAGACACATGTCATCTACAGGTTCGGCACTCCGCGACGGATCATCTCGGATAATGGATCGGCCTACAGAAGCCATAAGATCAGTCGCTTCGCACAACAACATAATATAGATTGGAGATATTCTTCAGTTTATAATCCCCGAGGTAACGGTCTAGTTGAGACTTTTAACAAGACCTTGACAAAAATCATAAAGAAAACTGTGTCCAGAAATAAGAAGGACTAGCATGAGAGATTGCATGAAGCTCTCTGGGCCTATCGGACCACGTTCAAGACGGCCACAAACACAACGCCATTTGCGTTAGTATTCGGCACGGAAGCGGTACTTCCCTTGGAGATAGAGATACCCTCTCTACGAGTGGCGGTTCGGTACGAACTAACGAATGAAGAAAATGCCCATCTTCGGCTTGAGGAGCTCGATGCCCTCGATGAAACTCGTCTCATGGCGCAGCAAAAACTAGAAGCTTACAAAGTAAAGATGACGCGCTGATACGAAAGATTGACTAGGCCGAGAACATTCCGCCAAGGCGAACTCATACTAGTCGTAAAAAGACCTATGATCCCCAATCGTGCTAAATGGGGGAATTCGATCCGAACTATGAGGGCCCGTACATCATAGACAAGGTCTACCAAGGTGGGGCCTACTTTCTCATGGATATGCATGGCGAAAGACCCTTACGGCCAATAAACGGTCGATTCCTTAAGAAATACTACACTTGACAAGTCATGGCTCAGGTTAATGGTGGATGACGACGCCCGTGTCCGCTCGTTGTCTTCCTGAGTTCAAACTCTATAAGTAGTATCCAGCGAAACCTCGCCTCAAAATCCCCTATGGACCGAGATGTCCTTAAACTAACATTGCACCGAAATGTCCTTAAACTAACATTGCACCGAGATGTCTTTAAACTAACAACGGACAGAGATGTCCCTAAACTAACAACGTCGTCTCAAACACGGCGATAGTGGAATGCAAGTCCACAAGTCCCAGTGGTGAGGACTGCAACTCAAATCCCACCGGCAAACAGGTAAGTCACATGCGCCAAAACTATTCTCAAGAGTTTCATCGTAAAAAAAACGGTACGTCCACAAGAGAAATAAGAGCGGATGAAAACCCGAAAGGGCTCCGTGAGTAAAAACAGCAGGACTGTCGGCGAGTTCGTGAAAACCCGAAAGGGCACAGACTCGTAAAAAAAATTCATGCACACTTGCAAGGTCCTTTCGACCTTGTAAGGAGAAATACCTACGTGAGATCCTTACGACTCATAAGGGAGCAACATACTTAGGGATCCCCACGATTCCTAAGGAGAAATTACACTTACGGGATCCTCACGACTCGTAAGAAGAATCCCTCTTATGAGACCCTCACGGCTCATAGGATTCGAAAGCCTTAAATTACAAGGATCTGAATCTGTTCTTAAGCCATCACATCCTCCAGTTTTCCCTACAAACGGTTCAATATTGACCCTTGTATACAATCCATGGGCGCAAATAAACGTTTTCACCTCTAAGTTCCACCAACGACAAGGAATGTCCTCATGTGGTGAACGACACTTGTAAGTCCTCTCGACTTATAAGGAGAAAACACTCTTGTAAGATCCTTACGACTTATAAGAGAACACGCACTTAAGAATCCTCAGGATTTCTAAGAAGAAAACGCACCTACGAGATCCTCACGACTCGTAGGAAGAAACACTTTTATGAGACCCTTACGGCTCATGAAATCAAAAGTCTCAGTCGACAGGATCCTAACCCTATTTGCTAAGCCACCTTTGTTCGAATCGATAAAGGAAAATGATAATTTGCTCCTGGCAATATCCCATTTGTATGATTCGCTCCTGGCAATATTCCAGTCACAGCGATGCTTATGCTAAGATTGGTATCAGACCTCGGGTTCCATACTCGCAATAAAAATCAGCGAGCAAAAATGCATATGAAATAAACGAAATGTTTGGGCAACTCGCAATAAAAATCAGCGAGCAAAATATATGCATATAAAAATAGCTGAAATGTTTGGGCAACTCGCAATAAAAAGCAGTAAGTAAAAAGAAAAAACTGCCGAAATGATTTGGCACCGCGAAAATATAGCCGAAATGATTGGGCAATCTTTCGCGATATAAAAAGCTGAAATGATAGAGCATCGCTGGAAAAAAATAAAATAAAATAAAACTTTTGCCCTGCAGGTGAGATCACATCGACCCCTGTATACAATCCATGGGCACAAAAGAAAAAGGAACCATATTGTCCCACCAGGCTCCGTCAAAGGGAAGCCAGATCTTAATGGCTACATCTACAGCCTAGAAATCAACAACGGCGTTCCTTCTCGTTCCAACCAAAAGCAGATACGACGTCATCAAAACGAAACTACGGCAAAGTCCCCTAGTTCTAAATCTCAACGGTCCACAGAGAGCCTAGAGACTACCTCGGAGCCACGGCAAAGTCCCCTGGTTCCAAATATTGACGGTTCACAGACAGCCTAGATACTACCTCGGAGCCACGACAGAGTCCCTGTTCCAAGTCTCGACGGCAGCATCCAAAGTCTAGAGATCAACAACAGCGTTCTTCCTCCCTCCAGCAGGATACAGACGCGGCATCAACAAACGGAGCCATGGCAACAAAAATCAGAATGAGGAAGAAAAAGTCCCCTAGTTCCAAATCTCGACGGTTCACAGATAACCCAGAGGCAACCACATCATTCGTTGCAATATTGCAGACACAATATCAACAAATGAAGCAAAAGAAGATTCCTACCTTCAGGGTCTTGACGGCAACTCAAATGAGACTTGAAAGACTATCGGAGATCATCCTACTCCAGCACGGAGTGGTCATGACTCATCGGGGCTCCCAAACTGAGCCTAACCTCAAGTAAAAAGCGTCATGGAATATCCCTAACACTTTCTCTTTCGACGGTAATATCATCTGGAAGATTACTTGAAAACGTGTAACACCTTAGTTCATTTATACCAGTTCTATTTTGGGTATTTCTTTATTTATGGCTATTTCTTGATTTATTGTTGTTTGGGTGTGAATAGTGTAATTAGTGTCTGTATTTGCATCCGACCAGACCCGCATGCTGGAAACCCGTCTTGATTCCTATTTATGATTTATCCCGGCTAGTTACGAGGATCCGTGCACTTTCATATTTTTTTATACTGCATATTGGCATTATATCTGACGTCTGCATTTTTTAATAAAACAAATAAGGTCAAATAAAATATTTTAAAAATTTCTAGCATGGCCTGCATCATACCCCTGATCCTGTGGTAGCATCCGTGTATCTTGTTCTCGTTCCGTTCAGTGAAACGGACTCGTTTGGATTGCTACGTGCACACTGCATGTATGCGTTCTTAGGGGTATGCATTTTTCGTTACCCGAATATCATATTTTAGTTTGGGTTGACACGTATAATAACCGTATTTTCAAACCATAATTTTAGACCCGACCCGGGCGTGATTTGGACTATTTTTGTATTTAGCCTAAAACTCAAATTTTATTAATATTATATTCTTTATATACTGCTAACGTTTTAACCAAATATATATTGTTAAATATTTTTTTTAATCCTAAATCTTAACAACCCCCTCTCTCTCTACTTATTATATATTATTCTTTATATATTTTTTTAACCTGATTAATACCCACGTTTCTCTCTCTTCCCCTCTCCTATTCTCACCTCCCCTCTTCTGTTCTCACCCCCTCATCTTCTTCTTTCTTTTCCCGTGCGCGAGCTCAAACCCACGTCGTGCCCCTCGCCTGCCTCGTCATCGCCCGTGCCCACCGTCACCCATACCTACCGTCACCGCAACCACCACCTCTTCGTCCACCTTCTTCTCCTCACTTCCTTCTCTCCTCCCGACACCACGAACACCTTAGTTATCGCCACCTGTAACTCTTCCCGGCAACCCAATAAACCCACGACACCATCGTTGCCCTCTCCTTGCCGACGATCCTTTCGCTCGTCGCCATCGCCGACCCTCTCCTCGACTTCGCCTCCACCACCTCACCTTCCTCTCTTTCCCCACGCGAACCCCAATAACCCAAGATCCCTGCAACCCTGCCGCCATCTTCTCCCATCGCCTTACCTCCGCTTCCCGACCTCACACCGTCGACCACCTCGTCCTTGCCATCGCTTTCTTCCCTTCTCTCTTCTCTCCTACTCTCTTGGCCTGAACCTCTCCCCTGCGCAAGAACCCGATCACCCGACTTCAAAAAAAAAAACCTACGACCGCATCACCGTGAAACCTCACCAGAAACCCACGACCCGTCGTCAACGACCCCCTCGCCTCGCCTTTGTCGCCAGACACTTAAACCCAGAGCACCGGCCTCTCTTCTTCTCCTTCTTCTTCTTTCTTCTTCTTTCTTCTCTTTTCTTCTTCTTGGATTCTTGATTCCGGTGATCACCGCCGGAGCCGTGCTCGACGCCGACGATCCGAACGACCTAGTGGACATTCTCAGTCAGCGTGGTCCTGTTCTTGCTTTGCTTGGTCCTGTCTCGTGCGCGCGTGTGGATATTGCGACGTTTACCCGACGTCGGACGTGCCGTACGCACCCGTCGTGAGATCCGTTCATATAAGTTTATCTTTCTACATGCTATGACACATATGTTGCATCCATATGAATAAAAATATTACATGTTTATTTTATTATGCATCCATATTACAATTTTACAGTTTTTCGATACCCGTATGCATCCATACCGTTATTTATATATCTAGTCGCATGCAAATTTATCTTGCTACATGCTATGATACATATGTTGCATGTATATGAATAAAAATATTACATGTTTATTTCATTATGCATCCATATTACAATTTTACAGTTTTTCGATACCCGTATGCATCCATACCGTTATTTACATATCTAGTCGCATGCAAGTTTATCTTGCTACATGCCATGTTATATATTTTGCATCCATATGAATAAAAATATCACATGTTGATTGCATTGTACATCCATATTAATGTTTACTGTTTTCGAATACCCGTGTGCATCCGTATCATTTATTATATGTATAGTTGCACTTACAGATCATATTATTTCATGTTACTGTTGTATTAACACCACATGCTTGATAATGTGCATCCTACGTAGTCATGGGGTTGTAGATGTAATCCCTGATAGTTATTTGTGCATCCATGTTTTACTGCGCATCCATACTTTTATCGTGCATCCGTACTTGCTACAGTTTTATTATAAGCATCCGTTTGATACCTGTGCACTACCTAACATGACATAATACACCAGTGCTTGACTTGATACCTGATCTTGTTACTAATGCCGACAATCCTGACATGTTGTCCTGATGGACGTATCCTGTTATCTGCATAGACAAACATGTACCTGCTTGATCCCGTGTTAGCTAGCTCCAGATTTATCAATACCCGATTTGAACACATAACCTTGGGGGTATGGTGAAATCAAAAGTGTAATCGAGTGAAACTTAAAAGGATATTACTTGATCCGTGGTCCCGGGGGGTAACGGGATAGAATCATTCGTGATTCTTCTTGATCCGTGGTACCGGGGGGTAACGGGACAGAGTCATTCGTGACTCTTACAGCTTGGTCCGTGGTCCCGGGGGGTAACGGGACAGAACCATTTTTGGTTCGCATATCCTGATCCGTGGTCCCGGGAGGTAACGGGACATATTCTTTGAGTTACATGAGGAGTACATCAATTGATTTCGAATAACTTTAGAATAGATAACCCTGTAGCACAGTTTAGATTATTTACCGCACATCACCCGCACGTATACACTTCACTGTTTCATACCCGTGTTACTTGTTATACACTCATTACTGTTCATACTCATGCATGCATATCTCGTGTATCCTGTTCATTTATTATTGTTTGATATTATGACAGACTGACGTCTGGGTTTTGCATGGCCCAGATCCTTTATCTCTTTCGCAGGCCGGCCAGGAGTATTTCAGTCGACAGGCCGAGCAGTAAGGAGCATTTTGGTATTTAGTTTAATTTAGTTTTCTTTCAGCATTTTCATTTCCTGATGTGAGCCCGTATTTTGGGACGTACTTTCCAGATTGTTACTGTTTATTGGATTTATTGCTTTCGCATATTATTTCTTGACTCGTTTATTCTGGCATATGGACATGTACTAGATGGTTTATTTTTATTTTACTGTTCTTGATATCTTATAGATAGCCTTAATGTGACTGTGGAAGGATATTTCCTAGCCACAGGTAGCATGGTTGGCTCTGTCACGTGCCGATCTTAGCGCACTCTAGTAAGCGGGGCGTGACAGGGTTTGTTTGGTATCAGAGACATAGGATTTAGGTTAATCATGTTTAATTCTTTTGTAATTGGGTATTGGACCCAATACACGAGTCAGAAAACCCGTATTTAGGAACATGTCCTGCCACATTGTTGTCATGATCCTTGAATCTTATCTTTCCTTGACCCTTGTCTTGATGATATACAAACAACTTTGCATCTCGGCTTGAAATCTTTTGGTTCCCTATTGTTTCTCTCGTCCTATTCTTTTGATTCTGATACTAGGATTTAGGCGACTTGAACGGAGTTATGTAATTGTAACTATGAATTGCAGCATGGTTACAATGTGGTACTTTATTTAAGTAACTTGGAGTCCTAGTCTTGATTTATGGTCATGATATTACCTTGCTTCTCTCGGTTTCACTACTTACCGGCTTATGTATTATCGCAAGCTTGAATCCTGTTTACCGTGCTAATCTTCTTCAGTGTCTTGGTTTCAAATGAAGTCGTTTCGGGTATACTACTCATTTATGATTTTCCCGCATTATCATTATTCGTTTCAGGTGCATCTCATTGTTTTATGTCGTCCAAGTTTATTGCTGCACACTTGATTGCTTGCATGGCCCTATCTTGTTGTTAGGACATACACACTAGGATTGGGAAGATTATATCTTATAGTGAATGCAAGGATTGTTCGGTTGTTATCTGCGGACGAGAGTTATTTGCATATTTCTTGGTGATCGATATTGGCGGCTATGATGTTGTCTTAGGAATGGATTTTCTCGGCACTTTCCATGCTCATATTGATTGTAGGGCAAAGAAAGTGATTTTCCATATTTCCGGACATCCGGAGTTTTTATTTGCTGGAGGTAGCAATTCTATCGGGCCAGTCGAGTTTAGGGATAGGCCGACAAGCGTCGTTCTTTCGTCGATGGAAGTTGATAAGGAGAAAGCGCCAGTTGTAGTTTGAGAGTTCATAGACGTGTTTGAGGACATCTCGGGTTTACTGCCAAAACGAGATGTGGAGTTCGCGATCGATCTTGTTCCTGGTGCGGCGCCAATTTCAAGGGTGTAATATCCGATGGCACCAGTGGAGTTGGAAGAAGTAAAGAAACAGGTTACCAAATTACTAGAGAAGGGTTGGATTCACGGCAGCAATTCATCTTGGGGGGCTCCAGTTCTTCTAGTCAAGAAGAAAGATGGCACAAGAAGGATGTGCATCGATTATCGAGAATTAAACCGGGTGACTAGTAAGAACAAGTACCCGATCCCTCACATTGGTGAATTGTTCGAGCAACTCAGTGGTGCGAGGGTATTCTTGAACCTGGATTTGCGATCCGGATATCATCAAGTTCGAGTTAAATTAGAGGATATTTGCAAGGCTGCGTTCCGAACTCGATATGGACATTACGAGTATTTAGTGATGCCATTCGAAGTCACGAATGCACCGGCGATATTTATGGACTTGATGAACCGAATCTTTTCACCGTTCTTGGACCAGTTTATAGTGGTGTTTATCAACGATATTATGGTCTACTCGAGGAGCCTAGAAGAGCATGCAGAACACTTGAGGATCGCACTGCAAATATTGAGGCATGAAAGATTGTATGCAAAGATGAGCAAGTACGAGTTTTGGCTTGGAGAAGTGAAGTTTGGGGAATGCCGCATCCGGAGATGGAATCGCCGTTGACCCTGAGAAGATTGTAGCGGTTCAAGATTGGCCGATTCCGAAGAACCTAGCGGAGATCAGAAGTTTTCTTAAACTTGCCGGATATTACAGAAGGTTCATGGAGAATTTTGCTCGTTTAGCTGAGCCTTTGACCAAGCTTACGCGAAAGGAGGTACCGTTCGTATGGACGGATAGTTGTGCGTCAGCTTTTGAGGCGTTGAAGCAAAGGTTGATAACCGCTCCTATTTTGACCGTACCAGATGGTTCCGTAGGATTGGTGATTCACAGCGACACATCTGGGAAAGGTTTGGGATGTGTTTTGATGCAACATGGGAAAGTTATAGCCTACGCATCGAGACAGTTGAAGACCCATGAGAAGAATCACCCAACTCATGATTTGGAGCTTGCAGCAGTTATTTTCACTTTGAAGATTTGGAGACACTACTTACTGGGCGAAAGGGTCGAAGTATTCACCAATCACAAAAGCCTAAAGTATGTGTTCACGCAGAATGAGCTTAACATGAGGCAGCGTAGATAGTTGGAGCTGATGGCTGACTACGATCTCGATCTAAAATACAATCCGGAAAAAGTTAATGTAGTGCCGGATGCGCTTAGCCGGTTGCCAGCAATTTGGATGTTGACTGCACAGAAGGAGCTTATCGATGATTTTCGAAGATTCGAGTTAGAGATTGTATTACCGTATCCTTTAGGACAATTGATGCAGCTGCAAGTATAGACATCATTGATCGATAATATTAAAGCAGCGCAATAACAGGACCCAAGATTGAAAAAGTTTCGAGAACAGGTAGAAGAGGGACTTCGAACGGACTTGTTGATTCATGAAGATGGTTCGTTGCGTTATGGTAGCCGTTTATGTGTGCCGAAGGGAGATATTCGTGAAGAAGTTATGAAGGAGGCACACAGTTCTGTACATCCAGGAGGCACGAAGATGTACCGTGATCTACGACAGCATTTCTGGTGGGAAGGCATGAAAAGGGAGATTGCCCGCTTTGTAGCGAAGTGCTTGGTATGTCAGCAAGTTAAGGCTGAACATCAAAGGGTAGCTGGTTTATTGCAACCACTTCCGATTCCTCAATGGAAGTGGGAACATATAACCATGGATTTCATGACAGCTTTACCGCGGAGTCCAAAGTACAACAATGCAATTTGGGTGATTATTGATCGATTAACCAAGACATCTCATTTCCTACCGTTTCGAGTTGGTCAGTCAACAGAAGCATTGGCAGAGCGGTACATGCAGAAGATTGTGAGATTGCATGGAGTACTTGTGAGTATCATTTCCAATCGTGATACCCAATTCTTATCACACTTCTGGAGGAGCTTACAAGAAAGTTTGGGAACGCGTTTGAAGTTTAGCACTGCTTATCATCCTTAGACAAATGGTCAGTCAAAGAGAACGATCCAAACTCTTGAAGACATGTTGAAAGCCTGCATGTTAGACTTCAAGGGTTCATGGGAGGATCATCTACACTTGGTGGAGTTTTCGTACAATAACAGCTTTCAGACGACTATTCAGATGGCTCCATTTGAAGTATTGTATGGTCACAAATGTCGCTCACCTGTTTGTTGGGACGATGTTGGAGAACGAAAATTGTTGGGACCAGATTTGATCGTGCTAACTGTGGAGAAAGTTAATACTATCCGGATCACATGAAGGCAGTATAAGATCGTCAGAAGAGTTAGGCCGATACATCGAGAAGATCTCTAGAGTTCGTTGTTGGTAATCTTGTATTCTTGAAGATATCACCAACTAGAGGAGTGATTCGTTTTAGGAGTCGAGGCAAGCTTAGTCCTCGATTCGTGGGGCTTTTCGAGATTGTTGAGCGTGTTCGAGAAATGGCTTATCGATTGGCGTTACCACCATCTTTGGCTAATGTTCATGACGTGTTTCATGTATCTCAACTCCGTAAGTATGTTCGAGATGAAACACACATGCTAGATCATTCGAAGCTGACTGTAAGGGAGGACTTGACCTATGAAGAACAACCGACGTCGATTGTTGATCGAAGAGAAAAGGTCCTCAAGAACAAGGTTATCCCGCTCGTACTTGTTTCATGGGGGAATCGCTCGCACGGAGAATCGACTTGGGAACGAGAAGGGGAGATTCGACAGAAGTTTCCACACCTCTTCTCGTAGATTCATATTTGTTTGTTTATCTTTTCTTGTTCCGGGAATTTCGAGAACGAAATTCTTTTTGTAGTTGGGTATAATGTAACACCCTAGTTCATTTATACCAGTTCTATTTTGGGTATTTCTTTATTTATGGCTATTTCTTGATTTATTGTTATTTGGATGTGAATAGTGTAATTGGTGTCTGTATTTGCATCCGACCCGACCCGCATGCTAGAAACCCGTCTTGATTCCTGTTTATAATTTATCCTGGCTAGTTACAAGGATCCGTGCACTTTTATATTTTTTTATACTGCATACTGGCATTATATCTGACATCTGCATTTTTTTAATAAAACAAATTAGGTCAAATAAAATATTTTTAAAATGTCTAGCATGGCCTGCATCATACCCTTGACCCTGTGGTAGTATCTGTGTATCTTGTTTTCGTTCCGTTCAGTGAAACGAACCCGTTTGGATTGCTACGTGCACACTGCATGTATCCGTTTTTGGGGGGTATGCATTTTTCGTTACCCGGATATCATATTTTAGTTTGGGTTGACACGTATATTATCCGTATTTTCAAACCATAATTTTAGACCTGACACGGGTGTGTTTTAGACTATTTTTGTATTTAGCCTAAAACTCAAAACTTTATTAATATTATATTCTTTATATACTGTTAACGTTTTAACCAAATATGTAACAGCCCTAATTTTCCTATACATTTTTCTATACAAAATTTTTCAAAATCCATAAAGGGGTATTTTAGCCTGAGCACAAGATATAAGTAATTATTTTGTTTTTAATTACAAGTTACAAGAATATAATAACTCCATTTTAGTGTACAAGAAATTACTTTAAATTTAATGTATACATGGAGTATTTACTCTTGCTGCTATCATATTAAATAATTAAATAACTTCATAATTACAAGAAGGAGCTTGTAGCTTATTGGTAATATCTTGCACTGCTGAACTAAGCCACCAGAGTTCAAATCCTATACCCCACATTATTTTTAATATTGATTTTTTTAAAGCCTTTAGAATACCAAGAGTTTACAAATGCATATCTCACAAAAACCCCACTACACCCAAAGATATAACATTGCCAGAGTATAGATGAACCGTCGGGGGGGATTCCGGCCGCCTGACTCGGCCGGAAATCGGCCAACTCGGCCTCAACTCGACCGACTCAGTCCTCAGACCGCGTCACGGCCGAGTCATGACCGAGTCGGCCGATTCCGGCGACGACCCCAACATGAAAGTTGTGTCTTTTGGTCTCCCATGTACACCTGCAAAATTTTGGCCTCATAACATTTCCAGAGCTCTTTTAAAACCCCAACTACTCCACTTTTAATACACTTTTAATACATTTTATCACCTTTTTCATTTCAACTCTTCACCTACTCTAACCCTAGCCTAACCCTATAAATACCAACCCTACACACTACCTCCTCACCCTAAACTCTGACCCAACTCTCTAGAATTCTCAAGAAATCCTTGTGTACAATCGAAGTAAGCGAAAGGCGAAGCTCCGGTGAATTCTCCGGCGGAATTTCCGACGACGATCCTAGGAGCTCCCGGCGACGAAACTATGCACCGGCGATTCCTCTCCTTCCATCTTACTCCCTTGGTTGTCCAAAACCCGTAAGTCCCTTTTCTATCTCTCTTTTCTATTCTAAAAATACGAAATTATAAAACCCGACGGAATCGGCATAAATCCGATTTCCGATTCGGTTTTCTTATAAAACTCCACTTCTCACTAATACTATCGTGCTTAAACATCCTCATGTTGACTATTAATTCACTAATCAAACCAAAACGATCAAGTTTCAATTCATAAAATGATAGCTATTTCCAATTATCGTATTTTTACTTAAATACCATATTGTTTCAATTATGCCTTTAACTCCATTAAAAATGCTATACCTTTAAATAGATCACGAGGTAATGACCTACCTCCTCACACACTCATATGCAAACATAACACGATATCTCGAGAACTTAGAATACAGGAAAACAAACATTTTCATTTAAATACCCTTTACCTAATAAAAACCAATTCTAAAAGATTTAGTATTGATACATCTTTATAAATAAAGACCACTTATTATGAAAATAGGATAAGGTTGTGGGCATCAGCCGTTTATCAAAACCTGACTTTGTGGTGTCTAGGCTAGACAAGTGAGAAAGGTAACTTTAAAAAGCCCGTCTCACGGTGATTCATGAGCGGATCCCTCCTTTCTTCACTTGTACTTACCTGGCCACAATTGGCGGTGGAGAGGCGATTTGAGGTATCTCACAACTTGTCACTTTAGACCAATTAGGAGCAGTCTAGTTGACTTAGGAAACCCTAGAACATAGAATACGGGAAAATGACACTTTTTCATTTAAATACCATAATTAATAAAACCGTTTTCCTTAATGATTAGCATTTATACAAATCTTTGCAAAGCGCCGCTACACCCCATTTGGGGAACCCGTTCGGGATGGTGCGGATTATCGCACATCCTCGGGCTTAGTAGTGCGAGATTCAGACCTCCGCAAGGAGCATTCGGTCTCGAAAGATTTAAAATACGATATCTTAAGAAAATGAGATTCTAGAATATTATAGATATATACAAAAATTATTTTTCATATAACTATATGTATATGTAACATGAACATATCTATTTTTAGTATTATAAATATTCTATCTTTTTCTAAAAATGTCACAAGATTCATTTTACACTAAAATACCATGAAAATCAATATTCCAAATAAATATCATTTATTATGAAAATAGGATATTTTCACTAGAAATATCACAAAATAAAATTTACACTCATTGCAACTATAAAGACGAATAATAAATACTTGGGGTGTATCTTGAAAACTATATAAAAGTATTTTTACATAAATTCCCTCAAGTGCTATAAATTGCCCTAAGGACCCTAGTAAATATAGGTTTAAGGAGTGACCAGTCTTTTGAGCCTCAGGGAGCCGGAGATATGGGTGCTTGCCTATTTAAGGTAGACAATTAACAAATGGTGTTACCGATAACATCAAAACAATTAGGACTTCAATCTACTTTTATAATTGTCTGACTCGGGTTTGAGTCTGATTATAATCTGACTTGAATATGATTCAAGTACAATCTACAATCTTCAATATTACAATTCAACATGAATCCTTGAATCCATTATTTCAATCTATCAATCTATACAACTTGACTGAACCGAACCATGGATATACATTCCATTTACATGATTCTACAGTTATGCCATTTACATGATTATTCAGTCACATCTGTTTACTGATATCATAGTTTTAATCAGTTATCCAACTATACAATCTATACAATACAATACAACAATGAAATCAAAACACTACGGGGTTTAAGGGGTAGATTGGTATGGAAGGTGTTAAAAGTGGCATGAGACGGTAAGATTAAGACACATAACCTATATTCTGTTGTTGTACCAAGGCATAACGGTTCCTTGAATTCCTGATACCTTAGTCTCCGGGGCAAGTGAGACTCCTCTCGTAGACACTGGCATCCTTCTGTACCAAGCTACAAACAACAGCGTTAACACTAAATACAACATTGTAACCATATAATACAACTTTAAAAGCGACTCTCTCTCTTCCTGTCTATTCTCTTTCTCTCTTATCTTTGGGACTTACCGAGCGACCTGTTCGCTGACGACATTCTATTTTTTTCTTCTTTGAATGTCGTTAGGAGATCTGGACACAGCAGAGATCGAGCCCACGGCTAAAGACTTGGATCAGTTTGGTGAAGACCCCGAGCTCTAGACATTGTACCTTTTCTATTCAGTACTTTTCATTTCCTGTTATGCCATTGTTTAGGCATCGCTTTTATTTCAGTTGTATATCCTTTTCATGCATTGTATAAAAGAATGTTAATAAATAAAGTTGCTGTTCATTTTATATCTCTTGTCTCTTGCGATTTACTTTTATATTGCTTAGATACGCTTAGCGTATTTGCTTATGAGTAAATACGTAGCGGCCTCGTCGCATCCTTTTCGCCGTATATCGGGAAGCAGGGCGTGACAGAATATATATTGTTAAATATTTTTTTAATCCTAAATCTTAACATCTCTCACTCTACTTATTATATATTATTCCTTATATATATTTTTTAACCTGATTAATACCCTCTCCTATTCTCACCTCCCCTCTCCTATTCTCACCCCCTTATCTTCTTCTTTCTTTTCCCGCGCGCGAGCTCAAACCCATGTCGCACCCCTCGCCTGCCTCGCCGTCGCTCACGCCCACCGTCACCGCAACCACCACCTCTTCGTCCACCTTCTTCTCCTCACTTCCTTCTCTCCTCCCGACACCACGACCACCTTCATCACCTCCACCTGCAACTCTTCCCGGCAACCCAAGAAACCTACGACACCATCGCAGCCTACTCCTTGCCGACGATCCCTTCGCTCGTTGCCATCGCCGACCCTCTCCTCGACCTCGCCTCCACCACCTCACCTTCCTCTCTTTCCCCATGCGAACCCTAATAACCCAAGATCCCTGCAACCCTGCCGCCATCTTCTCCCATCGCCATGCCTCCGCTTCCCGACCTCACACCGTCGACCACCTCGTCCTTGCTATCGCTTTCTTCCATTCTCTCCTCTCTCCTACTCCCCTGACCAGAACGTCTCCCCTGCGCAAGAACCCGATCACCCGACTTAAAAAAAAAAACCACGGCCGCATCACCGTGAAACCTCGCCAGAAACCCATGACCCGTCGTCAATGACCCACTCGCCTCGCCTTTGTCGCCAAACACTTAAACCCAGAGCACCAGCCTCTCTTCTTCTCCTTCTTCTTCTTTCTTCTTCTTCTTTCTTCTCTTTTCTTCTTCTTGGATTCTTGATTCCGGTGATCACCGCCGGAGCCGTGCTCGACGCCGACGATCCGGACGACCTAGTGGACATCCTCAGCCAGCGTAGTCATGTTCTTTCTTTTCTTGGTCCTGTCCCGTGCGCGCGTGTGGATATTTCGACGTTTACCCGACGTCGGACGTGCCGTACGCACCCGTCGTGAGATCCGTTCAGGAAAGTTTATCTTGCTACATGCTATGACACATATGTTTCATCCATATGAATAAAAATATTACATGTTTATTTTATTATGCATCCATATTACAATTTTACAGTTTTTCAATACCCGTATGCATCCATACTGTTATTTACATATCTAGTCGCATGCAAGTTTATCTTGCTACATCCTATGAAACATATGTTGCATCCATATGAATAAAAATATTACATGTTTATTTCATTATGCATCCATATTACAATTTTACAGTTTTTCGATACCCGTATGCATCCATATCGTTATTTACATATCTAGTCGCATGCAAATTTATCTTGCTACATGCCATGTTATATATTTTGCATCCATATGAATAAAAATATTACATGTTGATTGCATTGTACATCCATATTAATGTTTACTGTTTTCAGATACTTGTGTGCATCCGTATCATTATTATATGTATAGTTTCATCTACAGATCATATTATTTCATGTTACTGTTGTATTAACACCACATGCTTGATAATGTGCATCCTACGTAGTCATGGAGTTGTAGATGTAATCCCTGATAGTTATTTGTGCATCCGTGTTTTACTGTGCATCCATACTTTTATCGTGCATCCGTACTTGCTACAGTTTTATTATGAGCATCCGTTTGATACCTGTGCACTACCTGACATGACCTAATACACCACTACTTGACTTGATACCTGATCTTGTTACTAATGCCGATAATCCTGACGGACGTATCATATTGTCTGCATAGACAAACCTGTACCTGCTTGATCCCGTGTTGGTATTAGCTCCAGATTTATCAATACCCGACTTGAACACATAACCTTGGGGGTATGGGGAAATCAAAGGTGTAATCGAGTGTAACTTAAAAGGATATTACTTGATCCGTGGTCCCGGGGGGTAACGGGACAGAATCATTCGTGATTCTTCTTGATCCGTGGTCCCGGGGGTAACGGGACAGAGTCATTCGTGACTCTTACAGCTTGGTCCGTTGTCCCGGGGGGTAACGGGACAGAACCATTCTTGGTTCACATATCCTGACCCGTGGTCCCGGGGGGTAACGGGATATATTCTTTGAGTTACATGATGAGTACATAAATTGATTTCGAATAACTTTAAAATAGATAACCCAGTAGCACAGTTTAGATTATTTACCGCACATCACCCGCACGTATACACTTCACTGTTTCATACCCGTGTTACTTGTTATACACTAATTACTGTTCATACTCATGCCTGCATATCTCGTGTATCATGTTCATTTATTATTGTTTGATGTTATGACGCACTGACGTCTGGGTTTTGCATGGCCCAGATCCTTTATCTCTTTCGCAGGCCAAGCAGGAGTACTTCAGTCGACAGGCCGAGCAGTGAGGAGCATTTTAGTATTTAGTTTAGTCTAGTTTTCTTTCGGCATTTTCATTTCCTGATGTGAGCCCGTATTTTGGGCATACTTTCCAGATTGTTACTGTTTATTGGATTTATTGCTTCCGCATATTATTTCTTGACACGTTTATTCTTGCATATGGACATGTACTAGATGGTTTATTTTTATTTTACTGTTCTTGATATCTTATAGACAACCGTAATGTGATTGTGGAAGGATATTTTCTAGCCATAGATAGCATGGTTGGCTCTGTCACGTGCCGATCTTAGCGCACTCTGGGAAGCGGGACGTGACAAGACGTCTTGTCCAGCCCCCGAAGGGATCAGAGACACGACAGTCGTGAGGCTAACCGAACTGCAAGATTGCATATCGGGGAATATATCGGCTAACGCGACGGTGCGACAGGTAAAAAACCCTATTACCACAGACCCTAACGGACTTCTATTAGCAGGAGTTAACTGTGACGTTAGGACACCCTTGCGAGAACTTCTCGATTCGTCTCGACTCGTGAGGAAATTAGTGTCTTTGCGAGAACTTCTCGATTCGTGTCGACTCGTAGGGAAAAGCCTTAGGCAATAGGGATAAGGACCCATTTCCTAAGCACTGGGACCCTGCAAGTCGATCCAAAATGGACTATTGCATACTATTCACAGACCACACTCTCCAAAGTCGAATATCGACAAGGAGGGAAACAACCACTTACGGGTCCTCTCGACTTGTAAGGGGAAAAATTCTCTTGTGAGATCCTTATGACTCTCAAGAGAAAACACACACTTAGGAGTCCTCACGACTCCTAAGGAGAAAATACACCTACGGGATCCTCTCGACTCGTAGGGAGAAAAATCTTTATGAGACCTTCACGGCTCATAAAGTTGAAAAGTCTTAGGCGGCAGATCTGAACCTGTCTTCTAAGCCATAAAGTTGTCTTTATGAGACCCTCACGGCTCATAAAGTTGAAAAGTCTTAGGCTGCCCTGCAAGGAGATCAAGATAGACTATCTATAAGACGCATTTGCTAAACGGACATGCCAATATGAAATAAAATATGTCTTTTATTCATGAATCCAAGTGAATAAAAGATACATTTCACAACGGAATCGAAATGAATACATGTTATTCATAAATCGCAAGATTACAGTCAACAAAGAAAAAGGGTACAAAGACGGTTATTGAGAAAGAGGCGTCTTCAACAAATCAGCAAGCCACTCGCGCACTCCTCTCAATCCTTTCTCGTGATCAGCCGCCGCGGCCAACTCTGCTTCCACTTGAGCCTGTTGTCGTAAACAGGACGAAAGCTTCCCATCGGCTTCTAGCATGGCAGCTTCACAGTCTTGCATGACCCACTCGGCGATGTCAAGCGTCCGCCTCAGCATCAACCTATCCGAAATACATCTCTGGAGATTGTCAAAAACAGCTTTTAGCTGTGCAGCATTCGCTTCAATCTGGGCGCGCAGTCGGACGGATTCGCTAGAAGCCACCTCATGTTCCTTTCATCTCAGGGTCGTCTCTTGTTCAAAATGGCGAATGAAAGGAACGCTATGCTCAATCCAAGCAGCCCGTTGAGAGTTCGAAGTTAATACTTCAGGAGCTGGACGCTGGAGCTCAATCTCGTGCAGGCAAGCCTCGATCTTTCTGCAGGAATCAACCCAAGAGTCGACGATAGCTTCATCATGGAAATTCACGAGTGTCGCCAGCATTGGATTGACTTCCATGGCAAAATCCACAGCGGAAGTGAGGACCTCGGTATTCAGATCCTCGATGAATTCGTTCAGCGTTCGCCGGCTATTTACGGCATCCCTGGAAGACATGCGTTTAGCAAAGGGCCCTGCGGGCATTGGAATGCGAGACTCGAAAGGAGATGGAGCTGGAGCAATTGCTGCAAAATGAATTAGGGTCAAAAGGTCGACTCGGGGAATAAAGAAAACACATCAGCAGTGAAGTCTTTTATACCGGCTATAAAAGGCGGCAGGATGGGGAGTAGCAGAGGCACTGCTATTCTCTCGTCTCCTCCTCTGACCCGTGACGCTATGATCAACATGAAGAAAACTTAGCAACAGGATGTCTATTCATAAAAGAAAAGAAGAGACGTCGGTTGAGGAATATACTAACCAATACCAGGAGGCGGACCGACTTCCAACTGGAAGGAGAAATACGGGTTCAACACCTGGTATAGATGGTCGAAAAGTACTCCTGCAGAGTTGCGACAATATACTGTCAATACAAGGAGGATGGTACCCACAGTAAAACAGGTAAATCACAAACCCATACCTTCCAATATTTGGGAGGGCACAGAAGAAAGCGAGGGGACAGCGACCATCAGAGCGGCGACCGGCGACACTTCTTCAAACGGCACAGCCTCAGGGTTAACGGCACCTATACTCAAGAAAAACAAAATATCATTAGAAGGGCTGAACAAGATTAAAAAAACGTGAAAATAGCGACCCAACGATTACCTGATAAATCATAGGCCGAAACCATGACGGAGGCATCACTGGGTGTAACGGCTTCTTCGCTCTCTCTCGGAGGAGTAGACTCCGCGCCCGTAGCTTCATCCCCTGACTCAACGAGGGCCGTCGTGATACTTGCGACGCCCGCCGATACTAACAAGCTACAGGGAGAGAGAGCAGCGGTCTGGACGGTCCCAGATTCCCGGGAAAGAGTAGCCACTTCGGGCTCTATAGCCGCCAGCGTTTCGCCTGCCATCCCATCGTCAGGACTTGGCCCTATAGGAAATGAGTATATCAGAATTTGAGAATCGAGTTCTGATAAAAAAGACTGGGTGTTACATTACCTCAAAGTAACTTTCCAGTTTCTTTACGAGCCGCGCGTGCAACCTGTCTATGGGCAGTAGACAAGGCAGCTGGAACATCCGCCACAGGAATATCAACAGATGGAGAATTACTTGAGCCTGCACCTACGACCAAGACGGCGTCGTGCTCCTTCGCTGCACGGTTCCTGCGCTTCCTTTCGGTCTGGGCCGTGAGAAATGACCTCCTCAAGACTTCCGACATGGGAACGTCGTCATTCGAACCAAGCTCTGCCTCCGGAGCCGATACGTCATCCATCATCAGCTGTTTCAGCAAAGCCTCTTGCGGTAACCCTGGGAGGGCCATGGTTACGGTAGCTGGTTTCAAGGGTTCCGCTGCATCGCCGCTCGGGATCGGCACTGCATTTGGAATGGCCTGAGTGGAGCTAGTCCTTGCAACAAGATGAAAGGGAGGGTCAGAGCATGAATAAAAAAGAATAAAGGCATAATGAACTGAATTTTACCAAGGCCCAAAGAAGCACGGAGCCTCTCTTCCTCCTCGAACGTCCGGAGGGAAGCCGTGAGAGCCTCTTCGGCAGAAATACCTGTGGAAAAAAATCGTCAATACAAACATGACAAAGAGAAAAGAGATAACTGCGGAAGAACATAACTGAAAGTATACTTGATTTCACGATAGTAATCAGCGCCGCTTCTTCGCGAGCTAGTCGCTCGGAAGCTATAAGGGCAGCCTGGAGATCAGTATCATCCGCGGGCGCGATGAATAAACCCTCATTGGTCCCATACTCGCACAAACCCTCGCTATAGGTAGCATGCGGCTCCTGGCTAAATATGACATCAGCAGAGAATAGCGACTTCTTCTTTTTCTGCGAGCGGACGCCGGCAGCCAATGAGAAGAGCTTGCGCTTGACGGACATTTTCGGGTGACGGGTCCCAACTTCTGCACCAACGCCGGATTCTGGGATGCTACAGCTACCGTTTCTACAGGAACACGAGGTGGAGGCTTCTCAGGGAAAGCGCGTGGGACCACAACCGCAGCAACATCTCTTATGGAGGGATGAACGGCTGTCCGTCGCTTTAAAGGAACTGCCGGATTACCAGCTGGGACAGCATACTTATGATCAAGTAATAGCCGCCTCTCTTCCCTGATAACAGCACCTGTCGCATGCTGATACCAAGCCACATAGGCATTTAAAGCTTTCGGCACGTAGCTTGGTTCGCTGATGATAAAGCTAGACCCCATGTTTAGCCGCATAAAATGATGCAGCACGCTGCGGATACCCTCTTTCGTAGCAACCGTCTCGGCTAAGAAAGCCTCGAGCAGGACATCCTGATCATAACTCGACTGCTGAGCAAAACGGTGCAGGTTATACCTCATGAACAATGCTGAGGTGCCTTTCCTGAACACTAGAAAGCCTGGCCTGATCGAATATAAGTGCAGGATCTCCCGAGCCTTCAACGTAGGAGCCCCGTCTTTGAAAGTATCACGCAGCGGTTGCACTGCCTTGGTAGATTCCTTACTGATAGTTAAGACTCTGTCGACAAAATTCATACTATCCCCGACCATACGTAGGTGAGGGACCAGACGTCGAGCCTCTCGCTGCGACAGATCTAATGCGGAAGCGTCAACTAGAAACATGACCCGGGGAAAGTTATAACTGTCGTAGAAGCGGGACCGTTTGTGGACTCCGAAAGCACCAGGCACGTGCAACTTGACCCAGGATGTAAAGTAGTGCAACGGAAGATGTACAGGCTTTACCCCAGGTTAAGTTGTATCCGCTGCTAAGCTCAGGCCATGGTATAGATAAGCCAGCCCCGCAATCCAACAGCCACACGCGTCCCCGCAACCATGCGGTGGGCTGGGTAAAAGACTGACGGCCTCATATAGTGAGGGTGCATCGGAAGAACGAACCAGTTCAACCACAAGCCAATAAACCCCAGGAAGAACGTCTCTTCATCGACATCTGAAGCAGCGAACTCTGCAAAAGGGGCAACCGAGGTGTCTGGAATGAAGAAGCTTCTTAATCTGCTTCCGCCGTCGGATGGTTATCCAAACCGAAACCGAACGGGTCTTCAAGCTTAGCGAATTTCGTGGCTTGTTTTGACAAGACTTCTGGGCGAAGAAAGCGAGCGATAAAGTCTGTGAAGCTAACCCCATGCGCTCCAGACTCTAGAAATAGACTCTCGTAAATGTTCAACACCTTGAGTAGGCTCGGGAATCGATGTTGAACGATATTTTCCGGGGTAAGGCCCATCACTACCGATTTGATGGAGAAGATATTAGTTATATGTATGCCCTAGAGACCATTACTGTACATGAGATGTATATTATAGTGGATGCTTGGACATATATAGGGAGGACTTTCTTGCTCGACATGATAGTATGCTATCTGGTTGCTCTTTATCTTAACATGTATACTGATTGTCTCTCTGTTACATGTTGGTAAAGCCCTTAGGATGTGTACTTGACTACCTGGATTATGATGCGGATCATACTAATGGGACAAAAGTAGTCGGTAGTACATCCTTTAAAGTCCCTAGTCGTGGGTGTATCGAGATGGGGCATCGATATACCAGAGTAGACTAGCGTATAGCTTCTCGACCCATGTAGATGGGCGATGGATGATCCCATATCCATTGGTGTTTGACATCAGAGATGGTATACGGGTGCTCAGTGGAGACTGGGTACACTAGACGGACTCGCTGAGAACTCCTAGATGGTAGTATACCTCACGTCAGATGGCAGTTCTCTGGTGACACTGGTACAGGTTAGTCTGTCGACCCGAGATCGTTATAGAGTCTTGTGTGATTCCCGCTGTGCTTTGATTTTCACCTTACCACGTTCAAGAGGACGTGCAAAACGGTGGTTTTTGGGTACAGTCCCGAATCACATAGAGGCAATGAGTGATAGGAGGGGATTTCGTCTCTCCCGGTATTGGGGGTTGATGTTGCGCTGTGCTCGATTGGCTATAACAGGAAGTCCCTGGCCAGGGCTGTTTCTGAGATTTACTGGTAAGTGTTATCAGTAGTTTCTCGACCCGTTATGAGCCTCACATCGGCATGACTTATCGAGTTATTTGGGTCTGACGTTTACCGCCCCCAGACGAGATATGCGACATATCAGACGAAGAGATCGGACTGTACGGTAGTGTTATTGATTGGATTCGCAGGAGTATGAGCAGGCTTGCTTGTTGATCTTCTGATTGCTCAATACCCGGGTGGCCGTTACGTTTAGCAGACCGCTTGCAACTTGTGGGTGTTTGATATGATCATCACCTACTGCCGGCGTATTGACGAGTCTCTAGAGTCCTACACAGAGATTTCCTAGTTCATGCGAAACGAAGTAGGAGTACATATGTGATATGTGCGGGACCGAAATTAATGCGCGTATGATATCGCATTCTATTCTAGCGATGTGTGATATCGGTCGGTTATATGTGATATAGTCGGGTTATCGGATCAAGTGTTGATTCGATAAATTGTTGCATTTGATATTTGTCGGTCGTATGTGATATAGCCGGATTATTAAATCAAGTGTTGATTTAATAATTTAATGTATAATTATATATGTGATATATTAATTTACATTAACTAATATTAGCTCACTTAAACATTTCTTTTTCTCACTTATGTACGCTTAGTATATATGTGATATATATTAATGTACAACTTTTGTGTCATGCTTGATGATACACATTACATGGGTGTATGAGACTTACACCATACTAATTATAATGTAGGGTTTAAATATTTAAAGTCAATCCAAATTAGTTGGAAATTAGTCACATGTATGAAGCTTGTGGATGCACTGACCTAGTCCACTAATTTTGTTTTACTTAAGATATTTATTAACCTAACCATTATCACTTAGCCATGGTTATGTCTCTACATGAGTTAGTGTATGACACTAACTCACCCATGGTTGCTATTCTCACATCATTAGTTCATTCCCACTTCTTCTCTTCATCTTCTTCATCCTTGACAAAAAGCTTTCTAGCTTTTGGAAAAGTGAGAAAATATTGTGAGAAAAATAAAACTAAAGTGAGCCCATTTCCTACTTCATCATCCTCTACTACTTGCCATTTAGTTTAGGATGTTTGCTTCAATTAGTGAAGAGGTAGCATGAGCTTGAGTCTCCTCGACGTAGATTGTCTTCGGCCTCGAAGACTTCGAGCAAGCTTGTTCATTTCTCCGGGAGAACCCTTTTTAGAGTTCGGGTATTCATAAGGGACTACTACACGGAGCATTAGAAGTGAAGGACCGGTCTACAAAGGTTGCATTCCTCATTCACTTAGTGTAATGTTTGATTACAAGCATGCTTAACTCCTAATTTTCTAGTTAGATCCTTGACATGGGTTGCATAGCTCTCTAGATTTTTAAAATTGTATACTTGATGCCCCAAAAATCTTGGTTAGGGTGATATGGAACCCATCAGTGGTATCAGAGATACTAGGCATTGGATGTCGACCTATGGAGGGTTCTCACAGTATGACGGTGTGGCGAAGCATAGGCTCTTACCTCCAAGGTATCCCGAGACCGGAAGGTGTTCCAGCAGGTTGTAGTCCTCGCGAGGGGGCATGCGTAAAAAGTAGCTGCTGAGGGACCCGTTGGTGCCACGGCAACCCTATTGGATGGGGTGGCTGTTTGACCATCGGTGGTATCAGAGCCAAGCTAGAGCATTAGGCGTTGTCTAGGCGAAATTAGAAGTTCGAACGAACTCCGAATACCCGAAATTTACCCCTCTCTGGAAAATTTTCAAAAATTTGGAATTTTTCATGTTAAAAATACTCTAAAAATCATGTAGCTAATTATATGGACCCACCTGAAGAACGAGTCCCTAAATCGTCTAAGTGAACGCGGAACCGTGGCCAAAACATTGTTTTGGCGGCGGTTCCGCGGCGCCGCTTGAGAGGCTTGGGACGGGCGTTCAGCTGCTGGTCCATGTTTATTGGAGTATGTTTGTGGGTATTTCTAACACTACTCAAGTGTTGAGCTCTCTGGGAAAATATGAGAATTCGTTGATTCGATCGAAACGTTCAACATCATCTAGCTATCTGTGATTGTGAAACAATACTTGGAATCTACACAAGTTTGAATTTTATAAATCTAGCAATTTTGTCTCATTTGATCGGTTGCCACGGAGTTTTAATATGGATCAAAAGTCCGTCGCAATCAAGTAGTGTACGCGGATACTCGCCGGGTAACATTATTAAATAGCCACGCCCCATAGCCCTGACCAAGTGATGTAGGAGAACCCCGTTGCCTAAAGCATCCGTCCGGGTGCTCGCGGCCGCGATGTTCCACCTTAGTGCACTTCGTCGACGGTATCGGGGGGTGCGTCCGTCTACTAAAGTTTCCGACGAGCATTCGATCAGGATGTCGGAAATCTTGTTGAATTGCCCGACTTGATATTGAAAAATGTTTTCGATATCGAGACTAAAATGCGGGGTTTATAATTGTTAGGCATGTGATGTCTAAGGAATTCATTTGGTTGGGCATGAAATCCAAAGTATGTGATACATTGGGTTTATGATGTCCAAAGTGGTTGCGGATTCCAATTGTTGTAGTTTTTCACTTTCTTTTCTGTGACCGTAAGTGTAATATGTGGTGTATCGCCGGTTTCGTTGTTATACGTCAACGACAATTGGGATACGCATATTTACTAACATTGATGACATGTGATGTTATGTGTTGCTGTGATATGTTATATTGGATCGTCCTATTTTGAATAGCCGGGTTTTTTTATATGAGATGAGAGTTTTTCATTTTCATTCATGTAAAAACTCATATGTAATATTCTTTTATTGGGGCACTTCTGGGTTGAGGAAGATGTCACCGTTGATATATATTATTTACTTTTCGGCATTAGGATAGACCCAAGGAGGGGAGCACAAGTAACCGGGTTCTAGTCCAGTAGGAGACTATCTCGAGGAGTCGAGTCCGGGTCTCCTAACTCTAGAATTGGTAGGGTTGCTTGCCACTCTCGTAGGGGTCTAGGGATGTGGGTTTGGCTATTCATCACGACCGAGGAATCCGTGTTTTATACATGCTTAATATAAAACCCGGAAATCCTAGTATATCCAATATTTCATATGTTGATTTCTGCTGCGATATTCTGTGATGTGATCACTTGATATGATGAGCTAGATACTGTATATAGTATATATGATATATTATATATACGTTGCTTTTTTTTTTTCATCCGCGCTAGCCCTGCCCCGCTCTACCATTAGTTACCTAACCTAACGGAGCATGACAGGACTTCGAGGTGAATGCGGATGGCAAACGCGTACGTTGTATTTATCTGTGATGCTTAGGTAACTTAAATGATGGGACTTCATTAATGAGATTAATGAAAGAAAATAAACCTAAAGATATTGTAGAAACTTGTTTTAGAAACTGGTAGCTCCAGTTCTTACTTTGCATAGCGGTATTTCTTGAAGAATATCCAGCACCTTATTCGATAAGGAAAGAGCCGAGATCCCTTCACCGGGAGTGACCTCTTTAGCGAAACTAGCAGATTCTACAAACTCGGTTTGTCTTTTGATTGCTTTTATAGTTTTTACTTTGCATAGCGGTATTCCTTGTAGAGTATCCAGCACCTTATTCGATAAGGAAAAGCCGAGATCCCTTCATCTGGAGTGACCTCTTTAGCAAAACTAATAAAACCCTCAAAAACACTCCTTTTCAATTCACTCAATTCTACAATGATATCAAGTTCATTATGTAAAGGGTTTTCTTAAAAACCTGTCGTAGCCCTCCGTCATTTTAGATAAGTAGTATTTAGTATTTGTGCTGCGTTTGTTGACCTTGTCAAGGCGTAGTGTGCGGTAGCTGATTAGTGCTTATCTACTAGCATATGATGCGATTGGATTATGGTAGTCGTACGACCTTGTTGACCTTGTCAAGGGTCGTGCGGGTGGGTTTAATTCAATCAAGAAATGACGGGTTGAACTTAACTTGCGGTCTATGGTTTTTTGACCTTGTCAAGGTCATAGATCGCTTGGAGCAAAATTATCGGGAATTTCAAGTGTTGAAATTTGCAATGAGATTGCATACCTTTTATGAGATAGTTGGATCCTGATACCCACTGCGAGTAAGAATTACTCCTGGAAGAGTTTTGCACTTTATAATTAGCCGATCAAGTAGGTGTCTAGAAAGGTTTCAACGGGGTTACGCCCCTGGGAAAACGAGGTTTGTTTTAATTAGGTCCGTGCGAAAGCACGAGGAACCTTTCTCAAAGTACCGGCACTGGCCTGCCTGAAAGATTGGCGAACTTGTAAGGTGTAATTAATCCCGGCTAGTCTTTCCTTTTAGGGTTTGAAGAAAGATTTGATAAAAACAGTGTGAGCCATCCTGATTAGATAAAATAATAACCAATCTGATTTTGCAAGAGCGCACGCAAAGTGTTTTCTTCTCTCTCTCTCTCCAGGTAGCGACCATGTCACGCCTTAATCAAGATAATAATATGGATGTATTGACCAAACCCGCTTGTTATACTGTGCTGGGAAACGTTGATCCTGCTCCAACTTATAATTATTATAAGACCGATCAAGAAATAGAGGATTACCAGGATTCCCGTGCCGCCTAAACGAAGAAAGTGCATGATGATGCATTTTCTTCGGGTGTGTTCATTATAGAGAACTGTTTCTCAGTATCATCTACGTCCTGGGTATGAGATACCGGATCGGGATCCCACATATGTAATCTGTTACATGGGCTACAGATAGGTAGAGAACTGAGAATGGGTGATAAAGTTTCAAGAGTTGGAAACAGTGCAATTGTTGCAGCCAAGGTGTTGGCAGTTATCACCCTGTATTACCAAATACATTGATTCTGAACGAATGTTATTAGATACCGAACCTGAGATGCAACATTATATCAGTCTCTTTATTTACTAAAGAAGGATATAATTTTGTATTGTTGGATAATGTTTTGAACATTTCCTATATCAAGAGTTGATCGGTTCAGGCACGTTATCTAAAAATATAGACGTTCTAAATCAAACTACAGTTCTCAACGTTAAAACACACACAATAGGAAGAGTTCAAAAATGAACAAATCC
Source organism: Agapanthus africanus (assembly GCA_030015575.1). Lineage (NCBI taxonomy): Eukaryota > Viridiplantae > Streptophyta > Magnoliopsida > Asparagales > Amaryllidaceae > Agapanthus > Agapanthus africanus. The sequence goes on from JASDDO010000016.1 coordinate 533,599,328, forward strand.
TTCTTGAGGCATTGTAGACTAGGTCATATCAATGTGACCCGACTAGCTAAGTTACATTAAAATGCATATTTAAATCAGTTTGAATTTACATCTTGTGAAACTTGCCAATCATGTCACAAAGATAAAGATGACCAGAGTTCCGTTTATTGGAAACAGAGAAAGAGTTAATGAACTCTTGGGATTGATACATGATGATGTATGTAGGTCCTCTGTCTACACATGCCAGGATTAGTTCTTTGTACTTCATTACATTCACTGACGATCTCTCAAGATATGGACATGTGTTCCTGATGAAATACAAGTCTGAAATTTTTGAGAAATTCAAGGAATATAAATCCGAAGTTGAGAACCAAACGGGTAAAAATATTAAAATTCTTCGATCTGATCGAGGAGGAGAATACTTGAGCACGGAATTTCGGGACTATTCTAAAGGAGAATGAGATTCTCTCGCAGCATTACTCCTCCGTATACACCACATCACAACGGTGTATCGGGGCGGAGCAATACCCTATTAGATATGGTGTGCTCTATGATGAGTCATGCTGAGTTGCCTATTTCCTTTTGGGAGTTATGCACTTGAGAAGCTGTATACCAATTAAATTGAGTTCCAACCAAATCAGGTACCTACCACTCCATATGTGATATAGTATGGGAAGAGTCCATGTCTTAAGTAAGTTAAGATTTGGGGTTGTCCGGCCTATGTCTAAAAGCAAAATCCGGACAAGCTCGAGACAAGGTCAGTTCTGTGGAAGTTTGTTGGATATCCCAAGCATACGCAAGGTATATCTTCTACCACACCGAGGAATAAAAGGTGTTTTATTTCTCGGCATGACACCTTTTTAGAAAAGGAATTTATTTTGGAAAGAAATTTGTGGTCATGTGGTAGAACTGGGAGGAGTTCCAGCAATACAAACTGCGGCTAATGATTTGGTAGAACCGGAGGATTCAATAGTTCCCGACGAACCTCAGCCACTCCGCCGATCTGGTAGGGTTCCTCATCCACCTGAGAGATACTTCGATTTTCTCTATGACAGTAGGAGCGAGGATTGCATCATGAGATAATGACCCAACTAGTTTTGAGCAGGCTATCAAGAGTGGGGACTCTGTAAGAATGGCTGGATGCTGAGCGATCTGAGATGGAATCCTTATACACCAACAAAGTATGGACTTTGGTTGCTATATCTTAAGGGTTAAAACCCCTATCAGGAGCAAGTATATCTTGAGAAGATTACTTGGTGTAGATGGAAAAGTTAAGACTTTCGAAGCTAGACTTGTTGCAAAAGGTTCTCGTCATTGACCAGGTGTGGATAATGATGAAACCTTTTATAGTGCATATGCTTAAGTCCATCCGGATCCTACTTGCCATTGCTACATACCATGACTACGATATCTGGCGGTTGGGTGTCATGACTGCTTTTCTAAATACTAATTTAGAAGAGATTGTCTATAAGTACACAGTCAGAGGGCTTCGTAGACAGTGGGAGCAGTGGAAACGTGTGCAAGTTGCTTTACGGGTTAAAGCAGGCATCGCGGAGTTGGAACATTTGTTTTGATGTGGTAGTCAAAGAGTTTGACTTCATCAAAATGGTAAATGAACCTTGTATATACAAAAAGGTACTAGAGAGTATATTGGTATTCCTCGTATTGTACGTGAATGACATACTCTTGATAGGAAAGGAGTTTCTTATGCTACGGTCGGTCAATCTCCTCTTATCAAAAGGATTCTCCATATAGGATAAAGGTGATACCTCCTAAATCCTGGGTTTTGGATCTATGAGATAGATCTGAGTGGATGTTAGGATTCTCACTAGGTGTAGTGAGATGGTATCAAAAGATCCTGGGGAGAATCAATAGATAGCTTCCAGGATGATAAGGTCGACTGAAAGTCAATCACAGGCATTGTCTTTACCCTCAGTGGAGGGACGGTATGTTGGAAGAGTTCCAAGCTAAATACCGTAGCAAACTAGATGATAAAGGCTGGATACATCGCTACCAAAGAGGCAGTCTGGGTGTATATTAGTTCATGAGATGAACTCTGTTCCTACCATTGTGTGACAATGGAGTTGTGGTTTATGCCTAGGAACCCCCGTCCCATCAGTGATCCAGACATATTCTAAGGAAGTATCACCTGATCATAGAGATGGTTGATTTCCAGGGAGATCGAGATTAGGAGAATGGACTCAGAGGACAACACGGTGGATCCACTCACAAAGGCCTTTTCCCAGAGAGAGACTTTTATGGGATGGTTGAGTATGAGATACTACAACCACTGCTATATGATGGCCCTGGTGCAAGTGGGAGATTGTTAGTTATATATATGACCTAGAGGCCATTATTGTGCATGAGATGTATATTGTAGTGGATACTTGGACATATATAGGGAGGACTTTCTTGCTCAACATGATAGTATGCTGTCTGGTTACTCTTTATCTTAACATGTGTATTGATTGTCTCTCTGTTACATGTTGGAAAAGCCCTTAGGATGTGTACTTGACTACCTGGATTATGATGCGGATCATACTAGTGGGACAAAGGTAGTCGGTAAGCACATACTTTAAATTCCCTAATCGTGGGTGTATCGAGACGGGGCATCGATATACCAGAGTAGACTAGCGTATAGCTTCTCGACCCATATAGATGGGCGATGGATGATCCCATATCCATTGGTGTTTGACATCAGATATGGTATATGGGTGCTCAGTGGAGACTGGGTACACTGGACGGACTCGCCGAGAACTCCTAGATGGTATTATACCTCATGTCATATGGCAGTTCTCTGGTGACACTGGTACAGGTTAGTTTGTCGACCCGAGATCGCCATAGAGTCTTGTGTGATTGCCACTGTGCTTTGATTTCCACCTTACCACGTTCAAGAGGACATGAAAAACGGTGATTTTTGGGTACAGTCTCGAGTCACATGGAGGCAATGAGCGATAGGAGGGGATTTCGCCTCTCCCGGCATTAGGGGTTGATGTTGCGATGTTCTCGATTGGCTATAACAGGAAGTTCCTGTCTAGGGCTGCTTATGAGATTTACTGGTAAGTGTTATCAGTAGTTTCTCGACCCGTTATGAGCCTCACATCGGCACGACTTATCTAATTATTGGGGTCTGACGTTTACCACCCCCAGACGAGATATGCGACATATCAGACGAAGAGACCGGTCTGTACGGTAGTGTTACTGATTGGATTCGCAGGAGTATAAGCAGGCTTGCTTGTTGATCTTCTGATCGCTCAATACCCGGGTGGCCATTACGTTTAGCAGACCGCTTGCGGCTTGTGGGTGTTTTATATGATCATCACCTACTGCCGGCGTATTGACAAGTCTTTAGAGTCCTACACAGAGGTTTCTTGGTTCATGCGAAACGAAGTACGAGCACATATGTGATATATGTGGGACCGAGATTAATGCTCGTATGTGATACCGCATTCTATTCTCGCGATGTGTGATACTGGTCGGTTATATGTGATATAGTCGGCTTATCAGATCAAGTGTTGATTCGATAAATTGTTACATTTGATATTACTCGGTCGTATGTGATATAGCCGGATTATTAAATCAAGTATTGATTTAATAATTTAATGTATAATTATATATGTGATATATTAATTTACATTAACTTATATTAGCTCACTTAAATATTTCTTTTTCTCACTTATGTACACTTAGTATATATGTGATATATATTAATGTACAACTTTTGTGTCATGCTTGATGATACACACTACATGGATGTATGAGACTTGCACCATACTAATTATAATGTAGGGTTTAAATATTTAAATTAAATCTAAATTAGTTGGAAATTACTCACATGCATGAAGCTTGTAAAATCTTGTGGATGCATTGACTTATTCCACTAATTTTGTTTTACTTAAGATATTTATTAACCTAACCATTATCACTTATCCATGGTTATGTCTCTACATGAGTTAGTGTATGACACTAACTCACCCATGGTTGCTATTCTCACATCATTAGTTCATTCTCACTTCTTCTCCTGATCTTCTTCATCCTTGATAAAAAGCTTTCTAGCTTTTGGAAATGTGAGAAAATATTGTGAGAAAAATATAACTAAAGTGAGCTCATTTCCTACTTCATCATCCTCTACTACTTACCATTTAGTTTAAGGTGTTTTCTTCACTAATTTCACAATTAGTGAAGAGGTAGCATGAACTTGAGTCTTTTCGACGTAGATCATTTTCGGCCTCGAAGACTTCGAGCAAACTTGTTCATTTCTCCGGGAGAACCCTTTCTAGAGTTCGGGTGTCCATGACTTGCAGCGAAGGGACTACTACACGGAGCATTAGAAGTGAAGGACCGGTCTACAAAGGTTGTATTCCTCATTCACTTAGTGTAATGTTTGATTACATGCATGCTTAACTCCTAATTTTCTAGTTAGATCCTTGGCATGGGTTGCATAGCTCTCTAAGTTTTTTTAAATTGTATACTTGATGCCCCAAAAATCCTAGTTAGGGAGCTATGGAACCCATCAGAAGATGTACTCGTCAGGGGGTAATATCTCCTCGTAATGTTCCCCTATGACGGGTAAGCCGGAGATCTCCGCGAACTCCTCCAAGAAAATTGAAACTTCCCGATCCGATAAAAGAAAGGTATAAGTCAGGATGTTCCATTGCTCCAGGAAAGCTTTGACCCACAATACATGCGGTGCGAGATATTGAAAAAGCGACGCATAAATTGCAGAATACAACCCGAGCTTCAGCAACAGCGACTTCTTGGCCGACAGGATGTATCGAGCCCACTGCTGGTATCTGGATAAATGGCAAGGAGTTAGACCAATCATATATACTTGTCCCCAAGGGCACGACTCGCCTTGACATATGCGTCACCCTTAGATATCCAAAGCCATCAGAGACTGTACGGTTATTGAAGCCATAGAAGGCTGAAGACGGCCCTCCGAGGTCCAGTTAACCTCCTCTACAGCGTAATTCACTTGAGGCGTGTCGGCATAGTGAATTGCTGAAATGGGCTCTGAAGGTACTGGACAAGAAAAACTGCACCGACCCTGGATAATCTGATTGTACCATGACCCCCATAGATGAAGAGATTTCTGCTATGGATCATGATCTTTAATGAGCGTGAAGACTTCCCAATCCATGGGCGCGTCAGCGAAGGCACTCTGAACGAAAAAAAGGAAAGAAAGAATCGAAAGCCATGGTACCTGCATTAAAAAAGGGGGAGGGTTAGTTGCCAACGCTATAATCCAAATTCTGACACTTGGTACTTTAAAATTGTACCACACTGCAATGCAGGAGAAAGAGACCAAGGGGGACGCACAAAATCAAAGTGACAGCTCATCATTGATGAGACAGTCACTCATTAAGGTAGAAATCCTAAAAGGATTCTCATTTAATGAGAAACTCATTGGTCCAAGAAGTTGAACTCCCTCGAGAGCAGTGCTCTGCAGACAGAAATCATATCTGTCAAATGTAATTAAGAGGGGAATAAAAATTCCTCAAAAATTTCTAAAGAGCTATACTCTGTAGAAGCAATGGTACAAGGTAAAACCTCAAGATCTTTAAAGATCTGAAGTACAAATTCTAGAAACTCTAAGAATTCTTCATTAACGGGTTAAGAAACCCAAAAAAGATTTTTTTGATCTATGATCTAAGAAGAGCAAAGCTCTGTTCTCATTTAACGGGTTAAGAGACTCTAAAAAACATCTTTAAGATCTGTGATCTAAGAAGAGCAAAGCTCTGTTTAATGGGTTCGAGCATAATCCTTACCAAATTTTTGGACAAAGTTATAACTCTAAAAGAGTTTCCTTGGGCAGAGATCTACGCTCTAAAAAAGAGAATTAAATTCTCAGAAGAATAAAGAAGAGAAGAAGATGAACATCAGTCATCTCAAGGGCCAAAAGCCCTACTTATAAGCAGGGGAAGCCGATCCAACTTCCAAGAAGATCCAACGGCGGAAAAGCTGCCACCGCTGCACCCACGTGTAAGCCACATGAGCGCATTAGTGGGGGGCATTTGTTTCCCCCCAATAATAGAACAGCAAGGCTCTGTTCAAAATTTAAAAAGAGGCAGCGCTTCACGTACCTTGCATGAGGGCGCCAACGCCAAGAGTTAAAAACTCTGAGGTAGCGCCTCACGTGCTTTGCACAAGGGCGCCAGCGCCGAGAGTTAAAAAAAACTCTGAGGCAACGCCTCACATGCCTTGCACGAGAGCGTCGGCGCCAAGAGTTAAAAACTCTGAGGCACCGCCTCACGTGCCCCGCACGAGAGCGCCAGCGCCAGAACTAAAAGTTCTTTGTCATTGGATCAAAGATCCAACGGAGATGGTAAATCATCAAAATACAGAATTAAATTTTGTTGAGGAGATATTCCTCAAATATTCCTGAACGAGAAAGGTTATTCTTTGTAAAACAGAGCACCGTTGGATTAAAAATCCAATAGTGATTAAAAAAATCACCAAGCTACAGAATAAGCTCTGTAGGGGAAAATATTTTCCCCAATCTTTCTAAACAAGAAAGATTACGCTCTGTAAAACATAGCACCGTTGGATTAAAGATCCAATGGGAATAAGCTCTGTATGGAAAATATTTTCCTAATCTTGTTAAAAATAAGAAAAATATCTTCTGTAAAACAGAAGTCCTTGGATCAAAGATCCAACTGTGGATAAAATCCCCAAATCAATTAAGGATCTCTCAATGAGAGATTTCTTTAACTAAATCAACAAACATGTTTCCACTATATAAAGGTCCCAAGACTTCAAGTCTTGTACAGAGGGAAACCCCCCCCCCCAAAAAAAACTTCAAGTTCAAAAAGAAGAGCAAGCAAAAAAGAAAGCGTTAAGAGAGAAGAAGGAAGAAGAACTTTCTTCAAGATAAACAAAGATAATAGAGATCATAGTATCACATCTGCATAACCGAGGGTTTAACCCTCATAAAGAATATAGTTATTCCCCCTGGATCCGTGACCCATGAGACAAGTCTCCACAAATGAGAATTTAATTCTCGTGGGGACGAATTTGTTCTTGGGGATCGAACATCCAGGGGAGAACAGAGAATTGAGTATCTTCAGAAAAATGCACAAAGAAAGAAAAAGCGCCAAGCGCCTCACGAGCCACTCACATGAGCGCTGCTCAAATAAAGAGTGCTTAGCATTCAATGGTTGGCGCTCAATGCTAAGCGCCTCACATGTCCCTCACGTGGGCGTTGCTCAATAAAGAGTTCTTAGCACTCAATGGTTGGCGCTCGGCACCAAGCGCCTCACGTGTCCCTCACGTGGGCGCCGCTCAATAAGGAGTGCCTAGCACTCAGTGGTTGGCGCTCAGCGCCAAGCGCCTCATGTGTTCCGCACATGGGCGCCATAAAAAGTGTTTAACGCTCCATAAAAAACAAAAAAAAGAAAGAGGATAAAGTAAAGGGTGAGTGTCAAAGCCCATATCAATGCTCAACACTGTTTGCACAGAAAAGGGACTGAGCCCAAACAAGTGTTTAACACTTTATTCAAAAACTGAGTGGGCTGAGTCCAAGTTGACCAAAAGTCCCTAATTCAGATCAACCGAGCCCATGTGCTCACCATTTTTCCAAATTGCTCTTAGTCTCAAACATGACTATTGATCTTCCAACGGAAATTGGTTCAAGGGTACATCTCCTCACACCTCTGATAAATGTCGTTGTAATTCTTCAGCGTCTTCTGAGAGGTTGTGGGTCCCGATAACCAACAATTCTTTAGTGTACTCTCAAATGGACGGGCATATCCTAATACGGACCGCAACGTCCTTAAACTAGCTATGGACCGTAACGTCTTTAAACTACGATGGACCGCAACGTCTTTAAACTAATTATGGACCATACGTCCTTAAAACTAAAACAATATAGAATACAAATGCTCTTCTGTTTAGTCTGAATGATCCTAAAAATCCTGTTGAGTATATCTTAGTCTAAAATTAGACTAACGTATCCTCAATGAACATTTAAGTCGATCTTAATCCCAAACGAGATTAACAATCCTTAAATCAAACCAAACCCAAATCTAAGAAAATACGGATTTGGACTAATCCACACCTTACGGGCGACAACATAAATTAGTCTCCATATACAATCCACGGGCAACCAAAAATAAAACAAACACACACAACATGAAGTAACCTTCTGGAGCAGGAGAAAGTGGTTATCGCTACGCGGTAATGTAATTAACTGCAGGGGCTCGTGCCTGCAAGGAAGAGCGCCCCCACAATAAAAAAATCCCTCGCAAACGATGAGGAATCTGACGAAGTCTGCTATAACGACCGCATCTGTCCAGACCTCCGATACTCTGTGTCATAAATCAACTTGGCATCTTCAGAGAAGTGGATGGATAAAACCAAATAGTATCTGCCCCCAAATGCAAGCAAGACGTTTGCCTTTCCCGATTTTCGGCGGTAAACAGGCTCAAGCCCAAGTCAGGACCAAGTATGAAAGGGACCGGCTCCATGCCAAGAATAAAGCAATAAATTAGTTTAATGCATTTGTTTTGAAATAAATGTATGAAAATGGGCAGAAAGTCAAAATTTTGTAAACTCCGTGGTTTATGTGCAAAAAGAAATAAACACATAAGGCATGGGGTGACACAAGTGCTATTGGCAAAACCCAAGGGGTTATATGTAAAGTGTGCCTATAAAGACAAACATGATGAAAAAATCAACAACCACCTTTTCATTCTCTCAAAAAATTAGGGTTTTGTGCCTCTTTCTCCTTTCTCAAGATTCTAAACCTTCTTCCTTTTTCTTGAATTAAATTAAGAATTTAACTCCTCTTTTCCAAAAAAGAAATAGTTTTTCACCATAAAACCCATAAAGGGAAGCTCAAATCTTCCATCAAATCCTTCAAAGGAGAGATTTTTAAGTCTCACCCCTCCATTCTTCAAGATCAAGCCAACAGAGAGGAGGAAGAAGGAGACTCATCTCCAAAAATCCCACTTTAGGAAGATCCAATGCTCAAAGAGAAAATCCAGTGCTGTAACAACTCTGTTTTAGTGTACGGAAAATTTGTTTAAAAGTTAATGTACAAATGGAGTATTTGCAATCCTGTGTATGCTATAAGTATTTAATTCGCTTTTGAACAGCAAGAAAGCACTTGTAGCTCATTGGTAAAGCCTTGCACTGCTGTGACATAGCCCATATGTTCAAATCCCCTCAACCACATATTATTTTTGTTGATTTTTCTTTAAAACTTTTAGAAGCTCAAAAGTTTACACGTGCACTGCAAGTAAAAATGAAAAGTCTCATAAAACAAACATATGGAAATTGTTATTTAAATAGCCTAAGACACGTGTCAAAGATCCTACACCCCACCAAGCCAAGATGGTCGGCAAGATGATGGAAATGACCGGCACCGTTGGGTAAATTCGTAGGGAATGACCCCAAAATTTAACCCCAGCATCCCTTGGCCTATCCCACTACCTTCATGCTGTTTGATTTCTCTGCATTTATCCAGATAATGATAAATCCCCTTTTTAATCCATTTTAATGTATATTTTTAATTCATTCTTCAATTCTCAAAACCCTAATTTCTCCTATAAATACAAACATCACACCCTAGCCTCCTCATTCAGAAATTCATTGCCAAAACTCTCTCAAATTTTCTAAGTTCAAAAGTTGTACAAGTAGAATTAGCTCAAGTCAAAGTTCCGGCGACATTTCGGGACAAATCCGGCGACGAAACGACTCCACGACGCTTTCGAAAGTTCCCCGTTCCCCTCCGAAAGACGGCCGAAACGATGTAAGGACGTCTTGCCTAAGATTCGGGGCAGATGCTATTTGGTTTTATCCGTCTACCTCTCCGAAGATGCCAAGTTGATTTATGGCACCGTGTATCGGAGGTTTAGACGGATGCGGCCGATGTAGCAGACTTCGTCAGATTCCCCCTCGCTTGAGGGGGGATTGTGGGGACTCTCTTCCCTGCAGGCGCAAGCCCCTGCAGTTAATTACGCTACCGCATAGCGGTAACAACTTTCTCCTTCTCCAGAATTTCACTTCGTGTCGTGTGTGTGTTTGTTTTGCTTGTGGTTGCCCGTGGATTGTATACGGATACTAAGTGATGTCGTCGCCTGTAGGACGTGGATTAGTCCAAATCTGTATTTACTTAGATTTAGGATTGGTGTTTTAGTTTAAGGATACGTTAGCCATATTGAGGCTAAGATCAATTTAAACGCTCGTTAAGGATACGTTAGTCTGATTTGAGACTAAGATCAACTTAACGGAAAGAACATTTAAGAGCTCTATTGTTCCAGTTTAGGGACATAGTCGTCCATTGCATGTATGGCCATCGGGACCCGTCACCTCTCTGACGACGTTGAAGGATTACAACGACAGATGTCAGAGGAGTTCAGAGATGTACCCTTGAACCGAAGTTGATTGGGGGTCTTAAAGTCTGTTTGAATGTTTAAGGATACGTTAGCCAGATTTGAGGCTAAGATCAACTTAAACGGGATCGTTTAGATCCGACAAAAGAGCGTTTGGGAGCTCTATTGTTCCAGTTTAGGGACGTAGTGGTCCATAGGTAGTTTAGGGATATTGCGGTACATTGCCAGTTTAGGGACATGGTGGTCCATTTCCAGTTTAGGGACATAGGGGTCCATTGTTCCCGTTTTAGGGACGGATATTAGTTTAAGGACGCATTAATCCATGGGTTTAAGGACCCCATAGTCCATATAGATGTGTTTAAGGACGCATTAGTCCATTAGTTTAAGGACGCATAAGCCCATGGGTTTAAGGACCCCACAGTCCGTATGGGTGTGTTTAAGGACGCATTAGTCCATTAGTTTAAGAATGCATAAGTCCATGGGTTTAAGGACCCCACAGTCCGTATCGATGTATGGTTGTCGGGACCCGTCACCTCTCTGACGTCGTTGAAGGATTACAACGATAGGTGTCAGAGGAGTTCGGAGATGTACCCTTGAACCGGATGTAAATTAATTTAAGAGAGCGGTCTTGCTCAGTCAATTTAGTTTGAGGACTTACGGCCATGATTGGGCTAAGTCCAGTCGAGAATGCTCAACATTTTATTTATGTTAGGCCTTTGTTTGGGCTCTGCCCTCTTGCAAAGCATTTTATTTTGGTCTGCTAGGCCTTTTTGATTTGGGCTCAGTCCCTTTACAAATGATGCACAGTATCTGTTTTTTGTTTGGGCTCTGCCCTTCTTTAAAATAATGCATTGCATTTTATTAGGCCTGTTAGGCCCTTTTTAATTGGGCTTGGCCCTTCTTGTAAAAAATGCAGTGCATTAATCAAACTGACAGTGGCCATGTGTCCTGTCAGGCGCTTTGCTCCAATTATTGAGCGCAAGCGCATGTGGAGGTGACATGTGCACGCTCTGGTCAGTTAGCGCAGTGCGCTGCGCTGTTGCGCTGCTGACACGTGGCGCGCTCTGGTGAGTTGCACCAATTTCAAAGAGCAATACTCTATCTTAAAAGCGCATAGCGCAAGTGGTCTTGGAGCTGACACGTGGCGCTCTCTGGTGGCTTGCGCCAACCCAGGAGCGCAACAGTGCAGTTTTTATAAGTGCAAGGCACTGCTTTTGTATCTTAATCCAATTTTGGATTCAAGAAAAGAATCTTTAAGATTCCAGAACCAATGGTTCATAAAAAAGGCAATGCCTTTGTTATTATTATTTTTTTTTATTTGAAGACCTTTGATCTTGTTCTTAGATCAATGATCTATTCAGAAGAAATTCTTCTTTTTTATTCAAAGGGTTTACCTTTTTCTCTTTTTTGAGTTTTTCTCCAAATTCTTCAGAGTTCTTTCTCTGTTTCTTTAGTTTCTCTATTCTCTGTGTTGTGTTTTGGAATTGGGGTCTAGGAGCCTTTATATAGTGCCCATTAATTTGTTAAATTTGTTAAAGAGATCATTCTCTGAGTGATTTGGAGAATTTTCCCCACCGTTGGATCTTTGATCCAAGGGCTTCTGTTTTACAGAAGACAATCTTCTTGTTTTAACAAGAACAGAAAGATCTTACTGGAATTTTAATTCTGTTTGGCGCAGATGCACCAGCGCTTAACACGTGTCATGCAGCGCAAGGCGCAGCACAATTGCGCTTGATACGTGTCACGCAGCGCAAGGCGCAGCGCAACTGCGCTAGCGCAACTGTGCTGACACGTGTCGCGCAGCGTAGAGTGCGATACATCTGAAGCGTTGGTTCTTTTAATTTTGTTTTAAATAGAGCCTTGCTCTGATTGGCTGCACTGTCTTGGGCGCTGCGCTGACATATCAGCTTTTGACACGTGGCGCGTTGCGCGCAGCGCAAGGAATTCGAAGCGTTACTTCAATTTTTGAATTTTTGAAATTCAAACAGAGCTTTGCTCTGATTGGGGGAAACAAATGCCCCCACCGTTACGCTCACGTGGCGCACACGTGAGTGCAGCGGTGGCAAGATCCCAGCCATTGGATCAACTGATAAGTTGAAGGGGCGCAAGCGCCTATAAATAGGACCCTTGGTCCTCAGTAAATAGTTACCTATTTTCAAGAACTTGAGTTTTCAGAGCCTTACTCTTGTTTTTAAGAACTTTAGAGCTTTGCTCTCGTTTCTTTTCAAGAACTTCAGAGTTCAGATTTTAGATCATCTTAGGTAAAATTTAACTTAAATTAAATTAAATTAACTTTAATCAATAGAGCCTTGCTCTCATAGATCTTTGATCTAAAGAAAACCCCTTTGGGGTTTCACCAACAGAGCCTTGCTCTCAAAAGTCCATAGATCTACAGAGATCTTGCTTCATGGGTTTTAACCCATGAACAGAGCTTTGCTCATGGATCAAATGTAGATCTTTTTGATCTGAAAATGAAGAACTCCTAAGAGTTTTCATGGATCTTTAAGATCCCAAAATTTTTAACTCTTTCAAGAGTTAAATTTTTCTTTTAATGGATCTTTCCATCATTATTACAGAGCTAGGCTCTTTTTAGGAAATTTTATTCCCTTGAGACCAGAGTTTGACAAATGTCACTCTGTGACAAAGGTTTGCTCTGAAAGAGGAGATTTTCTCCTTGTCTCTAGAGATTTCCCATTAATGAGAATATTCTCTTGGGGATCTCTTCATTAATTGACAGTCTCATCCAATGATGGGGCTGTCTTATTAACTGATGCACTGTCATCCAGATTTTGTGGGTCCCCATTTGGTCCCCTACCCACTACATTGCAGTGTGGTGTAAATTTTTAAAACACCAAGCGTTGGAATTACAACACTAACGGTTGACTTTTGTCCTCTTTCTTTTTGCAAGCAACATGTTTTTCGATACCTCATTCCCATTTGTTCGTTCGGAAGGAGGATTCCCCGGAGCACCCGTAGACCGGGAGGTCCTAGCTTTGATCAGGGACTACGATCCGGAATATAAGAATCTTCACCTTTGGGGGTCGTGGTAAACCAAATTATCATGGGTCGACAGAGCTTTTCATGCGCAGTACCATCAGAGCCTATTATGGCGATCCATTATGCCAGCCCACCCCCGGTGAAGTATGTCGTGGAGATGGTCGATTGGACTTCAAAGGGCCTTGTTCATCCTGCTACAGATGCAATTCCGGTTCAGCCTCCTATGGTTTTGGATATCCTGGGACGTCGTATTTGTCAAGGCGAGGCGTGACCTTGGGGGCAATCATATAATATAGGTCTGATCCCCCGCCATCCGATCGGTTATCTGCTATGGGCTCGCTACATTTTGTCAGCGAAGAAGTCACAGTTGATGAGGCTCGGGTTGTACACTGCTGTTTACGTTTCCCTCTTCCAATATCCCACGCTTCCCACCTGGTGGTTTAAGGCCTTTTTGGAGCAGCGGAACATCCCTACTCACACTTTCCTCACACTGGACCGGGAAGTGTCAATTTCTTTGGAGGAGTTCACAGAGGTTTTCGGCTTACCGGTCATAGGGGAGCACTATGAGGAGCTGCTTCCTACAGACGAATATGTCTTCGGTGCTAAGCCGACAATAAGGGGTCTCACTCCAGAGAATGCTGTTCAACATCAGTTTCCAAGTTTGATCAAAGTGTTGAACATCTACGAGGCCCTTTTTATCGAATGTGGGAGCCGCGGGGTCAATTTCGAGGATTTTATCGCTCGATTCCTTCACCCAAAAGTCCTATCGGTAGAAGCTGCTAAGTTCACCACGCTTGATGACCCTTTTGGTTTAGGTTTGGAAAACCTGCCAGCGAAGGAGGTAGATCAAAAGGGTTTTTTCCTTCCTAACTCCCCGGTTGTCTCTTTTGCAGAGGTTGCAGCCCCTGGGATGGACGAGGAAGCGTTCTTCTTAGGATTTCTTGGGCTATGGCTGGGTTAGTTTGCGCTCCCGATGCATTCTTACCGTATGAGGCCCTCTGTCTTTTATCCAGCTCACCGGATGACCATTAAGGTAAAAGTGGCCGTCGGGATCGCCGGCTTGGTACACATGTATCACAGCCTTAGTCAAGCGGCGGATGCTAATGAACCTAGAGTACTGCACGTGATCTTCCCGATGCATTACTTCATATCATGGCTTGAGCAACATACACTGGGCGTCTTCGGTATGCACAAAAGGCCTTCGTTCTATGACAGGTGCAGCTTCCCTCGAATCATGCGATTGATCGGCACCTCAATTGTGACTCCGTCGCCACAGAATGCCAGAGGTTTGCTCCTTCGTCCCCACACAGTTGGAGACAGGATGTCTTTCACTGACAAAGTGCTAACCATTGGAAAGGCGTCTACTACCACAGTGCGGCCATTGCAAGACACTTTCAAAGATGGGGCCTCAGTTCTGACAGCCCGGGAGACCCTTCATCTATATTCCATCAGACCGGGTTTCCTGGTATTTAGGCAAAATGATGCGGCGCTTTTCATGAGATACAACCCGCATCGTTTTGCCCAGCAACTAAGCTACAATCAAGGGGTGCCGTTGGAGGCTTTCTTACTGGAACCTGCTGCTACTGAAGAAGGGATGCGGAGCGCGCTGCATCACTTCATGCGTCTGAATACGGGCTCTCATTTTTTCATCAGCAAGCCGGCTTGCACCCCACGAATCCTTAATACATATACAGCGTGGTACCAGCATTCGACGGGCGCCGTTATAAAGGAAGAAAAGCGATTGTTGGTCGACCGTAAGGGTGTGCCTCCCGGCAGTGACCGCAAAGCTCCTCTGGTGCTAAGGACCCCCGTAGTCCCTTCGCTGAAAGATGCTGGAGCCGAACCACCACGTGTGCTGAGTCCTCCACGTGGATTGCTGCCTCCTGATACTGCGGATGCGCCACCAGCGCCCCGTACTCCAGTGGAGACGGTAAATGTGGCTTCGCCGGAGTCTGGCGTGGGTGCGGATATCGGGATCCGCCGCCCTAAGGTGCCTGCAAAGCGCAAGTCGATCTCGGGTGCACCCAGGGCTGGCGGGCAGCAGAGGAAGAAGAAGTCACTCCTCTCTCTCGATGCTATCCTCGGTTTAGAGCCTCAGGCCCCTCTTACCGAAGGTATAAGCGAGTAAGGCAGCAATGAAGGCTTCTCGGTAGATCCCGCAGACACCGATCTGGCGGCCGCCATTGCGGCTTCTGAGCGATCAGCGAGGCTCGAAGCGTGGTTGGAAAAACTCGCTCAAGCAGGTAATCATTAGCTGCACTCTTCATCATTTCATCGCATTCTTATCATTATCTTCGACTAATGCTTTCCCCCCCTTTTTTAAGAGGTGTCACTACTGAAGAAGCCGTCGCTGCCTCTTTAAAAACATTCTAGGAGGAGGAAAAGAAGCGCGCTTTAATGGGCGTTGGTACGTCTCGCCTTATTAAGTTTTTTGTCCTCTTTTTTGATGGCCAACCTAACCTTCTTCCTTTGTTTCTTTGCAGGGGCTGCGCCAGCTGATGCGGGGACTCTCCCCGAGCCCGCTACTGAAGTCCCAGTCTCTTCGGGGCTGCCGCAAGAGCCTCAACACGACAAGTCGGCGAGGGATGCCTTGAAGGATTTGGAGGAATCTCTGTTTACGGACGATGACGCCTCGATGAAGGAAGCTTCGAAGAGGTCCGTCTTGACGGCTCGGGAGGAGAGAAAGCGGTTAAGGCGCGGGGCGAAGGCACGTAGGGCTGCTTTGGCCGTGGGAGCGGGCCCAAGCACCGTCTCTCGTGTTGATACTCCCTCGGAAGAGCCCCCGATCGCCTTGTCCATAGCTCGCGGACAGGTGGCGCATGCAGTTCGGGGGCTAACGATCAGTCCACCTCAGGTAACGTATCTTTCAAGATTTTGTTGTAAGAATTGTAAACCTGTCGGTTCTTATATATCTTGTCCTGCAGGGCTAAGTCCAACCGAAAGGGAGGCGGAAACCGTCGAACCTAAGGGGACAGAGGAAGAGGCACCGGCTGAACCCGAGCCGACGGTGGGCGACGTCGCCGGGGTTGTTGGACCTTAGCTGGGGGTTGGAGGAGCTGCACCAGAGGAGGTCGTTGATGCCGAGCCTGAGGTAGCGGCAAATGAGATGACCACTATAACTGAGCCTGGGGCAGCGGCGGACGGAGCACCTGAGACTGGTGACCCCATGGTAACGGCGGACAAGAAAACGGCGACCGCCGAGCCCGAAGGAGTAGCGGGTGAGATGGGCATGACTCCCGGGGAAAAGCTAGCCGCTCTTTCTCAAGAGTCTGGCAATTCTCCAATTATTGCTCTCCCTGCCTACGGTCCTCCGCCATCTCCTGGCCACGCGAGCACGACGACAGCCCCCGTAGAGTCGGGTGATGAGGCCACGGGAGTCGGACTCATATCGTTGGAGGAGGGAGACGCCTCTGTTTCGGCTAGCGGGTCATCAGGTAAATTTCGGGTTACCGTCCCCCTTTTTTATCTTGCAATCCTTTATGACAAGTTTATCTTTGTTTTTAACGCAGGTGCGGCCAGTGCCGATGCTCCATTGCTCGAGGGAGTGTCGTCAACTGCTGCTTTGGTGGTGTCCACCTCTCAGCCTTCCCTTGTACCATCGCAGATGTTGGAAGGTATGGATTTGCAACCCATTAGTTTTATCTTTCAACCGCATAATTTATGTACTAATGTCGTACTATTGCGTCTTTTCAGGAGTGCTTTTTGATCACCTCTACCAGGTGTTGCACCCGCACTTCTCCTTCCCGTCTGAACTCGATTCTTCCTCCAGTGGCACTGGTGAGTATAGTTTCCAATTGATGTCTTTCTTTTTTCAGTAATGGAATTATTTCTGACTCTTCCTTGTCCTGATTGCAGTGCAACAAATCGAAGGAGGAGATGAAAGATCGGTCGCGCCACCGGCCCTCCCGACCTTACCATCTACCGCAGCTGGTATAGTAGACTATCCCATCGATGACTTTTTCATATTTCTTGAACCGTCATTTAATCGTATTTTGTTTTTTCAGATATCGTTCCGATTTTGGCGCCCTTTGAGTCTCGCGTTATAATGCCGGCAGGCCCCTTCCTGAGACGTCCGTCTTCAAAGGGTGTCGTAATGAGCTTGGGCATGCTGAGCGGATACGTCAAAGAGCTTGACGCAGACGCTCCCCCATCTGCTGTGGATTTCGCTGCGGAGGTTAACCTTATGTTGGCGGCGCTTATGAATTTTCATGATGAAAGCATCGTCGAGCTTTGGGTTAATCACTGCAGGGAAATCGAGGTCCGCCTGCATCAATCGGAGCTTATGCGCCCTGCTCCCGAGACCTTAGCCGCAAGCAATCAAAGAGCAGCATGGATCGAGCAAAGCGCTTCTTACTTCCGTCACTTGGAACAAGAAGCGGCTTTAAGGCTAAGGGAATTCCAGGAGATCTCAAGCGAGACGGCTCGTCTGCGTGCTAAGGTTGAGGCGAACGCTGCCCAGGTGAAGGCTATCTTCGAGGGCCTTCTGGAACGTATCTCAGATGGGCTAAATCTGAAGCATAAGCTCGATGCCGCCGAGCATGATGCCCAAGGTCGCGAAGCAGCTCAGCAGGCCGTTGGGGAGCAGCTTGCATCCTTCTTGCAGCAGCGGGCTCAGGTGGAAGCGGAACTGGCGGTGGCGGCCGATCAGGAGAAGGCATGGAAGGAAGTGCACGAACAACTGATAGGGCTATTTAAGACGCTTCCTTCCCAGTAGATGCCCTTGTATCAATATACTTGTAAAAAAATTTCTTTTTTGAATAAGATGTATCCATTCTTTATTCTTTTGTACGATTCACCTTGTACTTGATTGAATTAATAAATAAAGGTACATATTTTTTCTCTGCAATGTCTTGTATCATTTCTTTGCTTTCTCCCTTCTCTTATTATCAGCATGCTGTCCTGATAAACATGGTTGACAGATAATAGAGTAGGCATCTTGGTTTCTTAAAGAGATAGCGATGGCTTAGGCCGCAAGTTCAGATCTGCTGCCTAAGACTTTTCAACTCTATGAGCCGTGAGGGTCTCATAGAGACTTTTCTCCCTACGGATCGAGAAGATCTCGTAGGTGGATTTTCTCCTTAGGAATCGTGAGGATTCCTAAGTGCGTTTTCTCTTATAAGTCATAAGGATCTTATAAGAGAATTTTCCCTCTTACGAGTCGAGAGGACTCGTAAGCGGTTGTTTCCCTCCTTGTTGAGATTCGACTTTGGAGAGTGAGACCAGTGAATAGTATGCAAGAGACCGTTTTAGACCGACTTGCAGGGTCCCAGTGCTTGGGAAACAAGTCTATTAATCCCTGCTGCCTAAGGCTTTATCTTGCAAGTCGAAACGAGTCGGGAAGTCCTCGTGAAGACACTAATTTCCTCACGAGTCGAGACGAATCGAGCCTCTCTCATCAAGGACACTGATTTCCTTGAGTTGAAGTATTTTGCCGAGGACGCTGGTTTCCTCGGGGTTGAAACGAATCGGAGTATTCCTGCGGAGACACTGGTTTCTCTGCGGGCCGACGCAAATCAAGAAGCTCTCATCAAGGACGCTAGTTTCCCTAAATTGAGGTATTTGCCAAGGACACTGGTTTCCCTGGGGTTGAAACGAATCGATGTATTCCTGCAAAGACGCTAGTTTTTCTGCGGGTCGACGCGAATCAAGATGTTCTCGTCAAGGACACTGGTTTCCCTGAGTCGAAGTATTTTGCCGAGGACACTGGTTTCCTCGAACTTGAAACGAATCGGAGTATTCCTGTGGAGACACTGGTTTCTCTGCGGGCCGACGCGAATCAGGAAGCTCTCATCAAGGACGCTAGTTTCCCTGAATTGAGGTATTTGCCAAGGACACTGATTTCCTTGGGGTTGAAACGAATCGATGTATTCCCGCAAAGACGCTAGTTTCTCTGTGGGTCGACGCGAATCAAGATGCTCTCGTCAAGGACACTGGTTTCCCTGAGTCGAAGTATTTTGCCGAGGACGCTGGTTTCCTCGAAGTTGAAACGAATCGGGGTATTCCTGCAAAGACGCTAGTTTCTCTGCGGGCCGACGCGGATCAAGATGTTCTCGTCAAGGACACTGGTTTCCCTGAGTCGAAGTATTTTGCCGAGGACGCTGGTTTCCTCGAAGTTGAAACGAATCGGAGTTTTCCTGCGGAGACACTGGTTTCACTGCGGGCCGACGCGAATCAGGAAGCTCTCATCAAGGACGCTAGTTTCCCTGAATTGAGGTATTTTGCCAAGGACACTGGTTTCCCTGGGGTTGAAACGAATCGATGTATTCCTGCAAAGACGCTAGCTTCTCTGCGGGTCGACGTGAATCAAGATGTTCTCGTCAAGGGCACTGGTTTCCCTGAGTCGAAGTATTTTGCCGAGGACGCTGGTTTCCTCGAAGTTGAAACGAATCGGAGTATTCCTACGGAGACACTGGTTTCTCTGCGGGCCGACGCGAATCAGGAAGCTCTCATCAAGGATGCTAGTTTCCCTGAATTGAGGTATTTGCCAAAGACACTGGTTTCCCTGGGGTTGAAACGAATCGATGTATTCCTGCAAAGACGCTAGTTTCTCTGCGGGTCGACGCGAGTCAAGATGTTCTCGTCAAGGACACTGGTTTTCCTGAGTCGAAGTATTTTGCCGAGGACGCTGGTTTCCTCGAAGTTGAAACGAATCGGAGTATTCCTACAGAGACGCTAGTTTCTCTGCGGGCTGACACGAATCAGGAAGCTCTCATCAAGGACGCTAGTTTCCCTGAATTAAGTTATTTGCCAAGGACACTGGTTTCCCTGTGGTTGAAATGAATCGATGTATTCCTGCAAAGACGCTAGTTTCTCTGCGGGTCGACGCAAATCAAGAATTTCTCATCAAGGACGCTAGTTTCCCTGAATTGAGGTATTTGCCAAGGACACTGATTTCCCTGGGGTTGAAACGAATCGATGTATTCCTGCAAAGACGCTAGTTTCTCTGCGGGTCGACGCGAATCAAGAAGTTCTCGTCAAGGACACTGGTTTCCCTGAGTCGAAGTATTTTGTCGAGTACACTGGTTTCCTCGAGGATGAAACGAATCGGGGTATTCCTGCAAAGACGCTAGTTTCTCTGTGGGCCGATGCAAATCGAGGTGGTCTCGTCAAGAACACTGGTTTCCCTGAATCGAGGATGCTGCCAAGGACACTGATTTTCCTGGGGTTGAGATGATCTTTGGTGGTCTTTCAGGTTTTATATGAGTTACCGTCAAAACCGTGAAGTTAGAAATTTGATCTTTGCTTTGTTGGCTGGCACTGCGTCTGTTGTATCGAGACGAATGCCACGGTTGTCTCTAGGTTGTTGGTGAACCGTCGAGATTTGGCTTCGCTTCCTGGCGGAGCCTGTTGGGAAGGTATGGTTCCCTCTTTGTTTGTGCCCTTGGATTGTATACAGGGATTGACGTGATCTCACCTGTAGGGCAAAATTTTTATCATTCATTTTTTTTATTGTTTTATTTCCGTGATGCTCTATCATTTCAGCTTTTATATCATGAAGGCCACGATTACCCAATCATTTCGGCTATTTTTCGCGGTGCCCAATCATTTCGGCTGTTTATTTTATTTTTACCCGCTGCTTTTTATTGCGGGTTGCCCAATCATTTCGGCTATTTTGTATGCATGTGTTTTTACTTGCTGCTTTTTTATTGCAAGTTGCCCCATCATTTCAGCTATTTTGTATGCATACGCGGCCTACTGGATTTTCGCCGTAAACCTAAAATTAGACACCGATTTCGGCATCAGCACCGCTACAACTGGGATATTGCTAGGAGTGAATCATCATTTGCCTCTGTCGATGTCGAACAAAGGTGGCTTAGCGAACAGGGTTAAGGTCATGTCGACTAAGGCTTTTGACTTCATGAGCCGTAAGGGTCCCACAAAGGTATTTCTCCCTACAAGTCGTGAGGATCTTGTAGGTGTATTTTCTCCTTAGGAATCGTGAGGATTCCTAAGTGTATGTTCCTCTGTAAGTCGTAAGGATCTTACAAGAGGGTTTTCTCCTTGTAAGTCGAGAGGACTTACAAGGGTTGTTCACCATGCGAACATATCCCCAGTCACGGATGGGACATGGTTAGGAAAATGTTTATTCGCACCCGTGGATTGTATACAAGGGTCAGTATTGAACCACTTGCAGGACAATATCAAAGGTTGTGGGGGGTTGCTTAAGCACAGGTTTAGGTCTCTGTAACTTAAGACTTTCAAATCTTATAAGCCATGAGGGTCCCATAAGAGAGTTCTCCTTACGAGTCGTAAGGATCTCGCAAGTGTATTTTCTCCTTAGGAATCATGGGGATCCCTAAGTGTGTTGCTTCCTTGCGAGTCGTAAGGATCTCACGCGGGTGGTTTCTCCTTACAAGGTCGAGAGGACCCTGTAAGTGTCCTTTAACGAGGTTGCGCCCTTTCGGGTTTTCGCAAACACTCGCCGGTAGTCCTGCTGTTTTTACTCATGGAGCCCTTTCGAGTTTTCATCCGTGCCCATTTTGCTTACGGACATACCGTTTTTCTTTATTCCTTTTATTTTATTTTTTTTTAATTCATCTCGTCAGCCTGAGGATGCTGCGGTAGTAGTTTAAGGACGTTTCGGTCCGTCATTAATTTAAGGACTTTTCGGTCCGTCATTAGTTTAAGGACGTTTCGGTCCGTCATTAGTTTAAGAACGTTTCGGTCCGTTGTTAGTTTAAGGACGTTTCGGTCCGGTCAGGAGAAGGCCGGCTACTAGTTGTAGAGTTTGGGCTTAGGAAGATAGTGAGCGGACATAGTCGTCGTCATCTATCATTGACCTAGGCTATGGCTCATTAAGCGTAATATTTCTTTAGGAAGCGGCAGTTTATTGGCCTGAAAGGCCTTTCACCGTGCATATCCATGAGTAGATAGGCTCCACCCTAGTAGACCTTGTCTATGATGTACGGGCCTTCATAGTTCGGCTCGAATTTTCCCCACTTGGCGCGATTGGGGATCATAAGCCTTTTGACCACTAGCACGAGTTCGCCTTAGCGGAATGTCCTCGGCCGGGTCAATCTTTCATATGAGCGCGTCATCTTTGCTTTATAAGCCTCCAGATTTTGTTGCGCTATGAGCCGTGTTTCATCAAGGGCATCAAGCTCCTCAAGCCGAAGGTGAGCATTTTCTTCGTTCGTCAGCTCGTAGTGGACTGCCACTCGTAGAGAAGGTAACTCTATCTCGAGGGGGAGTACTGCTTCTGTACCGAATACCAACGCGTATGGCGTTGTGTTCGTGGCCATCTTGAACGTAGTTCGATACGCCCAGAGAGTCTCTTGCAGTCTCTCGTGGCAGTCCTTCTTATTTTGGGACACCGTTTTCTTCATAATCTTTGTCAAGATCTTGTTGAAGGCTTCAGCTAGACCGTTAGCTCGCGGATTATAAACCGAGGAATATCTCCGGTCTATATTATACTGCTGCACGAAACGACTGATCTTGTGGCTTCTGTAGACCGGCCCGTTATCGGAGATGATCCGTCTCGGCGTTCCAAACCGATATATGACGTGGGTCTTGAAGAAATGGAGGATATTCTCCGTCTTCACTTTCCTTAACGGTACTGCTTCTGCCCATTTGGAGAAGTAATCAGTCGTCGCCAGGATGAAACGATGTCTTCTAGACGATGCTGGTTCGATAGGGCCGACTATGTCAGTTCCCCATATTTCGAACGGCCAGCTAGCCACCGTTGGATGTAGTGGATTTGGATGCTGGTGGATGAAGTCCCCATGGATTTGGCACGAGTGACATTGCTTCGCATATTCGAGGCAGTCCTGAATCATCGTGGGCCAGTAGTAACCCATCCGTTTAATCTTCAACTTCATCCTTGGGCCTGCTTGGTGAGAACTACAGAGTCCGTCATGAACTTCCTGAATGACTCTTTTCGCTTCGTCAGGTCCTAGGCATCTCAACCACACAAAATCAAACGACCTCTTGTACAGAGTATCATTGACGAAGGCGAAAGACAGAGCTCGTTTCATAAGCTGATGTCTTGAAGACGCATCTTCGGGCGTTCGACGGTATTTGAAGTAGTCTATAAAGACTTCTCTCCAATCCACAGCCTTTTCCCGGTCTTTTATTTGCAGGGTCGTCTGCTCAGTCGCTCCCTTTTCTTCGGATGATTCCGGAGATATTTCTGCTAGGGCAAGCACCCGACGGCTTTGTACCACGATTCTTACGTCATCAAGGTTCTCGTCGGCCAGTTCTTTAGCGAGCTTGGCTAACACGTCCGCTTTGCTGTTTTCCACGCACGGTATGTTTTCCAAAGTGTAGGAGGGAATTTGAGTCAACAGTTGTTGCACCTTTTCGCCGTACTTCACCAACTCTGGCTTGCACGTCTGGTAGTCGCCATTTACTTGACTAACGACCAGTTGGGAATCTCCGTATATGAGGAGGTTTTCAATTCCCATGTCGATAGCGATCTCGAGGCCTGCTATCAAAGCTTCATATTCGGCTTCATTATTCGTCCTCGGCTCTGTCAAGGAGAAGGCAAAGCGCATTATCCTTCCTTGTGGAGTCACGAAGATAAGTCCTACCCCAGATTTGATTATAGGGGTATTTTGTTTGCGCTTCTTCATGGAAGACGCTCCATCAAAATAGAGTTCCCACCGGGTATCACCATCGTTGATCGCGTCAAATGCATGTTCATCTGGCAGTTCGCAATTCAGAGGAGAATCGCCAGGTATCGGATGCTCAGCGAGGAAGTCGGCGATGGCCTGGCCTTTCACTGCCTTGAGAGGTTAATAGGTTATCGAGAACTCCATCAAGAGCAAGGCCCATTTAGCGAGTCGCCCCATCAATATGGCCTTTGACATTAAATATTTAAGGGGGTCCACCTTCGAAATGAAACGGACTTCATGCACCAACGCATTGTGCCTGAGCTTTATTATCGCAAAGATCAACGATAGGCAGTGTTTTTCAATAGGGGAATAGTTGCTTTCTGCCCCCAGTAGAACCCGACTCAAATAGTAGAGTGCTCTTTCTTTCCCTTGGTCATTCTCTTGTGCCCATAATGCGCCTAAGGAACCTTCGAGGGTGGTTGTATAAAGAATAAGAGGTTTTCCCTTAACCGGAGCAGCTAACACTGGCAGACAGAGTTCCCTTCTTCATCAGGTGGCTGTAAGGACGGCACTTACCTGAAAGGTTGGCTATAAATCGCCGTATGTACTCGAGCTTCCCTTAGAGAGACCGCAGCTGTTTGAGAGTTCTTGGCGGGGGCATTTCCTTGATCGCCTTAATCTTTAACGGATCTATCTCAATACCTCGGTGTCGGACGATGAATCCCAGGAATTTGCCCGAGGAAACTCCGAATGCACACTTGAGAGGGTTCATCTTCAAGTTGTATTGTCGAAGGCGTTGAAATACGGTCTTCAGATTCCCGAGATGTTCCTCGTATGATTTGCTTTTAACAATGAGGTCGTCGATATAACATTCAACGATTTCATGTATAAGGTCATCGAAGATCTTCGTCATGGCCCTTTGATAGGTGGCACCGGCATTCTTTAAACCGAAGGGCATCACCTTGTAGCAGAATATACCCAAAGGGGTCCGGAAAGCGGTATGCTTCTGGTCTTCGGGATGCATCTTTATCTGATTATACCCTGATGAGCCGTCCATGAAGGAGAAAACCTCGTGAGTGAACGTATTGTCTATCATCAGCTCGGTGACTGACACTGGGAAATCGTCTTTCGGGCAAGCTTTATTGAGATCCCGGAAGTCCACGCATACGCGCGCTGTCCCATTTTTCTTTATCACCGGGACGATGTTAGCGATCCAATCGGGATATTGAACTTCTTGGATGAAGCCAGAGTCGATTAACTTCTTGACCTCGGCATTGATACTCATCTCAAGCTCGAGCCGCATTCTTCTTGGCGCTTGTTTGACTGGCTTGACGTCCGGGGATATCGCCAGTTTATGTACAGCAATTTCTGGATCTAGTCCTGGCATTTCGGAATAGTTCCATGCGAAGCAATCTCTATGCTGCATAAGCACGTCTTTTAACGTAGCCACCCTTTCTTCAGATAGCAGCTCGCTGAGGAATGTCGGTCGCGGATCGTTCGCTGTCCCCAACTCAATTTTCTTGAGGTTATCTGCAGTGGTATGTATTCCATCCTCCAGCTCTTTCGGCGCTGGTGGAAATCCTGAGATAACCTCGTCGTTACTGTTTTCGAAGCACCAAGAAAGGTCATCCATATTCTTGGGCTCTTCTTTTGATATTGTTATCACATGACAAGTACGAGCTCGCTTCTAAGACCGATGTGGATCTGGTTCTGCTCTCGTGGATTTGGGTTCATGCTTCTGTGGCGGCGTTACCCTCCAGTTGTCAGATAGAGCGAACTTGCCGAGCTGATACTGATCTTCGACCCAGTTCTTGAAGGTGAAGCAGTCTTCGAGACGGTGCCCTATTACCCTGTGATAAGAGCAATAGTTCGGGTGTGAGACTTCGCCTGCTTGATCAGGGTGTTTAGACTCCGACAGTGTAAGCATTTGATGTCTTATAGTGAGGTCAAGTATCTTATTTGTCTTGTCTCGAGGAAAAGAGTACGCTCGACCCATTTTCTTCATGAGGGATAGATCAGGACCGCTCGATTCCTGACTACGTGGCTTCTTGGTCCCGCTTTGTTGCTGTCGAGCGCTTTTTTCGCTTTTCGACTTATTTCTGCCTCTGCGTCGAGCCTTTTTTATAACAGGTTGACAGGGAACGGCATTTTCATTTTTCACGGCCTGTTGGAGGAGGCGTTGCGTTTTGGCTTTCTCGTAGATGGCCATTTCGCATTTATGGTCGTCTCGGACTTTTTGACCAGCTTCCCTTATAAGCCTGTTCATTTGTTCTTCGAACGACGGACTGGGCACTTTTGCATCAGGAACTTTTACTGGTTCAGGATTAGCGTCCTCCCATTGAGCATCCACTTCTTCATTGAAGTCATGTATGACGTAGCAATCACGAAGCAGCTCTCGTTTCTTGGACCGAATGTATCCGAGCCCGATTGTTTCCATCCTCCCACTAGGCAACTTGTGTTGAGTTCCGGGGACGTTCCAGACCCTATCATAGAATTTGGCTTTTCGAGTGGTCTGTTTAAAGGGTATCCCTTGGCGCTTTAGCAGGCTCTCTAAGCCTTCTGTATAATAGCTGGGTAGACGGATGGACTGAAGCCTGTCAAGCGTAGGATCCATACCGTGCCAGATTTCTTTCTCCATTTTGTTTTCTTCAGAGCGGTAGAATAGAATTGCCTTTTCGCCTTCTCGCCTGGGAGGGACATAGAATGTCTACAGCTCCTCTACACTGTAGATATCGAGTGCATCCAATTCTTTATGGTGTTTAGGTGGCACCATGGCGACTTGCAGACTTTGCTCTTCATCAGCGGATGTTTGTATTGAAGGCCGAGCAGAGAATATAGCATAGACCTCATCTTCCGAGTCACTACCAAAGATCAACGTAGGAGCAGATGGTCCTGGCTTGTTGTATTGGGGCGGACCCGAATAAACTATCCCCTCCTCCTCCTCAGTATCACTTCCGAAGACAGGGATGGTGGCGTTAGCTTTGTTCTCCGGCTTGTGACACCTCTCCATGTCTTCGAAATCCGTTAAGAAGTATTTGGGATCTTCATATTTGCGGACTTCATTCACGGAGAACGGGTTCAGTTCTCCCGTCACGGTATACTCGAGACCATCCTTAAAATATTTCATACACTGATACTGTGTAGAAGGGATGATGTTGTACTCGTGTAACCATGGTCGGCCGAGCAGAGCATTATAGCATGTCTTGGCGTCTATGACGTGGAATTTAATGTCCGTGACGAGTAGCCCAAAGCGTAGCGTCAATATCACAGACCCAAGAGTTCTTGATGATTGGGAGTCGAACCCGGAGATGGTGATCTTGTCCCGAGCGAGATGCTGGACGCTCATGCAGATTTCTTTTAATACCCGCACGTTGAGGAGATTAACGGAGGACCCATTGTCAACCAAGATTTTGTCTATCATTATATCATGGCAATATCCTGAGACATAGAGGGGGCGATTGTGTTCGCACGTCCCAAGGAGAAGGTCTTCATCGCCAAAAGTGGCATCGGCCGTGTGCACTTCCTCCAACTCATCCTTCATCTTTTCTTCGGCCAGGAAAGCTTGGAATTGCTCCGGCTCCTGTAGTGCCTTGATTAACGAATCTCTCGCCTCTTTTGATAGTAAAAGGGCGTCAAGAATGCTGAGCTGCGAGGGTAGCTTCCTCAGATGCGCTAGAACGTTATAATCCACCTTATTTTTCTTCGGCAGGTCCTTGGCGGCTAGCTTTTCCATGACTTGGTCATCTAGGGCGATATCCTCAGATACCTTTTCTTTCCCTTTATCTTTCTTGTTTGAGAGTCCGAGATTCTTTTCGGCTAGCGTCCGATTACGCAGCCGAATATTTTCGCAGACCTTCGGCTCTTTTTCTTTTCCCGAGGTAGACTCTTTAAAGAGGGGGCTAAGAGCCATTTCCTCGTCAGAGTCGCTCCCGAATATGAGCACTTGCGATCCCCCGGCGTTAACCATGCGACAATCGCCGGAGTTCTGTTAAGCCCCTCGGTCGTATTTTTCCGCTCCCGGCGAGTTTTGCGCTTTTCCCGCTTAAAATGTTGTCGGTGAGCAACATATCCCTGCCACCATCTATTGAAAGCTTTGCACTCTTCGATGGGGTGCGAAATCTTCCGATAATACAAGCAATAGGAAGGGTGCATTTCTGCTTTACCAGCAATATTTCCTTCAGAGGGCGGTAGCTTCATACCCATTAATATGGCTTTAGCAAACATTTTCCTCGTCTTGAACTTGCTTTTATCTGCGGTGGATGTATTTTGCTCCAGCAGGAGTGTCTCAACTCTTTCGTCAAGTCGTCGGCGCTTGGCCCTTTCAAATATGACCGCCTCGCGTTCCCGATCAGCTTTACTTTTCAACAGAGCTTCGTTGAGGAATGCGTCAATTGTTTCATCCGATGGCCCCAGAATTTCCGATTTAGGATTTGCCCCCAGTCAGTGCAAGGAGTTTCCTCATCGTCTATAAATGAATGGGAGATCATATGACAGCTCGCCACGTATTCTTCGGATTCACCCGACGAGCTCTCTCTCTCTCATCTTCCTCTTGAAAGACGTTGTTGAGGAACTCTTAGAGTGTAACGGGAGTTCGCGCTTTCTGGTTATACTCTTCCAGCACGTCAATCTGTTTTTGTAAGTCCGTGCGCTTGTCGCCAGGCTTCACGGGCTTCTTGGATTTCTTCTTCTTCTTCTTCTTTAAAGATTTTGACGGCTGGTTGTGAGTTCTTGGGCCACCACCATCGATCTTTGGAGTTGGGCACGGCTTCAACATCCCTTCAATGATCTGAGGTTCCAAAGGGTTCTTCCACCTGATCGCTGGGCATGTTTGAAAATCGTTTAGCATCCTCTTTGTCTTGGCTGATAGCACAACCTCCCATGGAGCTTCTTCAACGAGGGAGCATGTTGCCCCCGGCGTATTCACCCTTTTAGGGGTGTGAGGCTGCGGCGGATTCAACTTCCATCTGTCAGACAACGCAAACTTTCCCTGTTGGTACTGGTCTTCGATCCAATATTTGAAGACGTAGCAATCCTCGATCGGATGACCCAATACTCGGTGGTAAGGACAGTAGTTGGGATCATTGACATCATTTGGTTGCGACGGACGTCTTGAATCCGGCAGATTTATGAGTCGGTTGCACAATGCTAGCTCAAACAGTCTTCTCGTTTTATCTCGGGGAAACGAGTAAGGATGTCCTAGCCTCTCCTCGAGGGGTACGAGCGGACGCATATTATTTTGACGGACAACCGGCTTCATGTTGCTTGGCTATTATTGAGCATTAGCGACAACGATCGCTTTTCCCTTCCCCTTCTCGTTTCGAGAATCCGGCTTTGGAGGAGGCGGTCTATGGCCCATCTGGTCCATTTGAGCTAGCTTGTCGATCAGGTCCTAGAAGGTAGTCGGCTTGAAGAACATCATGAATTGGGATATGCTTGCTTGCGGATCGAGGGTTCCCACAAAAATCCCTACTGTCGGCGCTTCTTCAATGCGTTGCTCGCATTTTGACCATAGGTTCCTCCACCGTATCGCATATTGAACCCACGTTTCACCTGGCCTCATCCTGGCATTAGTCAATGCCGTTATCGAGGTGCATTCGCTGGCACTTGCGAAACGCTGAGTAAACGGCAACTCCATCTCCGCAAATGTCTTGATATAGTCATTTAGGAGCTCGGAGTACCACTCGAATGCTATATCCGATAAGTTACCGACGAACTGGCGAAGCAACAATTTATCATCACCGCCGGTGTTTCCATAAAACGCCCTGAACTGGGCAACATGCTGGTGGGGATTGCCAGTCCCCTTATACACATGGAATTTCGGTATTGTATAGCCCGGCGGGTACTTGATCTGATCGTACCAACTCGGATATGGTCGCCCTATTTTTACGACCTGATCGGCTGCCTCAGTCGCCTGATGAACCCGTATCTGTTGAGCTATATATTCGTCCAAGTCAGCTTTGGAGATTGTCTCCTCCTTGGCTGTTGACAGATCCGGTGGAGGATTTGACGTTTTTCCCCTGTCGTCTTCAAGGACGATCGGAGGATCTTCAACAGGAGGATCTTGTTGGATCATCATTCCCACCATGTCCTGGAACAGGAGGGTCATTCGCTTTATATTGACTGCTTGTTCCGCAGCCTATTTATCCTTCTTTGCCAGTATCCTGCGAAGGAATTCAGCGTCAGTTTCCTGCTCCTGGCGTTGATCCGAGGACGCTTCGGGGCTTTCTTTTGGCCCAGTGAGTGCGGCCATCGCGTTCATCATTTCTTGGAGCTTCTGCTGTTGCTCCTGAGCTTTGGTCACTGACCGTGTAAGCGGTCTATGCCCTGTAGATGCACGGCTGTCCTCCTTCCCCGACCCATGTATACAGTATGGACTATAATGCCCCCGGACTTAGGGCGTTTGGGCTCGCCACCTTTGACATTTGCCGCAGGTGTGGGAATTTTCTCTGGCCTCCTTCTCTTGTGGACCGTTGAAGTTGAGGGGGCCGTTGCAGAGGGAACCCTGGCGGCTGTCGTCATTTGCTGTTTGATAGGAAGGTTCTTTTCTTCCTGCACTTTCGCCCTTTTCTGCCGGCGAGAATGATCTTGGTCGATTACGGAACCTTGAACCCTCCGCCAGACCTTGTAAATTTTGGAGGACAGCCGCTGAGGGGGCTGCTCCAGCTTAGTTTCTGTAACTCTCTCCGCAGGTGGAGGAGATCTTTTCGGTGTGGCAGTCGGAGAGTTCTTGCGTACCCTCCTTAGCGGTTCAAAGCTGTTCCCAGTTGGAATAGCAGCATTAACTTCCACCACTGGAGCAGGTGGAGTTAGCCCTGAGGGGGAGTTGCCCCCGGCCTTCCTTACTCGGCGCCAGTGGTGACGTCGAGCATGCCGAGCTGTCCGGACTGGCTCGGCGATAGGGATAATTTCATTTTGCCCCTTGTCCGAATGAGGCGCCGCTGGTGCCAGTCTCTTAAAGACTGGCATTGTCCTTTGAGTGGCGATGTTCAATCTGTCAAAGACAGACCCTCGAGTAGGAGCAGGAGCCAGAATAGTCAACCTTGAAAAGACTGACTCCTTAACAGGAGAAGCCGCCTTGACGATTTCAGGAGCAGAGGTAGCTGTCTTCCTCGGGACGGCCATTTCAGGGTTCATGGGCTTCTTGGCGAGCCCATCAGAGTTCTAGTTCAGCCTGGCAAAGACAGAAGCCGCCGGCTTGATATGGACGACCCGTTGAAAGGGGTCGTTGTAGCAGCGAGCCGATCGAAGACCGACTTCTTATGCGCCTCTGGTGCGGGCATCGGAATAGTGAAGCTTGCAGGCGGGAGCATGGTCCCGAAAAACATACCGGTGGTGGCCTGGGTTACTTATTCCACCGGCATGGCAAGGATGGAGGCCGCTTGAGGCCCATAGGCTACACCTCCAGGTGAGGCGAAGCGTTGGTTGCACTTGCATTTTGAGCAGCTCGAGCAGTTGGATGCCATTGATGCTTGATTTTTGCGCCAAGCAAAAGATCAAATCTTAGTAACTTGAAACCCAAAGGCAACCATTAACAAACCGCGATTCGTCCGCGAAGACGACACACGAAGTGTGGAGTGGAAAGAGGAAAAGGTCCCACCGA
Source organism: Agapanthus africanus (assembly GCA_030015575.1). Lineage (NCBI taxonomy): Eukaryota > Viridiplantae > Streptophyta > Magnoliopsida > Asparagales > Amaryllidaceae > Agapanthus > Agapanthus africanus. The sequence continues at coordinate 533,630,791 of JASDDO010000016.1, forward strand.
GCGTGCCAGAATCTCTTCCCCTCCGAAAGACGGCCGAGACGACATGAGGACGTCTTGCCTGAGATTCGGGGCAGATGCTATTTGGTTTTATCCGTCTACCTCTCTGAAGATACCAAGTTGATTTATGGCACCGTGTATCGGAGGTTTAGACGGATGCGGCCGATATAGCAGACTTCGTCAGATTCCCCCTCACTTGAGGGGTTTTTGATTGTGGGGACGCTCTTCCCTGCAGGCGCAAGCCCCTGCAGTTAATTACGCTACCGCATAGCGGTAACAACTTTCTTCTTCTCCAGAATTTCACTTCGTGTCGTGTGTGTGTTTGTTTTGCTTGTGGTTGCCCGTGGATTGTATACGGAGACTAAGTGATGCCGTCGCCCGTAGAACGTAGATCAGTCCAAATCCGTATTTACTTAGATTTGGGTTTGGTGTTTTAGTTTAAGGATACGTTAGCCATATTGAGGCTAAGATCAACTTAAACGCTCGTTAAGGATACGTTAGTCTGATTTGAGACTAAGATCAACTTAACGGAAAGAGCATTTAGGGGCTCTATTGTTCCAGTTTAGGGACGTAGTGGTCCATTGCATGTATGGTCATCGGGACCCGTCACCTCTCTGACGACGTTGAAGGATTACAACGAAAGATGTCAGAGAAGTTCAGAGATGTACCCTTGAACCGAAGTTGATTGGGGGTCTTAAAATCTGTTTGAATGTTTAAGGATACGTTAGCCAGATTTGAGGCTAAGATCAACTTAAACGGGATCGTTTAGATCCGACAAAAGTGCGTTTGGGGGCTCTATTGTTCCAGTTTAGGGACGTAGTGGTCCATAGGTAGTTTAGGGACATTGCGGTCCATTGCCAGTTTAGGGACATGGTGGTCCATTTCGAGTTTAAGGACATAGGGGTCCATTGTTCCCATTTTAGGGACGGATATTAGTTTAAGGACGCATTAGTCCATGCGTTTAAGGACCCCATAGTCCATATAGATGTGTTTAAGGACGCATTAGTCCATTAGTTTAAGGACGCATAAGTCCATGGGTTTAAGGACCCCACAGTCCGTATGGGTGTGTTTAAGGACGCATTAGTCCATTAGTTTAAGGACCATAAGTCCATGGGTTTAAGGACCCCACAGTCCATATCGATGTGTGGTTGTCGGGACCCGTCACCTCTCTGACGTCGTTGAAGGATTACAACGATAGGTGTCAGAGGAGTTCGGAGATGTACCCTTGAACCGGATGTAAATTGATTTAAAAGAGCAGTCTTGCTCAGTCAATTTAGTTTGAGGACTTACGGCCATGATTGGGCTAAGTCCAGTTGAGAATGTTCAACATTTTATTTATGTTTGGCCTGTTAGGCCTTTGTTTGGGCTCTGCCGTCTTGCAAAGCATTTTATTTTGGTCTGCTAGGCCTTTTTGATTTGGGCTCAGTCCCTTTATAAATGATGTACAGCATCTGTTTTTTGTTTGGGCTTTGCCCTTCTTTAAAATAATGCATTGCATTTTATTAAGCCTGTTAGGCCCTTTTTACTTGGGCTTGGCCCTTCTTGTAAAAAATGCAGTGCATTAATCAAACTGACAGTGGCCGTGTGGCCTGTCAGGCGCTTTGCGCCAATTATTGAGCGCAAGCGCATGTGGAGGTGACACGTGTCACGCTCTGGTAGCGCAAACGCAGTTAGCGCAGTGCGCTGCGCTGTTGCGCTGCTGACACGTGGCGCGCTCTGGTGAGTTGCACCAATTTCAGAGAGCAATGTTCTATCTTAAAAGCGCATAGTGCAAGTGGTCTTGGAGCTGACACGTGGCGCTCTCTAGAGGCTTGCGCCAACCCAGGAACGCAACAGTACAGTTTTTATAAGTGCAAGGCACTGTTTTTATATCTTAATCCAATTTTGGATTCAAGAAAAGAATCTTTAAGATTCCAGAACCAATGGTTCATAAAAAAGGCTATGCCTTTGTTATTATTTTTTTTTTTTATTTGAAGACCTTTGATCTTATTCTTAGATCAATAATCTATTCAGAAGAAATTCTTCTTTTTTATTCAAAGGGTTTACCTTTTTCTCTTTTTTGAGTTTTTCTCCAAATTCTTCAGAGTTCTCTCTCCGTTTCTTGAGTTTCTCTATTCTCTGTATTGTGTTTTAGAATTGGGGTCTAGGGGCCTTTATATAGTGCCCATTAATTTGTTAAATTTGTTAAAGAGATCATTCTCTGAGTGATTTGGAGAATTTTCCCCACCGTTGGATCTTTGATCCAAGGGCTTCTGTTTTACAGAAGACAATCTTCTTGTTTTAATAAGAACGGAAAGATCTTACTGGAATTTTAATTCTGTTTGACGCAGATGCACCAGCGCTTGACACGTGTCACGCAGCGCAACTGCGCTTGACACGTGTCACGCAGCGCAACTGCGCTTGACACGTGTCACGCAGCGCAAGGCGCACGCAACTGCGCTGACACGTGTCGCGCAGCGCAACTGCGCTGACACGTGTCGCGCAGCGCAAGGCGCAGCGCACCTGCGCTAGCGCATGGTGCAGCGCACCTGCGCTAGCGCAACTGCGCTGATACGTGTCGCGCAGCACAGAGCGCAGCGCAGCGCAACTGCGCTGACACGTGTCGCGCAGCGCAAGGCGCAGCGCAACTGCGCTGACACGTGTCGCGCAGCGCAACTGCGCTGACACGTGTCGCGCAGCGCAAGGCGCAGCGCACCTGCGCTAGCGCATGGTGCAGCGCACCTGCGCTAGCGCAACTGCGCTGATACGTGTCGCGCAGCACAGAGCGCAGCGCATCTGAAGCGTTGCTTCTTTTAATTTTGTTTTAAATAGAGCCTTGCTCTGATTAGCTGCGCTATCTTGGGCGCTGCGCTGACGTATCAGCTTTTGACACGTGGCGCGTTACGCGCAGCGCAAGGAATTTGAAGCGTTACTTCAATTTTTGAATTTTTGAAATTCAAACAGAGCTTTGCTCTGATTGGGGGAAACATTCCCTCTATCTCTACCCTCTTCTTTCAATCAGTAAGTCCCTTCACTTCTCACCACCTTCTATTCTAAAATAATAATCTATTAAAACTCGTTGGAAGCGGAGTTAATCCGACTTCCGATTCTAATTTCATAAAAAAACGTAATTTTTCTTAATAACAATTTTACCATCTTTTTACATATTGTTTATTAACCATTAAATAACATTTGGAACAAGTTTCAATTCAAACTATAATGTTAAACAACTTTTATTTAACTTTTACGGTAAAATACCATCTGGTTTACATACGACATTATTTTATAGTTTGGCTCATATTACCTTTAGAAATTACACAAGGTAATGACCTAGCTCATCACAATACTCATCTTGATATAGAACGATGGCTTTTGTAACAACTTTTGAGGGACAAAACACAATTTACATTAAAATATCTTAAACTATCAAAACCCGTATTCTTTAAATTGTTTTAATTAATGCCTTGCAAATAAGCTTCTACAACCCATTTTGGGGAACCCGATAGGGATGGTGTGGGTTATCGCACGTCTTCGGGACTAGTAGAGCAAGATGCAGAGCTTCTCACGGAGCATTCGATATTGATGGAATTTTTATTATAATTTTTAAGAAAACGTGATTTCTATTTAATAAATAAATTCTATTTTTATAATTATATATGTATAAATATTATCAAAATATCTATTTTAAATATAATATATATTTCATGTTTTCTGATCAAAAGAAAGGAATCACAAAAGATCATGAAAATACCATCACATTTCAATACAAGTCAAATTATAAGAAAACACCATATACTATTCAAAGTTAGGTTTATATCCACTAGAATATTTCATTTTATAAAAATTACAACTATGAAAACCCTAAAGACGATAAATAAATACTTGGGGTGTATTTTTAAAATATATCAAAACTATTTTTCATAAAAACCCCTCAAGTTATATTAATTTACAATAAGGACCCTAGTAAATATAGGTTTAAGCGGGACCAGTTCTCTTGAGCCTCAGGGAGCCGAAAATATGGGTGCTTGCCTATCTAAGGCAAACAACTTAAAAACGGTGTTATCAATATGGTAATTGTCTTGGAAAAAGACACAAATCCTGCCGTCCATTTGCAGCAGTTACCGATAACATCAAAACTAATTCAGGACTTCAGTTCGTTTTAAAGTGTCTGAATCAGGCAGAGTCTCAGTCTAATATGAAATCAATCGATCTATCCTTGAATATGATTCAAGTATAACTTCTATTCAACATGAATCCATTTATACCAAAATTCAATCTATATCAACATGACTCGACCGAACCGAACCATGGATATACTCTGATTACATGACTATCCATTTATATCCATTCCGTTTACATGATATCATGGTTTCGTCAAGTCGTACATCTATTAAACAAAACAATACAAATCAATACAAAATACATTACGGGGTTTTAAAGGGGTAGACTGGTACGGAATGTGTTAGAAGTGGCACGAGACGGTCACTTTAATACACCTAACCTGAATATTCATTGTTGTTATTCCATGGCTTAACGGTTCCTTGTGCTCCGTATACTTTTATCCATGGAATAGTTGGACTCCTCTCGTATACATTGGCATACTCTGTACCAAACTACAAACAACTGCGTTAACATAACAATTAAATGGTATACAGTCATATTCTGTCTGTCTATCCTATTTCTACCTTTCTTTGGGACCTACCTGACGACATTCTTTCTCTCTTCTTTCTTTGGAATATTGTCAGGTAGATCTGACTCACTGGAGATAGAGCCCAGTTCAGAAGACTTGGATCAGTTCAGCGAGGACCGCGAGCTTTAGACTCTTGTATATACTTATTTCCATGTTCATGCATTGTTTAAGCATTGCTTTCATCATTGTATTTACTTTTCAGTTGTATTGTAAAGAAATGTTTAATAAATAAAAGTTGTTGTTCATTTACATTTCATGTCTTTTTGTGTATATTTACATTATATTGCTTAGTTACGCTTAACGTGTTTACTTCTGAGTAAATACGTAGCGGGCATCATCGCGTCTCCTTACCCGTATACTGGGAAGCGGGGCGTGACAAGTACTCAAGGGAGAAGAAAGGGGCCCCCTTTGATCATCTCTGAAGATTTTTGTGAGTTCAACTCCATTTATCAAAATCTTTTGGAATTTAACTTCATAAATAAAATTCTTTTAGGAGTTTAACTCCATTTAAAATCTTTTGGAGTTTATGTAATATCCTAATTCATTTATACCAGTTCTATTTCAAGTATTTTTTTATTTATGGTATTTTCCTGACTTACCGTGTTTGGGTGCGAACAGTGTATTTGACATCTGTATTTGCATCCAACCCGACCCGCTTGCTGGAAACCCGTCTTGATTCCTGTTTATGATTTATCTTGGCTTGTTATGTGAATCCGTGCACTTTCATTATTTTATATACTGCATACTGGCATTTTATCTGACATCTGCATTTTTTAATATAACATTTAAAAGTCACATAAAATATTTTAAAAATATCTTGCATGGCTTGCATGATACCCCTAATACTGTCGTAGCATCTGCGTACCTTGTTCTCGTCTCATTCAGTGTAACGAACATGTTTGGATGGCTACGTACACGCGCGTGCATCCGTTCTTGGGGGTATGCTTTTTCGTTACCCGATATCCTATTTTGGTTTTGGTCACTACGTATATTTTCCGTATTTTAAAACTGGATTTTTAGACCCGACCCGGGCATATTTTGGAGTAGTTTTGTATTAACCAAAATCTCAAATTTTTCCTAATATTTTATTTACGATTTTTAAACTGTTTCTTATAATTTATTTAGTTTTTACAATAATATTTTAAAAGATTTTTTTTAAAAATAAAGATTTAACAGATCTCTCTCTCACTCTCTCTCTTTCTCTCTCTCACGGTGAGCAAGATCCCGTCACCTCCTTCTTCCTTACGCTCACCTCCCTTCTCTTTTCTTTCTTCCTCTTCTTCTTTTTAAATCCCGCGACGTGAAACCCTAACCCTAGCCCCTACATCGATATTCTTCATCGCCTCCATCTTCTCTTTCTCCTTCTCATCATCCTCTCTTCTTCCTCATCACCGTCACCTCCTCTCCTCTACCAACTGACCACAACACCCACTGCAACCTAAGAAACCCATCACCTGCACACGCATTGTCGGAGCTCTATTAACCCCGACGACCTCACTTCGTCGTCGCCTCTTTCTTCTCCTCTTCTCCTTATCTCCTTCCTCCTCTCTCTTCTTTCCCTGCAACTCAAACCCAAGCACCCGACTTCAAGAACCCTAGCCTGCCTTGCCGTCGATCCTTGCCGGCGATCCCTTGCCGTCGCCTCAACACCTTCACAACCACTCCATCGCCTTCTCCCAAACCCCAGCACCACACCAGAGCCACCCCAAACATTTCTTTTCTTCTTCTTCTTCTTCTTCTTCTTCTCTTTCCTTCTCTTTTCTGGATCTCGTTTCTTTTCCGGTAATCACCCGCTGGAGCCGTGCTCGTTGCTGCTGATCCAGGCGATCCAGTGAACATCCATTGCCTGCGTGATTACCTTCTTGCCTTTCCTAGACCTGTCTCGTATGCCGTGTGGTTATTGCGACGTTTACCCGACGTTAGACGTGTCGTACGCATCCGTCGTGTGATCCGTTCAGGCAAGTTTATCTTTCTACATGCTATACTACTATATTTTACATCCATATGAATAATAACATTACATATTGTTTGGTTATGCATCCCACATTACCATTTTTACTAGTTTACTGTTTTCAGAAACCTGTACACATCCATACCGTTATTTACATGTTTGGTCGCATGTAAGTTCATCTTGCTACATGCTATGTATCTTAGTTTGCATCCATATGAATAAAAATATCACATGTTGATTGCACTGTACACCCATATTAATGTTTTACTGTTTTCGGATACCCGTATGCATCCATATCATTTATTATATATATAGCTGCATCTACAGATTATATTATTTCATGTTATTATTGTATTAACACCCCATGCTTGATAATGTGTATCCTACATAGTCATGGAACTGTATATGTAACCCCTGATAGATATTTGTGCATCCATGCTTTTATCATGCATCCGTACTTGATACAGATTTATTACGAGCATCCGTTTGATACCTGTGTACTACTGACATGACCTAATACACCACTGCATGACTTGATACATGATTTTATTCCTAATGCCGACGATCCTGACTTGTCGTCCTGATGGACGTATCCTGTTGTCTACATAGACAAACATGTACCTGCTTGATCCCGCGTTAGTATTAGCTCCAGATTTATCAATACCTGACTTGAACATATAACCTTGGGGGTATGGGGAAATCAAAGGTGTAACCGAGTGTAACTTAAAAGGGTATTACTTGATCTGTGGTCCCGGGGGGTAACAGGACAGAGTTATTCGTGACTCTTACAGCTTGATCCGTAGTCCCGGGAGGTAACGGGACAGAACCATTCTTGGTTCACATATTCCTGATCCGTGGTCCCAAAAGGTAATGGGACATATTCTTTGAGTTACATGAGGAGTACATCAATTGATTTCGAATAACTTTAGAATAGATAACCCAGTAGCACAGTTTAGATTATTTACCGCACTTCACCCGCATATATATACTTCACTGTTTCATACCCGTGTTACTTGTTATATACTCATTACTGTTCATACTCATGCTTGCATATCTTGTTATCTCCTGATTATATTTTATTGTTTGATATTATGACGCACTGACGTCTGGGTTTTGCATAGCCCAGATCCTCTATCTCTGTCGCAAGCCGTTCAGAAGTATTTCAGCCAACAGGCCGAGCAGTGAGGATCCTGTTAGTAGCTAGTTAGTTTAGTTTTATTTTCGTACTTTCACTCCTGATGTGAGCCCGTATTTTGGGACGTACTTTCTAGATGTTATTGTTATTTGGATTTATTACTTCCGCATATTATTTCTTGACTCGTTTATTCTGGCATATGGACATGTACTAGATAGTTTATCTTATTTCTTCTGTTCTTGATATCTTTTAGACAGCCATAATGTGACTGTGGACGTATGTTTCCTAGCCACAGGTAGCATGGTTGGCTCTATCACGTGCCGATCTTAGCGCACTCTGGAAAGCGGGGCGTGACAGGGTTTGTTTGGTATCAGAGCCATAGGATTTAGGTTAATCGGGTTTGATTCTTTTGTAGTTAGGTATTGGACCCAATACACGAATCGGAAAATCCGTAATTAGGAACATGTCCTGTCACTTAGTTATCATAATTCTTGAATCATATCTTTCTCTTGACCTCTGTCCTGACGATATGCAAACCACTTTGCATCTCGACTTGAAACTTTTGGTCCCCTATTGTTTCTCCTTAGGATTTGGGTGACTTGAACAAAGTTATGTGATTGTAATTATGAACTGCAGCATAGTTACAATGCGGTAATCTATTTAAGTAACTTGGAGTCCTAGTCTTGATTCATATCCTTGATTTATGGTCATTATTCATCGCAAGTTTTGAATCTTTTTTATCATACTAATCTTTTTGGTGTCTTGGTTTCAGGATCATGGCGGATAGAAATCTGCGATCGTACCAGAGGCATATTGATGACGCCACATTGCTTGGAGTAATTCGTGGGATGCTGGAGAACCAGAAGCGGCAAACTGAGCTGAACCAGCGGCAAGCCGAAGCTTTTCAGGAAGGTTTGCGAACCGTCCAGCAGTACGTAAACAATGTTGCGGCTAAACTAGTATAGCGTGTGGGTACCATAGCGGATTTCAGGAGACTTGGGCCGTCCACTTTCACTGGTTTGGAGGAGCCGTTGCCAACGAGCAGTGGCTAGTTGATACGGAGAATCTACTCGTTGCAGCACAGATTCCGGAGGACCAGAGAGTGGATGTTGTACGCATCCAATTGGTAGACTATGCCCGCGAGTGGTGGCTCATGGAAGAGACCCATTTGCCTAAGCCGATCAGTTGGGCAACCTTCTCACAGAGTTTCTTGGAGAAGTTTTTTTCGCAGACTGCACGGGAAGAAATGGAAGAAAGGTTCATCAGCTTGAAGCGGAACGGGGGATCCGTGGATGCACATGCGGCTGAGTGGACACGGCTCAGTTGATTCGTTGGACCTTTGGTTGACAACGATGCTGATAGGGCATGGAGGTTCATGCGCAATTTGGACGTGGAAATCCAAAGGCACATTATATCTCTGGGATTGACCACTTTCTCGCAAGTTCTTAAAGCAGCCAGAGAGCAGCAGAGCTTATTGGTGAAGACTGGGGGTACGCAGGAGCAGGCGGTTGTGATACAGAAGCCGGCGTTTGCACCGAACCAAGCGCCTATACGCACAGGTATTCCGGTGAACCGACGTGGCGTAGTACCGATGAAGAAGCCCGTCATACCCGAGCCGAGAGGAAAGAGGTTTTGTGACTTTTGCCATCTACCCGGACATCAGCAGAAGGATTGTCGGAGGAAGCTTGGATTTTGTTTGGTTTGCGGATCAGCTGATCATATTGTCAGTGTTTGCCCGTCGAAGTTTCGTTTGAAGGATGATATTCAGAAGCCACCGCAGAGGCAGTTTCAGGGGCAGAAGCAGATAACTTAGGGACCAAATCAAGCTCGAACCTTTACTCTGACGGCTGAAGAGGCCAAAGATTCAGATAAAGTTGTTTCAGGTATCCTACTTGTTCAGATGAAATTGGCTTTGTTCGGGACGAGCAAAAGATAAGTTTGGGGGTATTTGTTCATATCAGAATTTTGCATTATTATATCGCCCATTCTTAATCACATTGCATATAAGTGGTTGATCCATATCTGCTGAATAGTTGCAGGTTACAGGTTCTCAGCTCGTTACAGTGAAATTCATGAAAAGTCGCTACAAATGTGAGACTACGACTAAAAACAGATGAATCTGTATGATGCTGCCTACCAGTTCAAGGAACAAATGAAAAATTATTAGACAGTTCAATGCACAAAGCACAAGGGCAGCACAAGATCCAAGACTTCAACGTGAAGCTCAAGGCAAAAGTCCACATCATTCTGCACTGTTGGAAATCTGGAAGGAAATAGAAGAGATTCTGAGAAACCAAGTGAAAAAACAGAAGGTAAAAGTAACATGAAGCAACCTTGAAGAGATGGGCCCAAGACTCCACCAATTGGTCGCGGAACCACGGCCAAACAGGCTATTCTGCCGCGGAACCACGGCCGTGTGGTGCACGTGTCGGTGGAGGTGTCGGTGCTTTGACCCGGCTTTCTTAGAGTAGTTTGGTAAATACATGTATGGATCAGAATGTAACATAGGGTTTTTTCTATCTATAAATAGGAAAACCAAAAGCCTAATTAGGCATGCCTCTTTTTAATTATTAGATCTAAATTTTAATTCCAATTGTAATGCATTGTTGAGAGGTCATCAATAAAATAAGTTTTATTTTTTATCTCACATTCTTTTTATCTGAATTTTAATTCTTGCAATTTTTTATCTGTTCTTTTATTATCTGCAATTTAGTTCATCTATTAAAATAAAATAAAAATGAATTTTATTGTTATCTTCCTAATGAGTGAGTAATTCATCACTTGTTAGGGATAGGAGAGGGAAGGTTTGAGAGAAGGAAATCTCTCTCACTCATTTCTTTGTCTAAATAATTTTTAATTAAGGACTCTATTTAAATCAACCATAATCCGCTCACTACGGCACCCTATCCTACATGATAGCGGTGATTCACTAGTTAGACCGGTTGTGGTTGAATTAACCGGAGGTTAGGGCTTAGAGCCAAGAACGGACGGACAAGTACCAAAAGGAAGAAACTAAGTTTCTTCCTAGTCGTGCTAATCCCCGTTGTTGACTATTACCCTAGCACCTATATTCTTAACTAGGGCATTGAAAGAAGTGAGAAGAATCCCTATTTCGAACTAACATAATCCTAACCCTAGCAAGCCTTCATATCAATTCATTCTCATTCTTAGATCTTAAAACAAAACCTACCAAAGTTAGGACTTAACTCGTTAGAACTTAAAGAAAAGGACACTATTTCCCTGTGGATCGACTTGTACTCAATCGGCTAGCTACCAAGAGACACGGTCTTGATTGCGGTAAATTTAAATTTAAGGAATACACAAATAGCACACCAATCAAATGGCGCCGTTGCCAGGGAGACGGTAGTTTATTTCTTTTTTTAATTTCGGGTAAATTAAATAAAAAAATTATAAAAATTATAAAAATTAAAAACATAAAAAAATCATCTTGTTATTTATGATTGGTTTTTGTGCGAATTGTGCAGGAAAAGAAGACGGGCTGATTCAGATCTGGAGCAAGCTCAGTGAACAAATCCAGAAACAGAGGATCTGAACAGACAGAGGAGAACCAAATCAGCACAGAGAAAATTTTTGAAGATCTGAACCTACTGATCCACCGCGGAACCGCGGCAGAAGCAGGCATTTGACCGCGGAACCGCGGTCAACTGGTGACGACAGCAACTGAAAATCTCTGTAAGTATCTTTTTTCTTCTCTTCCACCCCCTAAGCTCCACTGAAAAAAATTTCCTGCAGGTATTCTTTGCACAGCAACTTTTTCTCCCTCTCCAATAAATTATTTTTGTGCAGGATTCTTTGCGCCGCAAATAAAAAAAATTTGGCAAGTGTTTTATATTTTGGTGTGTTGCTGCTTTGCATATTTAAAACGGAATCTAAGGGGTTATAACACCAATTAAGATTGGGTGAGGATTTTATTACTCTTTCTAAGACCCCAGAAATTACTAAAAGCATATGCATCACCCTTGAGCTAATTAAAAAAAATATCTAGACTCAGCCAATTAAAGACTGTCGTGCTCATTAGGACAAAAGAAGGTTGTGGACATTCAGTCGTTTACCTAAATCTGACTTTGTGGTGTCTAGGCTAGACAAGTGAGAAAGGTAACTTTAAAAGGCCCGTCTCACGATGATTCGTGAGCGGAACCCTCCTTTCTTCATTTGTGCTTACCTGGCCATAATTGGCGGTGAAGAGGCGATTTGAGGGATATCTCACAACTTGTCGCTTTGGAAGAGTTAGGAGCAGTCTAGTTGATTTAGGAGACCCTAACTCTAGGATTGATTGTGCATGTTTAAACTGTGGTTGTTTGAAAGTGTGCCGTAGTTCTGTACAAATTTTTGCAGAACTCTTTATATATAAAAAAAAACACAAAACAAAAATTATTACAAAAACTTGCCCTTTGTCGCTAGAATCCCATTTCACCCACCTTTCATCACATTTCTTTATTGACATTTTCTTACCTTCACATTCTACGGTTTGACTACACTAAACTCGTTTAGTGTATGTCCGGTTGGACTCGGGACACTAGCGCCCGTCTAGTCCGTGTTTCGTTAGTCACTACTGACTACATTCTACGCTTTGACTACACTAAACTCGTTTAGTGTATGTCCGGTTGGACTCGGGACACTAGCGCCCGTCTAGTCCGTGTTTCGTTAGTCACTACCGACTACACGATCGACTCCGAAGTCGAAACTTCCTCCACACCTCTTTCATCTTTACCTTTGCCGGCCAACTCCAACGTTGGCCGGAATTCTGTCCATTCACCTTCATCTTCACATTCATCATCTTCTAAAGAGATGTCAGGATTCAATCCTAAAAACCTTTTACCTACCTCAGGACCGATTCCACCTCAACTGGGTGTGAATAACCCGCAACAACCTCCTGTTGAAGCGCCACAGCGAATCACGCTTCAGGATCGTTTCTATCCCACCCGCTCCGTACTTCCTACCTATCTTTCACTCCCGCCGGCAAATGGGGGATAATTTCGAAATTAAGCCCCACGTCATCAATATGTTGCCCAAATTTCACGGGCTGGAATCCGAAGATGCCTATATCTTCATCAACAAATTCCAGAACGTCTGTACAACGATGAAGACAGCCCAACTATCCGATGATGTTATAAGGCTACGAGTCATTCCCTTCACTCTATGTGACCTAGCTGAAAAGTAGCTATATAGTACTACATCGCATTCCATAAACAGTTAGGAAGAGTTTGTTAAAGCATTTCTTAAAAAGTTTTACCCACTTCAAAAGACCGCGAGAATACGAAATGTCCCAGCTTCCTTCCGAACCTTTTTGGAAGTGTTTCGAACGATACAAAAACCTTCTTGTTCAGTGCCCTCATCACGGTATTGAGAGATGGCAACTTTGCCAAACTTTATACGAAGGACTGAACCCAGCAACTAAGCAGTTACTGGAAACCATTTGTCAAGACCACTTCTTATCAAAATCTGACGAGGAAGCTTGGTAATTTCTCGACGATCTTGCTGAACAAATGCTTCAGTGGGAAAGCACTAGACCGACCACTTCGTCCACTTCATCTACTTCTTCTGGTCCATCAAGGGCAGGCGTTCATCAACTTGATATGTCAATTGCAATGAAGGCCGAAATGGCAGCAATTACACGAAAACTAGAAGCAATTGAGAGCAAATTCTCATCGCCTTCTCCTGCCCCTACTTTACCCCCTCGCACTATATGCGCTTGTTGTTCGGATCCATCCCATTTGACCGAAGAGTGTCCTTACAACCCACCTGCTCAAGGACAGGATCAAGTCGATGCTGCCTTTCAGCAACAACAAAGAAATGGTCCATACTCTTCCACTTACAATCCTGGTTGGAGGAACCACCCTAATTTCGCCTGGAATCAAAATCAACAACAATTCCAAGGCAACAACAACTTCCAGAGGCCTCCTCCTCAATAACAAGCTCCTCAACAAACTCAATATCAACAACCTTTCCAACCCCAACCTTACCAAAATCAAACGAACAATTTTGCACCTAACAACTCTTTTCCTCAAAACAATTTTGTTCCGCCAAATAACGATAAGGTTTCCTCGTTAGAACGAAGTCTGGAGGCGTTTTTAAAACAATCAACTCAATCCTCAGCCAATATCCAGTCTTCCATTCAGTCTTTGGTGCAACACACTGCTTCACACGGGCAAAGTATCAAAACCATCGAAGCCCAGATTGCACAACTGAATGCAATTTTAAGCGAGCGAGAGAAGGGGAAGCTTCCATCTCAACCACTCCCAAATTATGGTCACCCACAAAATGCAGATGTTACTCTTGAATAACAAACTCATAATGTGAGTGCCGTGACTACATTAAGATCTGAAAGGATGTTGCACAACAATGTTGGCACTAATGATGACACACCGGCCACCGCTTCTTCTTCTTCTTCTTCTTCTTCTTCTTCTTCGTCTTCAGAGCCTGTTCTCCATTCTTTACAAGGCTCTACCGTTTCTGCTATTCCAAACGGACCCACTTCTCACTCCACGAAAACACGAGCACTGGGTTCCGTTCCAAGTCCGCAAGCATTGGACTCAACCAATTTTCAAAATATTCCATTTCCAAACCGGTTGAGATCCAATAAACAAAATCCACAAATAGAGAAAATTATGGTGTTATTTAAATAGGTTAGCATTAACATTCCCCTCTTGGATGCAATCCAACAAGTTCCTTCTTACACAAAAATCTTGAAGGACTTATGCACTAAGAAGAGGAAATCTTAAGTACCTGAGAAAGTTTTCTTAGCTAGTGCCGTGAGCGATGCTCTTACCCAACCTTTACCCCAAAAACGAAAGGACCCTGGCTGTCCTACGATTTCAATAACTATTGGGGATAAAAACATCAACCGCGCACTTTTGGATCTCGGTGCCAGTGTTAACCTACTTCCTTATTCGGTATATGAGCAATTCGGTATAGGAGAGCTGAAACCTACACATTGTACTCTCCAAATGGCCGACTGATCTATCACACATTCTGGGGCTGAACTAGAGGATGTGTTAATAAAGGTAGGGGACTTCATATTCCCCGTTGATTTTATTGTTCTCGATACACAACCTGTAGCTAACCCCCGGAATCAAATTCCGGTGATACTCGGTCGACCATTCCTTGCAACTTCGAATGCTGTGATCAATTGTCGAAATGGTTCGATAAACCTATCTTTTGGAAACATGACAATTGAACTCAACATTTTTAAGTTGAGGAATCAGCCCTCTGAACCTAATGCTAATGTAATAGACGTTTGCTCGATCCAAGAGATCACCCCGGAGGACTGTAAATTAGAAAAAAAATTGTTCGATCACAGCAATCTTAACGCCACTAGTGTGTTCCTCCTTGAACCTGACACTATTTTTACTCCCGGTAATGACTACGGGTGTTTCACTTTCTCGAATGAACTTGACCAGTCACCACCCGAGTTTGAATCCTTTGAATTTTCAGATGAGTTAGATAAACCATCTGACTGGTTGCTTATACTCGTTTTGAACCTCTGTTGGAATCCTTTGAGTTTGAGACAATTTCACCGATTTTACCTTCAATTGTTTCACCTCCAACACTCGAACTCAAGTTGTTGTTGTCTCACCTTAAATACGCTTACTTAGGTGAGAATGAGACCCTCTCTGTTATCATCTTGGCTTCTCTAGCCTCAGAGCAAGAGAAAGCCCTTCTGACGGTCTTGCAGAGCAACCGGCAAGCTTTTGGCTGGACTATGGCGGACATCAATAGGATTAGTCCCCTGATAGTTGAACATCATATTCATATGATGGATGATACCAAACCAGCCAGAGATCCACAGAGACGATTCAACCCAGTCATGAAGGAGGCTGTTAAAAAAGAGATCGTAAAATGTCTTGATAATGGTATCATTTACCCTATATCTGATAGCCGGTGGGTTAGCCCCATTCACGTCGTCCCCAAGAAATCAGGCATAACGGTCATAACTAATGAGGCGAACGAGTTAATTCCTACTCGCACCCAAACTGGGTAGCGAGTATGGATCGATTATAGGAAACTCAACGCCGCGACACAGAAAGACCACTTTCCATTACCTTTCATTGACCAAATGCTTGAACGATTGGCTGGGCATGAATACTATTGCTTTTTGGATGGTTACTCCGCGCTATAATCAAATTCCCATCGCCGAAAAAGACCAAGACAAGACCACATTCACTTATCCTTTCGATACGTTTGCTTACCGTCGCATGCCCTTTGGGTTATGCAATGCGCCCGCTACTTTCCAGCCGTGTATGATGGGAATTTTTTTAGACATGGTGGAAAAATTCTTGGAGATCTTCATGGATGATTTCTCCATTTTCGGCGACTCCTTTGATGAGTGTTTGCTACATCTAGATGCAGTCCTTACCTGGTGTAAGGATAAGAACCTTACTTTAAATTGGGAGAAGTGCCACTTCATGGTGCGTGAAGGTATTGTCTTAGGACATATCATCTCGCAAAATGGCATTGAGGTGGATAAAGCGAAGATTGAAGTCATTTCCAATCTCCCTCTTCCCAAATGCGTCCGAGACATTCGAGCCTTCCTTGGCCATGCCGGTTTCTATAGACGGTTCATCAAGGACTTTAGCAAGATTGCTAGGTCCTTGACTCTTTTGCTGGTCAAGGACACCACATTTGATTTCGACTCAAGCTGTATGAAGGCGTTCGAGTCATTGAAAAACTCACTTACTTCTGCTCCCATTCTTTCGTCTCCTGACTGGACGCATCCATTTGAAATTATGTGCGATTCATCTGATTTTGCTATTGGTGTTGTCCTTAGACAGCACATCGATAAGATGCCGCATGTAATCTATTATGCTAGCCGAACTTTGAACGAGGCCCAATTAAATTACACAACAACCGAGAAGGAATTATTAGCTGTTGTGTTTGCATTAGAAAAGTTCAGGCCCTACTTAATCGGCTCTCCAGTCATCGTATACATTGACCATTCAGCTCTTCGCCATCTTTTAGTGAAGAAGGACGCTAAATCTCGGCTGATATATTGGATCCTCTTACTACAAGAGTTTGACCTTGTCATCAAAGACAAAAGAGGATGTGAATTCGTAGTCGCCGACCATCTTTCACACCTCCCTTCTTCGTCGACGCTTCAATTTCCTATAAAAGACGTTTTTTCATATGAGCAGCTCTTGACTGTATCATGTGAACCTTGGTTCGCAGATATTGTGAACTATCTAGCCACCGGACTACTGCCGAATGAATGGTCAAAACAGGACAGACTCCGATTCCTATCCCAGGTAAAACACTTTTACTGGGACGAACCTTATCTGTTCAAGTACTGTCCCGACCAGATTATTCGTCGGTGTGTCCCCGACAATGAATTTAAGAGCATGTTGTCATTTTGCCACGATCAAGCATGTGGCGGGCATTTTGGCCCTAGAAAGAAATCCGAAAAGATCTTGTAGTATGGTTTCTACTGGCCACAACTCTTTAAAGACGCACATGATTACTGCAAGACGTGCTCCCAGTGCCAACACTTGGGCCGGATATCCAGGAGAAACGAAATGCCGCTCCAACCAATATTGGTTGTGGAAATTTTTTATATTTGGGGGATTGATTTTATGGGACCGTTTCCCAACTCTTTTGGGAACTTGTATATTCTCCTCGCTGTTGATTATGTTTCTAAGTAGGTCGAGGCTGTGCCCAGCCGGATTAATGACAACAAGGTTGTCGTTAGATTCTTCAAAGAAAACATTTTCTCCCGGTTTAGGCACCCCCGCACAGTCATCAGCGACAATGGAACACATTTCTGTAATAGGACTTTCGAGTCCTTAATGCGGAAATATTCCATTAATCACAAGCTATCAACGCCCTATCATCCCCAAACATGTGGGCAGGCCGAGCTTTCAAATCGGCAAATCAAACAGATTTTGGAGAAAACGGTTTCCAAAAATCGTAAGGATTGGTCTTTAAAACTTACTGATGCCCTTTGGGTATTTCGAACTGCCTATAAGACCGATCTTGGCATGTCTCTTTATCGGCTTGTTTACGGAAAGGCTTGCCACCTTCCAGTGGAAATAGAGCATCGTGCATTTTGGGCGATAAAAGAGCTGAATTTATCTATCGAAGATATGGGCAGCCATCGGAAGCTGCAGTTAAACGAATTGAACGAGCTTCGGGATGAAGCTTACGAGAACGCGGTTGTCGTCAAAAACCGAACGAAGGTGTTTCACGATAAACACCTTATGCGCAAAACATTCAAACCTGGTCAACAGGTTTTACTTTACGACACCCGGCTATATTTCCATCCCGGCAAACTTAGATCTCGATGGAAAGGGCCACTTTTTGTACGCACTGTATATCCGCACGGTGCGGTCGATTTAGAAAATGCTGAGGACGGTTCACTATTCAAAGTGAACGGACATAGATTAAAATCGTTCCTCACCGCGGACCCTTCGTAGGAGCTCCTAATGTTGCAGGAGCTGGTTTACATCGACTGATCTTCCTCTGCCTACCCCCAAATTTCGGTTATCCAACCATAAACAGTGGAAACACTGTTTTAAATAAGTTTGGGGGTATGTCACATTTGTAATTATATAAAAAATAAAAAATTAAAAAAATTAAAAAAAATTCAAATTTTTGGGGGTATTTTTGTGAATTTTCGGTTTTAATAAATAATAATAAAATATTATTTACAAATAAATTCCTCTTTTGAAGAGGTCCTTTTTGCAAATAACTAAAACATCCCTTATAAAACCACACCGACCCCTCCTCTGAATTTTCATAACCCTAATTTCTCATTTCCTCAAAACCCTAGCCGCCGCTTCAATTTCTGCAGGAAGATCGCCTCTCGCCGCCGCGTTTCCGCCGCCAATACCCAATTCTGCCGCGCAACCGCCGCCTATTGGACTCCTCCCCCTCTGAAATCTTCAGAGGAGGTTTTCATTCTCCGATCCCCTCTGTTAAAATTTTTATAAATATCTGCACTCTCTGTGATGGCACCAACTCTGCAGTTTGAACGGGATTTTTCCCAAATGTTTGCACACACTGTTTATGGTAGCTATTTCGGTGATGTGATCCGAAGGCGCGGATGGAACTTTTTACTATTTAACCATCCAAATTCTTTCGCGCTTCCAGATCTTGTCACCCGATTTTATGAATGCATGGATGAGGGTAGTCTTGCCCAACACGGGTACCTTAGATTAATATGGGGGATAGGAAAATAATAATTGATAGGGACTTCATCCATAAAGCCACCTTAATACCTAGACTACCTATTCACGATTAACCCCTCCGATTCGAGGACTACCTACCCTTGATGGGTAACGATTGTTCTAGGGAGCCACGAAAAGGCATCCAGGCTAGAACCCTTTTTGCGAACGTCTTAATTGTGTGCCGTTGGGCACAAAATAATATTTTGGGTAGTTCGCACAACACTACATTTTTCACACCATCTCTTCATATAGTGCACACTTTGATGACACGAAACCACAGCTATGATATGTGCACTATATTACTTCACTCAATTGGCGCTGGCAAGAGGGCTGCCAACTATCCATGCCCTATATTGGTGACACAACTGTGTCGTCATATCCTCCCTGTTGAGAAAATCGAATTTTATATGCATGGTAGGATCCCCATTAGACCTCTTCTTGAGGGCGTATCCACGTCCTACACACGCTTACATGATGTATGGTCGCGCACCGAGCCGGCCGAAGACGTGCCCGTAAAGACACCTAGCTCGAGCTCAATCGCGAGCGATGAAGAGCTTACCCCCGCTTCACAAGCGTGCTTGATGCGACGAACAAATAGGGGGATAGAAAGATTGATAGGGATGGTGACCAACCTTGATCAGCGAGTGACGGGTTTGGAGCAGGACATGACCACCCTACTGGCCAGAAAGGAACGATCCCGCTCACAATCGAGGGGATGGAGAGGCTATGAGCAGTGAGGACACTGCTTTCGATAAGTTTAGGGGTGGAGGTTGATTGTAAATAGTTATCTTTGCATTGCATCCGCAATTTTACTTTTTGTACATATTTGTTTTTCTTTGCATATTTAATTCCGCATTGCATCTTTATAAAAAATATAAAAATTAAAAATATTAAAAAATTAAAATATATATATATAAAGAAATAAAATCAATAAAAATTTAAAAAATTTAAAAATTATAAAAATTGAAAAGTTCAATTTTGGCCATATTTGACTTAAATTCAACATGACGGTTGACTAATTAGGAAAAACTAGATCCTAAATTTGGTAAATTAAAACCCTAAAAATAACCTTTCTTAAAGTTTAATTATAGAAAATATATGTCCTCGCGGTTTATTTAGAAATAGGCAAATTTTGAGTTCAGTTCTTGGGCTAAGTCAAAATAAAGGAAGAGTATTGAAATTTTTATTTGAAGTGTAAGTCTGAAAAATAAATTCTGAACCTTTAGTCTAAATTCTGAAAATATATACCCTACTACACGCACTTGCACACATCTTGAAACTTGGAATAGTAGAGGATACCTTAAAATGCTCTTGTCTAAAAACCTTAGTATGAAGGAAAATAAAATAAAAGTATAAATGGTGAATAAAGAGACATAAAAAAATGAACACTGGTTTTGTAATTGCTTAAGGCAGCATAAATAAATAAATAAAATATAGAGAGGGTGCTTTATCACCTAGTGCCTTAGACCAACTGGTTTAAGAGTCACTGCTAAGCCATAGGTTTTACAAGACAAGGAATTACGCCTAAATGCGCAAGCACATTTTGTAATCGGTCTTTTAGTAGCTCAAGAAGTATTAACGGTCGCATGAAGAATGTGTGAGCAATTTCATTATCAACTAAAAAGTACTTTGGACGATGGACAAGAGTATGATAGCTTGAATTGAATTTCCAAGTGTAGGGGTAAAAATTACACACACACGTACGGGTATATGATTGGGGTTTGGATGAGAGATAGGAATGAAAGATGGGCCTTATATCTTCCGTAAAGATGATAAAAATTCCTGAGTTGAGATTGCACTTTAGAAGGAAAATTCAAAAGATACTGAAAACTTTATAAATTTGCAAAACATATACGATCTTAAGTTAAATAAAGAGAGAGTGTAAAAAATACGGGTTGATGATTTCTAAGTTGAAGACGATAGAATTACTAGAATACTGAATTGAAGAATTAAAGTCAATAGGCCAAATTGATCGGATTTTGTGGGTAGTATCCGCTGAAAACCCTCAGGAGACAACGCTCCTCCTACTAAGGACACCTAGAGATTTAACGGCTTGTTGCACAAGCTCAGTGCAATCGTGTTCCCTGCGAAAGTGAGGTTAGGAATTTTTGAAAATAAAATTGGCTTTGCTCGGGACGAGTAAAAGATAAGTTTGGGGGTATTTGTTCATATCAGAATTTTGCATTATTATATCGCACATTCTTAATCACATTGCATATAAGTGGGTACTTTTGATCCATGTCTGGTGAATAGTTGTAGGTTACATGTTCTCAGCTCGTTACAGTGCAATTCATAAAAAGTCGCTACAAATATGAGACTACGACTAAAAACAGATGAATCCGTATGATGCCGCCTACCAGTTCAAGAAACAAATGGAAAATTATGAGACAGTTCAATGCACAAAGCACAAGGGCAGCACAAGATCCAAGACTTCAACGCGAAGCTCAAGGCAAAAGTCCACATCATTCTGCACTGTTGGAAATCTGGAAAGAAATAGAAGAGATTCTGAGAAACCAAGTGAAGAAAACAGAAGGTAAAAGCAACATGAAGCAACCCTAAAGAGATGGGCCCAAGACTCCACCAATTGGCCGCGGAACCTAGCCAAACAGGCTATTCTGCTGTGGAACCGCGGTTGTGTGGTGCACGTGTCGGTGGAGGTGTCGGTGCTTTGACCCGGCTTTCTTAGGGTAGTTTGGTAAATACATGTATGAATCAGAATGTAACCTAAGGTTTTTGCTATTTATAAATAGGAAAACCAAAAGCCTAATTAAGCATGCCTCTTTTTAATTCTTAGATCTAAATTTTAATTCCAATTGTAATGCATTGTTAAGAGGTCGTCAATAAAGTAAGTTTATTTTTTTATCTCGCATTCTTTTTATCTGAATTTTAATTCATGCAATTTTTTATCTATTCTTTTATTATCTACAATTTAGTTCATCTATTAAAATATTAAAAAATGAATTTTATTGTTATCTTTCTAATGAATGAGTAATTTCTCACTTGTTAGGGATAGGAGAGGGAAGGTTTGAGAGAAGGAAATCTCTCTCACTCCTTTCTTTGCCTAAATAATTTTAATTAAGGACTCTCTTTAAATCAACCATAATCCGTTCAATACGGCACCCTATCCTCCATGATAGCAGTGATTCCCTAATTAGACCGGTTGTGGTTGAGGTTAGGGTTAAGAGCCAAGAACGGACGGACAATGACCAAAAGGAAGAAACTAAGTTTCTTCATAGTCGTGCTAATCTGCGTTATTGACTATTATCCTAGCACCTATATTCTTAACTAGGGTATTGAAAGAAGTGAGAAGAACTCCTATTTCGAACTAAGCTAATCCTAACCCTAGCAAGCCTTTATATCAATTTATTCTCATTCTTAGATCTTAAAACAAAACCTACCAAAGTTAGGACTTAACTCGTTAGAACTTAAAGAAAAGGACACCATTTTCCTGTGGATCGACTCGTACTCAACCGGCTAGCTACCAAGTGACACCGTCTTGATTGCGGTAAATTTAAATTTAAGGAATACGCAAATAGCACACCAATCAGTCACGTGCCGATCTTAGCACACTCTGGGAAGCGGGGCGTGACAGTTTAACTCCATAATAAAAATCATTTTTAGAAGTTTAACTCTATTTAAAATCTTTTGGAGTTTAACTCCATAATAAAAATTCTTTTGGAGTTGAACTCCACGATAAAAATCTTTTTAGGCGTTTTAACTCCATAAAGATAAAAATCTTCCCTTTTTCTGGAAGTTTCCAAAGTCCCTCGGGAGTTTAACTCCTGATCCCGGGGCTAAGCCTCCTTTTTCTGTAGGCGTCCAGCGTCCACGTGCCGGACGCATGAGGCGCTGGCGCCCAGCACCCATACGCCTTGCACGTGGCCCGCGGGCACGTGAGGCGCTAGCGTCCAGCACCTGCACGTCCTCAGGACGCTACTCACCCCTCTTTTTCCCATACACTTTCCACTAAAAATACCCCTCTCATTAGAAAAAAAATTCTAACGGGGCGTTTCCCCGCATCCTGTAAGAGGCTGCTAGCCCCCTTGACCCTAATCCGCTATCCGGGTAGTAGAGTCACCGTAAACTCTGTGTGACTCCCGATACATCTAAGTCTCCTCCAAAACACAACACATGCACACTGCATATTGAGTTTGCACGACCAGTTCTATACGTCAATCGGAGGTTCTCTCGCTTCAAAAGTGAAGGGTAATTCTGTCGGGAATTCGGATCCCCACAATTAATAAATCCCGACCTACCTTAGACAGGGGGAATCTGTATACGCCTGACAAGCGCGCGCATTCTCATCTCAACGGGGTGACGAAAAACACCCTATAATTATCACTTTCGCCCATATCATTGTCACTAATAGTAATATAAGGCTCGGGTGCAATATACGATAGTCGAGGTCGGTATATTGTGAATGGTTCGGATTGAAAAGATCGAAATGATGTGGACGAACATGTTTGGAATGCACTACTTGGATCGTGTTGGAATGATGTAGAAGGAAAAGATTGAAATGCAGGAATTTGGGAAAATCTGCATTTAGTATATAAAATTTTGTTAATTTTTTCGTATTACAAAGAAAATAAACATAATCACCACCTATTTCTGATAGATTTACCCTTTGATGTTGTATATGGTAATCCTTGTTGTTCTTCAGGTGTGCATGCCAATACAGCAGTCTCTTGGAAAAATATGTATTTAATATATAAAATGTATTAGTATTTTGGTATTACAAAGAAAATAAATAAGTAAACTAATTATAACATATTTACCCTTGAGTTTGAAGGTGTGAATAATCATGTGTGTAGTCGTATCCACTGAGAGTAAAGGTATTATCGTTAACCATGTGACCGTATCCCCAAGAACTACCTCCAACGTTACCATCAAAATAATTCATCGGAGCGAAATTTAATACTTCCAACTGTTCCTTCTCAACTAAAAGTTCAAAAGAATGCCTAGTGTTTGCCGAATCGAACTCTATCATCGAAGATGTTACATTGTTTATAATTTCAAACAATACATTTCCACTAAGCAGAGGCCATATACAACTTAACCTTAATTTCGTGGGGATCATATTTCATGATTTTAAACGCTTTATTCTCAAGTTCATTGTAAATACTTGATAATCCTAATCGCATAATCTTTGCACGCCCACCTATATACTTGGGACCTTATGCACTTGTCGCAATCTGACCATTGTATTAACATAGAACAGATAAACTTGAACTTGATATTATCTATATCAAACAATATCAACCTAACAATAAATATAAAATGCTAACAACTGAAGTTATGATTATATTCACTGAAAATTAAATAAACGGTAAATAAAATTTATATATGTTTGTCAATCGGGGATCTATAGGGTTAGAGAGATTGAGTTCCTTTGATTGGGTGCAGATGAGAGATTGGGGTTTTTTAGGAGGTGCAGATGCAAATTGGAGCAGAATGGGGAGAAAATGGAGAAGAAAATGTTTTTGTAGGTATTTGGTCTTCTTTGGTCAAAAAATGGGTCACACTTGATTTCGTGCTTATAGGTCTTGTTCTAAGATAAAGAGTCACGGGATTGCCTTGGGCTCAGAGAAAAGATTGACCAGTCTTGTTTTGAGAGAAAGGGGTCACGTGCTCGTCTTGGGTTAAGTAAAAGGGGTCACGAGTTAAGGTGTGGTCAATTATTGGGCAGCCCATCAAAAAGAGGAATTTTTAACTGTTTTTTTAAAGCTGAGGAAGAAGAGCGTGTTCCAAGAACCCGCCCTCTCCTTTTTAAAAAAGAGAGCGCGTTCATCTAACATGTTCTCCCTTTTTAAAAGCCATCTCCTTTTTAAAGGAGATTCCCTCTCCTTTAAATTATAGAAGGTAAGTTCTTGACAAATCCCCTTTAAAAAGGGGCCCTCTCCTTTTTAAAAAAGATTCCTCTCCTTTTTAAAAGAAGGGGAATCTCTTTTTAAAAGGTGAGGACGGATTCTTGGAACCCACGCCTAAAAAATGGTCAGTGGAGAAAAGAGAGGGAAAGCAACAGTGAAATTATTAAAATAAGGAAAGACGTGGCCAATTAATGGGCAGCCCATCAAAAATTGAAATTATTTTTTTAACTGTCTCCTTTTTAAAGTAGAGAGCGGGTTCTTGAAACCGGCTCTCCCCTTTTAAAAGCCATCTTCTTTAAAAAGGAGATTCCCTCTCCTTTAAAAGAGAGAGGACATGTTCTTGACAAATCCCCTTTAAAAGGGGCCCTCTTCTTTTTAAAGGAAATTAGATGAGTACGGGTTCTTAGAACCCACTCCCAATTAATGTCCCTAAACTTTCTTTTCCTAATTAAAAACCCCCTTCTTCTCTCTTATCTCCCTTATATTTTTTCTCTCCGAACCCTATTCTATACTCACTGTCTTTCACAAATTTTCAATTATTTGAGTTTGAAAAAAAATACATCGGAGGATCAACCATTCGACAAATCACTGCTCGTAAATCAAAATGAGTATAGATTTTTCAATATCTTACACGGAGAGGAAAGATTCGAAACTTATTAAATTTATTTGAAATATTGCCCCATATATTTTAATTCAAATAGTTGAAAATAATATGAATAAATCTTGCAGGGTGAAGATAATCTTACAGTCGTCAGTCATAGTTCTAAAAAATAGCAAATTACTAATCATCGTATTATCGAGCAGATTCGCAGAATCGGTTTTTATGATGCTTCATTATTACGTCATATCCAACTCGACCGCCGCCTCGTTAGCTTTCTTGTTGAACGTTGAGGAAAAGAGACTCACACTTTTTATTTTAGAAGAGGTGATGCCATTATCACACTTCAGGATGTTGCCCTTTTGCTTGGTTTACGGGTGAATGGACTTGGATTGGTTGAAAATACAATTGTGGGTCTAGAAACTGAGCACCCATATTGGGATACGTATTTGAAGTCTGCTCTCGAACAGGTATACTTCGTAGTTTCTTTAAATTAAAAGTTGAAGTATATTATAGTGATATTAATTAACGATTAATTGTATAATTTAGATACCAGGAGGGTCTATTAAGGCGTATAAGGCCAGTTTAAACTGGCTCAAAAATACATTTACTAATATCCTTGATGAAGCTACTGATGATGTCTTGAATAGAAATGCACGTACCTACATTCTATACATGATTGATTCTTGGTTGATACCAGACCAGTCAGCAACGCATGTTCATCTTTTATATCTTAGGTTTCTTAGGGACTTCGATGTGTATTTCTAGTATGCTTGAGAAGTAGGAGTCCTTACATATCTTTATAAGGAACTAGATAAGACATGCGCTCCTATGAAAAATAAGATTTGTGGTTGCATTATATTATTTTAGGTACATAATAATTTTGAACTAAATATTTGAAAATTTATAATATTGGTTCTTTTTTATATTATGACACTTTATATATAGATTTGGTTATGCGAGCACATGTATATTAGTAGACCAGATCATATTCGTATTCCTTGCGAGAATGTCCCTAAAAAGTCTATCGGTTGTTAGTGGAATGACAAGAAATCATATAAGCCTTCTCCTCAAATGCTTAAATATTATAGAGATGAGCTAGATCGAATGAAGACAACTCAGGTAACTATTAATTAGGTAATTAAATTTGTTTGAAATTTTTAATTGACATTATTTACAATTTTTGTACTATGTTATTTGTGCAGTTCACGCGGACATCTCATACAGTAAATCATTTGCAAGGATTACCCATCATATTCATCGAAAGAGAGCCGATTTGGCGGGCTCGATACCCACTACTGTGCATTAACATCGTGGTCATGCACTTACCGGATCGGGTGATGTGACAGTTTGGTAGATTGCAATATATTCTTGATCCGCCGCTTGCGCCATGACAATATAGGGAGACATGTGAGAAGAAAAGATGAAGCGTGATTGGAGGGAGCATTATCATCAATATTTGCTGAGATGTGAAGATAGGCTTCGTAATATTGCCTTACAGTAAATAGGTGACCAAACATTCACCAGCGCTACAGAAATATACCTACAATGGTATAAGTATGTCACCGTAAGATATCTTTCTGCTCCTCCTACTGACTTTCCGAACGTCCAGCAGTACGAGTCTAGAGACCACGTGGAACGAGAAATGGTAAGTTAATTTTTTTTAAATTAAATTAGTTTTTTATATTCAGCGGTGCGAGCATATAATTATATATTATTTTTTATATAACGACATGCTTGTGGGTTGCATCATATATAATCATTGATATAAGATCCGTATCCGACTGATACTGGTCCAGAAAGTCGGAATTTATTTTCTATCATAGACTCATATATCGATGGTTTATTCGGTTCATATAATATGCTTCCACATTTATCGCCATCGCTAGAACCGAATTATGAGCCGAAACCAGAGCCGCAGCATGAGCCGGAATCAGACCCGCAGTATCAGTGGTTCGGAACACCGTACGTTCAGCAACAACCCTGACATAGTCAGTGGTATCGACAATCGTCGTGAGATAATGAACAATCGCAGCAGCAACAGTCTTGCGGGACATATTTTGCGCAACAACAATCTTGGGGGGCAGGTTTTGGGCAGCCTTGGATTACAAGTTTTGCGTAACAGCAGCAGGAAACCGGGACAGTTTTTTCGCAACAACGGCCCAATTGGGGGATGGATTTTGCGTCCTACATACAGTTTTTGGGAGACATCACATATCCGGAAGCTGTCACACATACAAGATTTGCGCAACAGCAAAATCTGTTCAAGACGAAGCTGAAGACAAAGCTGAAGAATAAGCAGAACATCAGACACCACCGCCACATACATAAGACACGGGAGGATCGTCGAGTCAGCCTAAGAGGCATAGAATTATGTCAAGCCTTCTCGGTTTGGGAAAGTTGGGAAAGGAAAAGGAAAAGGGAAAGCATTAAGTGTGTGTTTTTAATTTGAATGTCGAAAATGTTAAATTCATGTGTTATTATTCGTTAACTAATTTTTACCTATTTTAATATCAATTTACATATTAATTTGGGTTCGTCTTGTTTTTTGATAAATGTTCAGAATATTGGATTATAGAGGGAAAAAATGAAAATTGCGGTAAAAAACCGTTGTTGATGGGGATCGGATTCTTGGCACCCGTTCTGGTACATAGGGGAGGGTGGGTTCTTGGATCCCGACTTTACTCCGGGTCCTGTTACTGGACAGTACCATTCATCTAAAACCGGCTCAAAGACAGTATGATCTAAGTATTGGATTTCTCCTATAAAAATAGTAAAATCTCTTATCCATCGATCTTAACCAATGTATACACATCAGTAAACAGTAACAACCCTTGTCTGTCAATCTTATCCAATTTTTGGGTGTATTGATGAGAATTGACATGTCATGTGCTTAAAGACGAGATATAAGGTTTCACATGTGCATGGAATTTTGTGTGTATGAATTTCTGGTTAATATGAAAATTCCAAATTTTTTTCCGTACATCTTTTAAAGAAAAAAATTAGGGCAAATTTGTTTTTAAAATTTGTTTTTGCCCCTTCTTGGAGGGCGGGTTCTTGTAACCCGTATTTACATGATGCAACTTAGATATTCTGGGTCCACATCTATCAAAAAGAGAAATTATTTTTTAATGATTTTTTTTATTTAAGAATGGCGTTCCTTTAATTTTTAAATTTTTTTTTTTGAATTTTAAATCTTTTAAGAAAGATGGACTCGCCCTCCCTATTGGAAGGGGAGCGGGTTCCCGCCCTCCACTTTGGGGGGCGTCTACAGGGGGTGGTGGGTAGGGTGGAGAGGGTGCAGGGCGGGTTCTCACGACCCGTCCTCCACTTTATAGCGGTGAGGCCGGGTTCTAGAAATTCGTCCTCCTTTTGTGATGAGGATTGGGGTCTGAAAAAAAACTATTCTAGAAGGGCTTGTATGGTCCAAGTCCTTCTAGAGCCCTTGGAGGGGCTCCCTTTACATATGGAGGAAGCTCATCCAAGGGCTATGCAAGGGCTTACACCATATAAGTCCTTACATAGTAGATTTTTCCGGGATCTTGGAGCCACGCCTACATGGTCCAATACGGTTCTATTCTCATAATTAAATTTTAAAATATACCAAGAAAACAGAACCCAAGAATCTTATTGAATATCAAAATCCTTCAATAATTGCTTTCTTTATACAACAATTTAAAAATAAAAAGTTTTCATTATTATTTCTAAATATATAGCCATCCACAGAATCTAGATTCCAAAGCACAGCCCCTGCTTCTATAAAGTCTCCTCCTCCCTTCTCTCCGTCTCCTCACGCTCTCTCTCTCTCATTCCTCTTTCCTTCGAAATTCTTGCAGCCATGTCTCTCCTCTCAGATCTCGTCAACCTCAATCTCTCTGATTCCACTGAAAAGATCATTGCTGAATACATATGGTTTCATTCTTCTCCCTTCAAGTGTTATGCCCTTTTTTTCTCTGTGATCATTTGGTCAAAGTTTTGAGCTTTGGCACGCATTTTGATGCTGTGTCGATGAAAGTTTGGATTTTTATTTGGTTTTGATGGTTTTTATGTTTTGGGTTTGCTTCATATTTGAATATTGAAGCGTTAGATGGTAATCATTCTGTTTTGGTTTCTCGTTGTTAATATGGAGCTTGATTGAAGTGGAGATCTATTGGGTCTTTCTGATTTTTAGTTTAATTCAGAACTGTACTTGATTCACAGAGATCTACTTGTTTCATTATCCAGTTTAGATTGTTTAGGACTAACCCTTTATATCTTTTCATTTCCAGTGTTGGTGTACATCTCACTTAAAAATTTCAATTTTTACTTGATTGGGGCATCTTTTGTTGATACAATGACTGTTTGTACTTAGATTATGGTTGATTGCATCGGGCAGATCTATTTGATCATCTTATTCATATACTTATCCTTGGGATCATAAGTTTTGATGCTTATGTATATTTCCCCTCTTGTAGCCTTTCCATTAATTTTTCTTGTTATCATGCTTTGTTTTATTTGTCTTTTTAGTGGTTCTATTGTTCCATTCTAATGTTTCTTGTTTTTTTCGACAGGATCGGAGGAAGCGGCATGGATATTCGAAGCAAAGCAAGGGTAAGACTCTTGATTAATTATTCAAATTGTTTCTTTTCTCTAATTTGTGGTGCGATCTGAAATTCATATATTTGGATCTTGCAAATTGAACAGACACTTTCTGGGCCAGTTAGTGATCCTAGCAAGCTACCGAAATGGAACTATGATGGCTCAAGCACAGGTCAAGCTCCAGGAGAGGACAGCGAAGTGATTTTGTAGTATGTTCACGGATCCCTTTAATTTTGCGATTTGATGTATTTTTAGATGTTAACTTGTATCAATTTACTTTTGATTTGTGGATTGATGCATTTATTTATTTTTTAATGAATAGCCCACAGGCCATTTTCAAGGATCCTTTCAGGAGGGGAAACAATATTCTTGTAAGTTCTTTGCTTTATTTATTGGCTACCAACACTACCTTGATGTTTACCGGAATCGTAGTAACATTTTGAGCCCCTATAAAAATTAACAGAACTTGTTGTGTTAGATAACCTAAATAATTAAGCATAATTTTCATACCACAGGATTTTTTTATTTTTTATATACAAAAAGAAACAAATGAATTTGCTTGGTAAGATAATCTACTTTAGAAGCAAAAATTTGTTGTCTATTTGCATATGTTAAGTTGGGTGGACAATTTCCATATCAATTTTCTCCTTGGTCTTAAACTTTTGTTATCTTGATAGTTAATAAGTCCGAGTCTACAAGAAAATTTAAGCTGTATCCATTATTTTCTCCGGATGTCATTATTGATCAAAGTTTTCTTTACCCTATAGGTTATGTGCGATTGTTATACACCAGCTGGGGACCCGATCCCCACGAACAAGAGAGCTAACGCTGCCAAGATATTTAGCCATCCTGATGTCACTGCTGAAGTTCCATGGTAATATCCTCTTTTTCTTGTTAAATATGACTTGTTGTCGGTCTTCATAACCTCTAATGTAAAATTTTAAATAACTTGGATTTTTTTTTATCCAATATTCAATAGGTATGGAATTGAGCAAGAGTATACCCTTCTTCAGAAAGATGTCAAATGGCCTCTTGGGTGGCCTATTGGCGGCTATCCCGGTCCTCAGGTATTTATTCATCTTATAGGTTAAATGTTTATAGAATGGTTCAATGTTTGTTATTTTTAGTTGGCAAATTGTTGTTTGAGTACATTATTCCTTTGTTTGGTTTATAAGATTGTAATTTTATCTCTATGAGAATATATTTACGATTTTTCTCTTAGTACTTTAATTCTATGAATGCTAGCAGGATAAATGCAGCTGCCTTTTTTTTTCTTTTTTTTATTTTATAAAATTCCTCCGATCATTGTTTCATCTTCATAATATTCTTGAAGAGAGGATGACAAGATGTTTTATATAACGGCATAACAAGATGTTTTATATAACGCCATAAAGGTACACATACAACACAAGGCATCTTGATCTTGTTTGCAATTGAATTGCATCAGGCAAAGTTATGCTAAATATCAAATCAAATCTTATGGAGCTTGTACTATGAAATAGTTAATATCTCAGTGTCATACTTGTGTGAAAATTACAAATGGAAAACCACATTGTTCTATCTACAAATGATATGGAAAATAATATACATTCCAGTAAGAAAAAGTGTGTAAGAAGACTGAATTGTCATTTTATCATGTGTGTGGATCATTTTTGGGAAAATTCTAGCGTGTTATTAGTGTGCATCTCTTTGGTTTTTTTTAGATAGTTGGTGAGCTATGTGCAACTATTTAAAGATGCGGGTTTCAAGAGATAATTAGGAATAATACTCTGTGTTTCTCAGTTTGTTTAAGTTTTGTGTTTGTTCGTTAATATACTTTCATCATCCCTTCTTGGGTTTATACCCTTTAAACTGTGGTTCTGGCGCTGTAAATTCTTTTGTTTTTTCATCAACCCGGACTTTCTTTTTTACTTTTGCTATGAAGTCATATCCTTAGTTGAGCTTGTGTAAATCTCTTTACAAAACTGGTTACCCTCAGAAGTTTTCATTGGTTCATATGAATCATATCTTTAGTTATTACCTCGATCTAATAGGTCTTTTAAACAATCCAGACACTTCTAACATCTTAATTGCCTAAGACTAACAAAATATGTTTTCCTTAATGCCAGGGCCCTTATTATTGCGCTGCTGGTGCTGACAAGGCTTTTGGGCGTGACATTGTCGATGCCCATTACAAAGCTTGTCTCTACGCAGGGATCAACATTAGCGGTATCAATGGAGAAGTCATGCCTGGTCAGGTAAAAAAAAAGATGAATAAATCGGCTCCCTTAATTTCCTTTTATCTCCCTTGATGTTGCTTGTAATGAATTCTCTTTATAATATTGTTGTAGTGGGAATTCCAAGTTGGCCCATCCGTTGGCATCTCTGCCGGCGATGAAGTATGGATTGCACGTTACATTCTCGAGGTAAATGCAAATATATGCGCATATCAATTTATTATTTGTATGATGTGCAATTTTTCTGACTTTTTCTTGTTGCTGCGCGAACAGAGGATTACTGAGGTTGCTGGAGTTGTCCTATCCTTTGACCCCAAGCCTATTCAGGTTAGCTTGTCTTCATTTGCCGTCAGGGATCATCGATAATTTGCTAAAAGTTGGAAGTATAAATACCTTGGTTGCATTGAAAATGCTGGAAAAAATAGAAAAGATAAATAAGTTTATTTGTTTTTTCTTTCTTTCTGCCTTTAAGATAGGAAGGAAATTACACCTTGATCTATGTCTTTGTCGTCCGTTCTCTTTTGGTGACCACCGAAAGAAACCAACTTTTCCTTCACATCATCTTTTGTTAAACAAAGCTTTAATGAAGTTTTACCTTGTAGAAAGCATTTTATTCTGATCAATACAATATCACAACATAAAAAAAATCAATCAATTAATTTTCTCTTCAACTTTTTCTGTATTAGGGAGATTGGAATGGTGCTGGAGCTCACACAAACTACAGGTGAGATAATTTAACCATGCAAAGCCATCCTTTTCTTGTGCAAAATTTTAGATAATTTGTTTGTTCTATCACTATTTCATTTATCTGAAAAAATCCTTCTATTTTCTTATTAACTTAGCACAAAATCAACGAGAGAGGAGGGAGGTTATGAAATCATAAAGAAGGCAATAGAGAAGCTAGGGCTGAGGCACAAGGAGCACATTGCTGCTTATGGAGAAGGCAATGAGCGTCGTCTCACTGGTCGCCACGAGACTGCTGATATCAACACTTTCAAATGGGTACATACTAATTTTTTTAAAATTTTTATTTAAAACTCCACAGTTAGATAAAGTGTGCTCCCCAAAAGAAAAACACATTTAATATATTTTTTGTTGGCACTTTCAGGGAGTTGCTGATCGCGGGGCTTCCATTCGTGTTGGTCGTGACACTGAGAAAGAAGGCAAAGGTTTGTCTTTCTTTAGTTGCTCTATATTTTGAATCAACTGTAATAAAAGTTCTGGAAATTCCTTTTTTATTTTCCCTTATTTTTTGGTGTTAAGAAGGCCCTTTCAACTGTCAATTTACCAGCATGTGATGCATGTATACATATGTTAGACTTGGATAAAATATTTCAGACAATTTTTAAAGAATCTTAATTAATTGAGTAAATATTTGAAAGATTTAACAATTAACTACATTTCCCCCCAAAATTATGCAGAGAATCAAATTACAATTTTAATATGAGATCCCTTCCCTTTTGAGTTAAATTGGCTTTAGTCATTAGCCGTTAATATTCCACTTTTTAAACATCAAAATGTTTTACTAATTAATCATTAAAATTTTTCTTTGATAAAAATTCCTAGGTTATTTTGAGGATAGGAGGCCAGCTTCAAACATGGATCCATATGTGGTCACTGCAATGATTGCTGAGACCACCATCATTTGGAAGCCATAAGCGCGCCGCCCTACGGACTCTATCGTTTCTCTCCATTTCATTCATCCTGCAGTTTCGACGATATCTGTGGCGTCACGTTTGCGCTACTTACAAATTTAAATTTCTATCTGTATTGTTGGCATTCTCTTTGGCTTTGTTGGTGGTTTGTACTTCTTAGGTTGTGTTATTGGGATATTAATCAGGGAGCCATTACTGATCGTTCTCCCTCTTGTATTGTGCTTCTTTACTTCAATTAATAATCCTTTTTATGTTTAGAAAAATAAACATCCCAGACAGTGATAATAATAATATTAAAAGGTCTTGTATAATCTTCCTTTTGTGTTTGGCAATTCATTTCTTTGTTTTTATTTGTGCTGATGATTTGAGTGGGGATCAAAAGCCATGTTTGTACCTGTTATGAATATATGCATTTGAACGCTAATTTACCAGTTGTCAAATCTTACACATTACCCTATGTTTGGAAATTGCTAATTTTTCTTATTTGTGTATGCTCAAACGTGTTCATTTATGAAGCATAACAAATGTGTTCTTATTTGGGAATGCCACATGGTATTTAGATTTATTGAATCATGTATACATGGAAAGCTGACATGAACCTTAAGGCCCATGTTTTGATAGAGAAATAGGATAACTATGTTTTATTTTTGAGTTGAGGTAGAGAGAATGTAAACTGTGGTTTGCAAGTCTCAAACTCTAAAAATGGAGTTTTGTAAACTTTGGTCGGATTGGAGTTGAAATAACTACAGTTATCTTAAGTTTTGGGCTGAGATAACCGTAGTTATCTCAACTCCAAAATAGTTTCCGAACAGGGTTTAACTAGCATTTTGGAGTTTAGCTTTCTAATCTTTATGAAACTACAGTTTACTAAATTAAACCGTGTTCCCAAACAAGGCCTAAGTAATTAGCCACCAACCTCTGCTTTGAATGGTAGATAAAATATTATATATAAGATAATGTTTGGTGACATCTTATTTTTGAATGGGAGTGGGTTGGACTAGTGACTTAAAGATTTAAGCAATATTTATGGAAAACGGTTGGTGATAGTAGTTTGGTGGCAGCTTCTTTTGAATCAGCAAACCAATGGTTAGTGAGCTTTGAATGCTGTTCATACTCACTTTTTATCAACAGGAAAAGCATCATTCATTCTTTAGAAAAAAACAGGAGCACATTCGAAAAAAATTGTAGTTCTTTGATCTCATGGTACAAGATTGCGTAGGCACATAATTCGCGAATAATTCTTCAATTTAATCACCATAAGTGAACGTTTCGAATAATTCAAATAAACATCGAATAATTCACGAAAACATCGAATAATTCGCAATATCAAAACCCAGCGTCTCATATATTAATTTCTTACTCGAAATCCTTTCCGAATACGTGCCGAATCTTTTCCGAATACCTGCCGATTTTTTCCGAATAGTTCCCCGAATCCGAATTTTCGGCCTCGCCGAATAATTCCCGGAAGGGGGAAATTGTGACCATGGAGGATTGGATTCTATGCAAGTAAAGGCTCACATTAATGGTGGAATTTTCAATATGTGATTGGTAAAAGAACTGAATTTTCAAAATCAGCGGGGTGGGGGGGTTGGGGGGGGGGGAAATCTTGCACATCACATTATAAGGGGACATAAGGATGGACCACAGTCGCAAGGCTAGACTTTTTATCAAGTCATCTTCCAAGTAAATGGTTATTTTAATTGAATCTAGAGTCCCTGCTGCTATGAATTAACTGTAGGGATCTTATTATTCCGATCGGACGACTTCGGATAGCAGAAAATTAAGGCAGGGTTTGTGGTGTTTTGGATTTGTGATGAAGGGTTGAGATCATCATATCATGGAAAAATATTAGTAAAGAGCCTCTATCTTCTATAGTGTGGCGTTTCGAGACTTGTTTGGCTCTTGTCATTTTGCCATGTGGATTACTCTCGATTGCTTTTGATACGGAATTTAGTGCAATAAATTTTACTGCATTTGACGATAAAACATGCCTTACAATGGAAACCAATCTGCTTCTAGTATTTGAGAACATGAGGATGAGAAGAAATTAATCATCATTTTAAATTAGCTAATATTCATTTAATTACATATCAAATGTAAAGCAGCACCCAGAAAGTCTAATTATTCATTGAGTAGCTAAGTTCATGCACATGCTGGCTTCAGCCTTCAGTTAGGAGTTCCTTTAACACATCCACTCATAGATAAAATAAAAATTATGGGAAAAGTCATATCAAAATACCCTAATAAAATAAATTAAAAAAACTAAATATTTACGACATACAAAACTTGTGCATCGAGATAAACAATTCTCGATATATCATTGAAAAATATAAATGAAACAAAAAATGCTTCTACAGTCTATTTCAAACCCGTTCGCTGCCGCTAAATAAAGCAAAATATGTATTCTCTCCAAGAGCTCCAAAAAGAATCAAGGTTTTTAGTTTTGTTCTTATCCAAAAGACGAAGACTGCTGAGTATTTCCATCTTTAATAATAACATTGTAAGTAGCAACATTCATAATATCATCAAAATCATTAAGAGATTTAATAGTGGTTTTAGTGGAGCATTTCAAACCTGATTTCTGCTTAGAGTCCTTGAACGAAGAGGTAGTACCATGTGACCGAGAAACATGTTTATTAAAAGCAGTGGTAATCAATTTTCTTTTAGTAGTCATCATCTTGACGCGAGACGGTTTGAATCCAGTAGGGAACATTGGATCACCTTCCGAGTCTAACTCAGTTGAGATAGTAGGTTCAACAATTGAATTGTCTGAGTTGGTAGGTTCAGCCTCCGAATTTATAGAATTCTGCATGTTTTGAGATAATGATCCTTGAAGTAAAACTTTATTATCCAAATCATTAGTAATAATATGCGGAAAAACAAAAGGAAGAAAATCAACCTCTGTGTTCACTCATAGATAATTGTCAAAATAAATCCTTAATTTGGAGATTTTTCATAACATGGTACCTATTGCATTTAAAGAAGCCACATTTTACAAACATCATCATCTTGGGTAATTTAGAGACGAGATGAATTCTTTTTCAAACTACACAACCTAGTTGCATCATTGGTAGTGCTTCCTGCCAATGTGTTGTTTTATTAGGCTATTGGTTTCTTCATATCTTTGCGACCGTAAAGTCCTCAGATTATTGTTATGTTTCTGGTTTGTACTTAATCTCGTAAGCTTCTGCTCAACCTTCTTCATCATTGGCTTTTCTTCTCCCTTTAGCCTTGAGCACATTTCTGCAAGTATGGCAATGCCTTGTAACTCCTCCTCACTCCTCTCCTCTGCAACTCGAGCATCAAGGATTTGAAATAGACGATTCTCCTTCAATGACCAAATAAAAATACATAGCAAGGTTTTTTTTCCTGTTGAATAGACTCTGAGAGATTGCTCTTTCTCCCGTCAACAGCTCCAGAAAAATTGGCACATTCTAGGTTATATTGGCGAAAATATCCCGTATTACCAAAGTTTAAGTGAGTTAACTGTATTAAATAAATCTACTGTAGTTTAGTAAAAAGAAAACGGATAATTAAGGGTAGTTTAGTTTTATTTACCCTAAATAACCAACAAAATACATTTCCAAAAGAGGCACCATGGAAGTTTCATCAAAGAGATTGAATTTATTACAGGTGGATACTAATCGTGTATCACATAAGGTTGAGCTAAATATGAATGTTATTGGTTAGCCACCAGATAACATATTTCTAACAATTCACGCAGATTCCTGCTATTCCTGGACACAATAAAAGCAACGAGTAATTTAAGAACCCAGAAGAAGTCTCTGAAACTTTAGAACCATGCAATAACAACTCATTTCTATTTTTGTTTGAGCTTCATTTCCGTCTCTTCTCCTGCCATTAGCGTCAACAGAATGCAATTCATATACTTCTGTCAATAAATTAGTTTCCTATCCCGAGAATGGTTAGATTTTTGTTTACTTTGAGCATAAACAGCCAAACCTCGTATTTGAAGCCAAAAGTTACCGAAATAAGAAAAGTCAGTATAATTGGGGTTCATGGAGTCATCTATCCTGACTGCAAGTAAAGTTTCTAACCGACAATTGTCAGGAATTGCGTGGTGATTATTTGTATTTTACATCTGCGGTGCTTCTTTTTTGGGGGTTAGAGGATAGTATGCTTCCACCTGAGTAGTTCTATTCTGAAAATCAATTTGTTGCAAAGATATATAATATAGTGTTCTAAAGATATATAAAATAGTATGCTTCCACCTCAGTTGATATCATCATCGCGATCAGATTTTGTTACCTATGATGAGGTGTTCCATATGCCATTACTTCCAGGTTTGGCTATGATCGAAATTCTATCATAAAGTCTTCCAAATTTGGGAAGCATCATTTATAGTGTTTCTGCATTTCAAGACGGTACACTGTATATTTTACATATATGTGATTTATGGAGATTGCATTTTTTATTTTTTTTTGGCCAATTATGAAAGTAGCTGATGACCGTGTGACATATTAAGCGCAAGTTGTGTTGACAAAACGCTCCATTATGTTCTGTTATCTGATATCTCTAATCCATTACCAATTTTTTTCTTCCCGTGATGTATTAGTCAAGCCAAGTGCAATTCTGAAAACATTATGGAAAAATGTATCAAGCTAGTCCTCAGGTAACATTAAAGATGAAAAAATTATGTGTATTGCAAGAGGACGAAATGATTATATTAAAAGAAACTATATAATCGGAGGATAAACAGAAACTCCATGGAGAATCATGCGTTAATGTTAACGTTGAAACGTTTATACCCCATCCTTACTTATTGTAAGTTTATAACCCAATGGTATTTCTTAAAAACACATCGATTGATATCTCATGCTCAAAGGGCAAGACAGAAACTTTGATTAGCTAAACTAAATATGATTATTAAACTGCATTGAAAGTGAGAGCACAAGAGACATAAGCAAGAAGATTGTACCTTTGTTAAAGATGTGGTGCAGGATCTATAAGATGGGAATGCTTCACTGATTTCGTTGATTATTTACCCAGATTAATCAGGCCCATGCTGTTGAAAACAAAATAATATGTTATCCACCTGTATCAGATTCTCTTTTTATGAAAAAAGATTCCATTTCTCTATTTTTCCCAAATATGTTTTTGTTGTTTATCTCAATTAGAACACCAAATATTTGGTGATTTTTTTTATAAAATAGTCTCAGGCACGAACACTTGTCCTCAAGACTTTGTTATACAACTACAGAAAGCAAAGCGATCAAATACAAGAGCTTTGCCAAAGACATGGATAAAAATATGGATCCAAATTTAAAGACATGAGAACAAAGCCACCAATGACGGCAAGACCAATATACTGTGCATAATTCTGTCAGTCTCATATGTAAGTGAAAATTAGGATCTTGGTGATCTATATCAGATATTGATGCGTGTACCAGATAGAAATCCTTGAATAGCTGGGTCATACAAAAAGGCTTTCGGGAGTTACCCATGCTATTGCCCAAAAGGCACACACAGCATCCATGACGGCGATCAACCATTTAGATGTTTTTTGAACAAATCCACATATAGGTGAGTTTCATATCCTAACAATTCCATGATCTAGAAAAATTCCTCCGTATCTACAGAGAAATGTGGGGGCCAAAGGTTATACGAGAGTGTCCCCCCTAGTCGGTCGAAAAGTCGACAATCTATCAACTTTTACAATATCGGCATCGTTCATCTCGAATAACATATTCTGAGATATGCACATACAAGACTAAGTGCCAAGCAAAACCTAATAGATACTTTCCTTGCCATTGCAATATTTGTATAGTTCATCGTATGATGTATGCTTTTAGTAAACATATTCTCAACAGCCACTGAAAGTATAAGCATATATTTTTTGCGCCAACCATAGATAAAAATATGTATGATTTGCAGATTAGTGCATAATATCTTAAATTTATCCGACATGAGATATAATACAGGATGAAGAAATGTTTTTGTCAAATTTGTCATTGTGGCCAACCTTTTTCCTTAAGGAGATATAGATTCATCATTGCATAGCAAGTCAATGCATCCAATTCCATAAACAAATTCAATCATCTTTCTATAATGTTCGTGCATGTGTGCACGTGTGTGCATGCACGTGTGCATATATTCACACACACACATTCGCTTCTTTCTTCATTGTTCTCATTTTACCAAAGAAAGCAAACATGTAAACATACACGATTATTTACAGAGATAGGATTTTTGACTTTATGAAGTGGATGGTGCATATAGCCTGTGGTGGATTTTAGATCACTTCAGTATAAGCAGTTAAGGATGTTATCCCAAGTACTGCATCTATCAATATAATAATGGTCGGGCCTTTATTTCGTGCACTGATTTCAAGATTAATGCGTGGGTGTCAGGTGACAACTATAGGAGGGAATTTTGCCCCTAGATGCTCAGAAGCCAGGTCTTCATAAAACAGGAGGAGCAAAAGGCCACACAGAACTAAAGTCATACGCCAAGAATTTTAGTGGGGACCAACTCTCAATGGCATTGGGTTCCACTTTAAATGCCTATATCCATGAATTTAGGAAGCTAAATGTTGTGCCACAAAACCGTGTGTGCGTGCATGTGTGTTGGAAATGCGCGCACAGGGAGGGGGGGGGGGGAATTCTTTTCGGGCATCAAAGGGGAGGGAGAAATTTTCAAGATGATTGCTTCTGACTTTTCTAGTCAAGCAATAATAATAATAATAATAATAATAATAATAATAATAATATATAAAAGAATATACAGAAACTAGGACCAACTGCATTACTATTATGATGAAATGCTGGAACTTCTGGAACTCATCCTTCACTTATCATATCTCAGTGGACTTGCTTTGAAATATATCAATTTTACTCCATGCAAAAGGGTAAGACAAAGACTTTGACTAGCTTAGCATCAATATTGTATGAATAAAGCGTAATTATGTGACAAGTATCGGTATTGAGAGCGACAAACGGAAGAAGATTTTACCTTTAAAAGGAGTGATCAAGATCTCTACCTCTAGAACCACGGACTTCACTTGATTAGGTTGATTTTTGTTCTTGCAGAATAATCAGCCCATACTGCAAAAAACAATATAGTGATCTATACCATGCCTAAATGCAACACATTAGTCAATGTTCATATTGTGACTACAAATTTCTTACGTGGTTTTCTACCACATGCTCACCATGGCAGTGAGATCTTCTGCTTTCTTCTTCTTGTTTCAGCTTGTGCTGCTACTAACAATAGGCAGCATTTGCAGCACCACCATCTACCACTTGTCAAACTCATTGCAGCTCCATCAAAATTCTACCCTTTGGAATCAGACCCTCTGGTTATCTCGCATAAATTCCGCATCGAGGAGACTATCCTTATCGGACGCATATCCATATCATATTCATTCGGTTTCTCGAGGATATTTGTGAAACTCTTTTACACACATCCTACAATCTATATTGTGTACTAGATGTATCAAACATGTAATAATGGCTTAGACGCCAACAACCTATGCATCTTGGCGTAAATTAAAATGCAGAGTTAGAACTGGGATAACATCTTTGAGAAGGGTAAAATCTTTCTTCTGCTTTCGCTTTTATTTGTGGTCTTCACACTTACCCACTCAACATCTTTGTCTATCCCTACATGCTGCATGGAAGATAAACTGGTATATCTATGCAAGTTCATTGTGGGTTTGATAAGTACAGAACGAGTTAGAAGTTCCATATAATTTATCTTCAGAATAACACCAAGTCTCCCACAAAGTCTCTGCATGTCCTCCCTAATTGTATAATTATTGGTTGAACATAAAAGTAAGAGACAATTATTTGAAATTGATTCACTCATTCAAGAAATAGCCTAAAATTTGTATATGTTAAATAGATATAACTTAGATATTGCATGAAGCATTCCTTTTTTAAAAAAATCGGATTATTATATCAATGGAAGGAACACAATCAATTGCATCGTCGTTGAAATTCGTCGCTTCTTCAAAGTAGTTTCTCGTGTTCCAATTCTTACACTAAAATCTTGGTCAAAGTTTGGACATGAGACTATCAAGAATTATTTGACCAGACAACAACAACAACAACAACTGAGCCTTTTATCCCAAGCATATGGGGTAGGCTACATGAACCAACATGAGAATCACGCCGGGTCCAGCACATGAATCCTCTGTCTCCACTCACTTCTATTGAACAATATACTTTCATTGAGTCCTTTGGCAACCATATCGTTTCGTATCACCTCCATCCATGTTTTCTTCGGTCTCCCTTTTGCCCTTTTGCCATTGCCCATATCGAGAGTATCTATTCGTCGGACCGGTGCTTCCATAGGTCTGCGTCGCACATGACCAAACCATCTTAGCCGGTTTTCCCGCATCTTCTCCTCCACAGGTGCTACACCAACTTTTGCACGAATATCCTCATTCCGCACCTTATCTTTTCTAGTGTTACCGCACATCCAACGAAGCATGCGCATCTCCGCTACGTGCATCTTCTGTGTATGATACTTCTTAGGAGCCCAGCATTCTGTACCATATAATAAGGCAGGCCGAATAGCGCTCCGATAAAACTTCCTTTTCAATTTTAACGGAAAGTTACGATCACACAAAATCCCTGTTGCACTCCTCCATTTCAACCAACCAGCTTGGATCCTTTGATTAATATCACTATCGATCTCCCCATTCTTTTGGATGATGGAACCTAGATATCTAAACTGGTCGCTCGGTGATATCTCTTGCCCTTCCAATGTTATACCAATATGGTTTTGACTTCTCTGGCTACTAAATTTACAGTGCATATATGTTGTCTTGGACCTGCTCAATCTGAATCCCCGAGATTCCAATGTTTGCCTCCATAATTCCAATTTGGCATTAACCCCTGCTTTCGTCTCATTTACTAGAACAATATCATCAGCGAATAGCATACACCAAGGTACCTCATCTTGGATAGTTCTAGTAAGCTCATCCATCACGATGGTAAACAATTATTTGACCAGAGGGTTGATCATAAAATAGCAATAAATAACAAAATAAATCCATTGACAAAGCTGGGCAATGGAAATTTCAGAATCTTATGCAAGTCTATATGGATTGTGTGTCATGTACGGTTCAGCTCAAGGAACTATATCTAATATCTACTTCTTTCATGAATGATGCTGCATATTTGGATTAGCTACACACTTCACATACTCCTAGTGATTCACACTGAATTGTCAAATTATACAACTCTTGGATACCAAATATGCCTGCAATTGACTGAAACATGATAGACAATGAGTAATCATCA
The DNA here is from genome assembly GCA_030015575.1 of Agapanthus africanus. Taxonomy (NCBI): domain Eukaryota; kingdom Viridiplantae; phylum Streptophyta; class Magnoliopsida; order Asparagales; family Amaryllidaceae; genus Agapanthus; species Agapanthus africanus. Next base: position 533,673,906 of record JASDDO010000016.1, read on the forward strand.
GTAAGACAAAACGTTGAAAACTCAAATTGATTTCTTTCAGACAATAATGTAAACTTAAGGAATCCTGACAATAGCAGATGAATCCAGTTAAAGTGGAGGCCTTATCAAACAAAAATAGATCTTTTGATATTTGACACAAGAATGCGTTAAATTTTTTTTTAGAATAACAATAGTGATATTTGAGTAATTTTTTTTCAACTTTAAAATGTTAATAACTCTGACTTATGTTGAAGTATTCAGATGCTCCAACACCATTTATAATACAGTGAATTCTGAAAACTGATTATTGAATATATAATAAATAAAACAGAATTGACCAACTTACAAGTTGCTATCAAGACTTGTGATGCAATGAAATAAGCCTGTTGAGTTTGTGTTGGTGTCTAAAACTAAAATTTGAACTTTTTTGAAGCTGTAAAGAGAATTGTAAGAAGTTGGCATCAAGCTTGTTGGCTACACATTAAGTTTTTATCAAATCACTCTACTTCTCTTCTTCCCCTCTGTTCTTGCTCCTGCTATTTGTCCACTGATTTTTTTCCTAGCAATTTGTATATGTTCTGGTTAGTTTCTTCTGGAGAGAATTGTTCTTGGGAGGTTGGAGTTTATATGGAAGATTTGGCAGTTTTTCAGTAGTTTATTTATTTCTATTTTGGCATGTTTAATAGTTTCTTTTGTCTTTTTTTCTTTTTGACTTGGAGGGCATTTTCATACTTTTGTTTAATTAGGGTTAACCTATTTACAGGAAATTTAATTTTGTTTTCATTTCAGATTTTGGTTTGATAATATTTTAGTGTCTCACCTAGAAACTCTAGAGGTTTACCTCGCTGTCCATTACAAACGACATCTATTCCCCCACGTTCATAAATGGGACCTACGATTGCTTATTGCTATGCCATTAGAGAATAATCCAATTCCACCTGCAAATTTATATTTTGAGAATCATTTTGTTATCAAATATAATTTTTAGAATCAGTATATATTTATTGATACACTAAGAAGGCTGAAAATGATATATACTGGATTGTTCGGATGCGGGAAAGGAAGACTAGATATTTATATGCGGTGAAGTGTGTCAAAAATGAAAATCAGAAGGTTTAGTTCGAGATGAGGATATCAAAAAAGGTGGAGAGTATATTTTGACAAATTGTTCAATGAGAGTTTTATAAAGAATTTGGATGGACTTGTCATTCAATCTCAAGATATAAACCGTGATTTCATGCGTAAAATAAGAATATCTGAGGTTAAATAGGCTTTGAAGAGAATGAGAAAAAAAACGATTGGTCCACAGACGGGATTCCTATCGAGCTTTGGAGATACTTAGGAGAAATAAGCGTTGATCTCTTTAATAAGATTTGGTAGACCAAAAAGATGCCAAATGAATGGAGGAAAAGTACCCTTATACCTATCTACAAGAACAAGGACGGCATTCAAAGTTGCTTAAACTACCGTGAAATAAAACTAATGTATCACACCATGAAGGTTTGGAAGAGAGTGATTGAACACAGGCTAAACAAGGATGTTAAGATAACAGAGAACCAGTTGGGGTTCATGCCTGGACGATCGACGACAGAGACTATTCATCTGCTTCGTCAACTTGTCGAGCGTTTTCGAAAGAGAAGAAATTTGCATATGATATTTACTGATTTAGAGAAAACATACGATAAGTTACCTAGAGAGATATTATGGGGGATAATAATGAAGAAGGGGGTCCCTGTCAAATACATTGACATAATTAAGGACATGTACGATGAAATAGCGGCAAATGTCAGAACTTGCGGCGGCCTAACGAGTGATTTTCCGATTACAATTGGTTTACATCAAGGATCTGCATTAAATACATTCCTGTTTGCCATCGTGATTGATAAGTTTACTAGAACTATCCAAAAATGAGGTATCTTGGTGTATACTATTCGCTGATGATATTGTTCTAGTAAATGAGACGAAAGCAGGGGTTAATGCAAAACTGGAGTTATGGAGGCAAACGTTGGAATCTCGGGGGTTCAGATTGAACAAGTCCAAGACAGCATATATGCGCAAACAGAGAAGTCAATACCATATTGGTATAACACTGGAAGGACAAGAGATATCACTAAGCGATCAGTTTAGATATTTAGGTTCCATCATCCAAAAGGATGGGGAGATCGATAGCGATATTAATCAAAGGATCCAAGCTGGTTGGTTGAAATGGAGTGCAATAGGGATTTTGTGTGATCGTAACTTTCCGTTAAAGTTGAAAGGGAAGTTTTATCAGAGTGTTATTCAGCCTGCCTTATTATATGATACAGAATGCTGGGCTCCTAAGAAACATCGTACACAGAAGATGCATGTAGCGGAGATACGCATGCTTCGTTGGATGTGTGGTGACACTAGAAAAGATAAGGTGAAGTTGGTATAGCACATGTGGATGAGAAGATGCGGGAAAACCGGCTAAGATGGTTTGATCATATACGACACAGACCTATGGAAGTACCGGTTCGACAGATGGATACTCTCGATATATGCAATGTCAAAAGGACGAAAGGGAGACCGAAGCAAACATGGATGGAGATGATACGAAAAGATATGGTTGTCAAAGGCCTCAATGAAAATATATCGGTCAATAGGAGTGAGTAGAGGCGGAGGATTTATGTGCTGGACTCGGCGTGATTCTCATGTTGGTTCATGTAGTCTACCCCATATGCTTGGGATAAAAGGCTCAGATGTTGTAGTATATATTTATTGACATTGATTAAGCTTTAACCAATGCATATGCAACATGTGTCAGACATTTATAATCATCAGAAACCAGAATAATTTTTTATCTAATGTAAGGAGTTCAGTTATCATTACTATCAAATCTGGTTATGATTGTTCATCCATCATAATATGGTTTACTTCCATACTGGGAAAAACATAATTTCATTGTGGTGTATTTTGTGGCTGTATCTCAATATGTGATTTGTAAAGATATCAAAATTTTGCCAAATATGAAATTAAGCGAGCTATGTGTGTGCATGTGCATGTGCAAGTGCGTGTGTGTGCATCCTTAGATACTCATATTCCAATTCTAATTCATCCAGGAAATATGTAGAAAGCTGGTCCAAATGACATCAAAGACAGTAATCCAACACATCATTTATTGACCTTTCTAGTCAAGCAACAATTATACAAAAAGGACAGGAAGAGACTTTGAAGGAAACTAGTGCATTTGTTCTGAGAAAACAATGAGCATTCCAAATATCTTTTCTTATAACATCATAAAGCTTTTTTTTTTTTTTTGGATTAGTCTTCTATGCAACAAGAGATGCACAAATACTAACTAGCTGAGAAGACTATGAACAAAACTTTGTTAAGTACTTGAGTGAAAACTATTTGCATTTAGAGTGGAAAAAAAGGAAGAAGATTTCATCATTAAAAGGACAAGATTCAGGTTCTACCTCTACTTTCTTCAAAGCTCCTCCAATGGCTTTGACTAGGACTATTTTGGTTGAAATTTTTTGCCAGTATCAGCCGATGCTGTGGAAAATAAAAGAACGCTTTAGTAGCATGTTAACATGTGATAGCAGAAGGCTTAAATACAAACATCTATTTCCTAAATCTCTAACAAAAACCCATCATAGCAAATGAGTGCTTCTGTTTTCTTCTTCTTATTTCAGCTTGTGCTACTGCTAATCACAACAGCATCTGCGACACCGCCATCCACCACTTGCCAAGCTCACTATGGATCCATCGAAATTCCTTAACCCTTTGGAATCGGACCACCGAGCTGTTATCTCCCAGGCTTCAACTTGACCTGTGATCAATACTCTTCTTCAAGCCCAAAACTCTATTTAAGCGATGGCAAGACACAAGTAACCGACATCATGCTAGCACAAGGCCAAGTTCGCATTAACAGCAAAATAGCCACCTTGTGTTGCAATCCCGATGAAATTCAAGAATATTAATATTCCAGGACCATCTCATTGGCCCCATTCGGAGAAAACGGACCCTACACCTACTCTGTTACCAATAACACCTTCATCACCATCGGCTGCGGTGTCATTTCATATTTCAGCCCCTTTAGTGAATTTAATGGTAGTGATATGAGTGTTTGTGCTCCTGTTTGCCTAAGCAAAAAAATTTTTCAAGCAGTTGATGTTCCATGTTCGGGGATCGGCTGCTGCCAGGTCAGCATAAGAAGACTAGGAAATCCTAACTCGGTCTCTGATGGAGGTCGATCTCTCCCTCAGATGTTGTCCTCCGTCGATTTTGCGGCCAGCGGTGTCGAGCGGTTGAGATTTGGGATGAGATCTGAATATGTGGATCTCAATGGATGGACTGTTGGTTGTTGACGCCGGGCTACCTGCAAGGGAAGTCCCGGGGTGGGAAACGACCGTAGGACACTCCGACGATCAAGTGAGTACCAACGAGTATTTGGGCAGAGTAGCGGCGTATTGAAATCAGTTCGAGATACCTGAGTCATTTGGAAGAGGGATTTATATAGCGATCGTATGGAGCGAGACGATGCGAGATTCTTGTCGTCCGTTACGCCCCCGCATTACGTTCGCGTTGATGGCAGGATATACCCATTAATGACGAGATACGCTAACGCGGGATGCGGGAGGTGAAGCGGCGGAGATCTTTTCGTGGCGAGATACACGGAGCCGTTACAGGGTGCTCGGGCTCTGTGCTCTCGGCCAAACAGGGAAGCTGAGAAAGCTCAGCTCTGTAATAGCTCGGAGACGAGCGGGATAGCTGGTTGCTACGCGAATAAGGAATGCACTCCGGGGAGGTCTCCAAAAGATCGGATGCAACTCCGGAGACGAGGTGCCGGAAAATGTCCCCAATGCATCATACTTCTTCAAACTCCGTAACCTCCACAAATCTAGCGGGCTTACATGGACGACATGTCACCTGCTACGTGTCGTAATTTAGGAAATTCTCACTTACGATCATCATCATTAGCCCCCCACTCTCGTTCCGACATATTCATGAGTCGGGTCGAGAGTGGTTCGCTCGGTCCTTAACGTTCAGCTTGGAGCCGAGAATTCTTTGTAGAGGTTGTTTGGGGATACGTGGTACTTGGCGGCTGCACCCTTTCGGCTCTTGGGTCCACGTGGCGGTTCATGAAGCGCCTTAATTTCTGTGCGTATCTTTGATGACGTCAGCGGATCGGCAAAATGATTGCGCCTTAAAGAAGACGCCGCTTCGCTCGCTCAATCGGTTGGCCTTCGTGCTACGTGTCCGCCGTGGAGTGGCGGAATGCGAAAGGTCGTATCTATTGGTTGGATCCGCGTGAGGGACGAAGCGTCCAATGATTGGCTGCTACATGGAATCCTCGTGGCTGTCGGGTGAGACGTTTCGTTGTGGCGGGAATGGATTTGGGCCGTCAGATGGTTTATACCGAGAGTATAAATAGGGGAGGGCATTCCTTGGCAGACATTCTGCCCTAGCTGTCTCCTGCCATCTGAAAATTGCCTGGCGCACCATTGCTTAGGTCGAACCCTCAGCCAAAAACCCTTCTTCGGCCAGTCTTTCCTTAAATCAGGTTAGATGTCTTCTTTCTAAATTTATATTGATGTAGTTTGGATCAAGTAGGGCGATGAGGCTTCAGCTTCTGAAGCCGAGTCCAATGGGTCTTCTTCTTCCTCCTCGGCTTCCGATAGCCGAGAAAGTTCTTTCTCTTCCTCTTCCTCTTCTTCCTCCGCGTTAGGCTCGCCCCTAATGGGTGGTGACGCCCTTGTACTTTGTCGTCGGGTGGCGGAAAAGGCCCCAAGGTACGCATTGAAAATACTCGCGATGCACCTTCGATGTTGAATTGCCCGGACCAGCTTTTCGATATCCGGGCTAGTTTCCACATTCCCCCTGGCTATTCGCTTCGTCTGGCCAGGAAGGGTGAGCAGGCAGACCAGGTGCAGGGCAATGAGATTGCTCTGTATCTGGAAGCGTTCCAGACAGGGATGCGTTTGCCCTTCTCACCCGAAGTTTACGCTGTACTCTATTGCTCCCGTCTTGCCCCGGGCCAGCTAGCGCCGAACTCGTGGAGAATTCTCCTCGGGTTTCTGGTCCGTTTGAAAATTGATCGGATCCTCTGACTTGAATCTTCTTATTTCCTTCCTATGTAATAAAATCATCCCGGTACTCGCAAGGACGAACCGAACTGGGTGTATCTTTCTTTCAAAAAACATAAGGGTAGGGTGGCCGGGTCTGAGATAGTGGCCATCCCTTCTTCCATCCACGAATGGAAAGAAGCGTTTGTTTTCGTCGGTCTCCGGAGGGAGAAGATTGGCCCGTGCCCACCAAGTGGCATAAGGCCGATTGCCTTAAGGTCAAACAGTCAAACGCCCTAGAGGGGATGGTGGTGCCGTAATGGGAACCGATCCGGTAGGCCGATGTCTTGCTTTCCAAGCAGGCTTTGAGCTGGGCGGGACCCAGTCCCGCGCGGTTCGGGGTAAATTAGGACTTCGCCAATTAATTTAGACTTAAACACAATATTGTTGCTCCTTCTGCTGACCTTTTTCTTCCATTTTCTTTTGCAGAGCCAATGGCTCGTGTAACGACTCTGAATTTATTGTACAGAATTTTCCAGTTTAATGTATAAAAAATGAGTTATACAGCCTGAGTTTGAGTTATAAGTAAATTTTGTTAAATAACAGCAAGAAGACACTTGTAGCTCACTGGTAAAACCCTTACACTGCTATGACGTAGCCCATGTGTTCGATCCCCATTAGACACATTATTTTTTTTTAACTTTTTGGAAATCCAAAAGTTTGCACGTGTAATACACAAAAAAATGAAAAGTCAGAAAATCAAACATGTGGAAAATGGAGTAAACCCTAATTTTATCTGATGGCACGAATCTCAAAACCAAATGCTGCAAATCGACAGGCCAAATCAAGGAATAAACCGGCGCCGACGGTCCGATCATGTCCAATTGAGCCCGGACTTTGCACACTTGACTCTTGACCTACCCTTAATTCCCCTGAATTGTTAGATTTCCCTGCAATCAAACAGAGACCTTCCATTTCACCATTAAACCAAATTTTAATGCTTTTTAATCCAAATTTTTAATTCCAAAACCCTAATTCTCCACTATAAATACCACCCCACTTTGGCTCAGCATCATTCTGAAATTTCTAGCCAAAACTCTAAAAAATTCTTTAAGTACAAGTGCAGTAAAGAGGAGTCAGCAAGCGGTCAACTTCCGGCGAAGAATCGAAGCTATTCCGGCGCTCCCACGACGCTAAGAAACCCGTCTCCTTCTTCAATCTTTCAAAAAGCCTCCTAATTTGTAAATCTCTTCTAATCTTCATTTCTCTTTTTTTTAAATTCATTTTAAAACGTATATCGGTAAGTGGAATTAATACCGATATCACTTTTTCCAAATCCTATAACTCCAATTCCTTTTATGTTTGGTCAAACAAATTTTTATGTAATACTTATAATCTTAAACCCTAATATTTAGAATCAAATTTTCATTAAAATTCTCATGTGAAATAACAATAGTAGCACTTTTTTATTTAAATACCATGAACTTTAAATATCACCTCTTTTAATTTTTGTACCTTTAGGAAAACATCACGGGGAAACAACCTATCTCTCGCATACACACTTGGTTTCATAGCACGATACTCTTTAAATGTATTTTTCGTTGCGAAGACATTATTACAAGAAAATACCACTTACTATAAAAACCGGATTTCTTTTAAACGGTATTTTAAATTTGTCACGCCCCGCTTCCCAGAGTACGCTAAGGTAGGCACGTGACGTAGCCAACCATGCTACCTGTGGATAGGAATTATCCTTCCACAGTCATATCATGGCTGTAGAGATATCAAAAACAATAATAAACTATCTAACACATGTCCATAAACCAAAATAAAATGAGTCAAGAATAAAAATAATGTGGAAGCAAAGGATCCAATACAAGAATAACTGGAATGTATGTCCCATAATGCGGGCTCACATCAGGAATGGAAATACTGAAAATAAAAGAACTACTAACGAGTCCTCACTGCTCAGCTTGCTGACTGAAGTACTCCTGCTCGGACTGCAGCAAAGGTAAGGAATCTGGGCCATGCAAAACCCAGACATCAGCGCGTCATAACATCAAGCAATAATATATAAACAGGGTAGCAAAACATGCAGGTATGATCATAAAAGGTAAAGCAGGTGTAACAGCAATATAAATCAGGGCAGTGAAAGGTAGTGTGCAGTGAGTAATCTAACTGGTCTATTGGGTTAACTACTCTCAAGTCTTTGAAATCAATTTGATGAATCATTGATGTAACTCAATAGTATCCCGTGCGTGCCCGAGATCACGGTCTCTGACTCTCGGGCTGAACCCGAGACGTGCCGCAAGGCAGTAAAGGGTGGTAGGTAATGACGAGTGATGTCAGTAGCATCACTCCGGGGCTGGCCTAGCCCGTAAGACTGATCAGAAAAGGTAGAGAACTGTCGAGTTACAAGTCAGGTTTCATCATTGATTTCCCCATACCCCCAAGTTATATGTGTTCAAGTCAGGTATTAAATAATCTAGAGCTAATACCAACACAGGATCAGGCAGGTACATGTTTGTCTGGATAGACAACAGAAACTGTCCGTAAGGACAACATGTCAGGTTTGTTGGCATTAGACACAAGATCAGGTAACAGATAAAGCCATGGTACATCAGGTCAAGCCAGGTAGTATATAGGTATCATGTCATGTCGAGAGATGCACGGTACCATATTGTGTCAAGTAGTAGGTGTAACAAGTCATGTCAGGGTGCACAAGATATCATGTGGGTGCTCATAATCAAACTAACATAAGCATGAGTATACAAAACAAGCATGGGTACTAATAGAACAATAAACTGGAACATTGTAATGTGAAATGCAACCAGGTACAGATTAAGATTTATAGATGCACAATTATGATTAGGGTAAAAGTTTAAGTTCCAATACTAATTAGACTACACTTTATCAAATGTGGAATGTGAATATTTCAATGTTATACACTCAAGTGATCTATTGATGCAATAATATGTATACTAGACGAGATGGATGCAAACGGGTGTTTGAAACATTATAAACTATCTAAAAGGGTACTATGGGTTATGTAAATAATTATTATGTGATTTAAATATGGGCGTGGGTACACGATATTGTAATCTAACATGCAACAAGGTATAACTCAAGATCCAAATCTAAAATGATATATGGAACATCGGAAAGGAAAATGGAACATGTGGCACTATACGCAATCTACAGGTTTACTATGCAATTAAATAGGTATAAAATAATATAGATAGCATATAGCAAGTTTCACTTGCCTCGACGGACCACAAAGCGGGTATACGGAACGTCACGCGTCGGCGGGAAAAGTCGCGAAGCGCGCACGGTACACGGAATGAGTCCATACAACGCACAAGGTGAATACACGGGTCCGGTACGTTCGCTGGGTCGTCGGGATCGTCGACGTCGTCACGGTTCCGGCGAACTACAGAGGTTAAAAAGATTTTACAGAAAAGAAAAATATACAAGAAAGAAAGAAGAGAAAGAAAAAGAGGAGGAACGAGAGAGAGAGAAGGCTCACTGGGGTTGGACTGGTAACGGGGAGACGAGACGGTGGCGGCGAAATCGACGGAGCTCCGGCCAGGTAATGTGCAGGGGTGTGCAGGTTCTTGGCGGCTAGGGTTTCAGCTAAGGTTTTCTTGGTGCAAGGTTGGTGTAGGGAAGGAGAACAGAGGAGATAGGGAGAGAGAAGAGGAGATGGGGATGATGGTGGTGGCGAGAGATGATTGGCGGCGAGGGAGGTGCGATGGTGATGGGTTCCGAGGTGCCCTGGGTGTGCAGGTGAAGGGCTCGGGAATGAGAAAGAAGGAGAAGAAGATGGCGAGGAGGAGGTGAAGGCTCGGTTGAGGTGAGGAGGTGATGGAGTTAGGGTTAGGGTTTCGAGGAGGAGGCTGAGGAGTTGTGGGTTAAAGGAGAAGCTCGGGTTTTTAAAAAAAGAAGAAGAAGACGAAGATATGAAGAAGGGACGTGACGGGATTCACGAGGGGTGACGGGAATCGAGAAGCGAACAGTGCTCACGAGAGGAGAGAGAGAGAGAGCGAGAGGAGAGAGAAAGAGAGAGACTGCGAGGAGAGGGAGAAAGAGAAAGAGAGAAGAGAGAGAGAGCAGTGGGGTCGGCACAAGGAAGGGATTTGATTGGCTCGGGGAAAAGAGAGAGGAAAAGAGAGAGAGGCGTGTGGGGCCCGGCAAAAGAAAAGGAAGAGTTCTGATTGGCTCTGAGGAGAAAAGAGATATGGGGAAAGAGTTGGAAAGATTAAAAGATTTTTAATTGTTAAGAAAATATTTTCGTTAGTTGTAAAAGAAATCTTAGGCTGTTAAATATATATATGAACGAATTTAAAGAAATTTAAAAATAATTAGAATTTGGCGGGATACAAAATATTTCAGAAATGCGTCCGGATCGGGTCCAAAATTTTGGATTTGAAATATGAAAATTTTATGCAAGTTCCAAAATTTAAAATGAAAGATTATGTAACGAAAAGCATACCCCCAAGAACGGACGCACGTACGTGCGCATAGCCATCCAAACACGTCCGTTTCACTGAACGGGACGAAAACAAGATGCACGGACGCTACCATAAGGTTAGGGGTATCATTCAGGTCATGTTATGTATTTTTAAATTATTTTACGTGACTTAAATTGTTATATGCAAAAAAATACTCGATGCTAGGCGAAAATGTTGATATGCAGTTTATACTAGATGCACGTTTCTATGCAACAAGTTAGGGTAAACTATAACTATGAATCAACAGGTTCAAACAAGCGGGTCGAATGTAAAGTAAACTACCATTCGCATCCAAATACGATAAATGAATAAAACACCACAAACAAACAAATACGGCAACAGAAATTGGTATAACTGAACTCGGTTGTTGTAAAATTCCTTTGCGATTATGCCTCTACAACCCTTGTTAGGGGACCCGCTAATGGATGGTGCGGATTATCGCACATTCTCGGGCTAGTAGAGCAAGATGCAGAACTCCTCACGGAGCATTCAGTCTCGAAATGTTTTAAATACAGTTTTTAAGAAAAACGCATTTTTCTAATTAAATAAAATTTAATTTTTAACAATTATATAAAAATTACAAATCCACATATTCTCAAAATATAATAAACTTACATTTTTTTAAAATGAAAGATTTACAGGTTTCACTAAAATACCATCAAGATACCAACAAAAGACAAGTTTTACAATAAAATACCATGAACTTTCCAAGCTAAGCAATTATCACTAAAATACCTTAAATCCTTAAAATTCATATCCATGAAGAGGTTTATTTTGAAATTTTATTAAAAATATTTTTCATAAAACTCCTTCGAGTTATATAAAACAATATTTAAGGACTTTAGTAAATATAGGTTTAAGCGGGATCAATTCTCTTGAGCCCTAGGGAGCCGGAGAAAGTGAGTGTGTCTATTTAAGGTAAAAAACTTAATGAAGTTATCAGTAATTATCTTGGAAAAAGACACAAATCCTGTCATCCATGTGCAGCAGTCACCGATAACTCCCGAACCTAATTCAGGATCTAAATCAGTTATAAATGTCTGACTCAGTTTGAGTCTAACTCAAACCTGAATCCAAACTCAAATCAAAATCCAATTCAAACATAAATCCAAAGTCTAACATGAATACTTGATCATAAACCTGAATACATGAATTCAAACATCAATATTCAGACATGAATACTTGACTTAACTTGACCGAACTATGATTATAACTTGACATGACTTCTTGAATACATGATTACATTCTGAACCTGACTACTTAAACAACTTGTATCCATGGTTTCGGCAAGACTTGTAAATATAATCTATACAATACATTACGCGGGGATAACGGGGTAGATTGGTACGGAACGTATAGCATGGCACGAGATAGTCACTTAAAAGACACCTACATGAACTCTCGTGCCGTTGTCCCGTGGTTTATGACAGGGCCTTGTACTACATGTTACCATTGTTCACGGGATAAGATAGACTCCTCTCGTATATACAAATACCTTCTGTACCAAGTTACAAACAACTACGTTAGAATAACAATCATATACCAGCACAACTTTACCAGTTTCATTTCACATTACTTGTTATATTTCATTCCTTCTTTTGGGACTTATCGAGCATTAGTTCGCTGACGACATTCCTTTTATTTCTTTTCTTGGAATGTTCGTCAAGAGAACCGGAATCTCAGGAGATCGAGCCTAGCCAGGAGGACTTGGACCAACTCATTGCCCAGCCGGACTTCTAGCTCTCCTTGTATTTACTTTCAGTATGTATGATACTGTTTAGACACTGTTTATATCATTGTATCTTTCCTTTTCAAAAACAGTTGTATGTAAAGATGAATGTAAAAAAAGGTTGCTGTTTATTTTATATCACTTGTCATTCTTGTGCATTATATATATATATACACACACACACACATTGCTTAACTACGCTTAACGTATTTATTTCTTAGTAAATACGTTGCGGCCCGTCACGTCACCGATTCCGTACACTGGGAAGCGGGGCGTGACAGGTTTTATTGGCGGCCCATGCAGGTCCGTTCTGCATGAAGTTCTAAGCAATATATATCATAAGAATTATAAGAATCAGCAACTATGCATTCCTTACATTTCAAATTCCTTGAATCTATCATAACCAATCTTTTTCTATCAAGGTCATGCATTCTCCCAACAACACAAGCCTGAACGTCAATGGCAACACTCCACCGCCCACTCTACCACCACCACCTACCGTTGCAGCTCCCATCAACAAGCAAATGGTACTGCTTGAGGCTATCAAGAGCTTCCTGAAGGGTCAGCACCAGCAGACTGCTATCATCTTGCACCGTCCAAAAGCCGAGGCACCCGGAGTCAAACAATTCCGGGCACTGCATCCAAAGCATTTATCAGGAAAAGAGAGCCCACTGGAGGCAAAAGAATGGGTTCAGTCAATAGAAGTTGACCTGGCAGTAGCACAAGTGCCAGAGATTGCTTAGGTGAGATTGCGAAGCTGCAACCAACAGACAACGCCAGAGTGTGGTGGAAGGCTAAAGAAAGCCATCTCACCCAACCTATTGAATGGAAGACGTTTCACGATACGTTCGATGCGAAATACTTCCCTGAGACTGCCCGTTTCGACATGGAACAGTAGTTCATTCATCTACAACAAGGCTCGATATGGGGTCAAGCCTGTGGATGAATACGATGCTGAGTTTACCATACTTAGCAGGTAAGATATTGTCTCAAATTCAAATTCATAATTTCACTCACTACACTCTAACACAAGGTCATAACAGGTTCGCTGCACACCCCATCCCGACTGATGAGATTCAGGCCAGACAATTCTATCAGGACTTAGATCCGGAGATTCAGGTGGCATTAGCCAGAAGCGATTACCCGACCCATGAACTCGCCCTGAAGGCAGCTCACCATTATGAAGCGGTGATGAAGAAGAAGGGTAAGCCCCAGACAGCTGGAATCAAACGTCTTGCCATACAAATGACAGGAGGAGCCTCTTCTAGGCCGACATTTGCACCCAGGAGACAGGGAAGATCATTTAACCGGCCCAGTCCAGACTTTTGCTTCTACTGCAAGAGACAAGACCCAAGGCAAAGAACTACGGCGTGCAAATGGCCTGTGTTTGATTTGTGGCGCGTCCACTCACGCCATAGGAGCATGTCCATATCGTTTCAACACAGCTCCAGCCCCCAGACCAGCTATCACATTTCCGCAGCGACCAGCTATTCAGGCTCCTGCACCCCGACTTGGTCTCCCTACTCCACCTCCACGTGGACCTCCTGCACAGCCTCCTCGTCAATTTCATTTGGCACAGAGGAACATGCCTTAAGGGCAGAGAAACGTGCCCTAAGAACAGAGGAACGTGCCTCCAGCAAGGAGGAATGTATCCCGACGTCAGGCTTTCATAATGATGGTTGAGAAAACCGAAGCCACAGGTAAAGTCATCACTGGTAACTCTCAATCTTTCAAACCTTTTCAATCCTTATATATCAATATACTTTTTCCTATATCTGAACCAACCTCACACAACTTAGGTACTATACTAGTAGTCATCCTTCCTACACTCGCGATGTTCGACACTGGAGCGTCACACTACTTCATGTCGCAACGATTCGTGAGAACACATGCGATTCCAGTGAAGCCACTCATTTCAAGCTGGAATGTCAGTTCAGAGAACGGCATTCTAAAAGCAACTTTGGGATTTGATCAGTGTCCAGTTGTAGTTTGCGGACGAGAATTCTACGCAAATTTCAAAGTACTCGACATCCCAAACTTCGATATTGTGTTGGTAATGGACTGGCTGTGAGTGTTCTATGCTGCGATTGACTGCGGTCAAAGGAGGGTAGTATTTGAGATATCGGATCACCCAGTCTTCTATTTCAAGAGTGGAGATAGAACGTTGGAGCCAGGAATCTTCCGTGCTAAACCAAAGAATGCAGAAGTGTTTACTCTACCGGCGGAAGAATAAAAGCCAGAAGTAGTTCGAGAGTTCGAGAATGTATTCCGGAAGATATATCAGGTTTGCCTCCCGATCGAGCTCTTGAATTCAGCATTGGTTTACTTCCTAGTGTGCAACCTGTAATCAAAGCTCCGTACCGGTTAAGTCCAGAAGGATTGAAGGAGATCCGTACTCAGTTGGACGAACTCCTGAAGAAGGTTGGATTCGTCCCAATACTTCAAACTGGGGATCTTCGGTTTTACTAGTGAAGAAGAAAGAAGGTTTATTCAGGATGTGTGGACTACCAAGCTCGAACGAAGTGACGATTAAGAACAAGTATCCACTGCCGTGCATCGATGACCTTTTCGATCAGCTAAGTGGGTCTTGTGTATTTCGAAGCTAGATCTTCGTTCGGATTATCATCAGGTGAAGGTCAAAGAGTCTGATATTCCGAAGACGGCATTTAGGACTCGATATAGTCATTATGAATATCTTGTAATACCATTTGGAGTGACCAATACACCTGCTATATTCATGATTCTGATGAACCAAGTTTTCCGAGAGTACTTAGACAGGTTTTTTGTTATTTTCATTGACGACATCATGATGTATTCAAAGAATCGGAAAGAACACGCTGAGTATTTACGGATTGTCCTGAAGACATTGCGACAACATCAGCTCTATGCCAAATACAGCAAGTGTGAATTTTGGCTGGATCAAGTCGGATTTCTCGGACATATTGTTTCAGGCGAAAGAATTTCAGTAGATCCAGCTAAGGTGTCGGCTGTCAGCGAATGACCGACACCAAAGACGGTGAAAGATATACGAAGTTTCTTGGGATTAGCAGGATACTGCCGAAAATTCATTGAAGGCTTTTCGAAGATTGTAACACCCCTGATCAAGCTCACACGTAAGGATGAAATATTCGTGCGGTCAGAAGCATGTGAAAAAGCTTTTGTAGAACTCAAATCAAGATTAACTTCAGCTTATATCCTTGTAGTACCGGATCAATCTGGAAGATTTGTTATGCATTGCGATGCGTCCGGTAAAGGATTAGGATGTGTTCTACACCAGTATGGAAAAGTTGTAGTTTTTGCATCAAGACAGCTGAAGGTTCATGAGCGCAACTATCAAACACATGATCTGAAATTGGCGGCCGTCATTTCGCATTCAAGATTTGGCGCCACTATCTCTTAAGAGAACGAGTGGATATATATACTGACCATAAGAGTCTGAAGTATGTATTTACTCATAAGAAACTAAACATGCGGCGGAGAAAATGGCTAGAACTTATGGCAGATTTCGACATCAACCTACAGTATTATCCTGGGAAGGTGAACGTAGTTCCCGATACCCTTAGTCGCCAGTTATTAGCAATGAACCCCACCGCTCAGTGGAAGCTACAGCAAGAATTGTATGGATTGGGAATTGAAGTAGTTGAGCCGGGTAACGCTTCATCTTTGATGAACTTATAAGTCCAGTCCACTCTTGTAAATCAGATCAAGAAGCTCAAGCAAATGATACCAAGCTACAAAAGATCTGAGAACAAGTAGAAAGTGGACTACAAATTGACTTCATCCACGAAAATGGATCCTTGCAGTATGGAAGTCGTTTATGCGTACCAATCGGACCCGGTCGAGAAGAGTTAATGAAAGAAGCCCACAGCTCTCCGTACTTAGTACACCCTGGTGGTACAAAGATGTACAAGGATCTATGGCAACACTACTGGTGGCATGGAATAAAACGCAAAGTAGCAAGAAGCGTAGCCAAGTATTTGGTGTGTCAGTAAGTAAAGGCTGAACATTACAGAACTGCTGGTCAACTTCAGCCGTTACCAATTCCAAAATGGAAATGGCAGCACATCACCATGGACTTCGTGACTGTCCTTTCTCGCAGCACAAGGTAACGATGCAGTATGGGTTATTATGGATCGACTCACCAAGTCGGCTGACTTTATTCCATTTAGAGTTGGCCAGTCAACCGAGACATTAGCAAAAAAGTACATGGAGGTGAGCATGAATCTAAAGATTTAAATCTTCAATATGTACTATAGTTGATACCCATGAACTCATGAAGAAGATCGTGAGATTACATGGAGTACCAGTTTGCATCGCCTCCGATCGTGATACCAGATTCCAATCACAATTTTGGCAGAGTCTGCAAGCTAGTTTAGGAACGAGTCTGAACTTCAACACGGCTTACCATCCACAAATGGACGGACAGTCCGAGCGAACAATTCAGATTCTGGAAGACATGCTAAGACCATATATATTAAACTTCGGAGGTTTGTGGGAAGATCACCTACACCTTGTGGAGTTTTCATACAACTACAGCTATCAGGCGAGCATTGTAATGGCACCATTCGCAACACTCTACGGACAGAAGTGCCGTTCACCACTAAGTTGGGACGACATCGGAGATCGTAAACTCCTTGGACCAGAGATGATCGTGGCAACTGTGGACATAGTTCGCACGATCAGGGAAAGAATGCGCATAGCCCAAGACCGACAGAAGCATTGAGCTGATGCAAAGCGCTGACACCTAGAGTTCCAACCTGGAGACCATGTTTTTCTAAAGATATCTCCAAACAAAGGAGTGGTCCGATTTAGCAAGAGGGATAAGCTCGGTCCCAGATACATAGGACCGTTCGACATTCTCGAACGAGTTGGAGAAGTGGCATACCGTTTGACAGTACCACCCTCATTGGAAGGAGTGCACGTGTTCCATATATCCCAGCTACAAAAATATGTGAGCGACCTCAGCCACATCCTTGATCACTCAGAGCTCACAGTCCAGACTGACCTGACTTGCGAGCAACAACCCGTTGAGATCCTGAACCGAAAGATGAAGACACTGCAGAACAAGAAAGTAAACTTGGTCCGAGTGATGTGGAGAAAAGATGCGCCGGGAGAATCAACGTGGGAACGAGAAGAAGACATGCGTGCAAGATACCCTTACTTATTTGTAAATTAGTCCCAATATAAATGTGAATTTCGATGACGAAATTTTTATAAGGAGGGTAGAATATAACAACTCTGAATTTACTGTATGGAATTTTTCCAGTTTAATGTATAGAAAACGAGTTATACAGCCTGATTTTGAGTTGTAAGTAAATTTTGTTAAATAACAGCAAGAAGACACTTGTAGCTTACTGGTAAAGCTCTTGCACTGCTGTGACGTAGCCCCTGTGTTCGATCCCCATCAAACACGTTATTTTTTTTCTGATTTTTCTTTTTAACTTTTTGGAAGCCCAAAAGTTTGCACGTGCAATACACAGAAAATGAAAAGTCAGAAAATCAAACACGTGGAAAATGGAGTAAACCTTAATCTTATCTGGTGGCACGAATCTCAAAGCAAAATGCTGCAAATCGACAGGCCAAATCGAGGAATAAACCGGCGCCGACGGTCCGATCATGTCCAATTGAGCCCGGACTTTGCACACTTGACTCTTGACCTACCCCTAACTTCCCTGCACTGTTAGATTTCCCTGCAATCAAACAGACACCTTTCATTTCACCATTAAACCAAATTTTAATGCTTTTTAATCCAAAATTTTAATTCCAAAACCCTAATTCTCCACTATAAATACCACCCCACTTTGGCTCAGCATCATTCTGAAATTTCTAGCCAAAACTCTCAAAAATTCTCTAAGTACAAATGGAGTAGAGAGGAGTTAGCAAGTGGTCAACTTCCGGCGAATAATCGAAGCTATTCCGGCGCTCCCGCGAGGCTAAGAAACTCATCCCCCTTCTTCAACCTTTCTTTAAGCTCCTAACTTGTAAGTCCCTTCTAATTTTCATTTCTCTTTTTTAAAAATTCATTTTAAAACGTATATCGGTAAGTGGAGTTAATACCGATATCATTTTTTCCAAATCCTATAACTCCAATTCCTTTTATCTTTGGTCAAACAAATTTTTATACAATACTTGTAACCTTAAACCCTAATATTTAGAATCAAATTTTCATTAAAATTCTCATATTTAATAACAATAGTAGCACTTTTTCATTTAAATACCATGAACTTTAAATATCACCTCTTTTAGTTTTTGTTACAAACATACCTTTAGGAAAACTTCACGAGGTAAAGACATATCTCTTACATACACACTTGGTTTCATAGCACGATACTCTTTGAATGTATTTTTCGTTGCGAAGACATTATTATAAGAAAATACCACTTACTATAAAAACCGGATTTCTTTTAAACGGTGTTTTAAACTCCTTTGCGATTATGCCTCTGCAACCCTTATTAGGGGACCTGCTAATGGATGGTGCAAATTATCGCACATCTTTGGACTAGTAGAGCAAGATGCAGAACTCCTCACGAAGCATTCGGTTTCGAAAGGTTTTAAATATGGTTTTTAAGAAAAACGCATTTTTCTAATTAAATAAAATTTAATTTTTAATAATTATATAAAAATTATAAATCCATATATTTTCAAAATATAATAAACTTGCATTTTTTAAAATGAAAGATTTACAGGTTTCACTAAAATACCAACAAAAGATAAGCTTTACAATAAAATACCATGAACTTTCCAAGCTAAGCAATTATCACTAAAATACCTCAAATCCTTAAAATTCATATCCATGAAAACCCTAAATAATATAAATAAATTCTCGAGATTTATTTGAAATTTTATTTAAAATATTTTTCATAAAATCCCTTCGAGTTATATAAACCAATATTTAAGGACTTTAGTAAATATAGGTTTAAACGAGATCAATTCTCTCAAGCCCCAGAGAGCCGGAGATAGTGAGTGCTTGCCTATTTAAGATAAAAAAAAAAACTTAACGGAGTTATCAATGGTAATTGTCTTGGAAAAAGACACAAATTCTGCCGTCCATGTGCAGCAGTTACCGATGACTCCCGAACCTAATTCAGGATCTAAATCAATTACAAATGTGACTCGGTCTGAATCTAACTCAAATCTTAATCCAAACTCAAATCAGAGTCCAATTCAAACATGAATCCAAAGTATAACATGAATACTTGAACATAAATCTGAATACCTGAATTCAAACATCAATATTCAAACCTGAATACTTGACTTGACCGAACCATTGTTATAACTTGACATGACTTCTTGAATACATGATTACATCCTGAACCTGATTACTTGAACGTGTATCCATGGTTTCGGCAAGACTTGTAAATATAATCTATACAATACATTACGTAGGGCTAACAGGGTAGATTGGTACAGAACGTATAGCGTGGCACGAGATGGTCACTTATAAGACACCTACATGAACTCTTATGTCGTTGTCCCGTGGGTTATGACGGGGCATTGTACTACATGTTACCATAGTCGACGGGGTAAGATGGATTACTCTCGTATATACAAATACCTTCTGTACCAAGCTACAAACAACTACGTTAGAATAACAATCATATACATGTACAACTTTAGCAGTTTCATTTCACATTACTTGTTATATTCCATTCTTTTTTTTGGGACTTACCGAGCGTTAGTTCGCTGACGGCATTCCTTCTATTTCTTTCTTTGGAATGTTCGTCAGGAGGACCGGACTCTCAGAAGATCGAGCCTAGCCAGAAGGACTTGGACCAGCTCACTGCCCAGCCGGACTTCTAGCTCTCTTTGTATTTCCTTTTAGTTTGTATGCCATTGTTTAGGCACTGTTTATATCATTGTATCTTTCCTTTTCAAAACAGTTGTATGTAAAGATGAATGTAAATAAAAGTTGCTGTTTATTTTATATCACTTGTCATTTTTGTGCATTATATATATATATATATATATGTATTGCTTAACTACGCTTAACGTATTTATTTCTTAGTAAATACATTGTGGCCCGTCACGTCACCGATTCCGTACACCGGGAAGCGGGGCGTGGCAGATTATTCGAAGATCATGACTGCAATGGCCGCCAAGGCGCAGAGGAGGAAAGGCGATGGCGGTAGCTCATCCAGACCCGTACCGAGCATGGTTCCCCGGCAAGCTCCTTCCGCAAAGGTCACCGTTTCTCCCCCGGCGCCAGAAGAACGCCGGGGCGGTGGGCAGAAGAATACCTGGAATCAGGCTCCCCGGGCCAAGGTGGAAACGCCGCCTTCCGCCGAGTCTCCGCTCAAGAGGAAAAAGAGGGTGGTTTCTCGGCCTCCCTCGTCTGGGATACAGGTGCAGGAGGGCGACTTCTGCATCGAGGTGACGTCAGGGCTCTCCATGGCCGACAGCTTGCTGACTGATATGGAGAAGGCGGGGGGCCCAAGATTCCCTGAAGCAACATGAAGGCTTAAGTCGCGGCAATAGCTCAGGAAGCCGTCCAGGTTAGTAATCCCCTACAAAAATTTCAAGTGTTTTTATCTCGGTTTGGCTTCTGATGAAAATTGCTTGTGTTTTTCCTGCAGGTCCTTCAGTATTGCGCCCTCCTCGCCACTATAGAGGCCGAGGAGGTGGCCCTGGCAATGAAAAAGGCCGGGAGTCTTCCTCGCATGAAGAAGAGCTTCAGGCCAAGCTGAAGGAAGCGGAGGACAAGACGGCCTCCCTGGACCTGAGATTAGTAGCGGAGGGCCTGACGGTCATGAAGCTGAAGGAGTCCCACCGGCTCCTGACCGAATCAAACCGGTCTATTCAGGCCAAAATCGACAAGGTCAATGGACTCTATGACGCCGTGAGGAGGCAGAGAGACTCGTTGAAGGGATGCCCGAATGGCCCGCGAGGCGGCGAAGCGTGCCGAGGGCAGAAAAGCCCGTGGAGGAGTACAAGGCCTCTGACCAATTTTATATGGACCTTATCGACTCCGTGGTCGTCGGATGGAACAACGCTTACGACACTGTCAAAGAAGCAATGCCCGGTTTCGACGACCGGGAGTTTCGAACGAGGTATCCCCTGGCCGAAGTAGTGCCTCAAGGCGGAAGCGTCGAGCCGGCGGGAGGAGGCGATGCGGCGGGTGGAAGCGCCAAGCAGGAGACCGCAACCAAAGCTCTTGGCGGAAGCGCCGAACAGAGGGAAGTGGCGGCCAAGAAGGCATCTTAAGGCTGCCGTCCTTCCTGTTTTATGTTCCTCTTTTTTGTTATTATATTTTTGTAAGCCTCCGGGCATCTTGTAAGACTGGGGAGCCTATAAAACCTTGTACATAACTCGGAATATCAATAAACTATTTTTAACCCGTCTATGATGTGTATAGCCGCAATGTTTTACTCTTGTATATTTCACAAGTGTGGATAGACCGGTGTCCCTTAGAGTCGAGGTGACGAGCGAACGCGAAATACGAACACCGAGCGTAAAAAGACCAGCGTCCCTCCTCACCCCGGAGTCGAGGTGACGCGAGAACGAGCGAACGCCAAGTATAAATAGACCGGCGTCCCTCCTCACCCCGGAGTCGAGGTGACGTGAGAACAAACGAGCGCCAAGTGTAAATAGACCGGCGTCCCTCCTCACCCCGGAGTTAAGGTGACGCGAGAACGAACAAGCGCTAAGTGTAAATAGACTGGTGTCCCTAGGATCGGGTGCGGCTCGGGTCCCTCGGAACAAGCGAATTCGATCTTTATTCACTTGGGTCCTGACAGGAGTTTGTTCACTTTACGATCGCGCACCGGATAGGGGTCGATCTACAAACTTTGACGTAGATAAGCCGACCAGGAAACTACTCGGCCGTAGATGAGTCGAGCAGGAAACTATCCAGCCGCCTCGTGACAATGGCTTTAGATCCACAGCGAGCCGGGTAGGAAACTGCCCGCCATGGATAAGCCGAGTAGGAAACTACTCGGCCGTCTCGTGGCGAGGGCTTTAGATCCGCAGCGTAGCCGGGCAGGAAGCTGCCTTTCGTGGATGAGCCGAGCAGGAAATTACTCGACCGCGTCGTGATGAGGGCTTTTTATCCACAGTGTAGCCGGGCAGGAAGCTGCCAGCTGCGGATGAGCCGAACAGGAAACTACTCGGCCACCTCGTGGCGAGGGCCTTGGATCTACAGCGTAGCCGATTAGGAAGCTGCCCGCCGCGGATGAGCCGAGCAGAAAGCTGCCAGCGAAGGTTTCCATATCTACGCCTCCTTGATTCTCGGGATCTCGACGCCTATGGTGGGCACTTTGACATACCCGTGTCTTCTATGGATATGTCGTTCAATCTTTCCTGGCCCGTATGGGAGGGAGCGAGCCAATAAGCGGACGCCACATGGCCGTGCTTTATCGGAAAGATGCGATATTCCGTGATTTGCGCTGTAGCGTGGGAAGATCTCGATCGTTGGGAAGATTTTTGTTGAGGGTATATATAGTGAAGGCGTGGCCCCTCCTTAGGCACCCACGTTGATTTGCTTCTAACCATTTCGTCTCTTCTTGATGGCAGGCCGCGTGTACACCATCCGAGACATCGTATCTCAACACGTGTATTTCTACGAATTTGATCATTCCGAGACGATATATGAGACTGTGATAGGTCGTCTGGAGCGTCACCGTGGGCGTTTACTACCCCGCCAATCCTCTCTCCTGTAGGTGCTTATTTACACGATATGGAGATCTTTCCCGAGTCTTTACAAGGCCTTGTCCCCACAGGCACTAGAGGAGGCGGTCGACAAGATGCGCACGGCCCATGAGCTGGGTCTGATCTCGAAGAGTAGGCGAGATCGCTCAACAAATATTCTTCTCGACTGTTTCCAGCAGAGCTTGATTGCGGCATCATGTTCGGCGACGGGGGTCTCCGGCGGATCCGTCGCTTCTCGGGTCCACGAACATCGACAGAGGGACATCTCCAAGGAAGACCTGAGATCGCCATAGTGTCTTTATCTTTCATATGATGTGTTTTATTCATTATTACGTATCATTTAGACATGAGATAAAGCCCTAAGATTTTGCTTGACTACCAGGACGATGATGGAGATCATTCTAGTGGGGACTGGGTAGTCATAAGCACATCCTTAAATGTTTCTAATCGTAGGAGTATCAAGACTGGGCATCGATACTCCAGTTTAGACTAGCGTGAACGTTTCCTAAGCCGGTTGGAAGGTGATAGTTGATCCTGCAGCTATTAGTGTTTGATATCAAGGATTATATACATGTGCTTATTGGATGAGTTATACTGGACGGACTCACCGAGAACTCCTAGTTGGTAATATTCTAATGTTAGGTAGCAATTCTCTTGTAACATGGGTACATGATAGTCCCTAAGACCTGAGATCGCTATAGTGTCTCATGTGTGTTCCCATTATAGTTAGACTTCTATCCTACCATGGCTCAAAAAAGGTGTGCAAACAGGTTTTTGTTAGGTATAGTCCTGAAGCACGTGGAAGCAGAGCGGTCGAGAGGATTCGTCTCTCTCAGTATAGGTAGTTAATGTCGCGCTGTGCAGGACCTGACTACAACCATAAGTCGTTGGTCATCGCAGTGGAAATAAACTGATAAGTGTTATCAGTTGTATCAACGGTTGGTTATGAGTTCTCTGTCGCACGACTTATTGAGTTATTGGGATCTGACTGGTTCCAAACCGTAGACCCGATATGCAATACTCTTAGACGACGAGACCAGACTGTACGGTAATGTCACTGACAAATTTTGCAGGGTTCAGATGAGCTTACTCGTTGACCATCTATCGATCAATATATAAATAGCCGTTAGGTGCAGCTAGTACCGCTGACGTACTTGTGAGCTATGAATATGATCCTAATCTACTGCCAGCGTATTGTCGAATCTTTAAAGTCTCACACAGAGGTTTCCCGGCACATACAAAGAAATATAAGGCACGTATAGGGATACGTGCAGAAATTCGATTAAACACATGTATTTGATACACATATTTTAATCGAATGTTTATTGATATTATCCGATGTGTATATGATATGGCCGGATTATTAAGTCAAGTGTTGATTTAATAATTAAATATATATTTATATATTAATATATTTACATATTAACTTATATCATGCTCATTTTATTATTTTCTTCTCTTTAATAATATTTATATTTTATATAAATAATGTGACATGTATGATAATACATGTAAGATGGGAGTATAAGACTTATATGATAGAAATGAGAATGAGTCATGTTTTAAGATGATTGTAGAATTCATGAGGTGTTTTATTGATGACTCATTTTGTTATGACTCATTTTTTGTTTTCTTGTTCAAATTATTGAACCTTATCATCTTCTTCTTCATGTCATCTCCTCCATGGTTTCCTCTCTTAATTTTCTTCACGTGAGAAATGGAAAAGGAAAAGAGAAAAATTAAATGAGCTAATTATTCTATATCTCCTACCAATCGTTCTTAAAAAGTTTAATTAGTGGGTTGCTTTATTTTGATGAGATCAATTTGAAGCTAAAACTTGTGTTGGAGTTATCTCAAGGTGGATCATTTTCGGCAAGGAGATCATCGAGCAAACTTGTTCCGGGCTTTGTAGAGACTGACCGGAGTCCAAGGAGAGATGGCTAACACGCTACAAAGGTAGTAGTCCACCAACTCTAGTTTTTTAGTTTACTAGTTTAGTTGCAAGTTTAGCCTTTTGGTTTGATTCTTGGTTTGGGTTTGCTATTACTCTCTAGATTTTTTAAATTACCGCTTCCGCCGTGTTTTAAACCTTACTAGAGAAGCCTAGCATCCTAACATTCTGAATTACACAACGCGTAATTATATTGGACCATGCACAAAGGCTTTCATAGTTGACAAGGAGTGGTTCAAGGTTGACCCGGCACAACTAAGCGATAATTCATTCAATTCGAACACCACAGTTCCTGTGGTGCTTGATTGGGTGATTTTGTATGATGGCTCCTGTGGCCCAGCGGCAAAGAATCTAACCACTTTTGCATGTCACAGCGAAAACAGCTATTGCTCTGATGTGGCAACTGGTATGGGGTATATCTGCAATTGCTTGTGGGGATATGAAGGCAATCTGTACATCTCTGATGGATGCAGAGGTAACTGTTTCGTGCCTCATTTTTTTGCGCAAACTGCATGTTTTCTGTATTAATAATTTTAGGTTCTTGGGGATGTCAGATATCAATGAACGTGAGGGAGATAAACATCTTTGCATGTACGCGGAGTGCTTAAACACTAACAGTAGATATTCATGCATCTGTCGTCAAGGGGCAAACATGAACTTATGACTGTCCCTTTCAGATACCTCCAAAGCCTATAGGTCAATTATCTCTTCTATTATTCAATTTTTCACAATTTATTTTAAGGACATGAAAAACCTAATTGTCCCTTCAACTGCAGATGCAGGTATTATTATCTCCATTGCTGGAGGAGTTGGATTAGGCCTTTTGATTCTATTTACTGCCAGTTATCTGCTTTACAGAAAAACAAAACAAATCAGCATTCAGAAACACAAAGAGAAATGTTTCTGTCACAATCATGGATTGTTGCTACAACAGCTGCTTGCTTCTTTTGAAGATGACGTGGAGAGGACCAAAATCTTTATATTAGAGAATCTAATAAAGGCAACCAACAATTTTGATTTCACAAGAATTCTTGGACGTGGAGGCCATGGAACGGTGTATAAAGGCATTTTATCAGATCGATGGGGTGTTGCAATTAAGAAATCCAAAATAGTAGTTCAGAGTGAAATCCAGCAATTTATAAATGAGGTTGCAATTTTGTCTCAAGTTAACCAAAGAGATATCGTAAAGCTTTTTGGGTGTTGCCTTGAGGCTGAAGTTCCTTTACTAGTTTATGAGTTTGTTGCTGGAGGCACCCTTTCTGATCATCTACATATTACAGGCAATCATATTTCTTCGTTGTCTTATAAAGCTCGGTTAAGGATAGCAACAGAGGTTGCCGGAGCACTTGCCTACTTACATTCTTCCGCCTCTATATCTATTTCCATAGAGATGTCAAGTCCTCCAACATGCTGCTTGATCAAAATAACACAGCAAAAGTATCTGATTTTGGAGCTTTCAGATCCATTCCTTCAGACAAGACTCGTATAACTACTATGGTTCAAAGAACATTTGGATACTTAGATCCTGAATACCAGCATACAGGACAACTAACCGAGAAAAGTGATATCTACATGGCTTTGGGGTAATTCTTGTGGAGTTGTTAACGGGAGAAAGAGCGATCTCTCACAGTCTACTCCAGCAGGAGAAAAACCTTGCTATGCATTTTATTTGGTCATTGAAGGAGAACGGTCTATTTCAAATTCTCGATGCTCGAGTTACAGAGGAGGGGAGTAAGGAGGAGTTAGAAGCGATTGTCACTCTTACAGAAATGTGCTTAAGGCTAAAAGGAGAAGAAAGGCCAATGATGAAGAAGGTTGAGCAGAAGCTTCATACATTATGTAAAACCAAGACACAGAATAATGATTGGGGGACATCACAGCAACAAAGATTTGAAGAAACTGAGAGCTTTACAAACAGCACAATGGGCAGAAGGAGTATCAATGATGCAACGAGGTCGTATGGTTTGAAAAAGGAACTCATGATGTCACTAAATTACCCGAGATGATGTTTGCGAGCAAGCAAAGGGACTGGAAGTAGCACTAGTAATATATCTAAGTTGTATAGTCCGGAGAAAGAGTTCAGGGTCTCTAAGTAATTTAAACTGATGTTAGTCTAAATGCAATATGTACCAAGAGTTATGAAAAGTATTGGAAGCCTTGCCGCCTTCTTTTTGCTCTCTGAGTGAATGTATTAAAGAAGTAATAATTGAAGCCATCGTGTGCATTGACATGCTAACTGTTCTATGAATAATTAGGCGTGCATCCTTAAGTTTAATATACGGTTATATGAAAAAACAGTTGGCAGAACGATGCTTAATTTCTCCTAATCTTGATATTCTCTTTGTTCTTAAACACGAGGCATATAGGGGACCTGAAGCATAACTGATTAAGAAAAGAGTATCTAACACTACTGGAGTCTACAAAATTATTAAAAAGAGAAACTGTGTATTGGATAATTCAAGACCAAGTGTCAAGCAGAACCTACATAAATACGATCATTGCCATTGCAATATTTGTTGTGTAAATCGTAGACTAACCCAAATTTACCTGACATGAGATATAACACGGGATAAAAAAAATTTAATGTTGTCAATTTTGTCACTGTGGTGTACCATTTCTGAAGAAAAATTAATAACTAACAAATGGATCCCCACATAAATCATTTAATTTATCTTTTATTTGTGTTTGTATGTTTGTGTGCGTGCATGCACACTGTTTGTGTTAATCCCCGTAACACCACAAAAATTTCTTGAACAAGGTTCCTAAACTAGCCGTGTATTTAGTTTACAGAAGTACATTATGTGCTTAACATTAACTAATTTATGAACAACTAACCTACCAAAATAAGTTACACCAACAAAGCCAGGGTATTATAAACTTCGAGCATGAAAAATTATGAATGGTGATAATATGCCTCTTGTAAATATTTGTCACCATTTACACAAATCTATATTGACATCTCTTCAAAATATACTCAGGCATCTATTTTCATCCAAATAAACTAAAGAAAATACAGTAGAAGCTATTGTAATTCCCTAAAAAATAATAAACGTACAAAATCTGTGAAACTTACAGGAGCTTCCAAGGAGTCAATCATCCTCTCCAGTAAGAATGATCAGATTTTTCCACGTCGATTATCTCTTCTCATAGATTCCTTTGCAAATTCTTGATAACTTCCTGATCATAGGCCTGCTTTAGCCTAGCACTCTCTCGAAATTGCCGGACCTCTCTCTCTATCATCCCCTTCTCATTTTGAAGCAGCGAAATCTTGGCCATCGCCTCATCGATAGCCGATGAAGCCGCTCTCCTCTCCTCTCCTCTCCTTCTCCAATTCAATTTCCACCAAAGCTCGAATCTTTCTCTCCTCCATTATCTCTTCCCTCAACTTTTTCACATCGTCTCCCTCATCTTCTTGATACCCATTGTGACCCATCTTCAAAGATTGTTTCTTGGAAACGAATCGGTCACCAGCATCGAATTTGGAGAGAGACTCAGTTCTTGAATTGGCCTGAATCCGCTTCAAATCACCAGGTTATTGATGGATGCTCCACACACTGAAGCTGAGGAAGAAGAGAGAGAATGGGAGTAATAGGTTGTAAATGGGAGAAAAGTGAAGGAAATCAAGAAACCCTAGCGCTAGATTCAAGTATTTTGAAATAGAAGAGAAGCAAATGAGAGAGAAGCCGAAACTCCACTTTGGTTCTGGTGTCACTTGAAGAACTCCTTCATCTTCAAGCTCAAAGCTTTCCAATTCATTGGCTCAAAAATAATTTAGTGAGAGAGAGACAACAAATGCAAACGAGAGCGAAAGAGTGCGAGCACCAAATTGATAAGGCAACTGAAATAAAAGGTGCCATGATCACAGATTTTAGGCTTTTTAGGGAAAATGTGAATAAATTCTATATTTCACCCCCAAACATTATGTTTTCACATATCAATACCTTTAAATCCTTTAAAATTCTTTAATTTTATGTTTGGTTGTGAGATTTGGATTTGTAGAATTCCTTTGTTTTTTCATGAGGGGCCACCACAAAACAAGAATCATCCTAAAAAGTTTGGAGAATCTGCAAGGATTTGACACTATTCATTATACTTTTAGAAGGGACCCGGATGCTTTATTTATTTAATAATCATCTCTTTATTTATTTCTTTCTAAAATCCTCAAATCCAAATCCTGCTTTCTTTTCGCCAACCAAACAAAAATTACAAGAATCTACAAATTCGATAATAGAAATCAAATACCAACCAAACAACAAATTACAAAAACCAGAAATTTTCCACCGTACTGTTTTGAAATCCAAATTTCATAATCTTGCAATCAAACGGCCCCTTAATATCATGGAGGCTGCGTGAGAGAATTTTAAACGATTTAAAGGTATTGATATGTGAAAACATAATTATTGGAGTGAAATATAGAAATATCAAATCCCCACAACCCACAACCCAAAAAAAAATTCAGCTTGTTTCAAAAAAATATCTGTTAAAAATCGTTTGTTGGTATGGGAGTACGTAAATACATAGAGACTATAGCTTAGTTGATACTAAGTATGTTATGTATATATCGTAAGATCCTTAAATTTAGCCAGACTTAATCATCAAAATTACCACTCAAGCTTTTATAATTAGGATTTATTTTATGCGAAATAAATAGGATATGGTGATATAGATGATGAAGATTATATATAAGCATGATCTAAGACAATTTAATGAAGGTTTTTGATATATATCTCTTTGACTATTATTAATAAGAATGATAAAGAACTACAAAGAAAAAAGGAAAGAATATTTTACTTTCCTTATGAATAGACATAAAAAAAAGGTTCATCTGCAACTTGAAACTTCAAGCTTTGAACAAATATCAAATGTTAAAGGGGTATATATAAATAATAAAGAATGCAGGGGGTATATGTAAAAGAATGGGATATTTTCATGAATTCGAAAAGTTTTTCCCAACACTGCATGTTTTCGTATAGATTAAGCACAACGCTATCATAAATAGAACAATTATCTATATTACTATATAATGCAAATGATATTGGTTAGAGTCCACGTTCTCCAATTTTTGAAAAACAAAGAAAAAATGAGAAAATTTATCAAATCTTAGAGTCTCCGCATCAGTAAAGAAAAAACAAAAATAATTAAACTTCTCCATTTTTTGAAAAACAAAGAAAAAAAACGACGTTTTAGAATTTGTGATAAAAAAAAACTTTCTGGAAATTAGTTTGAATTCCAAATTCAATCTGCATTATACTTAAATTCAAGACAAATTTTTTTTTTCTATAAGTTGTTTTAATCTTATCATTTTTAAAATTCTATTTTCATTTACTTATAACTACATTCTTTTACTGGTTGTCAAAAAAAAAACTAAATTCTTTTACTTAAATATGATAAATAACATATTACAATATCTTATAGAATACTCTTGATCTAAGTTACTAAAATGACAATTTTATTTACTTATTAACATTCAAAATGATTTTAAACCAATACTCCCTCATTTTATATCTTATAGAAGTAATTTGTTTTGGACTCCAGACACGGTAAAGTTATAATCATACATTCCACTTGCAAAAATGCTAGTGAGATTAATTTCAAGAAGGCTAGCGCATTAAGAGATTTGGAACCTATATCATATCTTAGTAAAACCTTAAACAGATAACATGAAGATGTGTGCATGCGAGGTTAATGTAACATCCAATTGGTTCATTCGATTTTTTAATTTTAATAAATTAATCAAACCGTTGAAGGGATGTCCTAATCTAGCGTAAAATAACAAGTATTTAGCACGTGCGGTGCATGTATTATCCGTATAAAGTATAGCATGAAAGCACGAAGCATACATTCTCTATATTTTTAAGGGAAGAGTCTTGCTAGTCGAATAAATAATTAAGATAAAATGGACAAGTCCATTGTATTCTTTTATTGAAGCACCAAAAAATTACTGAATTGTCCATTAGCATTACAGGACAGTACATTTCCGGCAAACAAAGTATTGGCTTGAACAGCCTTATTGCTAACAGAAGAAACAAGCAGTAGATGCATCACAAATCAGATTCACTCAGCTCTTCAAGCAGAAGAAGAAGCCAAGGAGTTGGCCACATCAATAACGAACCGATACCGCACGTCGCCTTTTTCGAGCCGCTCGAATGCCATGTTCACATAATCCATCGGGACCACCTCGACTTCTGCGGTTATGTTGTGCTTTCCTGCAAAATATATCATCTCCTGTGCATCTCTCATTCCGCCGATGTTACTTCCAGCAAGCATCCTACCCGCTATATCACATTGATAGGAAAAAAAATAATGAATTGAATTTAAAACAAGAAGAAACTCGAACCTGTTTTAGGATCCTAATTTTTTATGATTCACCTTGGATTAAGGAGAAAGCTGGCACTTCCAGGGGCTTTGTCGGAAGGCCTACAGTTATCATTTTTCCATGCATTTTAAGTAGGGAAAGCAATGGTGTGACAGGGTGGGAAGCGGAAACGGTATCTATGATACCATCCATAGTGCCCATGGCAGCCTATATAGCCAGAAGAAGATGTCAGCATATAAAATTAGGGCAAATTACACTACATGCCCTTAACTATCGCTGTTGTCGACTAAATATTGTCATAAAATTCTTAGTGCTGCATTTAAGGTCATTTTCATTGGGGAGGGAAGGCAAAGTTTAAGGGAGTTTACTGTAATCTACAGATGTAAGGGAGTTTACTGAAATTTCATTCTATTATCGCAGCTGATTCAATTCAAAGTTATTGACTTTAATAAAACTTGTGGTATTCATCTAAAAACTAGCTGACAGTCCATAGCATTTTAGTGAAATCTAGCCATTTTTATTTGCCGCATAAATGTTTCATCAAGGAACCATCATTACTACCTGCATTTGCTCCGGGTTACGACTAACCAAGAACAAGTCCGCTCCCAAAACTTCAACCGCCTCCTTCTCCTTACTCGGGGATGAACTAATCACTGTAACTTTCATTCCAAAAGCTTTACCAAACTTAACTGCCACATGTCCGAGCCCACCAAGCCCTACGACCCCTAAATGTTTCCCCGGCTCATTGAGCCCATAATACTTCATAGGACTATACACTGTAACCCCGGCACACAATAAAGGCGCGGCCTTGTCTAGGGCTAAATTTTCGGGCATTTTTACTGCAAAATGCTCATCGACAACTAAATTGTTTGAAAATCCACCATAGGTCACAGTTCCGTCTTTGTAGATGCCGTTGGATGTGGGTACGATTTTAGGACAGTAGTTTTCGAAACCCTGAGCACATCGGTCACAGGCGTTGCATGAGCCAACCATAAAGCCTACACCGATTTTGTCGCCGAGTTTGAATTTGCGTACGCTGGATCCTGCTTCGGTCACAATACCAACGATCTCATGCCTGCAAGAAATAGTTGAAGGACAGTGATAAAAATTAGGGTAGAGTTTACTAAACCACAAATTCGTTTCGCCATATCTCAGAAACCCCCAAAAATAACGGTGACATGTCATCATTATTAGTGACACATCACCGCCACATCAGCAAAAAATACAAAATTTCCCAAACTACCCTTGTCTTTCTTCTCCACCCTCACCCTAACTAATTTAGCGAAAACCCTAACCCTAGACTGCCGCCTTCGTCCGCCAATCCTTCCCACCGCCTCCCCTCCCCTCTCTCCTCCCCAACACCTCACGCCCCCTCCCCTCGCTCCTCACCAAACCCACCTCCTTCATCCTTAAACCACCACCAAACCAACCTCCGTCGACCTCAACACCACCACCATCAAACCCATCTCCTTCGACCTCACCACCACCACCAAACCCACCTCTCCCACCTCCTTCGACCTCAACACCACCATCAAATCCGCCTTCTTCGGCCTCAACACCACCACCATCAAACCCATCTCCTTCAACTTCAAGACCACCACCAAACCCATCTTACCCAACTCCTTTGACCACCCTCCTATCTCTCCTCGCCGCCGCCACCTCCTACTCACATCGCATCCTCAGACCACCCCCTCCTCTTCCCAATTCTAAGCAAATTTTTTGATGTTAATTAATTAATTTAATAATAAAATAAATATTATTAATTAATAATTTAATTAACTATGTTTATTTAAATGGGCAAAATAATCATTTTAATGACCATTTAACACCGTTAGCTAGTCACCGTTATCTTTGGGGGTTTCTGCGCCAATCAAACTTTTTAGGGACATGGCCAAATGAATTGGGGGGTTTAGTGAATTTTAGCCTGAAAATTAATGTTCCTATCATCTAGTGTACTGCATAAGGCTAACCACAGTAAACTGCCCTTAATTGTCATTGTTTTCGCTAAACTGCCAATTTAATTACATAAAACTCCCTAAAAATTAGATATGCAAGGATATTTTTTTTTAATTAAAAATTGTTGCAGGATAGGGAACTTCATGCAACAAAATGGAGAATTTTATTGTCGGATAAATTCAAATTCGTTCCTGAGTTTCCTAAAGTTCTTGAAAATTAAATGCATTTATAAATACAATAATTTAGTTCTTTAAGAACAAACATACCCTGGAACAACTGGATACATCGCATTTCCAAAATCATTCTTAATGAAGTGAAGATCGGTATGGCATATCCCGCAGTACAAAATCTTTAGTGTGACATCAGAATCCCTTGTAGCCCTACAAAATATATACAACACAGTCAAAATCAGAATGAGCACTATTAGTAACGGGTATACAATGATATGAACGCTCACATTTGGAAACTGGTAATCGATATACTTGATGACTGATAGTATGGCTACCTATGTGTGTATATTAGAGAGAGAATACATGAGGGAAAAGTTGCATATATATAGAAGGGAAAAGGGGCGCTGCCTTTTGTTCCGCAGCGCCTACGCTACAGACCGAACCGGTGGGGCCAGTGCTAGTGCCAAAATAAGTTTTCAATGGGACAGGATAGTGACTAAGCTAGCTTACATGCCAGTGCCAAAAAAAGTTTTCCTTTTTTCCCATCCCCATTCGTAACTTCTTCTATGGATAAGTTAAACATGTTTTAACATGACAGGACAGAGACTAAGCTAGCTTGATAATAATAGGGTTTTTTTGATATTGCCTCCTAGAAAATCAACCATTTTGAAAAACCTCACTCACATAGGACTATTTTTAAATAACCCGCTCGAAAAGTCTTCATCAACTAAATACACCACACCCGTAGTCTTCTGTTAAGTTAACCCTTAACTATGGTTAGTTAGAGAGGTAAAAAGTCCAAAATACCCCTCACCCTTCTCTCTCCTTTCTCTGCTCTATCACCTCTCTCTCTCCCCTCACCTCGATCTCCCGCCTCCCTCCTCGAATCCCCGCCGCCGCTTCCCTTCTTCTTCCTCTGCGCCACCTCCCTCCTCTCGCCTCCCCTGGCCATACCTCCCTCCTATGTGCCACCTCATCCCGACGTTGCTTACCTCCTCCTCCTCTGCACGCCCGCCTCCATGGTTAGATGAGAATGATGATGATGATGTTAGATCAGTCGGCGCAGTGGAATCTCGCCGTGGCGTCCAAAGGCCTCTCAACATCTGCTTTTTATGTTGTACTCTCGCGACGGACTACAACCCGCCGGATCAATCCACACGGGGCACCTTGGGGGTAAGCCTGCTGTAACATTTCAGAAAAATAAAATATTATTTTTGGGAATTTTTATAATTAAATAATAATTATTATGAATATTTTAATACCGATGAATTGGGAAAATTTGGAAAAATTATAGAAATTACTGAAATGAGAGTGCTTTATGTGATTCATGCAAATTACAAATTTTTATGATTAATTATACACTATTTTAATACTAATCGTGATTAAATATCGTTAATTTTGCATTAATCCGGTTTTGTGCACATGACATACACCATGTCACATTTTAACACTTGTTACATTTTCTTTCATGGTTTATTTCTTCATTCATGTATGGTTGTTGTTTTAATGAAAAGAAAACCAAAGAAAAGAAAAGAAAATGAATTTGAATTTGAATAAACAAATGGGTATGGGCATGAGAGAGAGAGGTGAGGGGTCATGGCATTTGTTTCATTCATCATCCTCATCATTTCTTCTCCTTCATTTCTCCATGGCTGCTGCCCTCCTCCCTCCACTACCTTAACACCTCACTTCATCATAAAAAACACACCAAAAGTCCATCCCCACTTCATTAAAAACATGCACAAGCTCACTAGATGCACTTTGGACCAAGAAAAGGTGGATTTTGAGCACTTGGGGCAACTCAAGAATTTTCTTGAATTGCCAAATGAGGCACTTTCATTGCCATTAGCATTGTATTTCATTCACTTTAGTATCCATATGTGTTTAGAACCGTTTTAATGTAGTTTTGATGGACTTTGAAATTCCTAGAAGAGGGTTGAGGAAGTCTTGAGTTGTGTTGGTGAACTTGAGCTTTATTGGTGATCTTAAACCCCCCTTAGTGCTATAAACCCAGACCAAACCAGAGCTAGAACCCAAACACAGAACTTTAGATATCGAATATCGGTTTGTGATTAAATAGAGGGTGCAACGAAATCTGGAGTGACCCGGGACTTTTACTAGGAAAGCAAACAAGACCACAAGCCTAGATGGACCACTACGGGGCCATCCTACCAATACGAACTCAATCCCTTCATGCCAAACCGAGGAGGCCAGATTCTTTGGGCTTGTGGCCGGCCACTTTGATGAATTGGGTGCCCAGGTTGCTTCTGTAGTTCATAGGACCCCTATACATCACCCTAGTACTGTTTGTTTAACTAAAATTCACCTGAACTAAAATCTGGGACCAGTTTTCATGGGTTGCTGCTTTGTTTTATAACTTTCCATGACTTAAAGTTTTGGTATTTGTGTTTGATATCTGTCACTTGACGTTTGTACGTCTATATCGAATGTTATTTGGTTCATTTGCGTGAGCAGACCATAGGTTTTAACCTATGAGTGTTTCGTGTGTCGTTTCGATTGCGAATTGGATTTTAATGCGATACGATATGTTATAATATATAGGTACCCTCGCGAAGATTTCGAGACGACAAGCAAGCGCGTGGCGACATCGGCATCGACAAGCGAAAATCAAGATGAGTAGATATATATCTACGGGGGAAGTCGGGTGGATGGCGTATAGCACCCCCGCAGTTCGTAGCGTAGTATATGATATATATATGATTATATTATATGTGAAACATGGATAGTTAGTAAGTATGATTTAGGAGTTCATAGGTTAAATTTTAGTGTAATTGATTGATAGCGTCGTTAGTTAGTTTCAGTCGCGAACCCTAGAATAAGGTTTACACCCACACGCATACACACATGCATTCATTTTATTACTTGTGCGTATATGAGGATATGTCTATATATATATATATATACACACATAAGTATGGGACTATGTGTGTGTGTGTATATACGTGTACATATACATGGATGATGAGGATAGTATATGGTATTTGGAGATGAGTCGATGAGATTGGGCATGGTGCCACGAGATCGGTGATATGACGTGATTCGTATTATGAGATACGACACGATATTTTAGCGGGTCCTTGGGCGATGTGTTCATACACACGCATACATATATATAGATTGTATCAGTATTGTACTAGACTTAGATCAGTACCCCAGTTCACGATATGTGATGATAAAGATACTAGAGAAATAATGAGATAATATGATATTTGACCCGTACCCAGATTTGGGATACCGTATGATGGATTTACCATACGGGCAATATTGATGATAGATCCGTACTCTTGACTCGAGAATGTCATATTATATAATAATTATTATGAATATTTTAATATGGCGGTATAATTAAATACCGATGAATTGACAAAATTTGGAAAAATTATAGAAATTACTGAAATGAGAGTGCTTTATGTGATTCATGCAAATTACAAATTTTTATGATTAATTATACACTATTTTAATGCTAATCGCGATTAAATATCGTTAATTTTGCATTAATCCGGTTTTGTGCACATGACATACACCATGTCACATTTTAACACTTGTTACATTTTCTTTCATGGTTTATTTCTTC
This sequence comes from Agapanthus africanus, assembly GCA_030015575.1. Taxonomy (NCBI): domain Eukaryota; kingdom Viridiplantae; phylum Streptophyta; class Magnoliopsida; order Asparagales; family Amaryllidaceae; genus Agapanthus; species Agapanthus africanus. The sequence continues at coordinate 533,710,786 of JASDDO010000016.1, forward strand.
ATTCATGTATGGTTGTTGTTTTAATGAAAAGAAAACCAGAGAAAAGAAAAGAAAATGAATTTGAATTTGAATAAACAAATGGGTATGGGCATGAGAGAGAGAGGTGAGGGGTCATGGCATTTGTTTCATTCATCATCCTCATCATTTCTTCTCCTTCATTTCTCCATGGCTGCTGCCCTCCTCCCTCCACTACCTCAACACCTCACTTCATCATAAAAAACACACCAAAAGTCCATCCCCACTTCATTAAAAACATGCACAAGCTCACTAGATGCACTTTGGACCAAGAAAAGGTGGATTTTGAGCACTTGGGGCAACTCAAGAATTTTCTTGAATTGCCAAATGAGGCACTTTCATTGCCATTAGCATTGTATTTCATTCACTTTAGTATCCATATGTGTTTAGAACCGTTTTAGTGTAGTTTTGATGGACTTTGAAATTCCTAGAAGAGGGTTGAGGAAGTCTTGAGTTGTGTTGGTGAACTTGAGCTTTATTGGTGATCTTAAACCCCCCTTAGTGCTATAAACCCAGACCAAACCAGAGCTAGAACCCAAACACAGAACTTTAGATATCGAATATCGGTTTGTGATTAAATAGAGGGTGCAACGAAATCTGGAGTGACCCGGGACTTTTACTAGGGAAGCAAACAAGACCACAAGCCTAGATGGACCACTATGAGGCCATCCTACCAATACGAACTCAATCCCTTCATGCCAAACCGAGGAGGCCGGATTCTTTGGCTTGTGGCCGGCCACTTTGATGAATTGGGTGCCCAGGTTGCTTCTGTAGTTCATAGGACCCCTATACATCACCCTAGTACTGTTTGTTTAACTAAAATTCACCTGAACTAAAATCTGGGACCAGTTTTCATGGGTTGCTGCTTTGTTTTATAACTTTCCATGACTTAAAGTTTTGGTATTTGTGTTTGATATCTGTCACTTGACGTTTGTACGTCTATATCGAATGTTATTTGGTTTATTTGCGTGAGCAGACCATAGGTTTTAACCTATGAGTGTTTCGTGTGTCGTTTCGATTGCGAATTGGATTTTAATGCGATACGATATGTTATAATATATAGGTACCCTCGCGAAGACTTCGAGACGACAAGCAAGCGCGTGGCGACATCGGCATCGACAAGCGAAGATCAAGATGGGTAGATATATATCTACCGGGGAAGTCGGGTGGATGGCATATAGCACCCCTGCAGTTCGTAGCGTAGTATATGATATATATATGATTATATTATATGTGAAACATGGATAGTTAGTAAGTATGATTTAGGAGTTCATAGATTAAATTTTAATGTAATTGATTGATAGCGTCGTTAGTTAGTTTCAGTCGCGAACCCTAGAATAAGGTTTACACCCACACGCATACACACATGCATTCATTTTATTACTTGTGCGTATATGAGAATATGTATATATATATATATACACATAGGTATGGGACTATGTGTGTGTGTGTATATACGTGTACATATACATGGATGATGATGATAGTATATGGTATTTGGAGATGAGTCGATGAGATTGGGTATGGTGCCACGAGATCGGTGATATGACGTGATTCGTATTATGAGATACGACACGATATTTTAGCGGGTCCTTGGGCGATGTGTTCAAACACACGCATACATATATATATATTGTATCAGTATTGTACTAGACTTAGATCAGTACCCCAGTTCACGATATGTGATGATAAAGATACCAGAGGAATAATGAGATAATATGATATTTGACCTGTACCCAGATTTAGGATGCCGTATGATGGATTTACCGTACGGGCAATATTGATGATAGGTCCGTACTCTTGACTCGAGAATGTCATATTATATAATAATTATTATGAATATTTTAATATGGCGGTATAATTAAATATCGATGAATTGGGAAAATTTGGAAAAATTATAGAAATTACTGAAATGAGAGTGCTTTATGTGATTCATGCAAATTACAAATTTTTATGATTAATTATACACTATTTTAATGCTAATCGCGATTAAATATCGCTAATTTTGCATTAATCCGGTTTTGTGCACATGACATACACCATGTCACATGTTAACACTTGTTACATTTTCTTTCATGGTTTATTTCTTCATTCATGTATGGTTGTTGTTTTATTGAAAAGAAAACCAAAGAAAAGAAAAGAAAATGAATTTGAATTTGAATAAACAAATGGGTATGGGCATGAGAGAGAGAGGTGAGGGGTCATGGCATTTGTTTCATTCATCATCCTCATCATTTCTTCTCCTTCATTTCTCCATGGCTGCTGCCCTCCTCCCTCCACTACCTCAACACCTCACTTCATCATAAAAAACACACCAAAAGTCCATCCCCACTTCATTAAAAACATGCACAAGCTCACTAGATACACTTTGGACCAAGAAAAGGTGGATTTTGAGCACTTGGGGCAACTCAAGAATTTTCTTGAATTGCCAAATGAGGCACTTTCATTGCCATTAGCATTGTATTTCATTCACTTTAGTATCCATATGTGTTTAGAACCGTTTTAGTGTAGTTTTGATGGACTTTGAAATTCCTAGAAGAGGGTTGAGGAAGTCTTGAGTTGTGTTGGTGAACTTGAGCTTTATTGGTGATCTTAAACCCCCCTTAGTGCTATAAACCCAGACCAAACCAGAGCTAGAACCCAAACACAGAACTTTAGATATCGAATATCGGTTTGTGATTAAATAGAGGGTGCAACGAAATCTGGAGTGACCCGGGACTTTTACTAGGAAAGCAAACAAGACCACAAGCCTAGATGGACCACTACGAGGCCATCCTACCAATACGAACTCAATCCCTTCATGCCAAACCGAGGAGGCCGGATTCTTTGGGCTTGTGGCCGGCCACTTTGATGAATTGGGTGCCCAGGTTGCTTCTGTAGTTCATAGGACCCCTATACATCACCCTAGTACTGTTTGTTTAACTAAAATTCACCTGAACTAAAATCTGGGACCAGTTTTCATGGGTTGCTGCTTTGTTTTATAACTTTCCATGACTTAAAGTTTTGGTATTTGTGTTTGATATCTGTCACTTGACGTTTGTACGTCTATATCGAATGTTATTTGGTTCATTTGCGTGAGCAGACCATATGTTTTAACCTATGAGTGTTTCGTGTGTCGTTTCGATTGCGAATTGGATTTTAATGCGATACGATATGTTATAATATATAGGTACCCTCGCGAAGACTTCGAGACGACAAGCAAGCGCGTGGCGACATCGGCATCGACAAGCGAAGATCAAGATGAGTATATATATATCTACGGGGGAAGTCGGGTGGATGGCATATAGCATCCCCGCAGTTCGTAGCGTAGTATATGATATATATATGATTATATTATATGTGAAACATGGATAGTTAGTAAGTATGATTTAGGAGTTCATAGGTTAAATTTTAGTGTAATTGATTGATAGCGTCGTTAGTTAGTTTCAGTCGCGAACCCTAGAATAAGGTTTACACCCACACGCATACACACATGCATTCATTTTATTACTTGTGCGTATATGAGGATATGTGTATATATATATATATACACATAGGTATGGGACTGTGTGTGTATATACGTGTACATATACATGGATGATGAGGATAGTATATGGTATTTGGAGATGAGTCGATGAGATTGGGCATGGTGCCATGAGATCGGTGATATGACGTGATTCGTATTATGAGATACGACACGATATTTTAGCGGGTCCTTGGGCGATGTGTTCATACACACGCATACATATATATAGATTGTATCAGTATTGTACTAGACTTAGATCAGTACCCCAGTTCACGATATGTGATGATAAAGATACCAGAGGAATAATGAGATAATATGATATTTGACCCATACCCAGATTTGGGATGCTGTATGATGGATTTACCGTACGGGCAATATTGATGATAGATCCGTACTCTTGACTCGAGAATGTCATATTATATAGTGTATCGTATGGGATACTATTGAGGCAGGATCACCGACTATTATATATATATATATATATATATATATATATATATCGACTCAGACTTAGGTGTTTTCCTTACCCTTTTCGATTAGTCTGTTAGTTTAGTCCTGTAGTTACTTGTAAATGTTAGACTAAATTCGATTCATACCTATTTCAAAACTAATGAATCGTGAGTATTTTAAAGACATGCCAAGGGATTCTACGGATATTTCAAAAGATGTACCTTTTCTTAAAAACACCGTAGCTCTATTTTCTAAACACCACGATTCGTGTTATTTCAAATGGCAAAACTGTATTGATTCATATACATTAATGTTTATATTCGTACATGTTGCGTTATTATTCATGTTCTGCATATTCTTGCTGCTCGCATCACATTGCATGCTTATTTTGTGTTTCATTAGTTGTTATTAATATCATGCTGTCAGGACACCAGCACCATTACCGATGATGAGTATGCTCCACGTACACTTGCTTGCCGGCTCACACACATCATCATCGGTAATTGCCATGTCACGTACACATTAGAAAATACTACTCCATTAGTATAAATTGTTAGCTGATAATTTCGACATGGTACTAGTGAGCTTGTTTTTATATGATAGCTTAGACATTGCATTTATTATTGTGATATCTCATGCATATTTATATATTCATTTGTCATGCATTATATTACGGGCCAGTCCGGATTGCCAGAGCCCAGCATTCATTATTATTGATTCTTCATTTTGGATTTCGGAGTTTTCCATGGGATTTCTGGATTTGGAGAAACCGTAAGATTTATAAATTCATTATCATTTTTAAAAGATAAAAAGTGTGGTTTTCTTATGATATGATATGAGATATGTCCACCATGAGTTTTTTCGGCCCTTGAGCGATATCATACATCCGATTCGAGGAGGAGGAACCGTCTGTGGGTGCATGGTGGACCCGATGCGGTACCCCGGGGCCAGAAGGTCGCAGATGATGGCGTTGAGCCTGTGACAGGGGAGCACTACTGACCGGTGATTTTATTGTGACTTGACGGATATCCGGAGGATACCGATCGGAGTATGGGCTAGTCTGGATAGCCGGAGCCCTGGATACGGAGATTTGATTATAGGGACCAGTCCGGATAGCCGGAGTCCCGGATATTGAGATATTGAGATTTTGTGTCAATACTAGACACTGATTTCTGTTGATTTCATTGATGATGTTTCGATTTATATACAGATATCTCAGTGAGATATGAAAACAGTTTTCTCATTTACATGTATTATGTTTTCATTATATTGTATCCATACCTCATACATATGATATGTTGCTACCTGATGCACTGACACGAGCACATAGTATTACACTTTTGTATAGATATTTACCCTGGCCACCTTAGCACGCTTCAGGCTTTATCATTTGAGGATTTATATATTATGATCGTATTTGACCTAGGATTGAGTCATACATACGATTTCTGCTCTGTGATGTTTTCTACTCACGAGTTGGCAACTCACCCCCGTTGTGCCACAGTTCTTGCAGGTTTTGCCGTACAAGTTTCGTTGCGGCTTTGCTGGCACACTGCTCATTTCGGGTGATTGCTTTGGTAGGTGGGTTCACTCACATTGTGACCACCCTTATACTATATTTACATCGTTGTATCTAGAAACACCATCAACCAGACTTGTATATTTTATAACCTTAGAGACCAGTTGTATATTATTTCGACTGTAGAGTCGCGCTTGTATTATTATGGGTTTTTCTTGATATTTTGAGTTTCCTTTTTGAGTTTTGATCCTCGCCCTTGGCGTTGTATATTATATTGCTTGCGTGGTTGTGACCGTCAATTGACGAAGAGCTAGCTCCCGTTTGGGGATGCCTTTTTATATATTATGCATGTTGTACCCGTTTGGAGCCAGTGTTTACAAAGGAAACTCTGCCTAAATTTTCAGAAAAGATTTGTGACTTTAAAAACGCATTTTGGCTTATTTTAACAAAACTCTTTCTTTAAAAATGGTTTAGATTTCTGGGATTTTTGGCTTACTTGAATTAGATGGAGTCCTATAGACTTTATATGATTCAAGGACCAGTCACGTGTCATTTCGGGTCATGACACCTGCGCTTTGCCACTACTGTCATACAGTGGAACCCCCATGGGTCGGCAATTCTGCCTAATAGCTCTGATACCATATAGAATAGGTTGTGCTCGCGCCACGACACCCGCAGCCAAGGCGAAACGAAAAACAATCAAAATTATGCAAGCACAACCAACACAACACCCAAAATACATCCATACAAGTAAACTAGCAAAACCAAGAGAGCTAACTACAAGTTTTCGAGCATACAACCTTTGTAGTGTCCACCCAAACATGGAAGACCCCTCCAAGCTCCGTAGGCCGTCGGGAACGAGCTTGAGAGACGATCGCCCTTACCGAAGATGATCCATTTGAGAGAAACCGATTCAAGCTCCAATTTCGCTCCAAAACGAACTTTGAAGAAGCAACTGACACTCTAGAATTGCTAGGAATAAAGTGTGAGGGATGTAGCAATTATCACAAACTTTTCTCTCTAATTTTTCAAACTCAAGAGAGCTAATCTCAAGAGAGAAGGAGGAGATACGAGGAGAGAGTTGTCTTACGCATGTGAGAATGGGAGTCAAGAATCAAGCATGGAAGAATAGTTTGATAAAAGAATTTTCAATAAAAAATTCCATACCCATTCCTCACCCATACTCTCTACCATGCTCTCTTAACACCTCACCCTCCACCCCATTTTGCATTTTCTAAAAAGAAAATACCCTAAATGATGTGTCCTCCTTCTAGATATATTCTGTATAAATACGGAATACAACCACGGTATATGTATTGTCTACATATACGCGTATCCGGATAAAAATACGAATAGCCAAGCGAGAGAAAATGAATAATGGACATAATACTAGAATATATATATATATATATATATATATATATATTATTAAATCAATACTTGATTGAATAATCCAGCTTAATTCTAAGCCGGCCAGTATTATCAAATGTCCGATTAAACTCCATGTAATCAGTACACGTATTTAATCGGACCCCTGCACGTATCAACATATGACATCTATATCATATCGTCTAAACCGGGAAAACTCTTTGTGTGAGACTCTAAAAACCCGACAATATGCTAGCAGTGTGTTACTGGATAAAATTCATAACTACAAGCACGTCAGCAGCACTAGCTGTACATAACGGCTATCTAGGTATATATCAAAAGGGAGGTCGACAATCCGTTCGTACCCTACTGAGCCTGTAAGCGACAATCTCCATACAGTCCGGTCTTTTCATCCAAGAGTGTCGCATACCGGGTATAAGGGTGGATAACGTCAGACCCCTAATAACTCGACAAGTCGTGTCGGTGTCAGGCTTATGACCAACCGAGAAACTATTGATCTTCTATCAGTAAATTTCATCCGTCATAATCAGGGACTTATGGTGATAGCCAACCGAACACAGCGCGACATCGACTTCCTATATCGGGAAAGACGAATCCTTTCTGATCGCTCACTATCTTCATGTGGCTCAAGACCGTACCCAACTAAAACCTGTTTGTACGACTCTTTTGAGTCGTGGTAGGATAATAATCTAAGCACAGTGGGAACTCTCACGAGACAAATGATGATCTCAGGTCTAAAGACTACCATTTACTCATATCACCAAAGAACTGTTATCTGACAATAGGAATAATACCATCCAGAAGTTCTCGACGAGTCAGTTCGGTGTACTCATCTCCAGTGAGCACCTGTATACAATCTTAAGTGCCAAAACACCAATGGCTTGTGAGACAGCTCACCGCCCCTCGTCGGGATCTAGAAAGTATACACTAGTTTACTCCGGAATATCGATACCCAGTCTCGATACTTCCACGACTAGGAACATTTAAGGATGTACTTATGGACTACGCAATTCCCACGTATATGATCGCCATCATAATGCCGGTAGTCAAGCAAGAATCCAATAGGCTTTATTATTATGTATCTGCGAGACGTAATAGCAAGTAAAATGCATACACATAATGATAAAGACAAACCAGATATCATGCTATCATCTCGAGTAAGATTGTTCTATCCGTATAGGTCCTTCCTCAATTACCATAATTGTCGACCCACAATTACAATAATTTCCTTAAAAGCACTATATTCAACAGATGATAATGAGGGGGGTGGGGGACGGTGGAAGGTAGGGGCATGCTTCTCTCACCTCTCTCTCTTCTCTTCTCTCATTCTTCTTTTTCTTCCCTTCTCTCTCCTCGTCATCATTGGCGTCGCCCCTGCCCTGACCCCGGTGGCCCTACCTCTCCCCTCCACCAGCCGCCGTTGCTGCCCCTCACCATCACCCTCTGGCCCCTCACTGTCGCCCCCTCGTCATCATCATCTTCCCTTATCATCATCATCATCATCCCTCATTCTCCACCTTCTCATCATGTCCGGTGATACTCTCCTTACCGTCGACCTCCTCCCTCCACCCACCGCCACCCTTCACCATCACCATCACCTTCCGGCCTTTCACCATCGACATCATTTCCATCACCCTCCTTCACCATCACCCTTGCCATCATCACCATTACCCTCCCTCACCCTCCACCTCGCCATCACTGCCACCCCCACCCTAACCATGATGCTATAAATTAAGTTTCCTTATTCCCATTAGAAAATAAACTGTCTCACCATTTTCTTTTATTTTTTCACTTATTTTTCTTCGTTATTGCAAGTGTCGTCCAGAGCTATATGGTATGATACTTTAAAGTTGCATCTCAGCTGTGATGTCAATTCTATTTTTAAAGAGGGAGGAAGAGAGAGAGGAGGGAAGGAGTGTGTAGTGTTGATGATAGTGGCGGGTGGTGGTGATGGTGGTAGGTGGGTGGTGGTTGTGCTGGGTATTGATGGTGGTGGTGAGTTAAGGTGATAATGATGGTGAAGAAGAGGATGAAGATGAGGGATGAGAGCAGGCTGAGGGAGGCGGCGGCGGCCGATGAGGATACAAGAGGGGCGTCAGCGAGGAGGGAGATGGGAGGCTAAGGGAGGAGAGGAGGCTGATGGAGGCGGCGACGGTCGATGAGGATGCGAGAGAAGGCGGTGGAGAAGATGGGGTATTTCAGTCTTTACTCCCTTAACGACAGTTTTAGACGGTCAAAAAATGTTGATTAACTCAAAACGACCGGAATGAGGGTTTTAGTTGGGTTAAGATTTTCGAATGAGTTATGGACAATTAGTCAAATGTCAGTGGTTTTTTTTTAAATATTCAATTTTCGAGGGAGCAATATCAAAAAACCCATAATATATAATGTAACACCCTAGTTCATTTATATCATATTTATTTGGGTTGTTTTACTCTTGTGAATATTTCTTGATTATTATTTATTTTTAGGTACGGATAGTGTATTTGGTATCTGTATTTGTATCCGACCCGACCCGCATGCTTGAAACCCCTTATGGATCTAGATTACGTCATATCCTTACTGGTACAGAGGATCCGTGCACACATATATGTTCAATATGCATGTATCATATTTGGCATCTGCATACATTTTAAATAATACAATTATAACCAAATATAATATTTTTAAATACTCAGCATGGCCTGCATCATATCCCATATCCTATGGCTACATCCTGACATCGTGTTCTTGTCCCGTTTAGTAAAATGAACTCGTTTGCATCGCTACGTGCATATTACGTGCATCCGTTCTTGGGTATGCATTTTCTTTAACTAGGCATTACATTATGGTTTTGGTTGATACGTATATTATTCGTATTTTAAAACTAGATTTTTAGACACAACCCAGGTATTCTTCGGAGTATATTTGATATTAGCTATAAATCCTAGTTAATATATTATAATATATTTAAAAAACCTAATCTAAAACTTCACCACATATATACGAATATATATATACATATAAATATAATATTTTTTTAAAACTAAATTTTATATTTCCTCACCTGCCAGATCTCTCTCTCCCCCTCTTATATAAATATACAATATATATTTTATAAACCCACAATATTTTTACACACCCCTCTCTCTTCCTCACCTCTCTCGCCTCCGCAAGAAAAACCACGTCCCAACCCTAGCCGCCTCGTCTTCATTCCCTCCCCATCTCCTCGCCCTCATCACCATCACCTCCACCTTCATCACCTCTCTCCATCACAACCCCGACGAACCCAACACCTGAGCTCCCACGCAGCCATTTCCTCCACCGCCGATCTGGTCGCCGTTCCCGTCATCCCGACATCACCACCGTCATCTTCTCCATCCCTAAGAACCCAACAAACAACTCCAAAACCCTGAGCCAACCCCAAGAAACCCTGCACACCCGAAACCCCACAACAGCACCTCTGCCACCGTCGGAAAACTTCACCATCGCCACCACCCTCGTCTCACCGCCCTCATCACCACCATCACCTACCTCCTCTCTTCTCCTTCATCCCGACGAGAACCTAAGAACCCCAGCAGCCCGAACCTCACCTGCAGCCCACACCCATTGCTCGCACCACCTCACCGCCGATCACCCACGACCTTGTCGTCGTCACCTTTCTCCTCTGTCCCAGGACTCCAGAGCCAAACACTACAAACCCCAGGCCTCTTCTTCTTCTCTTTTCTTTTCTTGATTCTTGGTTTTTCCGGTGATCGCCGGAGTCGCGCACGTCGCCGATAATTCGGACGACCTAGTCGTCATTCTCATCCAGCGTGGTCATGTCCTTGTGGAGCCTGGTTCAGTTCTGTATACATGTGGTTCGCATCGCGACATTCACCCGACGTCGAACGTGACGTACGCACCCCGTCGTGAGATCCGATCAGGCAAGTTTATCTTGCTACATGCTATGCTACTATATTTATATCCATATGAATAAAAATATTACATGTTTAATTATGCATCCCATGTTATAATTTTACCGTTTTCCGATACCCGTACATATCCATACTAACAATTGCATATATAATTACAAGCCGGAACACCATGATATCATTTCACTATTATATTATCATGACATGTTATCTAGATTGCATCATAAATAGTCATGGACGTATAACAGGTTATTACAGATAGATACATATGCATCCTGACATCAGCACTACTTACCGTGATCCCAATATCGTTTACAGTTTTACATTTGGAGTCCACTTAATACATATACACCACATGACATGTCCTGATACACTACTTGATTTGATACTTTGATCTTGTTACTAATGCCGGCAATCTTGATTTGCTGTCTTGATGGACGTAACATGTTGTCTACATAGACAGAACATGTACCTGCTTGATCCTGTGTTGGCATTAGTTCCATATTATCAATACCCGACTTGAATACATAACCTTGAGGGTAAGAGAAAATCATTAATGAAACCTGACTTGTAACTCGACAGTTCGATACTTATACTGATAAGTCTTTAAGGACTAGGCAAGCCCCGGGATGTGTCACGCCCCGCTTCCCGGTGTACGGGGAGGGGACGCGGAAAGGCCCGCTACGTATTTACTCAGAAGTAAACACGCTAAGCATATCTGAGCAATATAAAGTAATATGTACACAAGAGACGAGGATGTAAATAAACAACTTTTATTTATTAACAATTCTTTACAAGCACAACTGGAAATGTAAATACATGAAAAGAAAGCAATGCCTAAACAATGGCATAACAAAAATGAATAGTATGTACAAGTATCTAAAGCTCTGGGTTAAAGTCTAACTGCTCCAAATCTTTAGTGCTGGGCTCGATCTCAAATGAGTCTGAATCGCCTGACAACATTCCAAGAAAGAAGAAATGGAATGTCGCCAGCGAACAATCGCTCGGTAAGTCCCAAAGATGAGTAGAGATAGAATACAGAAAGAGAGTATAACTATTAATGTTTGATTATAATGTTAACGCAGTTGTTTGTAACTTGGTATAGAATATACCAGTGTATACGAGAGGAGTCCAATTTACACCGTGGACTTTGGTAACCCATAGTACAAGGCTCTGTCGAAAATACCACGGAACAACGGCATGGATGTAATTACTTCTTAAATGACCAACTCGCGCCACTTTTAACATGTTCCGTACAAGTCTACCCCTTTATAAACCCCATAATATTTATTGTATTGATTGTATTGTTTTGTTATATAGATTGATGACTTGCCAAAACCATGATATCAGTAAACGGAATGGATATAAATGGATAGTCATGTAAACAGAGTATATCCATAGTTCGGTTCAGTCGAAATAGACTGATATAGATTGAATTCTGGTATTCATGGATTCGTGTTGTATTGTAATTTATACCTGAATCATATTCAAGTCAGATTGATTATATTGAGACTCTGTCCGAGTCAGACACTTTGAAAAGAAATTAAAGTCCTGAATTAGTTTTGATGTTATCGGTAACTGCTGCACATGAACGACAGGATTTGTGTCTTTTTCCAAGACAATTACCGTGTTGATAACACCGTTGTTAAATTGTCTGCCTTAGATAGGCAAGCACCCACATTCTCCGGCTCCCCGAGGCCCAAGAGAATTGATCCAGCTTAAACCTATATTTACTAGAATCCTTATTGTAATTTAATATAACTTGAGGGGTTTTTATGTAAAAATAGTTTTGATATATTTTCAAAATACACATCAAGTATTTAATTATCGTCTTTAGGGTTTTCATAGATGTATATTTTATAAAAGTGAAATTTTCTAATGAGTAGAACCTAGTTTTCATTGTATATGGTATTTTAATGAAATATTGGAATTTGTATTGAATTGTAATGGTATTTTCATGAAATCGTGATTCCTTTGATTTAGAAAACATGGAATATTTATAATACATTTAAAATAGATCTTTTAATAATATTCATATATAAATTTATAAAAATAAATTTTATTTATTTTGTAGAAATCTTATTTTCTTAAAAATTGCATTAAAAATTCCATTGAGATCGAATGTCCCTTGCGGAGATCTGCATCTCGCTCTACTAGACCCGAGGACGTGCGATAACCCGCACCATCTCGATCGGGGTTCCCCCAAATGGGTTGTAGAGACACAATTGCAACGAATTAGATAACACACTTTTTAAAGAAAACGGTTTTGTAAGTTTAGGGTATTTAAATGTAATGTCGTATTTTGTCCCAAAAGGATATTTTACAAACCATCGTGCTATATCAAGGATGCGTGTTGTGATGAGGTGGGTCATTACCTCGTGAGTTATCTAAAGGGAATACAAGGAAATGCTGAATTATGTCAAAAGTAAAGTATATGGTATTTTACCGTAAAAATGAGATAAAAGCTGCATAATAGATTATTTTGACATGAAACTTGTTCTAATGTGTTTGTTAATGATTACTAAACAATCTATTAAAAGTTTGTAGGTTTGTTATTAAGAAAAATTAGATTTTTAAAGAAAATAGAATCGGAAGTCGAATAACTCCGCTTCCGACGAGTTTTGAAAAGTGAAACTTTTAGACTAGAGATTGAGAAGGGAAGAGAGGACTTACTGGCTATTGAGAAAGAAGATAGGTAAGGGAAGACTAGGGAAGCGCCGGGGCGTCGTTTCGTCTCCGGAATCTCCTCGGAACTTCGCCTTTTGCTAATTCCACTTGCACAACTTGAGACTTGAGAATTTTTGAGAGTTTTTGCAATGAAATTCTGAGTGAGGAGGGGTGAAATGGAGTGTGGTATTTATAGGGAAAATTAGTGTTTAGAGGGTTAAAGAATGCATTAAAAATATGCATTAAAATTGGATTAAAGATGATTTAATATTCTCTGAAAAATGAGCAGAATATAGGAGGGGGGGTCCAAGGGGTGTGGGGCAGAAAAATTGAAGCATTAGGTACGGGGGGACCCGGCGGTGCCAGTCCCAAACTCGTAGACGCCGATCTAACTCCGATGAGGAGGCTTTGGATTTGTGCCATGTGTCCCTCTCGCTTCATATACTCCAGTGCACATGTTTGTTTATTCTGTGTATCTTCATTTTACGTGCAGTGCACGTGTAAATCCTTGGGCTTCTAAAATATTAAAAGAAAAGGTAATAAAAAGATAATGTTGCTGGGGGATTCGATCACAGGGGCTACGTCATAGCAGTGCAAGGCTTTACCAATGAGCTACAAGTGTTTTTTGGCTATTCAAAAGCAAATCAAATTTATAACTTGTGCTCAACCTCAGGTATCCCTTTCTGTATTTTGAAAAAAAATTCTGTACAGAAAGTTTAGGGTTGTTACAGGATGATACTGCTGACATCATTCGTCTGTACATGTTACATGTTTACTGTCTAGCGACACGTCTCGGATTTAGCCAAGAGTCTTGACCGTGGCCCCGGACACGCACGGGATACTATTGAGTTACATCGACGATTCCATTAAATTGATTTCAAAATTTTTGAATAGATAACCCAGCAGTACAGTTTAGATTACCCATCGCACTTCACAGACATATACACACCTCACTGGTTATATTCATATTGTTGATCTGTATTCATGCATGTATATCTAGTTACATCTGGTTATTACTATTGTTTGATATTATGACGCACTGACGTCTGGGTTTTGCATGGCCCAGTTTCTCTATCTCTATCGCAGGCTGAACATGAGTACTTTAGCCGTCAAGCTGAGCAGTGAGGAATTGAGTTTAGTGATATTTAGTTTAGTTTCTTTCCGTAGCTTTTATTTCTTGATGTGAGCCCATATTGGGACGTATTTCTAGATGTTATTATTTATTGGATTTATCGTTTCCACCTATATATTTTCTTGACTCTTTATTCTGGCAAATGGATATGTATTAGATAGACTTTATTTTTTTACTGTTCTTGATATCCTATTGACAGTCGTAATGTGCCTGTGAAGGAATGATTCCTATTCATAAGTAGTATGATTGGCTCTGTCACGTGCCGTAGTTAGCGCAGGAAGTGGGACGTGACTTATAATGGTAAAATATACTATTGTACCATCCACTTTTACCTTTGATTGAGATAAAACCATGAACTTTCCTTCATGAACTTTCCAAAACCATTAACTTATTGCTTGTACCCCCTAAAATTTACATATTACATCAATAAGATGAGATGAGCTTGGTGTATGAAAATCTCCACAAAATCACAAAATCCAGTCCAATTCAGGCCCAAGACTTTTGTACCCTGATCTCTAACTCAATATAAGCAAGAGAGAGAGAGAGAGAGAGAGAGAGAGAGAGCAGCCAAATCAAAAGGCCTCTTTCAAGCTTCAACCACAATTCTTAGCTAAGCAAACAAATGCAAGTTAAAATTAAACAAGAAATTTTTAAAGAGAGAAGTATATTACCTCCTAGAAAAAGTGAAGGGAGAGAGAATTCCAGTGGCATCTCTTGCTGCCCACCCAAATGAACTCTGCACTGCTTCTGCTGCCATCTCTCTCTCTCTCTCTCCCTCTCCCCCTCTCTAAATCTTAACAAAGCCCCTTAATTGGTGATGTGTATATATATCTTACACTTAATAGCTTGTTGCTATTTTACATGGCTCACGTTTTTTCATAGAGATTCTTGGAATGATATATACCAGACAATTTGGAAATATCAAGTTTTAGTGGAGGACCGAACACGTGATAACGCTAACGCTGGATTGAATTTTTTGGGCTTAAATACACCAAACACCCCACATGTTGGGCCTAAAGCTGAAAAGCCCTCTCTATTGTTTGAAAATCTGGGCTTTGCTTCACCCGCTTAGCTTCCATTTTAAGGTTTTCATCCAAAAGTTGTGTGACTCAACAAAAATACCCCTGGAAAGAAAATAAAAAGATTGGTCCCTCTCCCGTATGCATGCATATCCCTCAACTGCAATCCCGCTCTAATCTGACCTCAGCCAGCTAACTTACTAATCAGTTTTCTCGGCCTTTGCCGGGAATAAAGGGTTTGTGCATCTCACTAGTTCCCCTGTTCTGCGTGGCATGGTCGGTCGAGAAATCGAAAGTAATGATCGAACGGGATGCTAGCATCTATCTTCGCCCTTCTCTTTCTCGGATCAATAAGCCGACGGAGCCAGTGAGCCCGCTAATAGTATCCCGAAAGAGGTACTCTTATCTTCAACAACTGGACCGGCATTCAATACAGGTCGAAACATATGGTTGCCCGGTTGGTTAAATGCTATTAATGAAAATAATAATTCACTCTTCTTAATAAGGAGATTTCCCGCTTACACCATTTCTTTGTGAATGCTCCGTTTTGCTTTTTGGCGTGCTTCTTCCGCTGGCAACCCGCTTTGGTGTAGCGAAGGTTTATTTCTTGCTCTCGCCTGGATAAGAGGAAGGGTGGGCGGTTGGTGGGATTTTTAGTATACTTTTCGTGAGTGTGGGTGTGAGGCAGGACTATCTGCCGCAAGTTCCTGTCTGGCGGGTTTATCTTATCCGGGGGTTGCTGTTCTGGGACATAAAATGCTTATTTTTACACAAGTTTTTGTTGTAGATCTCAATCCTTAGAAAAAGTGAGCCACCGGTTCAGGTACAAGATACTATCATTACCGCTTAAACAATTGGACATCCAGCCCGTAATCACAACGACCCAATTGCAAGAGCGGAGCTTTACCAACTGAGCTAATCTACCAACCTGACGATGCCAACTCCACCTGTCTAGTGACGTCAAGATCAGCATCCATATCGTTATTGTCGTCATCTTCTTTCTTGCATCATCTTCATCTCCACCCAGAGACAAAAAGTCTTAATGTCCGTAATCAACTCAACTCCATCCCACCCGCCCTTTAAGGTTTGAACTAGAGTCTGAATTAGAAGTTTGATATAGGTTTTGAATTGGATTTCAATTAAGATTTCAGTTAGAATCCTGATCACATTCTTCATTGAAACCCTACATCAAAATATTAATCAACTCCGTTTTTCATTTTGGAGAAGAAATGGATGCATTGTTTTTGCCGGGTTTGCCGGCGCGGCAAGGTATCCGAAAAGTACCGAACCACGTATGGGGATGCGGAAAACTGTTAAGTTTTGCAAGCCCGGATAACCAGACACGTCGGTGCTAAGATCAAGACGACGGGACCGTAGATCATGTCGAATCCACGGAAAAGAGAGAAACTCAATTTTTTATTAATTTTCAAGATAACCATTACAAGAGAGGCTTTATTTATAGCTAAATAGTAAGTAGATTTAAAGGCTAAGAAATAATTAGGAATAAAATCAATATTAATCCAATAAGTAAAAGATTCAAAAACAAATCAAAACCTAATAAATGTAAATCAAAGCAATCAATTATAATCTATCTAAATATGGAAATATACATAAATTCTATTTGATTGAAAAATCTAATTATGATCTGGCAAATCAATTATGATCTATCCAAATATAGATAAATTCTACTTGATTGAAAAAAATCCCTATAGCTGCTTGATCTCGGGCCGGTCGCTTTCCGGTCGGTCGCGCTCATACATGATGTACGCATCAAGGTGTGCTACATTATCCGGAGTGGGGTCGATGTCCTGGTGTGGTCGGATTGGGGGCTGGTTTGTAGGAGAGAACAACGCTAATTTTTTTTTCTTTCTTGTTTTGCATAGGCATTTTTGTCCTGCAGTAAAATTTTCGGATGGAAAACTTAACGACAGTTAAGTGAGATAGACAAAGTAGACGTTTTCAAACATTATGGGATTTCCGGGTTTTGGGCCAAATATGAAGGGGTTTATTGCATTTAAACTAATTTTCTATTAAATCTTATGTTGGGTCTTTTTAATATATACCGGTTTGCCCCCTTTTATATTTATATATACACCCTCTCTGATCTTTCTATTTGTTTTCCCCTCTCAAATCTTAAATGTTTCAAAAAGTCCCTTCATCCTGAGAGTGCATGTACACAAAGCCTATTAAATGTATCTAATAACTTTTAACTTAACCTTTTATTTTTGTTGGTAAACAAATATTGCTTATTTCTAACCTAAATTTCACATTTACCAGTCAAATCTTCATCCGAGGTCTTTATTTAAGCAAAATAATATGATACAGTGGATAATATGTATGATAAATTAGTATAAACTGAGACAATTTAATAAAGTTTAGATAAAATATATATTTTGTATATAATTACTAAAAATGGTTAAACAACTAAAGTTTGATATAATATTCATTTTCCAAATTTGTACTGCACACACTAGGTGAATTTACCACTGCAATTCCAAAAGGTGAAAGTTTGAGCAAATATCCATCAAAAATGTGTTATTCTTAACATCCATATAGATTTCAAGGGGCATACGCAAATACAAAGATTACACTATGAGAGAAACCGCTTTAGGTCATGGGGATGTGGTAAGGGTTCAAACCGTGACTAAAATTGAGTCATGGTCATAAACGATTTGGTCACGGTTTAAACCGTGACCAACTGCAAAATGTGGCGGGCCCACACCCACTCGTGATAAACCCCAATTTTCCCCCCAATTTTTCCCGATCGATCATTTCTCCCTCCCCAAAAAAAAAACTCTCGCCCTACGCCGTGAGATCGTCACTGCCCTTCGCCACCGATTGCCTCGTCAATCGACGCCCCTGGCCTCCTCGTCTGCTCACCGCCTTGAGCCACCGTCAACCGCTCGCTCACCGCCTCGAGCCACTGTTGATCGCTCGTCCAACGCCTCTGCCTGGAGCTTGCTCGCCCACTGATCCGCTCGTCGATTGCTCGCTCACCTCCTGGAGCTCGCTCACCGTGCGCATCGGTCGTCGCCACCGTGCCTGGAGCTCGCTCACCGCCTCTGCCTCTTTCATTAGCCGCATCAGGTAAGTTTTTTCCATTTTAATTTTAAATTTTCCCCAAATTTTATTCATGATTATTTTATTTTTATGTTAGGATTAAGACTTTGTGTATTGTTGCCCCAATTCATAAATTTTAGTTTCAATTTTTCCACAATTCCTAATTTTCTTTGTTTATGGTTAGGAGTTAGGTCAGGTTAGGATAAATTAGGGGTTAAGGGATTAGGGGGTTAGGATTAATTAAGATTAGCATTGGGGGTTAGGGTTATGAATAGGATCAGTGTTAGGGTTAATTAGCGTTAGGGTTAATTATTGTTAGGATTAAGTTTAGGGGTTAATTAGGATTGGGGATATGATTAGTGTTAGGGTTAGGGTTAATTAAGGTTAGGGTTATGAATAGGGTTAGGGTTAATTAGTGTTAGTGTTAATTAAGGTTAAGGTTAGGGAATAATTATGGTTAAGGATATGATTAGTGTTAGGATTATGGTTAATTTGGTTTTATAGTAAAAATTTTACTGTATGTGTGTATGTGTGGTTAGGGTTGAGTTGGGGTTGGGGTTTGCGTTAGGGTTAGGGTTTGGATTGGGATTGTGGTTAGGGTTTGGCATAGGGTTAGGGTTAGTGTTAGACATAGGAATTTAGTAAATTGGGTTTTATAGTAAAATTTTTACTGTATGTGTGCATACACACATATACATACACATACACACACAGACACACATGGTCTCTCTCTCTCTCTCACACACACACACACACACACACATGCAAACATGCAAACACATGCAAACAATGCCAAGTCATAATTCATCATCATTCTCCTTTACATTGAACTCCTGTCAAATCCTAAACCCTAACCCCGACCCTAAATCCAAAATCTTAATTAAACCCGATTAAGAAAACCATTAATTTTAAAAAACTTTACCATAAGCCAAAAAACACATTGAAATCGAAACATAAACGTAAAACCAGTTCAAATTAAATATTAAACTTGCGCGTATGATACTCGATAAAAAAATGAAATTTTCATATTATCGTCGTTAATCATATGTGAAAATCAAAACGCGACTTAGTTTTCGTTTATCGGTTAATATACGTGTGATATTCGTCGTGATATAAAACTACACGAATGTTGTTAAACACCGGACAATATCGTTCGGTTTCTAACAACCGCCGCGTAGTCTATATGACGAGAATTAATATTTAATCGTATGATAACCAATATATAGATTTGTCTCGTGTGGACAAGTTAGGAATGTATAAAGCAGACACCTGCATTCACTTATGTTTTTCATTTGTTTTGGGATATTTCGTCGGTACATTTCCGATGGTTTTCCGTGTACAACGATAGATTAGATGTACATTTCAATGTTATTTCACAGTATTGAAACGATTATCTATTCTATTACAGTGTACTCGGAGAACAGCGGGGAGGTGCTGCCGAAATTTTCTCGAAACGGATGAAAGCACACGTGAATGAGTGCATGCTTTATACATTTTTAATGGGATAGGTGCCTTACCCCTACAGCCGTTACCCTCGATATCCAATAAAGAACATTTAATATTATCATCTTTCTTGGAAGAAGAATCTAACTCTCGAACTTTGAGATTAGAATGAGAAAGTTCTCAATAGGAGTTGGAAGAGATTAGAAGGGGAAAGTTCTCAATAGGAGTTTGAGGAGAGCCCAATCCAATAACAATTGAATCCAAACTTAACGAAGTCGTTAATTAAACCTAACACTAACGTTTCTTATTATCCGTCTATCTCGTATTTGTCATGAAATTTTAATTCCATGACTCTTATCTATAGGAATCTTATTACGTTCCATTTTCTTCTAATATGGCATTCACGTACCTCCATGACAAGAGTTGAACGTACGTCAGCATTTTCTCGAGAGCCACTGATTTTTTCCTTAATGGTGTTTACTTTTTCAGCGATTTTGCCTACGCACATCTTGGGATACCGAAAGAGCACGAAATCGATTGTCTTTACTATAAGTGTATGAACATGCGATTGCAGAAGAGTTGGATGTTGAGTTACACATCATGAAAAACGGTTTCGTTAGAGATTACACTAAGTGGGATATTCATGAAGAAAGGACGATAGAGGCCAGTGCAAGAGACAGAAAATTAATTTATTGAAGCGGAAACTGAAGAGTAGTAAGGGATAGTAGAAGATGAGGAGGAAAAAGAGGAATGGCTGTTTGAAAAAGATGAAGCCGTCGAAGACGATGATGCTGTGTTCGTACCGGTCGATGACATGGATGGGCTTATAAATGCTGCTGGGCTTCCTTATGATACAGAAAGCACTGGACCTGCGTTATTGGAGAAGTACAAGGCTTTCTCGAGAATCCCTCTATATCCAAATTGCAAAGAGTTTTTGATATTATCCTTTTTCGTACGTCTCTTCCCAATCAAGTGCAAAAATAGATGGAGTGATCAGTCTTTCACCGATCTCCTAGTATTGCTGAAGGAAGGTTTTCCCGACGGAAATGAAGTGCCACCGAACTGGTACGAGACGCAAAAGATAATCACAAATATCGGCCTAAAGTGCGAGAATATACATGCATGCGAGAATGACCGTGTTTTATTTCGGAAAGAACACGTCGTACTCAAAAGCTGCCCAGTGTGCGGGAAAAACCGATTCAAGCTTAAGAAAGACTCTCGTTCGAGTGATGTGCCTATGAAGATTCTTCGACATTTTCCGTTAATATCGAAACTTCAATAGTTATTTATATGTGATGAGACGGCGTCCGAAATTCAGTGGTACCATAAAGCGCCCCGTGAAGAGGGAAAAATGAGTCATCTTAGAGATTCGATATCGTGGAAAGTTTTAGATGAAAAACATCTTTCGTTCAATGCAGATCTTCATAACATGAGGTTGGGGATTGCGAGCGATGGTTTCAGTCCGTTAGAGATGGTTCATGGCGAGAGTACTCATAGTACTTGGCCCGTTGTGGTGACTATATACAACCTATCGCTATGGAGGTCTATGACGCAGTTTTATTTTACGTTCGCACTTTTAATCGACGGTCCCTCGTTGTAACGACTCTAAAATCTTTGTACAGAAAAATTTCCTGTTAATACAGAAAAGAGTATTACAGCTTGAGTTTGAGTTATAAGTCACTTTTGTTAAATAAAAGCAAGAAATAACTTATAGCTCAATGGTAAAGCCTTTGCACTGCTGTGACTTAGCCCCTGTGTTCGATTCCCATCAGACACAATTATTTTTTCTTATTTTTCTTATTAATTTTTTGGAAGCACAAAAGGTTTCACATGCAATACATGGGAAATGAAAAGTTCAGATAAATCAAACATGTGGAAAATGGTGTAAATATTGAGTTTATCAGATGGCACGAATCTCGAGGCCAGAGCTCGAAGATTGACCGGCCAAACTAGCCAAAAGACCGGCACCGACAGCTCAGATGAGTCCAATGAACCCCGTGCTTTGCACACTCGTCTCTTCAGCTACTCTTAACTCCTCTACACTGTTTGATTTTCCTGCAATCAAATAGAGACATTTCATTTCACAATTTAATACCGTTTTAATACTTTTTAATCCATAATTTTAATTCTCAAACCATAATCCTCCACTATAAATACCACACCATGCTCTAGCTCAGCACCATTATGAAAATTCTAGCCAAAACTCTATAAAAAGTTTCTAAGTGCAAGTGGAATAAAGTGGAGTTAGCGAGCAAACTTCTTCCGTCGAAAATCAAAACCAATTCTGGAGCTCCCGCGACACCACGAAACTTCTTCCTAACTCTTTTCTTAAGTTTTTCAAACCGTAAGTCCCTTCCAAACTCTCTTTCTCTTCATTGAATTTCATCTTTAAACTTATATCAGTAAAGTGGAGTTAGTACTGATATTCTTTTCTAAACCCTCAAAACTCCTTTTCCTTTATATATTGTTCAACCAATTTTTTACACATTACTTGTAACCTTAAATTACAATGTTTAGAATCAAGTTGAACTAAGGATCTCATATAAAACATTGATAATTAGACTTTTTCATTAAAATATCCTGAACTTTAATATCACTCTTTTCGTTTTTGTTAAAAATATACCTTTAGGAAAAACTTCATGGGGTAACGACCTACCCCATACGTACACTTTGGTTTCATAGCACGATACCTTTTTGTATGTATTTTTATTCGAAGAATAATTTTTTACAATAAAATACCACATACTTTAAAACCGGGTTTCTTTTAAAACAGTATTTCATATTCCTTTGCAATTATACATCTACAACTCTCTTTAGAGGACCCGCTAATAGATGGTGTGGATTATCGCACATCCTGCGGATAGAAGAGCGAGATGCAGACCTCCTCACGGAGTATTCGATCTCGAAGGATATAAATACGGTTTTTAAGAAAAATGAATTTTCTAAATAAAAATAATTTTTTGAATTAAAATTATATAAAATTATAAATCTATGTTTTTATTATATTATGAAAATATATTTTTTTTATAAAAGAATGAAAGATTAAAAAAATGCCAATAAAGTACCATCAAGATACCAAAAAGGATAAGTTTTTCAATAAAATACCATAAACTTTCAAAAGCTAGGTATGTATCATTAAAATACCCCAATACTTAAAATACATGCTCATGAAAACCCTAATAAATACTAACCACCCTCGAGATTTACTTTTAAACTATATTAAAAATATTTTTTCATAAAACCCCCTCGAGATATATATAAACAATATATTAAGGACTTTAATAAATATAGGTTTAAGCGGGATCAATTCTCTTGAGCCCCAGGGTGTCGGAGAAAGTGAGTGTTTGCCTATTCAGGATAGAAAACTTAACAGGAGTTATCAATGGCAATTGTCTTGGAAAAAGACACAAATTCTTCCGTCCATATGCAGCAGTTGCCGATAACTCCCGAACCTAAGAATTCAAGAGTTAAATCAATTTACAAGCGTCTGACTCAGTCGGAGTCTAATCTCAAACCAGAATTCAAACTCAAACACGAATACTTGGTCATGAACATGAATACTCGAATTCAAATATCAAATCCAAACATGTATACTTGACTTGACCTGACCGAACCATGGTTATAACTTGACTTGAACTTGACATGACTACTTGAATACATGATTACATCTTGAACATGAACTTGAACATTTTGTATCTATGGTTTCGGCAAGACTTGTAAATATAATCTATACAATACATTACGTGGGGATAAAGGGATAGATTGGTACGGAACGTATATCGTACCATGAGAGGTCATTTAAAAGACATATACATGAATTCTCATGCCGCTGTCCCATGGGTTATGACGGGGTCTTGTACTGCATGTTAGTATAGTCCACGGGGTAAGATGGACTTCTCTCGTATTCATGAATACCTTCTTTACCAAACTACAAATAACCACGTTATAATAACTATCCTATACCTGTGAACCATCATATACACTATACTGTTCATTTCACTTTATATACTATTTTCTCTTTCTTCTTTTGGGACTTACCGAGCGTTAGTTCGCTGACGACATTCCTTTCTATTTCTTTCTTTGGAATGTTCGTCAGGAGGACCAGACTCTGAGGAGATCGAGCCGAGCCAGGAGGACTTGGACCAGCTTATCGCTCAGCCTGACTTCTAGTTCCGTTGCACTTACTTTCCTGTATGCCATTGTTTAGGAACTGCTTTACTCATTATATCTTTTATTTCCAAAACAATTGTATGTAAAGTTGAATGTAAATAAAGTTGCTGTTTATTTTATAATATTGTCATTCTTGTTCATTTTTATATATTGCTTAATTACGCTTGACGTATTTATTTCATAGTAAATACGTTGCGGTCTGCCACATCACCGTTTCCGTCTACTGGGAAGCGAGGCGTGACACTCATTTTCTGGGAAAAATATCGACGTGTACCTTCAACCCTTGATCGATAAGTTAAAGTTGCCGTGGGAACCTGGTATGAGAACCTATAAAGCAGATGGTAAACAATTTTTTCAGATGCGTGCTGCTTTGTAGTGGACGATTAATGATTTTCCTTCCTACGACATGCTATCAGGGTGGACAACTCAAGGTAAGCTTGCTTACCCTGATTGTCATATTCATACGAGCAGCGTACGCTTGAAGTTTAGCGGGAAAGAGTCGTTTATGGGTCACCAACAATTCTTGCCTATAATTCACAGATTCAGAAGGAATAAAGAAATGTTCAATGGAAAGATGGAGACTGGTATGCCGCTTGAATTATTGTCCTATAACGACATACTGCAACAATGGAGAGGTTATCAGAATATCACATTCGGAAAGAAACAGAACAAAGATGCAATGATATGCCTATCTAGCTGGAAAAAACTTTGTGGTTTATTTCAGCTTCCATACTGGTCCGATCTACTGATGCGCCATAATTTAGATGTCATGCATATCGAGAAGGGCGTCTCCGAGCACATCATCAATCATCGGTTGTGTAAGGATAGAAAAACGAAGGACAATCTCAATGCCCGTCGTGATTTGACAAATTTGGATAGTTTGTCCATTGGAAAAGAATTGCAAGCTCGGCCTGTGCCTGGTAAACTGAGTTATTACGAGATCCTATCGGCAATCTACAACATGAATAAAGAGGAGAAGCGGCGGTTTTTGCGTGTGTTGAAAGAATTGAAAGTTCCTGACGGTTTCTCATCAAACATTTTCAAACAGGTGCAAATAGAAAACGAAAAAATTGCAGGATTCAAGAGCCACGATTACCACATATTGATACAATCTTCTTCCTTTATGCCTCAGAGCATCGGTAAAAACAGAAATTAGTCTCGTGCTTAACGATTTTTGTACGTATTTCCGCTAATTGTATTCCAAAAATGTAGACGTCAATGAGATAGCAGAGCTCGAAAAAGACATTCCTTTGATCCTCTGCAAGCTCGAAACTATCTTTCCACCTTTCTTTTTCGACATTATTGTTCACTTGTCCGTCCTTCTAGCAACCGAGGTCAGGGTTGGCGGTCCGGTTCATTACCGCTGGATGTATTCAATCGAGAGGTATTACTGACGTTTATTATTCATCATTTAAATTGCAAAGAATTATCATGAATTATTAATTTATTTCATTTTCAACAGATATATGTTAAGTTTAAAAAACTATATCCGCGACAAGTATCGTCCGGAAGGTTCGATTTCTCAAGGTTATCTCCTGGAAGAAGTCATGCCTTCTGTGATCGTTTCCTGAACAACGACATCAGGACAAAGCTGAACAAACCGCAGAGTGTTCCTGATGGTCCAATTTGAGAAGGAAGGCTAAAGAACATGTCTTTCGATCTCGCAGCCAGTGTACATACGTACATCTTGATAAACAACGATTGTTTTGCTAAATATGTAGAGTAAGTGTTTATTATTTCATCGTTTTAAACGTTCAAAATTAAATTTAATCTAATTAATATAATATTAACGAACAGAGCGCACAAAAATATACTCACGAGATCGAATCTTAGGACGTGGTCTGTTCTCCGCCGAAAACAGAGACGAACCGGAATGGATCGTCTTGCCTGAATTTGGGGGCATATACTATTTGGATTTATCCGTCCACCTCTCCGAAGATGCCAAGTTGATTTATGGCACTGTATATCGGAGGTTTGGACGGATGCGGACGTTGTAGCAGATTTCGTCAGATTCCCTCTCGTTTGTGAGGAGTTTTTGATTGTGGGTACGCTCTTCCCTGCAGGCGCAAGCCCCTGCAGTTAATTACGCTACCGCATCGTGATAACCACTTTCTCCTGCTCCAGAAGTTCACTTCGTGTCGTGTGTGTTTGTTTTATTTTTGGTTGCCCGTGGATTGTATACGGAGACTAATTTATGTCGTCGCCCGTAGGGCATGGATTGGTCCAAATCTGTATATTTTTAGATTTGGGTTTGGGTTGATTTAAGGATCGTTGATCTGTTTTGAGATCAAAATTGACTTAAATGTATGTGAGCAGTTGGAGCTCGGTTGGTTTTTTGTTAAGGATGCGTTAGTCCAATTTGAGACTAAGATCCACTTAACAAGGTTTTATGATCATTTTTATTTCAGATCTAACAAAAGATTATTTGGGCTCTATTGTTTTAGTTTAAGGATATTTCGGCCCGTTATCGCCATTTTGGAGGCGAAGTTCTAGTTTGAGGATATCTCGGTCTGTTGATCACTATTTTGGAGGTGAGATTTTAGTTTAAGGACGTCTCGGTCCGTTGATCGCCATTTTGGAGGTGAGATTTTAGGTTATAGACGTCTCGGTCCGTTGATCACAATTTTGGAGGTGGGATTTTAGTTTAAGGATATCTCGGTTCGTTGATCGCCATTTTGGAGGTGAGATTTTAGGTTATAGACGTCTCGGTCCGTTGATCGCAATTTTGGAGGTGGGATTTTTGTTTAAGGACGTCTCGGTCCGTTGATCGCCATTTTGGAGGTGGGATTTTAGTTTAAGGATATCTCGGTCTGTTGATCGCCATTTTGGAGGTGAGATTTTAGTTTAAGTACGTCTCGGTCTGTTGGTCATCTTGCGCGCACGTGTATTTGTTACGTGACGGGACTAACAACGATGATATAGGATGCACCCAGTTTGGGGTGCAGTCTGATTTGAGGTGTGCATATTAGTTTGGAAGTGCATTAAGAGAAGTTGTTGGTTGTCGGGACCCGCCACCTCTCTGAAGACGTTGAGAAATTACAACGACATATATCAGAGGCGTGAAGAGATGTACCCTTAAACCAAATCCCGTATTTGAGGGGAAAAGGAGTTAGTGGTAAACCCGGAAATCATTATTCATATTTTGAGACTAAGATTTTCTTAGGAGGATGTGGGATGAGTACTGTTTTCGATATCATCAGTTGGAAGATCAATAGTCGTATTTGGGACTAAGATCAGCTTAGGAAGTCATGAGCAGATGGGCTCGGATGGTTTGAATCAGGGAGGTTCTATACTCAAGGGACCTAGCCAATTTGGGCTTGGTCCATTCAGTTTTCTATTGAAAAGTGCCACGCACTTGTTTGAGCTCTGTATAATCAGTCCCCTTTTTGTACAAAGAGGGCAGAGCACTTATATAAGTTCTGACGCTCACATATAATCATGTGGGCTTTTAGTCATGGGGATTGCCCGATAAGTGTTAAACACTTTTCCCCCTTTTGTCTTTGTATGGAGTGATAGACACTCTTTATGGCGCCCACGTGCGAAGTACGTGAGGCACTAAGCGCTGCCTAGTGAGTGCTAAGCACTCCTCCATTCTGTGGCGCCCATGTGAGGGACACGTGAGGCGCTGGGCGCTGGGCACGGCTCATTGAGTGCTAAGCACTCTTTTCTTCTGTGGCACCCACGTGAGGGGCATGTGAGGCGCTGGGTGCTGAGCGCCGCTCATTGAGTGCTAATCACTCTTTTCTTCTGTGGCGCACACGTGAGGGGCACGTGAGGCGCTGGGCGCTGAGCGCCGCTCATTGAGTGCTAAGCACTCTTTTCTTCTATGGCGCCCATGTGAGGGGCACGTGAGACGTTGAACGCTGCCCAATGAGTGCTAAGCGGTCCTTTCTTCTGTGGCGTCCACGTGAGGGACACATGAGGTGCCGGACGCTAGGTTTTTCCTTATATGCTTTGTTTTGAGGAATTCAATTCCTAATTCTTTTCTGAATCTTTGATTCTCAAGAACAAGTTCTTCCCGATGAGAATTAAATTCTCAACTTGTGGGAAACTTGTCTTGTGGATCTCAGATCCAGAGAAAGAACTAAGTTCTTTTAAAAGGGTTAAACCCTTTAATAGGTAAATGAGATGCTTTGATCTCTCTTCTTTTTATTTACCTAGAATTTTTTTGAGAAGGGAAACCTTTTCTTTGTTCCTTTTTGAAGCTTTCTGCTTTGTTTTCAGAAGCTTAGGGGGGGGTCCTCTTTTTCAAACTTGAAGTCTTGGGTTCTTTATATAGTAGAGACAAGTTTGTTAATTAGTTTTTGAAGAAATCTCTCATTAAGAGATCCTAATTGATTTGGGAATTTTTACCCACCATTGGATTTTTGATCCAAGGGTTTTTGTTTTACAGAACAAGATTGGGGAAATATTTTCCCTTACACAGAATTTATTCTGTAAAACGGTAATTTTTTAATCATCGTTGGATTTTTAATCCAATGGTTCTCTGTTTTACAGAGGACGGTCTTTCTTGTTTAGAAAGATTGAGAGAATATATCCCAAAAATAGAATTTTATTCTATAATCTAATTTGGGGAATGTTTTCTCCCGACAGAATTTAATTCTGTATTTCTGATGATTTATCATCTCCGTTGGATCTTTGATCCAACGGCTTTGTTTAACAGAAAGTAGAATTTAATTCTACCTGGGCGCCGGTGCTCACGTGTTGTGCACATGGACGCTAATTAAGGTTTTAATTCCTTTATGTGCTTTGCACATTGGCGTCCATGTGAGGAGCACGCGTGGCGCCAATATAAGAGTTTTTAACTCTGGCGCTGGCGCCCTCGTAGAAGGCACGTGAGGCGCCGCCTCTTAAATTTTGAACATAGTTTTGCTCTTATTATTGGGAAAAACAAATGCCCCCCACCGTTGCGCTCACGTGGCTCACACGTGAGTGCAGCGGTGGCACCTTTTCCACCATTCGATCTCTTGGGGAGTTGAACCGTCTCTTAAAATTTTATAAATAGGGCCTTTGGTCCTTGAGATGGCTGCTGTTCATCTTCTTTTTAATCTTCTTCTATTTTGAGAATTTAATTCTCTTTTCAGAGCTCAGATCTCTGTTCAAAGAAACTCTTTGAGAGTCAAAACTCTGTCAAAGTTTTGGTAAGAACTATGACCATGTCCTAATGTTTGAGGAATCTCTTCATGTCTTAGGATTTTTAACCCATTAATAGAGTCTTACTCTTCTTTTGCAATGATCTCTTAGAGATCAAATTTTTTTTTACTTGAGTAGATCGTAGATCTTAAAGATCTTTTAGGGTTTTACCCTGTTAGAATTTTTGTTTTTTGAAGGTTATTTATAATTTAATTCCCTTTTTCGAGTGGAGTTCTGGGATGTTATCCCATTGTTCTATAGAGCTTGGCTCTGAAGAATTTCTTAAAGAAATTCTTTTGGGAATTTTATTCTCTTCATAATCTCTTGACAGATTTGAAATCTGTTTGCAGAACACAGTTTTCGAGGGAGTTCAACTCTAGAGTTTAATGTTGTTTTCTCATTAATTGAAAATCCTTTTGGATTTCATTTTTAATGAGTGGCTGCCCCATCATTGATGGAGAGTTACCATGATTTTGTGCGGCTCCCTGTCCCTTTCTCTTTGAACTGCGGTGCAGTACATATTTAAGTGTAAAAGAATGCTAAAGCCTTGAACATTGTGTCAATAGCTGACCCCTTCCTTTTTATGCAGGTATTATGGCCTTCGATTTCCCCTTTCCCTTTGTTCATTCGGAGAGTGTCTTTGCCGACGCGCCCATAGATCGGGAAGTCTTGGCACTTATCCGAGACCATGACCCAGAGCAAAAATCTCTTCATCTGTGGGGGCCATGGTATAGTCAAATTATTCGAGGTCGGCGTAGTTTTACTTGCGCGGTGCCTTCAGAGCCTGTCTTGGTGATCCATTATGCTGATTCGCCGCCGGTAACCTTCGCAGTAGAAGAGGTCAATTGGACCTCGGAAGGTCGTCCTCAGCCTTCCATGGCTTCAATACCAGTGCAGCCGCCGATGGCCTTAGATATTTTGGGGCGATGCATATGCCAGGGAGAGTCGCGTCCTTGGGGGCAAGTTTACATGATAAGAATGACTTCTCGTCAGTCGGCCGGCTATCTACAGTAGGCCCGATATATTCTGTCGGCCAAGAAATCGCTGTTATTAAAGACCGGGTTGTATCCCGCGGTCTACGCATCCCTCTTTCACTACCACACTCCTCATGTGTGGTGGATCAAATCCTTTTTGGAACAATGGAACATCTCGACCCATACCTTTCTCTTATCAGATCGGGAGGTTTCGATTTCATTGGAGGAGTTTGTGGAGATCTCCGGCCTACCTGTCAGAGGGGAGCACTATGTGGAGCTACTTCCCTCCGACGAGTATGTATTCACGACCAAACCAATGGTAATGGGCCTTACTCCGGAGAATGCCGTTCAACCTCAGTTTCCAAGCTTGATTAAGGTGTTAGCTTCGCAAATTTCATCGCTCGCTTTCTTCGTCCGGAAGTTCTGTCTAAACAGGCTGCGAAATTCGCCAAACTTGACGACCCGTTCAGGTTTGGTTCGGATAACTTGCCGACTGCGAAAGCGGATTTAAAGAAATTCTTTATTCCGGATACTCCAGTCGTCCCCTTTGCAGAGATTGTTGCCCCGGATATTGACGAAGAGACGCTCTTTCTTGGATTTATTGTCTTGTGGCTGAGTTGGTTTGCGCTTTCGACGCACCCCCGCTACATGAGGCCATCTGTTTTTTATCCGGCTCATTGCATCGTCACGGGGATGCGTGTGGCCGTTGGGATTGCGGGGTTGGCTCATTTGTATCATGGCTTGAGCTTAGCTGCCGACACCACTCAACCGGGAGTAAAGCCCGTGTATCTCCCGTTGCACTACTTCACGTCATGGATCGAGATGCATGTGCTGGACGCCTTTGGTGTTCACAAATGACCTCGATTCTATGAAGGCTACAACTTCCCCCGGGTTATGCATCTAGTTGACGCTTCCGCTCCAGATCCATCACAGCGAGTGGCTCGGCGACCCCTCTTTCTCCCAGGCATGGTTGGGGACAGTATGACCTTTGTCGATAGAGTCCTGACTATCGGCAAAATATCTTCCAAGGTGGTCCAACCGTTGCATGATGCATTCAAGGACGGGGCTTCTGCGTTGAGGGCTCGGGAGGTTATGCACCTGTATTCGATCAGGCCGGGCTTCCTAGTATTTAAATAGAACGCCTCAATGCTGTTTATGAGGTACAACCCGCATCGTTTTTCCTAACAATTGGGTTATAACCAAGGTGTTCCTCTTGAGGCGTTCTTAGTTGAGCCGGTTGCTATGGATGAGGGTATTCACAGCGCAACGCATCATTTTATGCGATTAAATACGGGGTCCCATTTCCTTATCAGCGAGCCAAGCTATGTGCCGAAAGCCTCGAATGCTTATGTCGTGTGGTACCGGCATGCGACGGGTGTTGTTATCAGGGAGGAGAGGCGGCTGCTACTTGACCACAAGGATGCCGTCCCAGCCGATAATCCATCGGTCCCGCTGAAGCGACGGACCACTGTTCGTCCTTCTTTAAGAGAAATCACTACGGCTGTAGTCCCACGAGCTTTTCCTGATAAGCTTCGACCGGATGTTCCTGCGACTGCGGTAGCCATAGCATCTCCGGACTCAGGCATTGGTTCAGAGATCGGTACCCGTCGTCCAAAAAAACCCGTTAAGCGAAAGCTTTTATCGTCGGCGGCGGGCGTCGTTTCGCAGAAAAGGAAGAAGTCCCTA
Source organism: Agapanthus africanus (assembly GCA_030015575.1). Classification (NCBI taxonomy): domain Eukaryota; kingdom Viridiplantae; phylum Streptophyta; class Magnoliopsida; order Asparagales; family Amaryllidaceae; genus Agapanthus; species Agapanthus africanus. The sequence goes on from JASDDO010000016.1 coordinate 533,742,841, forward strand.
TTTTCTGCCGACGTCGTATTCGGACAGGAGCCTCACGCCCCTTATATCGAGGCTTGTGTGAATATGGCACCAACGAGGGTTTATTTGATGCGCCTGTGACCGATACTGACCTTTAGGCCGCCATTGATGCTTTCAAACGACTGGCCCGTGAAGAAGCAGCATTGGTTTCTATTGTGGAGTCCGGTATACTTCATTTACACTTTTCTGCATATATCCCCTCCCTCCTTATTATGCTTTATTAACGCTCTCCTCCTTAACATGTATCTCTGCTGTAGAGGCTCTCGCGGCTTCCGTCAGGACGTTTGAGGAGGAAGAGAGGCTCCGCGCTTCTTTGGGCCTTGGTATAATTCGTTTCATTACACCTTTACCTTTTTAATTCCTTTTATTCATGGTCTGACTCTCTTTCTTTATCCTATTACAGGGACCACCAGAACCCAGGTTATTCCGAGCGCAGTGCCAATCCCAGGTGGTGATGCAGGAAAGCTTCCAGAGCCACCGACCGCGGCCGAGGCCCTCCCAAAGCCACCACAGGAGGCGTTGCTGAAGCAGCTGATGATAGATGTCGTAGCGGCTCTGGAGGCCAAGCTCGGTTCGGACGATGACGTTCCCATGTCGGAAGTTTTAAGGAGGTCGGTTCACATGGTCCAGACCGAGAGGAAGCGTAGAAAGCACGATGCGAGGGAACACGAAGCTGTCTTGGCCGCGGGTGCAGGTTCGAGTAATGTTCCACTTGCTGACATTCCTCCGGTGGATGTCCCTTCTGACTTGTCTACTGCTCATAGGCAAGTCGCGCGCGCATCTCGGGAAGAAGCTGAGCGGCTGCTTCAAGGTATAACAACGCACAGTCCCTTATTAGAACTTTTTAACCGTTTTTCCTCGAATCATGACACATTTTTTGTTTTAAAGCAGGGCCAAGTTCTAGTGGTGGCCTGGCAGGTGAAGTGCCGGCGAATAAAGAGCCTGAAGTGGCCAACCTTTCTCTGGAATCTGAGACCGCTCCGACTGTCGCCTCTTCTCCCTGCGGATCCTTGATATCGACGGGGGATGCCAGCATTACAGCTGCTCTTATTGAGTCAGGGGATGAAGGTGTAGGTGCTGAGTCCACTTTCCCAATGGAAACCGAGGAAGCCGTCACAACTGGTGATGCTTTGGGCACTGTCTCAGTTTCTGTTCTGTCAGGTACTCCCTGAGTTATTATCTTTGAGTTTTTAATCCCACTAGACATCTAATGATTGTTGGCTATAGTGCCCTCAAGGCAATTATCGTAATCGCGGGCAGGTGATTATGATGATTGAGAGAGGACCTATACAGATAGAACAGTCTTACTCGAGATAATAGTATGCTATCTGGTTTGTCTCTATCATCATGTACATGCATTATGTGGTATTACAGATCACTATTATATGTTGATAGAGCCCATAGAATTCTTGCTTGACTACCAGCATTATGATGGCGATCATATACGTGAGATCTAGATGGTCTATAAGCACATCCTTAAATGTCCCTAGTCGAGAGAGTATCGAGACTGGGCATCGATACTCCAGAGTAGACTAGTGTGTATTTATCGAGACCCCGATGAGGGGCGGTGGCCGGTCTCACAAGCCATTGGTGTCTGTCAGTCACCTAAGATAGTATGCAGGTGCTCATTGGGTTATGAGTACACTGGACGGACTCGCCGGAAACATGCTAGTTGGTATTATACCTATTGTCAGATAGCAGTTCCCAGGTGACATGTGTACATGTTAGTCTGTCGACCTGAGATCGTCATTTGTCTCATGTGAGTTCCCACTGTACTTTGATTACTACCCTACCACGGCTCAAAGGAGTCGTGCAAACAGATTTTAGTTGGGTACAGTCCCGAGCCACATGGAAGCAGTGAGCGGATCGTCAAGGATTCGTCTCTCCCGGTATTGGGGGTTGATGTCGCGTCGTGCACAGGTGTCCATCACCAGAAATCCTTGGCCAAGATAGTCGAGAATTATTGATTTGGATCAGTAGTTTCTCAGGTGGTGATGGAATTCATACCGACATGAAATATCGCGTTATTAGGGGTCTGACTTTATCCATCCCCCTAAACTCGATATGCGATACTCATAGACGAACGGATCGGACTGTACGGATATTGTCACTGATAGGCTCAGTAGGGATTCAGATGAGTTTGTTCATCGTCCTTCCTTTCACTCAATACCTGGGTAGCCGTTACGTACAGCTAGTGCCGCTGAAGTGCTTGTGGTTAAACCTACTGCCAGCATATTGACGAGTCTTTAGAGTCCCACACAGAGGGTCTCCCTGCTTCCGGCGAAACGATGTAGAGGCCGTATGGTTTTACGGCAGGGTTCGATCATATACATGCATTTGTGCACATATTATGATTCAGACGGATAATACTAGTGGGCTTTGGTTTAAGTCAGATTCTAGTATTATATTGTTGGATTATTTTTGTCTCATTGTATTTGTATTTTGTCGGAATATAGATACGGGTATGTATATACGGATGAGGGGTATTCTTGTAATTCATTACAAGTTGCTTCTAGAAGAGCCATCTCATTATGTTTAATAACCATTTGTTTAAATGGTTATTTGAGGTGGAGGATGAGGTGTCTTGGCATTTATATCAAGCATGGTTTTGTGGTGACTCATGCTATGACTCACTTGGTAACTCATGTGACATTATTGAGGTATGCTTGATATTTAGTTTTGTTGTGAGATTTTTCTTTAGTTGATGGCTTCATTATTCTTCTCACAACACTTAGCCATTTTCTTCACTTGATTTTTCACACTCTCATTCTCATTTCTTCTTTTACCTCCACTCTAAATGTCTCATGTGTTGAGAAACCTAGGGTGTATTGAGACATACTAATCCATCATTACTCTCTACATTATCTAGTCTATCTAGTTTAGCAAACTAGGTAACATAGTTATCTCAAGATAGAGGTAGGAGCTCAAAGTTGGCACTTTCGGGTGGATCATCATAGATGGGGGAGACTCGGCTATTGTGTTTGCATGACCCGTTTGACCCGTCAATCGGAGGTTCTCTCGCTCCAAAGGCGAGGAGTAATTAACGGCAGCTTAGTTCGCGGCTGCCGGAGATTCGGATCCCTACAATCAATAAACCCCAGCCTACCCTAGGCAGGGGGAATCTGTAGTACGCCTGGCAAGCGCACGCATATTCCTATCTCAATGGGGTGACGAAAAATACCCTACAGATTTTGGCATGCCCGGTGGGACCGATCTCTCCTCCCATATTTCGGGTTAATTATCCATGCGAACTCAATCAACATATATATTGATTGCTTGTACTGAAATCATGTTTCTATTTACAGGTTAACAATTTCCAATTGCAATCTCCGGACGCAACAAAATGTCTCTAAGGACCAGCCCAGCTCTCGAAATAGCTCCCATCTCCTACACGATGTAGACGGACGCCAGGACGGTCCTCCCGTCCAGTCTTGGGCGACAATGGGAGGAGTTGCTGCTACCATTTGGCTCTATTCTGTTCGTGTCGGCTAACGCCATCCCAGCTCCTCAAACTCCGGTAACAGACAAACCGGCCTCGAAAGGCAAGAGGCCAAATGCGGTGATCTCGAAGGCACTACTACCTAAACGCAAGTCGGTACTTGAACGGCTTTCTTTCGCCCCAGCTGGGGGCAAGGCTATCAACACCAACAAAGCAACAAGGCATCTCGGGCGAGCGCCAGCGGCGTCCCTGACAACTGCTCAATCGGGTATCTTCTCTAAGCTCCCCGTTAATCGACTCATGATGGCTTCCTGGATGACGGATGCCCGTCAAGCCCTCAAAATAGAGAAGCTAAGACAGAAAAGGCTCAGATACAGAGCCAACAAAAGAGCTAGGGTTCATGCCAGGCTGAACTTCTTGAGGTTCCAAGAATAGGGATACCCCGCCAAAGATAAAGAGATGCCTGGATATGTTGTCCACGCTGTCTACATGGTGGGCACGCGCAGCAAGAGTAAGGACGGGGCCACTACATCTCAAATCCAATCTAGTGTGAATGTAGCTGTCACTTCCCAAGACCAGCATCCTCCGGAAGGTAATGAAAATCCTCCCAGTGAGGCTGATGAGCAGAGAGATCCCTCGGTTCATGAGGAGTCGGGCTTAGAAAGCGAAGATGAGCCAATCTTCCGTCCCAAGAACACAGAGCAGCAACTTCTCCAAGAGCTCTGAAAATAGCTCAGAAGTAAGGACAAGGAAATGGCCAAGCTCTACTCAAATATTGACGACTTGACAAACGTCGTCTTCCGGCTCACGACCCAACTTGCCTCTCAGCCGTCCAATCAAGCACATGGCTCTGCTCATGAACCGGGAAACGGTGTCCCGAGGCAGCCGACGCCTATTCCTTCAAATCCAAAGGTGGGAGAACCGCATGAGAGTCGGCCGCAACCTATCTCGGGAAATGTCTTGACTGCTGATGACAGCAACCCGCTAACGCAAGATCAAATCATGGATTTGGTCACCAATAAAGTCAAAACATTGGTAGCCAAAGCCGGAGAGCAAAAGGATGTCAGCAGTAGCGGAAGACCATATCCTGCTCAGTACGATCTTGTCGAGTTTCCCACTGGCTATATCGTCCCCAAATTTGAAAGGTTCAATTGGACGGGAAATGAAAACTGGCACATTGCCCAATTTAAAGCATCATGTGCGAATACTGGGGGCAATGATGCGCTCCTTCTCCGTCAGTTTGTCAATAGCTTGACCGGTGTTGCTTTCGACTGGTATGCAAGCATACCAGATGACTCGATCACGACGTTCGCTCAAATAGAATCCATGTTCAAGCAAAGGTTCATGAGCGTCAATGATAAAATCACAATTGCCGACCTCTTAAGGACCGAGCCAAAGAATAATGAAAGCAACATGGATTTTATAGTCCGATGGCGCAATCTCTCTGTTAAATGTGAACCGCCATTGGAGCAAGACCAATACGTCAGTATTCTTATAAAAAATCTGAACGACTGGATGAAACCTTTCCTATGCACCGCATGCCTCAAAACATTCCAAGAGCTGACCAAGAAGGTTCAAATGTTGGAACGCTCAAAGCCCGAGTCAACTCAAGGTCTCTAATTCACAAACAGACCGAAATATCGGAGGGACGACGGCCGGAAAAGCGAAAGTTCCAATAGCACCGATTCTCTAAATACGCAGAGAGCGGGAGGAGCAAAGATTAACAAATCTCGAGAGTCAACTTTGGAGGAAAGAAGAAATAAGATCTACTCTTTCAGAAGGGACAATGTCCACAAAATTTTCAAAGATGCTATGAAGAATGGCCTGCGGCTACCAGAACAAAAAAGGCTAAGTGAAGCGAGCAGGACTGATCATTCCAACTTTTGCCCATATCATCGAGTTCTAGGGCACACTATTGAAGACTGTTGCATCTTCAAAGATTGGGTCGAAAAGCAATACAAGACAGGAGAGATAGAAATGTCTAAAAGCGTGTTAACAAACAGTCAAGCTGCGACCGCCAATTTCATACAAACGGAGACCGAAGTCCTTCGGGAACCTGATTTTCTCAGACCTCTGCCTTTATCTGAAAAGAGCGGACTAAGGCAACAAGCTAAGACCCAAGCGAGCAACATTGCCAATGAAGAAGCAATAGACGGGTACACAACCCATACGGTCTACATAATGGAGCTCAGATGAACAAGTCTTCCTACGCCTTATAGCCATGGCAATGACGCGATTGTTGCCATCCAACACCGGCTCGATCCGAATGATGAAGAGCCCGCTCAGGCTATTGAGCCAAAGGAACCCGTGGTTCTTACTGAATCAAGCTTAGACAGTAAGGATGACCCCGTTGTCATACCCGAAACTATAGAACAAGTATTATTCCAATGGCTTCAAAGGCAACTTCAGGACAGGGATGAGAAGATGGCCAAGGTCCATTCCAAAGTCGACGAGCTGGCAAACGTCGTGGCAGATCTCGTGAACCAATTCTCACGATTGCAATTACAGCAGAATCAAATGTTGGTTCATGAGCTAGGGATTGATATCCGGAAGCAGCCAACCGATACTCCCTTCAGCCCAAGAGCGGAACACTTTTGCGAAAAATGGCCGCGATCAGCCCTCTGATATGTACACTGAAAGTGGTAAGCGGACAGTAGGTGAACCAAAGAATGATCGTCCTCAGGGTCCAACACCAGTAAGGGCACCTACTCTAATGGAGAGAAAGAAGAAAGTATACTTCTTCAGGAGGGATGAAGTCCGCAAAATGTTCGAGGACGCCTTGAACAACGGTCTGCAACTGCCTATTCCAAAGAGACCACATAAAATGAACATGACCGGCAATCCCATATATTGCCCATATCATAGAATGGTAAGTCATACCATTGAAGACTACTATATTTTCAAACATTGGGTGGAGAACCAATACAAGCTTGGGAAAGCCTCACAATCGTCAGATGTACCGACAAGTCACAGAGCTACGGTCATCAACACAACTCCGCCAAGATCAAAGTTTGAGGAGCTGGGATAAGCAAACACACTCGACCACTGATTTGTTCAAAAATGATAATATGTATGTAGTAATAGTAACCGCAATCAATAACGGTGTCGCGTGTAGCGAGCGTTAGTGAGCACGGGTCGTCTTCTGGGATTTGAGGAATTCGTAAATTCTTACTTTAGTTGAGTCGAAAGAACTAGTAAAGAAATTCAAGAAATAGTCCAAGATTTAGTTGAATTTAATAGTTTCAAGAAATTCAAGAAGTCGTTTTCAAGAAAGAAAATTCAAGAAAATGTTCAAGATTTAGTTATCAAGAAAATTGTAGAAAGCTTGTATGATTCGAACGGAATTGGTAGCCATGGATGACTATTCAAAATGATTCATCTTATATATTGGTAGAATTAAAACTAGATTGATAGCTAAAAATGAGAATTAGAGATCTCTTGAAGAAACTGGGGTTTCTCCTTCATTGTCCCTTGTCCTTTCATTATTTGCCATTCTTATCTAGCCTTTAACAAAAAGGATCATCAATCTAATCCCTAAATTGCGACGAAATTCACAATAAATTGATCCCACTCACAATTTGGACATCGATGATTCTTTTTGCTAAAGTTTATAATCTCCATAAGACTTAAGATGAATATAGGATTTTCTCACCAATTGATCTACCAAATTCCTTTGAATCCTAGTAAGCGGAGATTTACTCACACATCGTGAAAATAGAAGAATCTACAATTAAAGATTTCATAATGCGGAGATTTAAAGAGAGCGAGATTAAAAGTAATGATCACCTTTATTATTCAACTTCAAATTACAACTTCTTCAATCCGAGATTACAAGAAGAATTGCTCTCGATAACTCCCTTGAAGAGGTAATTTTTCCGTCGATCATCACTTCGCTCGATCACCGTAAGTTTTGGATCTATCGAGGATCACGTGCTCGTTAATGATGATCGGCTTCGTGTAAAGAAATCTTGAATGATGTCGCTCGATGAATTTCTCAACGATTCTTGATCTTGGATCTTGATTTGGAATTGGATCTTTTTAGCTCTTTTCAACTCTTTTCTTGATTTGGTTATTGGATCAAAATTTTTCGAATCCCTCACCTCAAGGCTTAGGTCCTTTTTATAGCCCGTAATCAAGCTTCCCCCATAAGCTAGATTGATACAAAGAGATTTCTAGAATAAGTTAGGTAGTTATCAAGCTTCCTCAATAAGCTAGGTTATTATAGAGAAGTTTCCAGAACAACGGTGTTACAACGAAGCGTTCTCAACAAGCTAGGACGTTGCAATGAAGCTTCTGGAGAATTCTCAATAGCCGATTCCCTGAATCGGCTGCGGATCCACGGCGACTCGGCCTGACTCGGCCGCGGATCCGCAGCCGATTAGTGTCTTCATTGCTTCAAAATTTTGTGGTCTTCTGGTGTTGATATCTGAATCTTTATGTGATATCTGGAATCTTCTTATCTCTTCTGAATTTCTGCTAGTATTTGATTCTTCGACTTTCCTGTATTTTATCGGCGAATTTGCGATTCCGATATCTGACCTGAGATGATTTTTGCACAAGATCTCAATGAAGAATATTAGAAATATACAAAATATTATGCGTGAAATATTAAACATACAATTTCCTTCAAAATGTTGATTATAATGTATAACACATGGTAAATGATATTTTCCAGACAAACTTCAAATATATGTTATATTTATAACAAATATCTTTAGATGATTAGAAAATGTAAGGAAATTGTTGTGTTAAAAATGCAATAATTTCAACTGAAAAAATTCTCCCAAACTTGACTTTGATCGTCCCGAGCAAACTTCTTTTATTCAGGAGGAGAAGGAGAAAAATAGAAAGAAAAAGAAAAAACTAACTAGCACACTTTAGTAGGCAACACGATTGCATTGAGCACGTGCAACAAGCCTTCAAACCTCTAGGTGTCCCTAGTAGGAGGAGTGTTATTTCCTGAGGATTTTCAGCGGATTGCACCCAAAAAATCCTATAATAAAAGAAAGTCTGTGAAAGTTACATATAAAGATAAGAACTATAAAAAGAAAGAACTTGAAAATCTGAGTTTCCAACTACACTGGCTTTTCGGTTGTCATGAGCCCTATCTTAATAGTCATGAAAAGATATTAGAAATCACATCATCACTCAATAAAACATCGGCTTTATTCTTCATCCCTACCTTTCCTCCAAACACCGATCATATACCCCTACGTGTGTGTAAAAGACATCCCTACACTCGGAGAATTCAATTCAAGCTATCATACTCTTGTCCGTTTACCTCGGTACTTTTTAGTCGGTGAATATTTTGGATGGAATTATTCACACATTCTTCATGCGACCGTTAATACTTCTTGAGGTACTAATCGACCGATTACTAAATGTGCTCACTTATTAGGCGTAATTAGCAATTTTCTCGTCTTGCAACATTTAAGGCTTAGCAGTGACTCCCAAACCAGTTGGTCAAGGCACTAGGTGATGAAGCACCATCGCTATATTTTTTTTATGCTGCCTTGGTGATTAAAAAACCAGTGTTCATTTTTCTTCACCCTTTTATATTTTTATTTTTCATTTTTATTTTCTTCGTACTTTGGATTTTAGACAAAAGCATTTCAAGGTATCCTCTACTATCCCGAGTTTCAAGACGTGTGTAAGTGCGTATAGTAGGGTATCAACGTTCAGATGTTTGGCTTCTAGAATAGGAACTATTTTTCAGACTTATTTTTATCCTCAGATTAGTGACTTCCTTCTTCTTACTAACTCTTGGGACAACGGCTCATAACTACTTATTACTAGTTTCGTTTAAGAAAACATCTAACTTTCTTGGTTTTCTTAAACTTTTCCAATCTTTAAATGTAATTTTTCACTTTCTAACCTTTCTTTATAAAAGAAAAATTTTAAAAATTTTGTGCTTATGCAAAGTGTAATGCAAAGTAATGCGTAAATAAGCACAACCCTCTCCCAAACCTGTTTACAGCAGTGTCCTCACTGTTGTCATCTTTTAAATCTAAAAAATCTGTAGACTTGAGAGGAAAAGTTATTAACGGGGACAAGAATAAATGAAAGTGAAAATCTCTCCCAAACTTATTTTTGGCTCACAATTTTGTGTACAAATTTTATTTTCAAGAGCCAAAAATATACCCCCCAAACTTGATTTAAACAATATTAAACTTTTAAAATTATAAGATGGGATAAAGTTATTAGTCAATATAAAGTTTTACAAAGACCAAAAGTTAATACCAACCATTCAAAGATTTTATCAATATAATGCACTGGTTGGTAGAAGAACACGTCACCTATCGACGTGAAGAAGTGGGGGAAGAGATAAGTGATGGTATGGAAATGGTTTGCGTCTCTGTTTGTAGAGACGACACAGTGATAATGATGGATTGCTCGCTTTTTCGTTATTGTTAAGAAGTAGGGGTGATGGTTCAACTTCTTTGATTTGGGGTTGATTCATCACAACTCTCGTGTTTTCTAAAAATATGAGTTCATCAGCAAAAATTTCTTCAAAGCTTTCATCGATACCCCGAAGAATAATCTCATCGGAAAGAACGGGATGATACTCAGACTCCATAAAAGGTTCATAATCAGCGTTAGATGTTGACCCGGACAGCTCGATAGATGAGCCCGTATGTGTATAACAAATAGCGGGGTCAAACAACAACGTATTGACGGAGTCTAGATCAGTATCGTAAAGTTGTTCAAATTCGCTGCTGTCGACATCCGTTAATTCGACAAAACATAATTGAGCAGAAGGTTCGGAGGGTTCACTTCCCAACTTGTAAATGTTAAGCTCAATTGACATCTTCCCGAAGGATAGGTTCATAGAGCCGTTTTGACAATTGGTTACAGCGTTGGAAGTCGCTAAAAAAGGGTCGACCTAAAATCACCGGAATTTGGTTCCGTTGGTTCGCTACAGGCTGTGTATCTAGAAAAATGAAGTTTACAGGGAATATAAATTCCCCGACTTTTATCAACACATCCTCTCACTTACCCCTAGGTTGGGTTATAGATCGATCTGCCATCTGAAGAGTGTAGTGCGACGGTTTTAACTCTCTGATACCTAATTGCTCATACACAGAGTAAGAAAGCAGGTTTACACTAGCGCCAAGGTCGAGGAGAACATGATTGATATTTTTACCCCCAATAGAAATAGAGATTGTAGGACAGCCAGGGTCCTTACGTTTCTTTGGTAATTGCTGGGTAAAAGCTGTACTAACATTACTCGTCATGAAAACTTTTTTAGGTACTTGAGTTTTCTTCTTCCTAGTGCACAAGTCCTTTAGAATTTTCGCATAGGCCGGAACTTGTTGTATAGCATCTAGGAGAGGGATATTTATATTCACCTGCTTAAACATTTCCATAATTTTCTCTATTTATGGATTTGGTTTGTTTCCCCTTAACCTATTTGGATAAGAAGCTTTATCAATAAGAGCTGGGTCCAACATTGGAGAAGATCGTGGGGGTGGAAAGGATCCCAGAATTGGAGTTGGGATCATGTTAGGTTGACTCAAGGAGGTGGGCGGAGGGTTCGAGCCTTGAGGAAAACGGAGAATAGGCTCGGAAGAAGATGGTAGATTAGACTAAGTAGGGTCAGAAGCGGAAGCGGGGTGTCATTGATTGATTCATCATTATCAACCTATTCACCGACTTGATTATTCAGTACTCTTCCCGATCTCAACGTAGTAATGGCACTTACATTATGATATTGCGAGTACCCAGGATTCGGTAGGGATTGAGATGGAAGTTTCCCTTTCTCTCTAGCACTCATCGTGGCATTTAATTGTGCAATTTATGATTCTATCGATTTTATACTTCACCGTGAGAGGCGGAGTCCTTCGTTATGGTATCGATAGAAGACCATATATCAGCCGACATTTGCATGGAATGTTTCATAAACAAATCCAAGGTTCGTTCGAGTGAAGAGGAGTTTTCGGTACTGGCCGTTTGGAAAGAATTATTATACGGTGCAGAATTGTTGGATTGATTTTGAAATGTTTATGGTTGAAAGGGGTGTTGATTTTGTGGTGGTTGCTGTTGCTGTGGAGGAACCCTTTGAAAGTTATTTTGGTTTGGAACCGTCTTTTGAGTTTGGTGTTGGTTCCAAGAAAAATTAGGGTGATTCCTCCAACCTTGATTATAAGTGGAAGAATAAGGATCGTTTCTAGGTCGTTGCTGAAAAGCAGCATTAGTGTATTCTTGAGCTTGAAACGGAGAATTCAAAGGACATTCTTCCGTTAGATGTGATGGATCGGAATAGTATCCACACACGGTTTTAGGGAGCGTCACCTGGTTTAGGGAGACTAATAATAATTTGTTTTCCATAACTTCGAGTTTCTTTTGCATTGCTGCCATTTCGGTTTTTACTGCAATGGAAACATCAAGTTGATGGATACCTCCTCTAGATGATGGACTAACGCTTTCCCATTGCAAAGTGTTTTCAGCAAAATCTTCCAAAAATTTCCAAGCTTCACCATCGTCTTTAGACATGAAATTGCCTTGACACATAGTTTCAAGTATCTGTTTTGTCGTTGGATTAATGACCTCATATATAATTCGGCACAGATCCCATCTATGGATTCCGTGATGAGGACATTGGACAAGCGGATCCTTGAACCAGTCAAAGCATTTCTAAAATGGTTCATTGGGAAGCTGGGAAAACTGGTTGATTTCACTCCTAACACGGGCGGTCTTATGATTGGGATAAAATTTCTTAAGGCATGCTATAACGAATCCATCCCAATTGGAAATAGAGTGTGCGGGTGTGTTATAAAGCCACTTTTCGGCTAAATCGCTCAAAGTAAATAGGAGAAGACGTAAACGCATAGCATCCACAGAAAGTTGTGAAGTACCCATCATAGCACATACGTTTTCGAATTTGGTGATAAAAACGTATGCGTCTTCAGACTCTAGACCGTGAAATTTAGGCAAAACATTGATATAGTGTGGTTTGATTTCGAAATTATCCTCATTGGCTGGTGGAATAGAAAGACAAGTAGAAAGATGACACGTATAGGGTAGCATCTCTCTTAGAGAGATATACGCGGTAGATTTTGCGCACCTGCGGGTGGTGACATAGTGGTGTTTTTGAAATTTGATGGAGAACTGTCACGCCCCGCTTCACAGAGTACGCTAAGATGGGCACGTGACATAGCCAACCATGCTACCTGTGGGTAGGAAATATCCATCCACAGTCACATTACGGCTGTAGAGATATCAAGAACAATAATAAACTATCTAACACATGTCCATAAACCAGAATAAAACGAGTCAAGAATAAAATAATGCGGAAGCGAAAGATCCAATACAAGAATAACTGGAATGTATGTCCCATAATGCGGGCTCACATCAGAAATGAAATAATACTGAAAATAAATGAACTAACTACTAATGAGTCCTCACTGCTCAGCCTGCTGACTGAAGTACTCCTGCTCGGACTGCAGCAAAGGTACGGAATCTGGGCCATGCAAAACCCAGACATCAGCGCGTCATAACATCAAGCAGTAATATATAAACAGGGTAACAAGACATGCAAGTATGATCATAAAAGGTAAAGCAGGTGTAACAACAATATAATTCAGGGCAGTGCAAGGTAGTGTGCAGTGAGTAATCTAAACTGGTCTATTTGGTTAACTACTCTCAAGTCTTTGAAATCAATTTGATGAATCATCGATGTAACTCAATAGTATCCCGTGCGTGCCCGGGATCACGGTGAAGATCCTCGGGCTGAAACCGAGACATGCCGCTAGGCACTAAAAGGAAAAGGGGTAACGATGAATGATGTCCATGGCATCATCCCAAGGCTGGCCTAGCCTCTAAAAAGGTAGTGGATAACGATGGACGATGTCAGCAGCATCATCCCAAGGCTGGCCCAGCCTCTAAAACTGATCAGTAAAGGTAGCGAACTGTCGAGTTACAAGTCAGGTTTCATCATTGATTTCCCCATACCCTAGGTTATATGTATTCAAGTCAGGTATTAAATAATCTGGAGCTAATGCCAACACAGGATCAGGCAGGTACAGGTTTGTCTGAATAGACAACAGAAAATGTCCGTAAGGACAACAGGTCAGGTTTGCTGGCATTAGTCACAAGATCAGGTAACAGGTAAGGTATGGTACATCAGGTCAGGTCAAGTAATGTATATAGGTGTCATGTCATGTCAAGCGTTGCACGGTACCATGTCGTGTCAAGTAATAGGTGTAACAAGTTATATCAGGGTGTACAAGATGTCATGTGGGTGCTCATAATCAAACTAGCATAAGCATGGATATACAAAACAAGTATGGGTACTAATATAACAATAAACTGGAACATATAATATGATATGCAAATAGGTACATATTAAACTATATGGATGTACGGTTATCGATTAGAGTTAGGGTTATGGTTCCAAAATTAAGTATCATACACTTAAATAAATATGGAATATTAAAATCACATTGACATGTATTAAATGACCTAGTGATGCAATTATATATATAAAAAAGGTTAAATGGATGCAAACGGGTGTCCGAAAGGGTAGAAACTATTAAAAGGTACTGTGGGCTATGCAGATAATTATTATGTGATTTAAATATGGATGGGGGTCCTATGTATGATAAACTGAAATGCAATGGGTATGTTTCAAGTTCTGAATCTAAAAGATATAAATGGAACATCGAACTGTTAAATTAGAACATGTGACTTTAGATTCGATCTATAGGTTTAATATGCAAATAAATAGTTATAAAAACATATAGATAGCATGTAGCAAGTTTTACTTGCCTCGACGGATCGCGAAGCGGTATACGGAACGTCGCGTGTCGGTGGGAAAAGTCGCGACGCGCGCACGGTACACGGAATGAGTCCAAACAACGCATGAGGGGATCACACGGGTCAAAGATGCTTGCTGGGTCGTCACGATCGTCGCTGGCACGGTCGGATTCCGGCAAACCAATAACAGTGAACATGAGAAACAACACATAAAGAAAGAGAAGAAAGGATGGAGAGAAGAATGGAAGAAGGGAAACATGAGAGAGAGCTTACCGTAGATGTGTTCTGTGGTTGCAGAGGGGAGTGTGAACGGCGGTGAACGGTGCTCCGGTGATGAGGGTTTGATGTTAGGGTTTCGGTTGGGCTTTGGGTTGTGTTTGCTGGGGTTTCTCGGTTGGTTGGTGGGTGCAGGGTTGGTGCTCGGGGAAGAGCAGAGGAGAGGAAGAGAGGGAGAGGAAGGAGATGGTGATGAGATGAGGTGGTCGGCGGCGATGAGGTGGTGGTGCTGGGTTCTCGGGTGTGCAGTGGGGTTTCTGGGTTCGTAGGGGAAAGAGAGGAGAGGAAGGAGATGAGGTCGGGGAAGAAGATGATGATAAGGGTTGAGGAGCGAGGTCGAGGGAGGAGGAGGCAGAGGAGTAAGGGTTAGGGTTTTTGTGGGTTCTCGTGGCGAGGGGTGTGCATGGTTTAAATAAGAACGAAGAAAAGAAAAGAGGAGAAGAAAGAAAAAGAGAAGGGAGGTGACGGGATCCGTCGGGCAGTGACCCGACTCGAGAAGCGAACAGTGTTCGCAAGAGGAGAGAGAGGGCGCGAGAGGAGAGAGAAAGGGGCGAGAGAAAGAGAGAGAAGGCTGCGGAGAAAGAGAGAGAGAAAGAGAAAGGGAAAGGGAAAGAGAGAGAGAGCTCATGGGGCCCGGTGAAAAGGAGAGAGGAATTCTGATTGGCTCGTGGGAAAAAGGAATTGGGTTAGGAAAAAAATTATAAAAGATTTTAATAGTTTAAAGAATAATTTTGTTGGCTGTAAAATCTTGTATGCTGTTAAAAATATATTTTAAACGGATTAAAGAAATTTAAAATAATTAGAATTTGGCGGAATACAAAATAATTCAGAAATGCGCCCGGGTCGGGTCCAAAATTTTAGATTTGAAATACGAGAATTTTATGCAAGTTCTAAAAATTAAAATGAAGGATTATGTAACGAAAAAGCATACCCCCAAGAACGGACGCATGTACGTGCGCGTAGCCATCCAAACACGTCCGTTTCACTGAACGGGATGAAAACGAGATGCACGAACGCTACCACATGGTTAGGGGTATCATGCAGGCTATGTTATGTGTTTTTAAATTATTTTACGTGACTTAAATTGTTATATGCCAAAAATACGCGATGCTAGGGTATTCTATAATTATGAAACAACAAGCTCAAGCAAGCGGGTCGAAAGTAAAGTAAACTACCATTCGCATCCAAATACGGTAAATGAACAAAACACCACAAACAAACAAATACGGCAACAGAATTTGGTATAACTGAACTCGGTTGTTACAAGAACCGTCCATCTCGGTGGATGCTGTGGGTGGTGAGGAAAAAGAAGATGAAGAAATACCGACTTCGGAGTCGATTGAAGAAACGCGGACAAGACGGGCACTAGAATCCCGTGTCCAGTCGAGCATGCACTAAGCGGATTTAGCGCAAGTGGCAGCGTATGTGTAAATTAAAAGAAATGAAAGGTTTATTTAATGGTTTGTTTTGAAAAGGACTGGTTTAGACAAATCACAAAAATGCACAATCAACCCTAGATCTTTGGTCACCTAGGTCAAGTCACTAGACCGCTCCTAGACTTCCAGAAGACAAATCGCAGGATAAATTCTCTACTACCTCTTTATCCCTCTTGTGGCCAGGTAAGTGCCAGGTAAGTGGGAGATATCCGCTATGCAAATAGTGGGCCTAATTAAGTAACCACTTGCCTTAGACACACTTGCCTAGACGCCACAAAAGAAATACGGATAAGCAGTAGATTACCCACGACCTTTCTCTGTCCTAATTGAGCGCGGCGGTCCTTAGAGTCTTGTCTAGATATTTTTTAATTAATGAAGGGTGATGCGGATGCTAGTTTTGTGATTTGTGGGGCTTGGGAAGGGTAATGAAATCCCCACCTAATCTGAATTTGGTCTTTGCCCCTTAATTTTCCGTATTAAAATATGCAAAAACAACCAGTATCAAAACACGCAACAAGAATTTTTTTAAGCGGCGAATTTTTGTAAAGAATCCTGCAGAGCAATTTTTATTGGACTGTTGCAGAGGAGAGAGAAGAAGATAGGAAATATACCAGAGAACTTTGAAGACCTAATTCTCCAATACCACCGTGGTTCCGCCGCAAGAACATGCATAATGCCGCGGTTCCGCCGCCCTTTTGAGGGTTCTTGAACTTATTTTTTCTACAGTTGCTTCACTTGCTCCTCTGGTCATGATGAAATGCTCTGAATCTTTATCTCCCTGCTACAGTGATTCCAGATTTTCTTGCAAAATTTCACACACTAATCGTCAAGCACACGATACGTTCTTGATTTAAATTTTGATGGAATAATAATACTTCAACTCAAATAGCAAGAAAGATCAAATTACGCACGTATCCCCGGCAACGGCGCTATTTGATTTGTTCAAAAATGATAATATGTATGTAGTAATAGTAACCGCAATCAATAACGGTGAAGCGTGTAGCGAGCGTTAGTGAGCACGGGCCGTCCTCTGAGATTCGAGAAATTCGTAAATTCTTGCTTTAGTTGAGTCGAAAGAACTAGTAAAGAAATTCAAGAAATAGTTCAAGATTTAGTTGAATTTAATAGTTTCAAGAAATTCAAGAAGTCGTTTTCAAGAAAGAAAATTCAAGAAAATGTTCAAGATTTAGTTATCAAGAAAATTGTAGAAGGCTTGTACGATTCGAACGGAGTTGGTAGCCATGGATGACTATTCAAAATGATTCATCTTATCTATTGGTAGAATTAAAACTAGATTGATAACTAAAAATGAGAATTAGGGATCCCTTGAAGAAACTAGCATTTCTCCTTCATTGCCCTTTGTCCTTTCATTGTTTGCCATTCTTATCTAACCTTTAACAAGAAGGATCATCAATCTAATCCCCAAATTGCGATGAAATTAACAATAAATTGATCTCGCTCACAATTTGGACATCGATGATTCTCTTTGCTAAAATTTATAATCTCCATAAGACTTAAGATGAATATATGATTCTCTCACCATTTGATCTACCAAATTCCTTTGAATCCTAACAAGCGGAGATTTACTCACACATCGTGAAAATAGAAGAATCTACAATTAAAGATTTCATAATGTGGAGATTTAAAGAGAGCGGGATTAAAAGTAATGATCACCTTTATTATTCAACTTCAAATTACAACTTCTTCAATCTGAGATTACAAGAAGAATTGCTCTCGATCACTCCCTTGAAGAGATAATTTCTCCGTCGATCTTCGCTTCGCTCGGTCACCGTGAGTCTTGGATCTATCGAGGATCACGTGCTCGTTGATGACGATCGGCTTCGCGTAAAGAAATTTTGAATGATGTCGCTCGATGAATTTCTCAACGATTCTTGATCTTGGATCTTGATTTGGAATTGGATCTTTTTAGCTCTTTTCTTGATTTGTTTTTTGGATCAAAATTTTTCGAACCCCTCACCTCAAGGCTTAGGTCCTTTTTATAGCCCCTAATCAAGCTTCCCCCATAAGCTAGGTTGTTACAAAGAGACTTCTAGAATAAGGTAGGTAGTTATCAAGCTTTCTCAACAAGCTAGATTATTATAGAGAAGTTTCCAGAACAAGTTTGTTACAATGAAGCATCCTCAACAAGCTAGGACATTGTAATGAAGCTTCTGGAGAATTCTCGATAGCCGACTTCCTGAATCGGCCGCGGATCCGCGGCGATTCGGCCTGACTCGGCCGCGGATCCGCGGCCGATTAGTGTCTTCATTGCTTCAAAATTTTGTGGTCTTCTGGTGTTGATCTCTGGATCTTTATGTGATATCTGGAATCTTCTTATCTCTTTTGAATTTCTGCCAGTATTTGATTCTTCGACTTTCCTGTATTTTATCGGTAAATTTGCGATTCCGATATCTGACCTGAGCTGATTTTTGCACAAGATCTCAATGAAGAATGTTACAGATATACAAAATATTATGCGTGAAATATTAAACATACAATTTCCTTCAAAATGTTGATTATAATGTATAACACATGGTAAATGATATTTTCCAGACAAACTTCAAATATGTGTTATATTTATAACAAACACCTTTAGATGATTAGAAAAAGTAAGGAAATTGTTGTGTTAAAAATGCAATAATTTCGACTGAACAACCACCAAGTCGTTAAACTGGGAATAATCGACCTCTAAGTCGTTAAACCGGGAATGTAAAAAAATGTGTGTGTAAATAAATAAAAAGTGTAAATAAAAGAAAAAAGAAAAGTCGAAATGATGGGGTAACTCACAATAAAAATCATTGAGTAAAATAAATAAGAAAATAAAGCCGAAATGATGGGGCAACCGCGAATAAATAGACGAAATGATAGGGCAATCACGACATTTGCGATAAGAAAAGCTGAAATGATAGAGCAATCGCGGTAAAAAAAAGAAAAAAAAGAAAAAAAGAGAAAAGCCTCCCAAATGGCGAATGATGAGTTGCTCCTGGTACCATATTCCAGTACAACGATGCAGACGCCAACCAAATTCCAAATCCTAAAACGGCGAATGATGAGTTGCTCCTGATACCATATTCCAGTGCAGCGATGCAGACGCCAACCAAAATCCAAGTTCCCAAAATTCTCCCAGCCTTACGGGTGGTCCCCGAACTGACTACCGTATACAATCTACGGGCCCAAATAATTCTCATCACACCCATACCCCACCGCAATCACCAGTCATGCAGCCGGTCAACGCCCTTGGAATTATGCTCCATTGGGAAGACCCACTCATGTATCCTCACGATACATGAGGAGAAAAAAACTTTCGTGGGATCCTTACGACTCACAAAGGAAAAACACACTTGGGAGTCCTCACGACTCCTAAGGAGAAAATACACCCACGGGATCCTTTCAACTCGTATGGAGAAAATACTTTTATGGGACCCTTACAGCCCATATAATTGAAAAGCCTTAGGTGATAGGGACCTAAACTTGTCTCCCAAGCCATCGCTCCCCAACGGGTAAATACTGTTAGTGTATATACCTTAGGGGCCATTATTGTATCATGCTAGCTTGTATATTGCTTAATGGAAGCTTGGGATATTCACAGTTATATAACAGTCTTGCTAAACATGGTAGTATGCTACTTGGTTTTATCTATCTTAATATGTGTGTACGTATTGATAGAGCCCTTAGGATCTTGCTTGACTACCAGCGTTGTGATGGCAGTCACACTAGTGGGGGCTGGATAATCTACAAGCACATCCTTTTTCAGGTCCCTAGTCGTAGGATTATCAAGACAGGGCATCGATACTCCGGAGTAGACTAGTGTGTACGCTTCTCATCCCAGTTGGGAAGATGGTCTGTCCCACAGCCATCAGTACGTCGTACTGGAGATAGTATACAGGTGCTCGTTGGGTTATGGGTACACCGGACAGGACTCGCAGGGAACTGAGGTTGGTATTATACCCGTCATCAGTTAACAGTTCCCAGGCGATATGAGTACAGCATAGTCCGCAGACTTGACACTGCTACTTCGCCTCGAGTATATCCCACTGTTCTCAGATTGCTACCCTACCACGGCTCAAAGGAGTCGTGCAAACAGGTAGCAGTTGGGTGCAGTCCCGAGTACTTGGAGGCAGTGGCGGTTAGACAAGATTCGTCTTTCCC
The DNA here is from genome assembly GCA_030015575.1 of Agapanthus africanus. Lineage (NCBI taxonomy): Eukaryota > Viridiplantae > Streptophyta > Magnoliopsida > Asparagales > Amaryllidaceae > Agapanthus > Agapanthus africanus. Next base: position 533,762,914 of record JASDDO010000016.1, read on the forward strand.
GGTATTGGGAGTTGATATCGCGCTGTGTCAGAGAGCCATTATGCAAAGTCCCTGGCGGCCAGGGCAAGCGAGATTTACTGGTAGGTTCCAGTAGTTTCTCAAGGTGTAATGGGCTTCACTCCGACACGACTTATACCGCTTTTAGGGGACTGACGCTTGCCGGCCCCCTAGGCCGGATATGCGATAGTCCTAGACGAACAGACCGAAATGTACGGAGATTGTCACATCAGACTCAGTAGGAGTTCGGATGGGTTTTTCTCATCGGCCTTCTTATCGACATCTACCCGGGGACTGTTACGTACAGCTAGTGCCGCTTGCGGTCTGTGGTTAAACCCACTGCCAGCGTAGTAGTCGAGTCTTTAGAGTCCCACACAGAGAGTTTCCCTGCTCCAGGCGAAACGATATAGAGGTCGTATGGTTTTACGACAAGGGTTCGGACGCATACGTGTTTAAACGCACGTACGATGTTCGGACAGTTTTTACTACCCGGCTTTGTTTTAAGCCAGATTCTAGTATCGGATTATTGGATTTATACAGTCTAAAGTTTTTCCGTGTTTTCATAGATAGGAGGGACGTTCTCGTAATTTGGTGGGAAGCTTTTAGAAGTATGGTGACTTGAGGGTTTAGGTGGCATTTACATTAAATGCATTTGTGACTCATTAGATGAATCATTCAAGTGAGTTAATGAAACATTTATTGCTTAATGACTCACTTGATGATTCATTGCATATATTAAATGAAGCATGATGATAAATCATTTAGATTTATTTATTTGATTTTCTTTATGCTTCATAATATATTAGAAGTGAGAAACATTTTCATTATAATCTTGCTCACCTTCTCTCTCCTCACGCTCTTTTTCTTCAAACCCTAATCCTACCCTCTCATGTGTTGAGATCAAGGATTAGCTAGACTATTTAATCCATAACCATACTCTATATCATCTAGGTGACTTTGATTAGCAACTAAAGAAACCTAGTTACCTCAAGATTAGAGGCAAAGCTTGGAGTAGAAGCTCTCGGGTGGATCGTCTATTACATAGAGGAGGCCGATGAGGAAGTGGATAACGTGAAGACGAAGGACTAGGTTCATTAGGTATAATCTCTTTTCATAGTAGTTAACAACTCCTATGTTTGTGTTAGTTATAGTTTAGCAAAGATCCTTTCGGTTAGTCGATGTTGCTTCAAACAAAATGATTGTTTTTCATATTTCCGCCTCCCCGCAAGTCGTGGGGTGTACAACGTCGACTTACAGTGATATCAGAGCCTCGCTAAACAATAACTAACATATTAGCAAAGTCGTAAGAATTTCGAACGCAAAACGAACCAAAAAAATTATCGTATTCACCAAGTTTCTGTCGATTTTAAAACGAGGTCTAAAATTTTTTCAGGGACCTCTAAAAATACAAGCAGGGAAATATAAGAACACTGGAGAAAATTGGGTGCATGAATCGGCCAAACTGCCGCGGAACCGCGGCCGATCCAAGCGATCCGCCACGGATCCGCGGCCGAGTTGGAGCCGATTCACCCCAATCTTCCCCAGTAACTCTTCTGTGAATATTTTGTTTTTTCTGGAATGTTTATTTTCTGCTCAAGTCTCAGGTGCACAGAGAAGTTTTGGAGTAGAATCTAAAGTGTTTGCTCGATCGAAATTATACGATGTTTTCTAATTAGATTATATCTGTGAACTGTATAATGTATTCGTAAACCTCTCCTAACTGCTAGTATGTCGGTTGGCAGGGGGTTGCACATTTCTGTAATGATTTTACTGTTTGTGATTATGAACTTGATTGGATTGTTGTGATGATTAGCCGGGATTTGAGATGGGTTATTATATTCATTCATTCGATATACTTGTAATATGTTGTAATATTATTTTGCGGGGCACATCCAGGTTGCGGTTGTAGCCACCGTTGTATTATTTCATTTTACTGTTTTTGCTCCTAGGATAGACCCAAGGTGGGGTGCACAAACTACCGGGTACTTTGAAGTGTTTAGTGGCCTACTCACGTTGTTGAGGGAGACCGCTTCACTTCGGGTACTTGGCGGGTAGTTTGCCGTACCCATAGGGGTCTAGGGTGGGGTAATGGCTATTCATCACAACTGTGTAATCCGTCTTTCGTTGCAGGCTCAAAAGAAAACGCGGATTGCTTGCATATCCAATAATGTTCATCTGTGATCTGGAATACCTATTAATGCGTCTGACGAATATACAATATCTATATATGATAGCTATTTAGACGTCACTTATGTTTTACACCTGCGCTAGCCCAGCCCCCGCTCTGTCGTTAGTTAAGTAACTTAACGGGTGATGACGGGACCCAGTGGCGAATGCAGATGGCATAAGAGGACGTTGTATTTTCGTTGTTTTCTGCAATGATAGGTTAATTGATGGGACGCATTATTATTAATGCAAAGAAAATAAACCAAAGTTGAATCGTTGGAACAGTTTAAAAGAAACCACTCGGTTATTTTTAAAACAGAAGATATTTTTAAATTGCAGAGCTTTAACCACTCCTTTTAAAAATCTATCAGGTTCCTTCGGTCATATCAAGTTCACTACGTTTACGGTTTCGCCAAAACCATTCGTAGCCCTCCGTCATTTCATTTGGGTATTCAGTAGTATTCAAGCTATGTATTTTGACCTAACGCCAAGGCATAGTGTTTGGTAGCTGCTGGGTATTCATTTGTTGCATAGATAGATGAGTTAGTTTGGGACAGTCGTATTATCATTTTGGCCGAACGTCAAGGATATGTAAGGATGGGTTCAAATTAACAAGATAATGATGGGTAGAACTTGACATGTGGTTATGACATTTTGACCTAACGCCAAGGTCATAAGAGCATGGGGCAAAAAATTTATATCGGGAATTTCTAAAGAAATTGAAATTTGCAAAGAGATGCATACCATTTGGAGTGTGATGAATGTTGGTAGGATTCTTTCAGCATTATCACACGATGAAATTTGGATCCCGATCCTACTGTGAGTATATACTACTCATCAGGAGATTCGCCACTTAACGATCAATGCTATAAACTAAGTAGGTGCCGAGAAAGGTGTCAGCGGGGCTATGCCCCCAGAGAAAAGAGGTTATTTAATTAAGGAACTTAGCGAAAGCGTTGGAAAACCTCCCTCGAAGTACCGACACCGGCCTGGCTGAACGGTTAAGCAAGTATTGTACAGTGAGAATAGTCCTGGCTAGTTCTTCCTTTTTGGTTTGAGGAGGGATTCGAGAAACAGTGGGAGCCATCCAGTTTAGATTAACTAAAAACCACTCTAAACTTGCAAGAGCATCATGCTAAAGTGTTCTCTCTCTCTCTCCTAATTGCAGCGACCCAGCTAATGACAGGACTTAAGTTACTATTAGAAAAAAATATACTGACAGGGCCAAACTATAAAGATTGGCTGCGGAATGTCAAAATGGCTTTGACCTATGACAGATTGGGGTATGTCCTCACCGCTAAGGCACCTGCAGTCCCAGGTCCCAAATCCAGTAATGCGGATAAGGAAATCCGCAAAACCTGGGAGTTAGATTGCGCGAAGGCCAAGTGCATCGTGCTTGCCTCGATGAATAATGAACATCAGAGGAGGCACGAGGATATGGATCTTGATGCCATATTTCTCCATACAAAGGAACTTTATGGGGAGCAATCTCGTATAGCAAGATACGGGACTTCAAAGAACTTGTTTCAAGCGAGGTTGGCCATCGGATCATCGGTAGGAGAACATGTCCTAAAGATGTTTGGCTATATAGAAGAGCTCGCAGACCTTGGGATGACTTTGGATAATGAGCTCTATACAGACCTGATTCTCCAGTCCCTCCCTTCCACCTACGCCCAGTTTATTCTGAATTTCAACATTCAAAGAAAAGAAGTTGAACTTTCAGAACTCCTTAACATGTTGAGGAGTGCAGAGGGCACCTTGCAGAAGGCAAGGGAAACACACACTATGTTTGTTCGCGGTGCTTTTTCTTCCGGGTCCAAGGCTAAGGCCAAAGGAAGGAAGAATAAAGCCGCCACCAAACCTAGAGGAGGTGTTAGTAAGGTGGGAGCGAAGGGAAAGAAAAAGATTGCGGTGCCAGTAGTGGCCAAGGATGAGTGCTTCCATTGTCATAGGAAAGGGCACTGGAAGAAAGATTGCAAGGCGTAGAACGCCAAGAACCAGGAACCGAAACAAGCTGTGGCTTCGACTTCAGGTGTGTTTGTAATTGAAAATTGTCTGTCAATCAACTCTACTTCCTGGGTATTGGATACCGGATCAGGATCTCATATATGCAATTCATTGCAGGCACTGAGAAACCGTAGAGTGCTGAAGGTTGATGATATGACCCTCCAGGTTGCTTACGGAGCTAGCGTGGGAGCTGTGTCCGTAGGGGATTATCACATGGGATTGACGAGTGGACATATTTTGGTTTTACATAACTGTTTTTGTGTACCTAGTTTAACGTGTAATATCATATCAGTTTCCTTGTTATCAAATAAAGGTTATGATTTCACGTTTGTAAGCGATGTTGTTAACATCCACCTTAATCATGGTTTGATTGGGTCCGGTACACTGGATAACGGTATATATGTCTTAAACAAATTCCAGATTTTCAATGTCCAGAACACACTTAAAAGAAAGTCTCCAGATTTAAATAAGGCTTTCTTATGGTATTGTAGACTAGGTCACATCAATGAGACAAGGTTAACTAAGTTACATAGAGAAGGATATTTGGACTCGTTCGAATATCAATCTTATGCCACTTGTCAATCATGTCTCAAAGGAAAGATGACAAAGACTCCATTCACTGGACATGGAGTAAGAGCGAGCGAGCTCTTAGGACTCATACACAGCGATGTATGTGGTCCAATGTCTACACATGCAAGAGGTGGTTTTTCCTATTTCATTACTTTTACGGATGATTACTCTAGATACGGATTCATTTTCTTGATGAAACATAAATCCGAGACTTTTGAGAAATTCCAAGAGTATAAGAATGAAGTAGAAAACCAAACCGGCAAAAGTATCAAGACACTAAGATCTGATCGAGGTGGTGAATACTTAAGTGCCGAGTTCCTAGGTTACCTAAAAGAGAAAGGAATTCTCTCTCAGCTTACTCCTCCATACACTCCACAGCATAACGGTGTATCGGAGAGACGGAATCGAACCCTATTGGATATGGTATGTTCCATGATGAGTAATGCTGAGTTACCGCTATCTTTCTGGGGTTATGCGCTAGAATCAGCGGCATATCTTTTGAACATGGTTCCTACCAAGACTGTGCCTACCACGCCATATCAGATGTGGAGTGGGAAGAAACCCCATCTTCAGTATATGAAGATATGAGGATGTCCAGCTTTTGTTAAAAAGCAGCATGTGGACAAGCTCGAGGCACGATCAGTAAAGTGTAAGTTTGTGGGATATCCAAAGAACTCCAGGGGGTATCTATTCTATTACGCAGATGAACAAAAGGTTTTTGTTTCTCGTAATGCCCATTTTCTAGAACATCAGTTTTTAGAAAAGGAAACAAGTGGGAGCGAAATAAAACTGGAAGAAATTCCAGAACCACAAACTACTACTGAAAGTTTGGTAAGACCAGTAGTTCAAGAAGAACAGGACATTCCCGCACCCCTCCGCAGGAGTAGTAGGCTGTCTCATCCGCCTGAGAGATACTACGGTTTTCTCATAGATGGGGATAGAGAGGATTACATCATTGATGATGATGAACCTACTAGCTTCCAGCAGGCCATCCAGAGCGGTGACTCGGTACGATGGCTAAATGCAATGCGGACCGAAATGGAGTCCATGTACACCAACAAAGTATGGACTTTGGACTTTACTCCAGGTGGGGTAAAACCCATAGGATGAAAATGGATCTTCAAGAAAAAGATTGGTGTAGATGGACATGTGGAAACCTATAAGGCTAGACTTGTTGCAAAAGGTTTTCGTCAAAGGCCTGGTTTGGACTATGATGAGACCTTTTCTCCAGTGGCTATGCTCAAATCCATTCGGGTCCTTCTTGCTATTGCTGCCTTCCATGATTATGAAATCTGGAAGATGGACGTAAAGACGGATTTTCTGAATGGTAATTTAGAAGAGTGCGTCTATATGGATTAGCCAGAAGGTTTCAATCAGAGTGGGAGCAGCTGGAAAGTGTGCAAGTTGCTTAAGTCCATTTATGGACTAAAGCAGGCATCGCGGAGTTGGAACATCTGTTTTGATGAAACGGTTAAAGAATATGACTTTATCAAAAATCCAGATGAACCATGTATATATAGTAAAATTTTAGCACGAACTGTTGTATTCCTCATCTTATACGTGGATGACATTCTATTGATAGAAAATGACATTCCTATGCTACAATCTGTCAAAGGATTCTTGTCACACAGGTTCTTCATGAAAGACCTGGGTGATGCCTCTTACATTCTGGGGATCCGGATCTATCGTGATAGATCCAAGAGGATGTTGGGACTTTCGCAGTCCAGGTATATCAACACTATACTGAAAAGATTCAGTATGGAAGATTCTAAGCGCGGTAATCTACCGGCTTATCATGGAATCACCCTATCCAAAGAGATGTCTCCCAAGACTGATTTGGAAAGGGATCGCATGTCTATTATACCCTACGCTTCTGCGGTAGGCTCTATAATGTATGCGATGTTGTGCACCAGACCAGATGTAGCTTACGCACTGAGCGTGGTAAGCCGGTATCAGTCAGACCCAGGGGAGAATCACTGGATAGCAGTGAAGAACATTCTCAAGTACCTGAGAAGGACTAAGGAGATGTTCTTGGTTTACGGCGGAAAAGACCTCAAGATCGAGGCCTTTGCTGATTCCGGCTTTCAGAGTGATAAGGACGATTCCAAGTCCATGTCAGGTTATGTCTTTACCCTCAATGGAAGGGTGGTGTGCTGGAAGAGTTCCAAGCAGGACACCGTTGCTGACTCGACGATGGAAGCGGAGTATATTGCTGCTTGCGATGCCGCAAAAGAAGCGGTCTGGATGAAGAAGTTCCTAACAGAACTTCAGGTGGTTCCTACCATTGTTGATCCAATACCGCTGTATTGTGACAACAACGGAGCTATAGCTTTAGAGAAGGAACCCAGGTCCCATCAGAAGTCCAGACACATCTTAAGGCGGTATCACCTGATCAGGGAGATCGTAGATCGCCGGGAGATCGAGGTCCGAAGAGTTGCTACAGAGGAGAACATTGCTGATCCATTCACAAAGGCCTTACCTCAGATTCAGTTCGATAGGCTACTCGAGATCATCGATCTTCGATATGCCAGTACATGGCCCTAGTGCAAGTAGGAGATTGTTAGTGTATATGCCCTAGGGGCCATTATTGTATCATACTAGCTTGTATATTACTTAATGGAAGCTTGGGATATTCACAGTTATATAACAGTCTTGCTAAACATGGTAGTATGCTACTTGGTTTTATCTATCTTAATATGTGTGTACGTATTGATAGAGCCCTTAGGATCTTGCTTGACTACCAGCGTTGTGATGGCAGTCACACTAGTGGGGGCTGGGTAGTCTACAAGCACATCCTTTTTCAGGTCCCTAATCATAGGATTATCGAGACAGGGCATCGATACTCCGGAGTAGACTAGTGTGTACGCTTCTCATCCCAGTTGGGGAGATGGTCTATCCCACAGCCATCAGTACGTCATACTGGAGATAGTATACAGGTGCTCGTTGGGTTACAGGTACACCGGACAGGACTCGCAGGAAACTGAGGTTGGTATTATACCCGTCGTCAGTTAACAGTTCCCAGGCGACATGAGTACAGCATAGTCCACAGACTTGACACTGCTACTTCGCCTCGAGTGTGTCCCACCGTTCTTAGATTGCTACCTTACCACGGCTCAAAGGAGTCGTGCAAACAGGTAGCAGTTGGGTGCAGTCCCGAGCACTTGGAGGCAGTGGCGGTTAGACAGGATTCGTCTCTCCCGGTATTGGGAGTTGATATCGTGCTGTGTCAGAGAGCCATTATGCAAAGTCCCTGGCCAGGGCAAGCGAGATTTACTGGTAGGTTCCAGTAGTTTCTCAAGGTGTAATGGGCTTCACTCCGACACGACTTATACCGCTTTTAGGGGACTGACGCTTGCCGGCCCCCTAGGCCGGATATGCGATAGTTCTAGACGAACAGACCGGACTGTACGGAGATTATCACATCAGGCTCAGTAGGAGTTCGGATGGGTTTTTCTCATCGGCCTTCTTATCGACATCTACCCGGGGACTGTTACGTACAGCTAGTGCCGCTTGCGGTCTGTGGTTAAACCCACTGCCAGCGTAGTAGTCGAGTCTTTAGAGTCCCACACAGAGAGTTTCCCTGCTCCAGACGAAACGATATAGAGGTCGTATGGTTTTACGACAAGGGTTCGGACGCATACGTGTTTAAACGCACGTACGATGTTCGGACAGTTTTTACTACCCGGCTTTGGTTTAAGCCAGATTCTAGTATCGGATTATTGGATTTATACAGTCTAAAGTTTTTCCGTGTTTTCACGGATAGGAGGGGCGTTCTCGTAATTTGGCGGGAAGCTTCTAGAAGTATGGTGACCTGAGGGTTTAGGTGGCATTTACATTAAATGCATTTGTGACTCATTAGATGAATCATTCAAGTGAGTTAATGAAGCATTTATTGCTTAATGACCCACTTGACGATTCATTGCATATATTAAATGAAGCATGATGATAAATCATTTAGATTTATTTATTTGATTTTCTTTATGCTTCATAATATATTAGAAGTGAGAAACATTTTCATTATAATCTTGCTCACCTTCTCTCTCCTCAAGCTCTCTCTCTTCAAACCCTAATCCTACCCTCTCATGTGTTGAGATCAAGGATTAGCTAGACTATTTAATTCATAACCATACTCTATATCATCTAGGTGACTTTGATTAGCAACTAAAGAAACCTAGTTACCTCAAGATTAGAGGCAAAGCTTGGAGTAGAAGCTCTCGGGTGGATCGTCTATTACATAGAGGAGGCCAACAAGGAAGTGGATAACGAGAAGACGAAGGACTAGGTTCATTAGGTATAATCTCTTTTCATAGTAGTTAACAACTCCTATGTTTGTGTTGGTTATAGTTTAGCAAAGATCCTTTCGGTTAGTCGATGTTGCTTCAAACAAAATGATTGTTTTTCATATTTCCGCCTCCCCGCAAGTCGTGGGGTGTACAACGCCGACTTACAAATGCAAATGATGAATTGCTCCTGGCACCTGTGCTTCAATGTTAGCAACGCTGATGACGACCCTTACCCTAAAATTCCAAACTTCCGATCCAATAGGCCTCTAAGTCGTTAAACTGGAAACAGATGACCTCTAAGTCGTTAAACTGGGCACAAATGACCTCTAAGTCATTAAACTGGGAACAGATGACCTCTAAGTCATTAAACTGGGTACAATAGACCTCTATGTCGTTAAACTGGGAACAAATGACCTCTAAGTCGTTAAACTGGGAACATATAACCTCTAAGTCGTTAAACCGGGCACAATAGACCCCTAAGTCTTTAAACTGGGAACATATGACTTCCAAGTCGTTAAACTGGAAACAGATGACCCCTAATTCATTAAACTGAGAACGAGGGAAATCCGCTCATGGCAAATGATGTTTCGCTCCTGGTACCATATTCCAGTGTAGCAATGCTGATGTCAGCCCAAATCAAATCAAACCAACAACCTCTGTGGCGGAATTGTGCTTCGTCTCAGAATGTACCCCGTGTCGAAATTATGCTTCGCCTCAGAGTATCTACCTTCCCTGTCGGAATTACGCTTCTCCTGAAAATCAGCCTCTACATCAAAACCAGCGACACTCCGTCTCAGGGATACGTCAACCAAATCACTCCGTGCCTCTACATCAAAGGGTAGTGCCAGCTTCCCACAAAGCGGGAACCAAATCATTCCGTGTCGGGGAAACGTCTACCACGAACACTCCGTCTCAGAGACGCGTCAAGCGTCGACCGTCCATGTCATAAAAAGGGCAGTGCCAGCTTCTTAAAAAAGCGGGAACCAAATCACTCCATGTCGGGGAAACGTCTACCACAGACACTCCGCATCGGGGACATGTCAAGCATCGACCGTCCATATCGTAAAAAGGGCAGTGCCAGCTTTCCAAAAAGCGGGAACCAAAGCAAGTCACCTCCACGCGAAAGAAGATCCATCAATTTCATGCACACGACTCACATATATGGTGTGCATTTATTGATGGGGGGCACTTTGTTGGGATCGAAAATTGCACCCCGGTTGACCAACTCAAACTCAAAGTCAACCCAAGTAAGCGGGGCCCAGATCAAGTGGGCCCATGCCCAAGTCGAGCCCCGCGGCCGGCCTCTCCCATGCCAAAATGAAATCATGTAATAAATAATTTTGATATAATTTTTTATGTATGAATGTAAGAAAAATGGGCATAAAGCCAAATTTCTGTGAAGCCCATGGCTCATGTGCAAAAGAAATGAGTACATAAGGCATGAGCTTTACAAAATGCCATTTTGTAAAGCCCAAGGGGCTATATGTAAATTTGTAAGCCTATATAAGGCAACATGATAATGAAATAAAAGAGGTCTTTTCCATTCTCTAAAATTCTAGGGTTTTTGTGCCTCCTTCTCCTTCCTCAATGTAACATTTCAGAAAATATAAAATATTATTTTTGGAATTTAATATTAAAATAATATATTTCGCGAAAACTACCCGATTTGCGAAATTGGGGTTTTCGTAAAATGGTATAAATATATACCAATAATTGTGAAATAATTGGAGATTAAAATAATTTATTCATTTAAAAATATATTTATCGAATTTGGCATTTTTATAAATTATTATATGCAGTTTGAATAAAAATTAATTAGTGCACTACTAATCGCGATTAAGCCAAATCCGTGTTTCTACATTTTTCCATGGTTAATGCACCATGACACGTTGCATTTTTTTGCATGTTGTTTCATTAGTATGTGTTGATATTTGGTATTTAGAAAAGAAAAGAAAAGAAAGTGTTTTATTGAGGAGAGGGGGGACCACATGAGGCATGGCTTGTGAGTGAGGGTGAGAATAAGAGAAAGAGAGAGAGAGAGAGAGAGGGCAGCCATTCATCTCCCCCCATTTGTTTGCTTCACCTCCTTCATCCTCATCTCCCTCCACCTTCACCTCCAAGAATCATCTCCATTTCTTCATCAAAACCCTACACCATCTTCATTAAAGTTGATCCCCACCCCATCCTCAACACTTTGGATCTTTCAAAGTTGGATTTTGGAGACTTTGTGAAGTTAGGGTTTTTCTTGAGTTGCATCCATGAGGTATATTCCTTTCATTTAGTTTAGTTTTAAGTTTCCTAGCATTCGAGTTTAGTTTAGAATTTGTTTAAGTGTGGATTTGTGAACTTGGAAATTCCTTGAGAGGGTTTGGGTGATTTTGTGGACTCGTGATCTGTTGTGAGTGTGTACAAGACCCTAAAGATTGATTTGTTGACCTAGAACAGAAAATACGAACTTAAGATTTGTTCCATGACGGTTTTGTGTAAAAATTGGGGACTACAGGGAATCTGGGATGACCTGGAACGTTTACCTGAAAAACTAGCAACTCCAGAGACCTACTTAGACCAATAGAAGACCATCCTGAGAAGACGAACCCCAACGGAGCCTACAGAGCCGAGCAGGCCGGATTTTCAGGTTATGTGGCCGGCCAAATTTTGGTAGTTGGTGTCTAGGTTGGTTCAGTAGCTCGCATACTCCATATGCAGCTCCCTATACTTGCTAGTTTAGTCCCAATTTAACCTGAGATAAATCTGGGAGCATATTGGGGTGTTTTTAGCTATGTTTTCCGAGTTTTGAATGCTTAGTTTTGATGTTTGGATTTGTATTTGGTTGTTGGGCGTTTGTACGTCAACAACAAGGATTTGTTTGGTTGTTTTGCATGCGTAGGCTATAGGTTCTAACTTATGAGCGCACCGTGTGCCGTATTGGTTTTCCGAACTTGATTTTAATAGCATTGCGACTATGTATTTATTGTAGGTACCTTCGCGTGGATTCCGAGACGACGGAGCATGGCGTCATCGACTTCGGCAAGCAAGGATCAAGGTGAGTAGATTTATATCTACGGGGGAAGTCGGGTGGATGGCGTATAGCACCCCCGCAAATTTTGATGGAAACCAATATATAGGATATGGTTAAGGAAACCTATATTAGGAAACTAGGGATACAGTTAAAAGGATAGTTAGAAGTGATATGATATGATTAATACGTGATGACGAGATTTGAGATATCAATATGATGAGATAAGATGATACGAGCGGATACGATTGATATAAGATTTATGGTGGCATGTTATGAGAACGTTATATACAATAAGATATAACATTTATGCAAAATAACAGGATATGAGATTTGATACGGATGTGGCTTGAGATATATCCATGTTTATGAGAATAATGAGTGATATGCCGTACGGGACTTGAGATCCGTACCCTTATTGTCGTATAGGTCGATAGATTCCTATTTCTGTTAAATGTCACCGTACGAAGGATTACCGTACGCGATGTGAGTTACCGGATGGATGATCCGCGCTCGTGATTTGAGGATGATATTCGATGATATTGCCGTATCGGATACTATAAGACTGGATAGCCGACGTAAATGTGTCATCCGAACCATACATATTTCCAAACTGAAGAATTGTATGCATCTCTTAAATATATACCTTGAGGGACATTACGGATTTTCAAATGATGTCTTTTCCTTAAAAACACCGTAGCCCCTACTTTCAAAACTGCGATTTCCATCTTTTAAAAAACTGATCGTATGGTTCATGTGTAGATGTTAGATTAGATACGTATGCTTATAGCATATCGTTTACGATGTACCTTATGTTACATTCATGTCATTCTCATTGCATTACAAATACCTGTTCTAGTACACCTACACCATTATCGATGATGCGTATGTTACACTTACACAGATTGGTCGGCTCACACACTTCATCATCGATAATTGCTATGTCACTTATACAGTAGAATTTCCATATCATTATTCTATATTGCATGATATACTTGCTATGCTCACATCATTATGATATGTCACATGATATACTGATATTGTCACATCACTGTTCCATATTGCATGATTTCGGATATGCTCACATTTCTGCTATATGTTTGCATACATCATGCTTTACGATTATATGCATTGAGATACTGTTTTCATGAGATTTCTGGATTTGAGAATCGTGGTTATTTCAAAGGAAAGTATATATTGTTTTAAAAACCCGGTTTCTCTTGATATGATATTTCGAGACGTCCACCATGTGTTTTCTCAGTTTTAAGATTGGCATGTGAAACCCGATTCGAGGAACGGTAGGCACCGTCTGCAGGTATATGGTGGACCCGGTATGGTACCCCGGTGTAAGAAATGATTTTCGTGGTGTAGACGATGAGCCTGGCAGAAGGAATACTATCTACCGGTGATAGTATTTGTACCTGGCAGTTATCCGGAGGATACCGACCGGAGTCATGAGATGGATATGAGGGACGACTAGAGTATGCGGTGCCTGAGGGCCGATCTGAGGATGCGGCGCCTGAGATATGAGGATTTACGTGTCGATACTGGACACGGGTTTCATGATGTTTCGAGTGTCGGTGTTGGACACTCAGGTTCCATGATTTGATGTGTCATTGATGGACACACGTTCTTTGATATCCTCATATATTTACATGCATATGCTTTCATGATGTTTTCGAGTGGACGGGATCCACATGCATACATGCATTGATTATATTGTTGGATGATATCCACATGCATACAGACATTGATTATTGTTGGCATAAATGTAGACATGGTCACCGTAGATATCATAGTTGTTCTCCTCTGAAAACCGGGAAGACATACGTCTTGCCTGAATCTGGGGGTAGATGCTATTTGGTGTTATCCGTCCACCTCTCCGAAGATGCCAAGTTGATTTATGGCACCATGTATCGAAGGTTTTTTCAAGATGCTTTCGATACCATCAGAATTTAGCTATTTCTCATTCGGGAGTTTGTCAAAATACAGCCCGGAAAATACTGGTTCGCATTTTCTTTCTTATATTACACGTGCATAGCATATTTGCTCATAACTTTTGATCCCGGATGAATTATGAGGCCCATAATATATCAAATCGAAGGTTGTTTTCGAGACACTTTCGATACCATCAGAATTTAGCTGTTTCTCATTCAGGGGTTTGTCAAAATATAGCCCGGAAAATATCGGTTCACATTTTCTTAAGCGTATCGCTGCCATTTGATACCTTGGGCTCTTTTGTACAGAAATTTTTGGCGGGAACAAATGCCTCCCACTACTTTGCCCACGTAAGTATATACGTGGGTGAAGTAGTGCAGAGTTATGCATGGCTATAGAATTGAAGGCTTAGGAGACAAGTTTAGGGTCCTTGTAGCCTAAGACTTTTTCATCTTCATGAGCCGTAAGGGTCTCAAGAAGGTTTTTTCTCCTTACAAGTCGAGAGGATCTCATAGGTGCATATTCTCCCTAGAAATCGTGAGAATTTCTAAGTGTTCATCACCTCCGTGAGTCGTAAGGATCTCACTCGGGTATTTTTCCTTACGAATCGTGAGGATTCGTAAGTAGCTCCTTTATTTCAGTGGCTTGTAATTTTGGCAAATGTGGCCCGTAGATAGTCCATCTTGACCTCCTTGTAGGGTAGTGATGGCTTAAGAAACAGATTCAGATTTGCCACCTAAGACTTTTCAATGTTATGAGCCATGAGGGTCTCATAAAGACTTTTTCTCCCTACGAGTCGTGGGGATCTCGTAGGTGTATTTTCTCCTTAGGAATCGTAAGGATTCCTAAGTCCGTTTTCCATTAAGAGTCTGTAAGTCCACGTTGCTCACCCCGGTTCTTACGGGGAGGCGGAAACGGCGAAAAACAATTTTTAGCGCAAAGGCAACATGGACTAAAGGAAGGATCTTTGCTAAACTACAAACTAGCAAACTACAAGAGGTTCTATCTACTATGCCATAGAGATTATACCTCACGATACTGGTCCTTCGGGTCTTCTCTCCGCTGTCCTGCTCGTCCATCTAAGCTCCGAGGATCGATCCAAATCTTGATCACCTTCGCATCCTTCTTGAGTCGAAGACGATCCACCCGAGAGTTGTACTCCGAGCTCCACCTCAAGCCGAGGCAACTAGGGCAACAAGATCGCTAGGCTTGATGTCCTAGGTTGTGTAGAAGTAGTAGATGGATGTGTTTTTCTATTTGGATCCTTTTTCTCTCAACACATGAGATCAAAGGAAGAATCAAGAGGAGGAAGAAGAAGGAACAACCATGGAGCCCTTTCTTTTCTTCTCACAAGAGAGAGAATGAGAAAAAAAAATTATGAGCTAAAGAAAATGAACCATGGTTCAATAATCCACCACTATCATCATTACTAATCTTTTCAAGATAAAGTTGATGGCAACAATTGACTTGACCATTTTTATATCAATTAAAGAAAAAGAAAACCAAAGAAGAATCTAGACCTCTCATGAAGGTCTAAGTCAACTTTGGTCAAACGGTCAACAAAGTCAAGTATGATCAAATGGTCAAAGAAATTAGCCATCACATAATTATCACTAAAAAGATTAGTAAATAATGTTCCCGGCTCATAATGGTTTTGACCGAACGAACTGCCAAAACCTTAATGAGTCCGCCTCATTATGGTTTCGACCGAATCAACTGTCAAAACCCTAATGAGGCACCTCCTTCCTCTTCGCTCCTCACAACTGTGCATACACACCCGCATCCGCATTCCGTAGATGCGAATGCATAGAAGAAAAAACAAATCCATCCGTGCAATACTAGGATCCGGCTTAAACCAAAACCCACTAGTATTGCCTGCCCGAACAGCATACGCACACAAGTGTACGTAAGTGATCGTAACCCTGCCGTAAAACCATACGGCCTCTACACCTTTCGCTCAGTGCAGGGAAACTCTCTGTGTGGGACTCTAAAGACTCGACACTACGCTGGCAGTGGGTTTAACCACAGACCGCAAGCGGCACTAGCTGTACGTAACGGTCCCCAGGTAGATGTCGATAAGAAGGCCGATGAGGTAAACCCATCCGAACTCCTACTGAGCCTGTATGTGACAATCTCCGTACAGTCCGGTCTGTTCGTCTAAGAATATCGCATGGCGGGCCTAGGGGGTGGCGAACGTCAGTCCTCTAATAGCGGTACAAGTCGTGTCGGAGTGTAGCCCAGAACACCCTGAGATAACACTGGAAACCTACCAGTATATCTCGCTTGCCCTGGTCAGGGACGACTATGTGTAATGGCTCTCCTAGACACAACGCGATATCAACCCCCAATACTGGGAGAGACGAATCCTGTCTAACCGTCACTGCCTCCAAGTGCTTCGGGATTGCACCCAACTACTACCTGTTTGCATGACTCCTTTGAGCCGTGGTAGGGTAGTAATCAAAGAACAGTGGGAACACACTCGAGGCGAAGTGACAGTGTCAAGTCAACGGACTAAGCTGTACTCATGTCACCTGGGAACTGATAACTGACGATAGGTATAATACCAACCAACAGTTCCCGATGAGTCCTGTCCAGTGTACTCTTAACCTAACGAGCACCCGCATACTATCTCCAGTACGACGTACTAATGGCTGTGGGACAGACCATCTCCCCTGCTGGGACGAGAAGCGCATACGCTAGTCTACTCCGGAGTATCGATGCCCTGTCTCGATAATCCTATGACTAGGGACCTGTATAAGGATGTGCTTATAGATTACCCAGCCTCCACAAGTGCGACTGCCATCACAACGCTGGTAATCAAGCAAAGATCCTAAGGGCTCCACTAATATGTATAAGCGATATGCTAAAAGAAACTCATGCACATATTAAAGTAGAAACAAACCAAGTAGCATACTACCATTTTGAGTAAGATTGTCTATACAACTGTGAATATCCCAAGCTTCCATTAAGTAATATACAAACTAGTATGATACAGTAATGGCCTCTAGGGCATATACACTAACAATCTCCCACTTGTACTAGGGCCATGTACTGGCGTATCGAAGACCTATCATCTCGATCAGCCGCTCGAACTGAGTCTGGGGTATGGCCTTCGTGAATGGATCTGCAGTGTTATTCTCCGAATTTACTCTCTTCACCTCGATCTCCCTGATCAGGTGGTACCGCCTCAAAATGTGCCTAGACTTCTGATGGGACCTGGGTTCCTTCGCTAAAGCTATAGCTCCGTTGTTGTCACAATACAGCGGTATTGGATCAACAATGGTAGGAACCACTTGAAGCTCTGTGAGGAACTTCTTCATCCAGACAGCTTTCTTTGCGGCATCGCAAGCAGCTATGTACTCCGCTTCCATAGTTGAGTCAGCAACGGTTTCCTGCTTGGAACTCGTCCAGCAAACTGCCCCTCCATTGAGGGTAAAGACATAACCCGACATGGACTTGGAGTCATCCTTGTCACTCTGGAAGCTGGAGTCAGCAAAGGCCTCGATCTGGAGGTCTTTTCCGCCATACACCAAGAACATCTCCTTAGTCCTTCTCAGGTACTTGAGAATGTTCTTTACTGCTATCCAGTGTTTCTCCCCTGGGTCCGACTGATACTGTCTTACAACGCTCAATGCGTATGCTACATCTGGTCTAGTACATAACATCGCATACATTGTAGAGCCTACCACAGATGCATAGGATATAGATGACATGCAAGCCCTTTCCAAATCAGTCTTGGGAGACATCTCTTTGGAGAGGGTGATTCCGTGACAAGCCGGTAGATTACCGCGCTTGGAATCTTCCATACTGAATCATTTCAGTATGGTATCGATTGACCTGGAATGTGAAAGTCCCAACATCCTCTTAGATCTATCACGATAGATCTGGATCCCCAGAATGTAGTTGGCATCGCCCAGGTCCTTCATGGAGAACCTCTATGACAAGAATCCTTTGACTGACTGTAGCATAAGAATATCATTTCCTATTAGGAGAATGTCATCCATGTACAAGACGAGGAATACCACAGTTCTCCCTACAATCTTGCTGTAAATGTATGGTTCATCTGGGTTTTTGATAAAGTCGAATTCCTCGACAGTATCATCAAAGCAGATGTTCCAACTCCGCGATGCCTGCTTTAGTCCATAGATGGACTTGAGCAACTTGCACACTTTACCGCTGCTCCCACTCTGAATGAATCCCTCCGGCTGATCCATATAGACGCACTCTTCCAAATTTCCATTTAGGAAAGCCGTCTTTACGTCCATCTGCCAGATCTCATAATCGTGGAAGGCAGCAATGGCAAGAAGGATCCGAATGGATTTGAGCATAGCCACTGGAGAAAAGGTCTCGTCATAGTCCAAACCAGGTCGTTGACGAAAACCCTTTGCTACAAGTCTAGCTTTATAGGTCTCAACCTGCCCATCTATACCAATCTTCTTTCTGAAGATCCATTTGCAGCCTACGGGTTTTACCCCTTCTGGAGCAAAGTCCAAAGTCCAAACTTTGTTGGTGTACATGGACTCCATCTCGGTCCGCATTGCATCCAGCCATTTTACCGAGTCACCGTTCTGAATGGCTTGCTGGAAGCTAGTAGGCTCACCATAATCAATGGTGCAATCCTTTCTATCCCCGTCTATGAGAAAACCGTAGTATCTCTCGGGCGGATGAGACTGCCTACTACTCCTGCGGAGTGGCGCTGGGATGTCCAGTTCTCCTGAAACTTCTGGTTTTTCCAAGCTTTCAGTAATAGCTTGTGGTTCTGGAATTTCTTCCAGTTCTACTATGCTCCCACTTATACCTTTTTTCTAAAAACTGATGTTCCAAAAAGTGGGCATGACGAGAAACAAAAACTTTTTGTTCCTCTGCGTGATAGAAAAAATACCCCCTGGAGTTCTTTGGGTATCCCACAAAATTACACAGTACTGAGCGTGCCTCGAGTTTGTCCGCATGCTACTTTTTAACAAAAGCTGGACAACCCCATATCTTCAGATATTGAAGATGGGGTTTCTTCCCATACCACATCTGATATGGTGTGGTAGGCACAGTCTTGGAGGGAACCTTGTTCAAAAGATATGCAGCTGATTCTAGTGCATAACCCCAGAAAGATCGCGGTAACTCAGCCTTACTCATCATGGAACGAACCATATCCAATAGGGTTCGATTCTGCCTTTCCGATACACCGCTGTGTTGTGGTGTGTATGGAGGAGTAAGCTGAGAGAGAATTCCATTCTCTTTTAAGTAGCCCAGAAACTCGGCACTCAAGTATTCACCACCTCGATCAGATCTCAGTGTCTTGATACTTTTGCCTGTTTGTTTTTCAACTTCATTCTTGTATTCCCGAAATTTCTCAAAGGCCTCGGATTTATGCTTCATCAAGAAGACATGTCCATACCTAGAGAAATCATCTGTGAAAGTAATGAAGTATGAATAACCACTTCGCGCATGTGTAGACATTGGACCACACACGTCACTGTGTATGAGTCCCAAGAGCTCGCTCGCTCTTACTCCGTGTCCAGTGAACGGAGTCTTTGTCATCTTTCCCATGAGACAAGATTCACAAGTGGCATAAGACTGGTACTCGAACGGATTCAAGTATCCCTCTTTATGTAACTTTGTCAACCGTGTCTCATTAATGTGACCCAGTCTACAATGCCATAAGAAAGCCTGATTTAATTCCGTAGACTTTCTTTGAAGTGTGTTCTGGACACTGAAAATCTGAGCTTGATTCAATACGTATATCCTGTTTTTTAATGTACCTGACCCAATCAGAACTTGATTTAGGTGGATGTTGACCACATCGCTTACAAAAGTAAAATCATATCCTTCCTTAGAAAGTAAGGATACATATATGATATTACAAGTCGCACCTGGCACATAAAAACAGTCATGCAGAATCAATATCTGCCCAGTTGTCAGTCCAAGATGATACTCCCCTACGGATTCAGCGTACATGCTCATTCCGTTAGCAACCCTGAGAGTCATATCACCTATCTTGATAACCCTACGGTTTCTTAGAGCCTGTAACGAATTACAGATATGAGATCCTGATTCGGTATCCAATACCCAGGAGGTAGGGTTAACTGACATACAGTTCTCTATCACAAACACACCCGAAGCCGAAGCCACAACATGCTTCGAATCCTGGCTACTGGCTTTGCTAGCCCTGCAATCTTTCTGCTAATGTTCATTCCCGTAACAATAGGAACGTCCCTCTTTTACTACATCCAGTCCCGAAACTTCTGCCCTTCCCTTTCCTTCTACTTCCCTGGTTTCCTTCAGGGTAGAAGGTAGAGACTGTAGAACCAAGTCAGTATCTGACCCGTTCTTCAATGTGGTTTTCAGGTCCGTGAGCTCAAAATAGCTGGTCTCTGTAAGGACGTTGCCCCCTACAGATGACCCAATAGCTAACCTCGCTGGAAGCAATTCGTTCGAGGTTTCATATCTTGCGATACGAGATTGCTCTCCATATAAATCTTTGTTATGGAGGAAGATAGAAACTAAGTCTATCTTCTCGTGCTGCCTCTGATATGCACCATCAACTGAGGCTAACACGATACACTTGGCTTTCGCACAGTCTTTTTCCGATGTCTTGCGGATATTAATATCCGTGACAGGGGAAACTGGACCTGAGACGGCAGGGGTTGGATTAGTCAAGAGGTGTCCCAGCTTGTCATGTCCAATGGACATCTGGACAGACCTTTGCCAGTCAAAACAGTCAGATTCAGTCATTTTATTATCTAGATGTAACCTATGTCTGGTCACTGGGTCGCTGCAATTAAGATAGAGAGAAGAAAACACTTAGCATAATGCTCTTGCAAGTTTAGATTGGTTTTAAATTTATCTAAACAGGATGGCTCCCACTGTCTCTCGAATCCCTCCTCAAACCATAAAGGAAGAATTAGTCGGGATCAATCTCACCGTACAATTCTTGCTTAACCGTTCAGCCAGGCCAGTGTCGGTACTTCGAGGGAGGTTTTCCAACGCTTTCGCGAAGTTCCTTAATTAAGTAACCTCTTTTCCCTGTGGGCGTAGCCCCGCTAACACCTTTCTAGACACCTACTTGGTTTATAGCATTGATCATTAAGCGAGAAAGTTCCCGAGGAGTAGCATATACTCACAGTAGGATCGGGATCCAAATATCATCGTGTGATAAAACTGAAGGAATCCTACCAGAATCATCACACTCCAAATGGTATACAGCACTAGCAAATTTCAGTTTCTTTAGAAACTCCCGATGTGGATTTTTGCCCCATGCTCTTATGACCTCGACGAAGGCCAACATATCATAAGTCACATGTCAAGTTCCACCCGTCATTATCCAGGTTAATTTGAACACATCCGTACATACCCTTGACGAAGGCCAAAATAGTAGTACGACTATCCCAAACCAAAGCATATATCTATGCTACAGATAAATATTCAGCAGCTATCAATCACTATTCCTTGGCGAAGGTCAAAATACATAGCTTGAATACTACTGAATATTTAACTGAAATGACGGAGGGCTACGAATGGTTTTGGCGAAACCGTGAACGTAGTGAACTTGATATATGTTGGGTTCCTAGGCACACAAGTGAGGTCTCACAAGGCATCAACCATGCCAATTTCAAAAATTATGGGTGCCGAGAAACCCTAATACGGACCGTTGGCTAGAAATCTAGGCGACAAAGGAACTAGTTAACTACTTTAACTAAAGTGTAATGGAAATACAACCTTTGTAGATCCGGTGCTCCACCTCCATAGCTCCGCAACGAAGTCCCCTCGCTGTCCAAATGAATTCCCGGGCTCTAGCGTCGGCTTCGTCGGAGAAATGGCGAGCTAGGTCGTCGATGTCCGTGCCGAAGATGATCTACGTCGAGGCATCGCAAGATCAAGCTCCAACTTCACCAAGTCAAGAAACTTATGAAGAAAACACACTCTACTACTTGGCAAGAGGTAGAGGATGAAGAAATAGGAAGTGGGTAGACTTTAGAATTGGATTTCTCACTCATTTCATCAATCCACCATTGATGTAGTCAAGCTTTTCTTCTTGAGTTCAAGGAAGAAGAAGATGATAATTGATATGATAAGTTAATTTGAAAATAGAAAACAAAAGAATACTTATCATAATCAACCATGGTCAAGTGTAGAGAACTAACTAAGGTTATAAGAATGGTTAGGGTTAAAAGAACAAGACAAAATGGTCATTTGGTCAAAGCTTCATGAAGCTTCAATAAGCTTCATGAAAGAAAATAAAATAAAGAAACCATTTTGCTTTTCTTTTTATGCTTTTATCAATATCCAAAATGAATAAACAAATAATTAAATGAAAAAGCAAAACCCTAATCATTAAGTTAACCATGGTTTAATTCTATACACTTAACCAAATAAGTATGTATCATCAAACATGATACAATCATTTGTACAAAAAGTATATCACATATACAACTTATACGCCCAAGTGAGAAAATCCATTTAAAGTGAACCAATACTAGTTAATGCAAAGTAATATATCAAATATATAATTATACATTAAATCATTAAATCAACACTTGATTTAACGATCCGGTCATATCGCATATAACCGACTAGTATTCAATGTATCGGCTTATCGAATCAATCCTTGATTCGATAACCAGGTTATATCGCATACAACCATATCGATACATTCGTCGCGAGAATAGAATACGGTATCACATACACGCATTATTCTCGGTCCCGCACATATCTCATATGCGCTCCTATTTCGTTTTGCTTGAGCCAGGAAACCTCTGTGTAGGACTCTAAAGACTCGTCAATACGCCGGCAGCAGGTGATGATCATATCAAACACCCACAAGCCGCAAGCGGTCTGCTAAACGTAACGGCCATCCGGGTATTGAGCGATCTGAAGATCGACGAGCAAGCCCGCTCACACTCTAGTGAATCCAACCAGTAACACTACCGTACAGTCCGGTCTGATCGTCTGATATGTCGCATATCTCGCCTAGGGGTGGTAAACGTCAGACCCCAATAGCTCGATAAGTCGTGTCGATATGAGGTCTATAACTATTCGAGAAACTACTGGTAACACTTACCAGTAAATCTCAGCAACCCTGGCCAGGGATTTCCTGTTATAGCCAATCGAACACAGTGCAACATCAACTCCCTATACCGGGAGAGACGAATCCCCTCCTATCGCTCATTGCCTCCATGTGACTCGGGACTGTACCCAAAAACCACCGTTTTGCACGCCCTCTTGGACGTGGTAAGATGGAAATCAAAGCACAGTGGGAACCACACAAGACTCTATGACGATCTCGGGTCAACAGGCTACTCTGTACCAGTGTCACCAGAGAACTGCCATCTGACGTATGGTATAATACCATCTGGGAGTTCTCGGCGAGTCCGTCCAGTGTACCCAGTCTCTACTGAGCACCCGTATATCTCCTCTGATGTCAAACACCAATGGATATGGGATCATCCATCGCCCATCTGTATGGGTCGAGAAGGTACACGCTAGTGTACTCTGGTATATCGATGCCCTGTCTCGATACACCCACGACTAGGGACTTTGAAGGATGTACTTATAGACTACCATGTCCCCACTAGTATGATCTGCATCATAGTCCAGGTAGTCAAGTACACATCCTAAGGGCTTTACCAACATGTAACAGAGAGACAATTAGTGTACACGTTAAGGTAAAGATCAACCAGATAGCATACTATCATGTCGAGCAAGGAAGTCCTCCCTATATATGTCCCAGCATCCACTACAATATACATCCTATGTACAGTAATGGCCTCTAGGGCATACATATAACTAACAATCTCCCACTTGCACTAGGGCCATCTGTAGCAGTGGTTGTAGTATCTCATACTCAACCATCCCATAAAAGTCTCTCTCTGGGAACAGGCCTTTGTGAGTGGATCCGCTGTGTTGTCCTCTGAGTCTACTCTCCTAACCTCGATCTCCCTGGAGATCAACCATCTCCATGATCAAGTGATACTGCCTTAGAATATGTCTGGATCACTGATGGGACCGGCGTTCCTTGGCATAAGCCACAACTCCATTGTCACACAATGGGAGGAACATAGTTCATCTCATGAACCAATATACACCCAAACAGCCTCTTTGGTAGCATCTTAAGTAGCGATGTATCCAGCCTTTATCGTCTAGTATATCACGGTATCTAGCTTGGAACTCTTCCAACATACCGTCCCTCCACTGAGGGTAAAGACAATGCCTGTGACTGACATTCAGTCGTCTTTATCACCCTGGAACCCTTCCAGTGATTCTCCCCAGGATCGGTTGATACCTTCTCACTACAACTAGTGAGTGTCCTAACATCCAATTAGATCTATCTCATAGATCCAAAACCCAGGATTTAGGAGGTATCACTTTGATCCTATATGGAGAATCATTGTGATAAGCGGAGATTGACCGAGCGTAGCATAGGAAACTCCTTCCCTATCAAGAGTATGTCATCCACGTACTCTACGAGGATCACCACCATACTCCCTACTACCTTTTTGTATATACAAGGTTCATCTATTATTTTGATGATGTCAAACTGTTTGACAAACTCATCAAAACAGATGTTCCAACTCCGCGATGCCTGCTTCATCACATAAAACATCTTGCACACGTTTCCGCTGCTCCCACTGTCTACGAAGCCCTCTGGCTGTGTACTAATAGACGCTCTCTTCCAAAACAACATTTAGAAAAGCAGTCATGACACCCAACCACCAGATATCGTAGTCATGGTATGTAGCCATGGCAAGTAGGATCTGGATGGACTTAAGCATAGATGCTTAAAAAAGTTTCATCATGATCCATACCTGGTCAATGATGCAAACCTTTAACAAGTCTAGCTTTGAAAGTCTCAACTTTTCCATGTACACCAAGTAATCTTCTCAAGATATACTTGCTCCTGATGGGGATTTAACCCTTCAGATATAGCAACCAAAGTCCATACTTTGTTGGTGTATAAGGATTCCATCTCAGATCACTAAGCATCCAGCCATTCTTACAGAGTCCCACTCCTGATGGCCAGCTCGAAACTAGTTGGGTCATCATCTCATGATGCTATCCTCGCTCCCACTGTCATAGAGAAACCGAAGTATCACTCAGGTGGGTGAGGAACCCTTCTAGATCGGCGGAGAGGCTGAGGTTCGTTGGAATCTACTGAATCCTTTGGTTCTACCAAATCATCTGCTGTAACTTGTATAGCTGGAACTATTCCAGTTCTACATAACAGACCTTGCCTCGAACTTGTCCGTATTATGGTTTTAGACATAGCCCGGACAACCCCAAATCTTAACCAACTTAAGATATGGGCTCTTCCCTTTCCATATCATATATGAAGCGGTAGGCATTGATTTGATTCGAACCCAATTCAATAGGTATGCAGGTTCTCAAGCGCATAATTCCCAAAAGGAAATAGGAAACTCAGTAGTACTCATCATAGAGCACACCATATCATATAGGGTGCTATTGCTCCGCCCCGATATACCATCGTGCTATGGTGTATACGGAGGAGTAATGCTGAGAGAGAATCTCATTCTCCTTTAGAATAGTCCAGAAATTCCGTGCTAGAGTATTCTCCTCCTCGATCACATCAAAGGACATAATACTTTTACCCTTATTGGTTCTCTACTTCTAGCTTATATTCTATGAATATCTGAAAAGCTTCAGACTTGTGTTTCAACAGGAACATATGTCTGAATCTTGAGAGATTATCAGAGAACGTAATGAAGTATAAAGAACCGGTCTTGGCATGTGTAGACAGGGGACCTTACATACATCATCATGTATCAATCCCAAGAGTTCAGTAACTCTTTCTCTGTTTCCAATAAACAGAGCTATGGTCATCTAATCTTTGTGACATGACTGGCAAGTTTCACAAGATGTAAATTCAAACAGATTTAAATATGCATCTATGTGTAACTTCAGCTAGTCGGGTCGCATTGATATGACCCAGTCTACAATACCTCAAGAAGGAATCGTTCATTTCTGAACTCTTCCTCTTGTGTGTGTTCCGTATACTAAGAACTGTAGTTTGATTTAGAACGTTAATGCTTTTAGATAACGTGCCTGAACCGATCAACTTTTGATATAGGAAATGTTCAAAACATTATCCAACAATACAAAATTTTATCATTTCTTTACTACTAAAGAGACTGATATGATTTTGTATATCAGGTTCGGTATCTAATAGCATTTGTTCAGAATCAATGTATTGGTAATACAGGGTGACAGTGACCAACAGACTTGGCTGCAACACTTGCCCCGTTTTCTGTCTCATGAAACTTATCACCCGTTCTCAGTTTTTCTACCTTTTTGTAGCCCTATGTAACAGATTACATATCTGGGATCCTGATCCGGTATCATATACCCTGGAGGATACTGAGAAACAGTTCTTTATAATGAACACACCCGAAGATGATGCATCAGCATGCACTCTCTTCGTTTGGGCGGCACGGGAATTCTGGTAATCCCCTATTTCCTGCTCTGTCTTATAACAATTATAAGTTGGAGCGGGACCAACGTTCCCCAGCTCAGTATAACAAGCGGGTTCGGTCATTATTCCGTATTATTATCTTGATTAAGGCGTGATAGGGTCGCTACCTGGAGAGAGAGAGAAGAAAACACTCAGCGTGCGCTCTTGCAAGAATAGATTGGTTATTATTTTATCTAATCAGGATGGCTCCCACTGCTTTTTATCAAATCTTCCTTCAAACCCTAAAAGGAAAGACTAGCCAGGATTAATTACACACCACAAGTTCGCCAATCTTTCAGCCAGGCCAGTGTCGGTACTTTGAGGGAGGTCCCCCATGCTTTCGCACGAACCTAATTAATGTAAACCTCGTTTTCCCAGAGGCGTAACCTCGTTAACACCTTTCTAGACACCTACTTGATCGGCTAATTGTAATGTATAAAACTCTCCCAGGAGTAACTCTTACTCGCAGCGGGTATCGGGATCCAACTATCTCATAGAAGGTATGCAATCTCATTGCAAATTTCAACACTTGAAATTCCCGATAATATTTTGCCCCTAACCTCCTATGACCTTGACAAAGGCCAACAAACCATAGGATGCTAGTCAAGTTCAACCCGTCATTTCCTGATTGAATTAAACCCACCCGCACGGCCCTTGACAAAGGCCAACAAGGTCGCATGACTACCCTAACTCAATCTGCATCATATGCATAAGCAGATAAGCACCAGTTAGCTACCGCACATTGCGCCTTGACAAAGGCCAACAAACGCAGCACGAATACTAACTACTACTTATCTGAAATGACGGAGGGCTACGACAGGTTTTTATGAAAACCTATTGCGTAATGAACTTGATATCGTTGTAGGATCGAATGAATTTTGAAATGGAGTGCTTTTGAGGCTTTTCTAGTTTTGCTAAAGGAGTCACTCCCGGTGAAGGGATCGTCGGTCCTTTCCTCGTCGAATGAGGTGCGGGATATATCATATATATCACTGTGCAAAGCAAAAACTCTTAAAAGCAATCAAAAGACAAACCGAATGTGTAGCATCTGCCAGTTATTGCTAAAGGAGTCACTCCCGGTGAAGGGATCTCGGTCCTTTCCTCATCGAATAAGGTGCAGGATATATCACATATACCGCTGTGCAAAGCAAGAACTGTAGCTACCTGTTTTATTTTTGAAATTCGATTCTGCAACATCTTAGGTTTCTTTTATTTCATTAATCACATTAATGAAGTCCCATCATTTAAATACCTAAACATCACAGATAAATACGACGTACACTTATGCCATCCGCATTCGCCTCGATGTCCCCTCGTTCACCGTTAGGTTAGGTAACTAACGGCAGAGCGGGGCAGGGCTAGCGCGGGTGTAAAACATAAGTAACGTCAATATAATATATCATATATACTATACACTGTATCTATCACAGAACATCACATGATCACATCACAGATATCGCAGCAGAAGAAACATATGAAATATTGGATATACTAGGACGTCCGTGTTTTCAATACGAGCCAGTATAAAACACGGATTCCACGGTCGTGATGAATAGCCAAACCCACACCCCTAGACCCCTACGAGAGCGGTAAGCAACCCTACCAATTCTAGAGTTAGGAGACCCGGACTCGACTCCTCGAGTTGGTCTCCCACTGGACTCCAGAACCCGGTTACTTGTGCTCCCCTCCTTGGGTCTATCCTAGTGCGGAAAAGTAAATAATATACAAAGGGTGACAACTTCCGCAACCTGGAAGTGCCCCAATAAAAGAATATTACATACAAGTTTTTACATGAATGAAAATGAAAAAACACTCATCTCACATAAAAACCCCCGGCTATTCAAACACGACGATCCAATATAACATATCCAGTAACACATAACATCACATGTCATCAACGTAAGTAAATATGCGCATCCCAATTGTCGTTGACATATAGCAACGAAACCGGCGATATCACATATTACACTTACGGTCACAGAAAAGAAAGTGTAAAACTACAACAGTTGGAATCCGCAACCTGCATAGACATCGCATGCCTAATCAAATGAATTCCTTAGACATCGCATGCCTAACAATTATAAACCCCGCATTTTAGTCTCAAAATCGAAAACGCTTTTCAATATCAAGTCGGGCAATTCAACAAGATTCCCGACATCCTGATCGAATGCTCGTCGCAAACTTCAGTAGGCGGCCGCACCCCCGACGCCGTCGACGAAGTGCACCAAGGCGGAACACCGCTACCGCGAGCACCCGAACGGATGCTTTCGGCGACGGGGTTCTCCTACAGTCACTTGGTCGGGGCTATGGGGTGAGGCTGTCTATTAAGTTTACCCGGCGAGTATCCGCGTACGCTACGTGATTGCGACGGACTTTTGATCACATCAAAATTCCGTGGCAACCGATCAAGTGAGACTAAACCGCTATGTTTATAACATTCATTCAGTTATCTCATAACTAATTGTGAATTCCAATTATTGTATCCCATTCCAGATAACTAGTAAATGTTAAACTTTCCGATCGAACAGTCGAACACCCAAGTTTTCCCGATACAGATCAACACATGAAACAAGTCTAATAACATTCAGTTCGTGCCTCAGTACCAACGGTCCAGCCGTAGAAGGGTCAAGACAACGCCTCACATGTGGCACGCCGTACTGCCCCAAACCCGAAGGTTCAAAGGGCAGTTCAAGACGGTCACATAATCGAGTTAAGGTTTGTTGTCTTCTAGAGGGACCATCGCGTTACTTGCACTACTTAGAACGTCGTTAAACTACGGAAAAATCCAACACTTGGAAATTTCCCGACAGGGGAAAAGTTGGGTATTTATATCCGGTCGAACTTTTTAACATATTCTAAAATTATCCGGAAAGCCACATAGACAAAATTTGATACTCCGATCGAAACACCGAATCCCCAAAACAACTCCAGAAAATTCAACTCTTGAATAAATTTTAAAAATTCCCAGAAAACTCAGCATTGAATATTATTAATTATGGTGCAAAATTCGATGAGTAATATGACAAAACGGCCGCGGATCCGCCACACGAGCCAAGCTCGTGCCGCGGAACCGCGGCGGAATGATGGAATTATGGACTCGAATTTTACAGTAACCCATAATATCACCTGCTGATTTTTCTGCATATTTTTAATTTACAAAAATCCACATTTTACAAAAAAGTCCAGAGAGCCGTTTTCCGGGTTAGGTTTTGGTTCGATCGGACTTCAAATTCCGTCTAGACTTCGCCTAAGGCTCTAGCTAGGCTCTGATACCACTGTTGGGTTCCTAGACACACAAGTGAGGTCTCACAAGGCATCAACCATGCCAATTTCAAAAATTATGGGTGCCGAGAAACCCTAATACGGACCGTTGGCTAGAAATCTAGGCGACAAAGGAACTAGTTAACTACTTTAACTAAAGTGTAACGGAAATACAACCTTTGTAGATCCGGTGCTCCACCTCCATAGCTCCGCAACGAAGTCCCCTCGCTGTCCAAATGAATTCCCGGGCTCTAGCGTCGGCTTCGTCGGAGAAATGGCGAGCTAGGTCGTCGATGTCCGTGCCGAAGATGATCTACGTCGAGGCATCGCAAGATCAAGCTCCAACTTCACCAAGTCAAGAAACTTGTGAAGAAAACACACTCTACTACTTGGCGAGGTAGAGGATGAAGAAATAGGAAGTGGGTAGACTTTAGAATTGGATTTCTCACTCATTTCATCAATCCACCATTGATGTAGTCAAGCTTTTCTTCTTGAGTTCAAGGAAGAAGAAGATGATAATTGATATGATAAGTTAATTTGAAAATAGAAAACAAAAGAATACTTATCATAATCAACCATGGTCAAGTGTAGAGAACTAACTAAGCTTATAAGAATGGTTAGGGTTAAAAGAACAAGACAAAATGGTCATTTGGTCAAAGCTTCATGAAGCTTCAATAAGCTTCATGAAAGAAAATAAAATAAAGAAACCATTTTGCTTTTCTTTTTATGCTTTTATCAATATCCAAAATGAATAAACAAATAATTAAATGAAAAAGCAAAACCCTAATCATTAAGTTAACCATGGTTTAATTCTATACACTTAACCAAATAAGTATGTATCATCAAAGATGATACAATCATTTGTACAAAAAGTATATCACATATACAACTTGTACACCCAAGTGAGAAAATCCATTTAAAGTGAACCAATACTAGTTAATGCAAAGTAATATATCAAATATATAATTATACATTAAATCATTAAATCAACACTTGATTTAACGATCCGGTCATATCGCATATAACCGACTAGTATTCAATGTATCGGCTTATCGAATCAATCCTTGATTCGATAACCAGGTTATATCGCATACAACCATATCGATACATTCATCGCGAGAATAGAATACGGTATCACATACACGCATTATTCTCGGTCCCGCACATATCTCATATGCGCTCCTATTTCGTTTTGCTTGAGCCAAGAAATCTCTGTGTAGGACTCTAAAGACTCGTCAATACGCCGGCAGCAGGTGATGATCATATCAAACACCCACAAGCCGCAAGCGGTCTGCTAAACGTAACGGCCACCCGGGTATTGAGCGATCTGAAGATCGACGAGAAAGCCCGCTCACACTCTAGTGAATCCAACCAGTAACACTACCGTACAGTCCGGTCTGATCGTCTGATATGTCGCATATCTCGCCTAGGGGTGGTAAACGTCAGACCCCAATAGCTCGATAAGTCATGTCGATATGAGGTCTATAACTATTCGAGAAACTACTGGTAACACTTACCAGTAAATCTCAGCAACCCTGGCCAGGGATTTCCTGTTATAGCCAATCGAACACAGTGCAACATCAACTCCCTATACCGGGAGAGACGAATCCCCTCCTATCGCTCATTGCCTCCATGTGACTCGGGACTGTACCCAAAAACCACCGTTTTTCACGCCCTCTTGGACGTGGTAAGATGGAAATCAAAGCACAGTGGGAACCACACAAGACTCTATGACGATCTCGGGTCAACAGACTACTCTGTACCAGTGTCACCAGAGAACTGCCATCTGACGTATGGTATAATACCATCTGGGAGTTCTCGGCGAGTCCGTCCAGTGTACCCAGTCTCTACTGAGCACCCGTATATCTCCTCTGATGTCAAACACCAATGGATATGGGATCATCCATCGCCCATCTGTATGGGTCGAGAAGGTACACGCTAGTGTACTCTGGTATATCGATGCCCTATCTCGATACACCCACGACTAGGGACTTTGAAGGATGTACTTATAGACTACCATGTCCCCACTAGTATGATCCGCATCATAGTCCAGGTAGTCAAGTACACATCCTAAGGGCTTTACCAACATGTAACAGAGAGACAATTAGTGTACACGTTAAGGTAAAGATCAACCAGATAGCATACTATCATGTCGAGCAAGAAAGTCCTCCCTATATATGGCCCAGCATCCACTACAATATACATCCTATGTACAGTAATGGCCTCTAGGGCATACATATAACTAACAATATAATCGAAGGAACCTGATAGCTTTTAAAAGGAGTGGCTTAAGCTCCGCATTTTTAAAAGTTTTCTGTTTTGAAAAGAAACCGAGTGGTTTTGAAATTGTTCCAACGACTTTAACTTTGGTTTATTTTCTTGCATTAATTTTTAATGCGTCCCATCATTTAATCCTACCATTGCAGAAAACAACGAAAATATGACGTACGCTTATGCCATCTGCATTCGCCACGGGGTCCCGTTATCACCCGTTAGGTTACTTAACTAACAACAGAGCGGGGGCTGGACTAGTGCGGATGCAAAACATAAGCAACGCCTAAATAGATATCATATATAGATATATACATTCATCAGATGCAATGATAGCCATTCTAGATCACAGATGAACACTTTGGATATACCAGGAATCCGCGTTTCGTTCGAGCCTGCAACGAAAGACAGATTGCACGGTCGCGATGAATAGCCAAACCCCACCCTAGACCCCTACGGGTGCGGCAAACTACCCGCCAAGTATCCGAAGTGAAGCAACCTCCCTCAACAACGTGAGTAGGCCACTCGGCACTTCGAGACACCCGGTAGTTTGTGCACCCTACCTTGGGTCTATCTTAGGAGCAAAAACAGTAAAAAGAAATAATATACAATGGCGGCTACAACCTCATCCCGGATGTGCGGCCATAAAATAATATTACATCAATTACAAAATTTTACATTGAATGAAAGAAAAAGAAACTCTCATCTCACATCCCCCGGCTATTCATCCGTGACAATCCACCAAGTTCATATACACAAACTATCAACATTACAGATCACAGATATGTATAACCCCCACTAATCGTCCTATAGCGATTAGCAGACGTTCAATACATATATCACATCACAGATAATATCCATTAGCCAAAGTCTACGGAATTTCGATCAAAATACAGATTTGTAACCACCCCAAAAACAAATTTGTTCTCTGGAAAATCTGGGCAGAAACAAACTATACTAAAAATCCCAAAACATCCAAATAAGAACACTGCACAAAACCCGGTCCACGGCCGAGTCAACTCGGCCGCGGTTCCGCGGCAGGAAGCATGTTCTTGCCGCGGATCCGCGGCGCTTTGACCGAGTCACTGGATCATTTTTGTTCTGTGTTTTTACAAAACCCTGAGCCGATTTTTCATGTATGTTAAATCATTTTTAGAGCAGTATAAAAAATCGGCAGAAACATGATTTTTCCGGACGTGTTTTGCTATTTTTTTCCGATCGAAATTCTAAACACTTCGCTAACTTGCTAGTTTATGTTTAGCTAGGCTCTGATACCACTGTAAGTCCATGTTGCTCACCCCGGTTCTTATGGGGAGGCGGAAACGGCGAAAAACAATTTTTAGCGCAAAGGCAACATGGACTAAAAGAAGGATTTTTGCTAAACTACAAACTAGAAAACTACAAGAGGTTCTATCTACTATGCCATAGAGATTATACCTCACGATACCGGCGCTTCGGGTCTTCTCTCCGCTGTCCTGCTCGTCCATCTAAGCTCCGAGGATCGATCCGGATCTTGATTACCTCCGCGGCCTTCTTGAGTCGAAGACGATCCACCCGAGAGTTGTACTCCGAGCTCCACCTCAAGCCGAGGCAACTAAGGCAACAAGATTGCTAGGCTTGATGTCCTAGGTTGTGTAGAAGTAGTAGATGGATGTGTTTTTCTATTTGGATCCTTTTTCTTTCAACACGTGAGATCAAAGGTAGAATTAAGAGGACTTAATTGGACTTAGCCCCAATTGGCCATAAGTCCTCAATTCAGATTTAACTGAGCCAATGTGCTCATAATCTAATTAATTGATCTTAGTTCCAAATTGGACTACAGATCTCCCAATCAACTTTGGTTCAAGGGTACATCTCTGAACTCCTCTGATATTTTCGTTGTAATCCTTCAACGTCTTCAGAGAGGTGACGGGTCCTGACAACCATACATTTCATAGACTATGACGTCTTTAAACTGGACTGTGGGGTCCTTACACTCATGGACTATGATGTCCTTAACCTCGGACTGTGGGGTCCCTTTAAACCCATGGACTATGATGTCCTTAACCTTGGACCGAGATGTCCTTAAACTAACATTGGACCGTAATGTCCTTAAACTAACAATAGACTGCAAAGTCCCTAAACTAGACAACAAAGCCCGAATTCTCTCTTGTCGGATCTAAATGATCCCGTTAAGTTGATCTTAGCCTAAAAATTAGACTAACGTATCCTTAATAAACGTTTAAGTTGATCTTAGTCTCAAATGAGACTAACGTATCCTTAAATCCAACCCCCAAACCCAAATCTAAGAAAATAAGGATTTGGATTAATCCACGCCCTACGGGCGACGACATAAATTAGTCTCCGTATACAATCCACGGGCAACCAAAAACAAAACAAACACCCACGACACGAAGTGACCATCTGGAGAAGGAGAAAGTTGTTACCGCAATGCGGTAGCGTAATTAACTGCAGGGGCTTGCGCCTGCAGGGAAGAGCGTCCCCACAATCAAAAACCCCTCAAATGAGAGGGAATCTGACGAAGTCTGCTACATCGGCCGCATCCGTCTAAACCTTTGATACGTGGTGTTATAAATCAACTTGGCATCTTCGGAGAGGTGGACGGATAGCACCAATTAACATCTGCCCCCAAATTCAGGCAAGACGTTTGTCTTCCCGGTTTTCGGCGGTGAACAGATTCTGGCACGCCCGGTGGGACCTTTTCCTCTTTCCACTCCACACTTCGTGTGTCATGTTCGCGAACGAATCGCGGTTTGATATGGTTGCCCTTGGGTTCGTGGTACTAAGATTTAGTGTCTTGCTCCGTGCACAAAACAGAAGATCAATGGCTTCAACCTGCACTAATTGCAACTGCAACTCTCGCTCCGTCCCGTCCGGAGGAGTGACTTACAGGCCCCAAGCGGCCTCCATCTTCGCTATGCTGGTGGAATAGGTCACTCAGGCCACCACTGGATTGTTCTTCGGGACCATGCTCCCGCCAACGAGCTTCAGCGCTCCTGTACCATCACAAGAAGCTCAGAAGAAGTCGGTTTATGATCGACTTACAACTACTGCAGCCCCTCTTAAAAGGTCGCCCAACTCCACTGCCTCAGTTTTCAACAGACTGGGCCAGAACGTCAACAAGCCCGCGATACCCGAAGCAGCCATCCCAAAGCGGATAGCCATTCCGGCTCAAGTGGACGAAATCATCGGAGAGGCTTCTTCTGCCAAGAAGTCAGTCTTCACAAGGCTGGCCATCCTGTCTCCTGCTCCAGGTGAAGTCCCCAAAGCTGCTTTCCCTGCCCAAAGGTCTGTCTTTGACAGATTGAATATTGCTTCTCAATGGACATCGGTTTTTAAGAGGCTGATGCCGGCGACAGCCCTTCGCCAACACAGGGGGCATGAAGAAGTCACCCCTATAGCTAAGACAATCCCATCTGCACGACATGCTCGACGTCGCCACTGACGCCGAGTGAGGAAGGCCGGGGGCAACTCCCCCTCTGGGCTAACTCCGCCAGCCCCCATGGTGAAAATCAATGCTGCTGTTCCAACTGGGAATAGCTTTGAACCGCTTAGGAGGGTTCGTAAGAACTCTCCGACTGTCGTGCTGAAGAGATCTCCTCCACCTATGGAGATTACTACAAAAAAGAAGTTGGAGCAGCCCCCTCAGCGGCTGTCCTCCAAAATTTACAAAGTCTGGAGACAGGTCTAGGAATCGGTGATTGACCAGGACTACACTCACTTATCGAAGAAGCTTAAAGCTCGACAAGGAGAAAACCATCCCGTCAAGCCACCAAAGGCGACAACCGTCTGGGTACCCGCTGCAACGGCTCTCTCAACGTCAACCGCTCAAATGAGAAGGAGGCCGGAGAAAGCCCCTGTGACCGTGGCGAACCGCAAAAGCGCTGAATCTAAATGCCCCAAGTCTGGGGGCATGGTAATACATACCGTTCATATGGCTTCTGGAAAAGAAGAAAACCGTGCTTCTACGGGTCATCGACCGCTTACCCGATCGTTAACAAAGGCTCAGGAACAACAGCAGCAGAAACTTCAGGAGACGCTGACTGCGATGGCCGCACTCACTGGGCCAAAAGAAAATTCAGAGACCTCGGAGCAGCGTCGGGAACAAGAAACTGATACCGAGTTCCTCCGAAGAATGCTCGAGAGAAAAGAAAAAGAGGCTGCGGAGCAGGCAGCCAATATAAAACGAATGGCTCTTTTGTTCCAAGACATGGCTGGGATGATGTTACAGCCGGAACCTCCAGCTGAAGACCTCCCGACCATCATTGAAGACGACAGAGGGGAAACATCGAACCCTCCTCAGGCTCTTTCAGCAGCCAAAGAGGAGACCGTCACGCCCCGCTTCCCATTCTACGGCGAAGGGGACGCGACTGGCCCGCTACGTATTTACTCAGAAGCAAATACGCTAAGCGTAACTAAGCAATATAAAAGAAAATACACAAGAGACAAGGTATAATAAAAACAACAACTTTTATTTATTAACATTCTTTTATACAATGCATGAAAATGAAATACAACTGAAATAAAAATGATGCCTAAACAATGGTATGACAGGAAATGAAAAGTACTGAATGGAAAACGTACAATGAAACTAGAGCTCTGGTTCTTCAGCAAGCTGATCCAAGTCTTCTGCAAATGGCTCGATCTCTGTCGGGTCCAAACCACCTGACGACATTCAAAAAATACCAAGATTAAAATTTGTTTAAAGAACAGAGAGCATTTCAAAGAAAATCACTAAGTCCTGCAACCAACCTAACAACAACAACAACAACAACAACAATAATAATAAAATAATAATAATAAAAATAATAATAATAATAGGTTTCTATATCCACGTGCCCATACAAATACATTTAAATTGCAGAAACTAATCTAGTCAACTACAAATTAACAATTGCAATGAAATGGTTCTAACACTCCTAGAATGACAACTAACAGAGCCAATTTATGATGTTCCTAATCTTTTCTAAGGCTGTTGGAAAATTATTGCATAAATAATTTCTATTTAATTTCAGTAAATATATAAAAAATTATCTCTACCAAAACATAACGAATTAAATATTGTAATTAATGTAATATTGCAAAATGAGAAAAACATAAGTTAGAGATTATGGCCGCAAGAATGCCTACGTATCGAGATGAGATTCAACAAAAGATAAGGAACGGGGACTTACGGGTTTTAGATTAATCAAGAGAGTGAGAGGGAACTAGAGAGATCGCCGATGTATTGCATCGTCGCCGGTAGTTCCTTAAAACGGTCGCCGGAAGTTCCGCCGGGAACTCGTCGGAGTTTCGCCTTGAGCTTGTTTTCAAAGTACAGGACTCTTGAAATTTTTTTGAAAGAGTGGGCTCAGGATTTTGGGATGAGAGGGTAGTGTGTAGGGTTGGTATTTATAGGGTTAGGCTAGGGTTAGGGTAGATGAAATGTTTAAAACAAAAATATGATAAAATGTAATAAAAATGTATTAAAAGTGGAGTAATTGGGGTTTTTAAAGAGCTCTGGAAATGGTCTGAGGCTGAAATTTTGCAGGTGCATAGGGAATATGAAAAGACACAATTTTCATGTTAGGGTCGTCGCCGGAATCGGCCGATTCGGCCGTGACTCGGCCGTGAAAGTTGTGTCTTTTCATATTCCCTATGTACCTGCAAAATTTCAGCCTCAGACCATTTCCAGAGCTCTTTAAAAACCCCAATTACTCCACTTTTAATACATTTTTATTACATTTTATCACATTTTTATCTTAAACTTTTTATTTACCCTAACTCTAGCCTAACCCTATAAATACCAACCCTACACACTACCCTCTCACCCCAAAATCCTGAGCCCACTCTCACAAAAATTTTCCAAGAGTCGTGTACTTTGAAAACAAGCTCAAGGCGAAGCTCCGACGAATTCCCGGCGGAACTTCCGGCGACCGTTTTAAGGAACTACCGGTGACGACGCAATACATCGGTGATCTCTCTAGTTCCCTCTCACTCTCTTGATTAATCTAAAACCCGTATGTCCCCGTTTCTTATCTCTTGTTGAATCTCATCTCGATACGTAGGCATTCCTGCGGCCATAAATCTCTAACTTATGTTTTTCTCATTTTGCAATATTACATTAATTACAATATTTAATTCGTTATGTTTCGGTAGAGATAATTTTTTTATATATTTACTGAAATTAAATAGAAATTACTTATGCAATAATTTTCCAACAGCCTTAGAAAAGATCAGGAACATCATAAATTGGCTCTGTTAGTTGTGATTCTAGGAGTGTTAGAACCATTTCATTGCAATTGTTAATTTGTAGCTGACTAGATTAGTTTCTGCAATTTAAATGTATTTGTATGGGCACGTGGATATAGAAACCTATTATTATTATTATTATTATTATTATTATTATTATTATTATTATTAGGTTGGTTGCAGGACTTAGTGATTTTCTTTGAAGTGCTCTCTGTTCTTTAAACAAATTTTAATCTTGGTATTTTGTGCCACCTTTAACACCTTCCGTACCAATCTACCCCTTAAACCCCGTAGTGTTTTATTTGTATTGTTTTGTATTGTAAATTGTATTGAATGTATAATTGAAAGACTGACCGAAACCATGATATCAGTAAACAGATGTAACCGTAGAATCATGTAAATGGAATAACTGGATAACCATGTAAATGGAATGTATATTCATGGTTCGGTTCAGTCAAGTTGTATAGATTGATAATTGGATTGATGGATTCATATTGAATTGTAATATTGAATATTGTAGATTGTATTTGAATCATATTCAAGTCAAATATAATCAGACTCAAACCCGAGTCAGACAATTAAAAATGTAAATCGAAGTCTTGATTAATTCTTACCTATAATTTGCTAGGGTCCTTAGGGAAATTTATAAAACTTGAGAGGTTTTATATAAAAATACTTTTATATACTTTTCAAAATACACCTCAAGTATTCGTTATTCGTCTTTAAAGTTGTAATGAAGGTGGATTTTATATTGTGATATTTCTAGTGAAAATATCCTAATTTTATAAATAAAGGTATTTATTTGTAAAGTTGATTTATTTGGAATTCATAGTATTTTAGTGTAAATTTATTCTTGTGATTTTTAGAAAAAGGTGGAATATTTATATCATAATAAAATAAGTATTTTAATAATAAATATACATATATTTATACAAAAATAATTTTAATAAATATTTTATATTCTAAAAAATCTCATTTTCTTAAGATGTCGTATTTTAAATCTTTCAAGACCGAATGTTCCTTGCGGAGATCTGAATCTCGCACTACTAAGCCCGAGAATGTGCGATAAACCGCACCATCCCGAACGGGTTCCCCAAAGTGGGTTGTAGCGGCGCTTTGTAAAGATTGTAAATACTAAATTTTTTAGAAAACGGTTTTATGAAGTAAATGGTATTTATTTGTAAAGGTGTATATTTTCCGTATTGTATGTTCTAGATTCTCCTAAGTCAACTAGTCTATTCCTAACTGGTCCAGACGACAAGTTGTGTGATGCTTCAAATCGCCTCTTCACCGCCAATTGTGGCCAGGTAAGTATAATTCAGGAAATGAGGGATCCGCTCATGAATCACCGTGAGTCGGGCCTTTTACATCGAGCTGAAGACCCCCGATCATCATTGAAGACGACAGAGGGGAAATATCGAACCCTCCTCAGGCTCTTTCAGCAGCCAAAGAGGAGACCATCTCCAAAGCCTCTTTAGATGATTACATTACGCAGCAAATACGAGCTTACCAGGGAAACGAAGCGGCTGGACAGGTCGTTAAGACTGGGCGACCCTATCCAGGCTGGTATGACCAAATAAGGTACCCGCCGGGATATACGATCCCAAAATTTCATGTATATAAAGGGACGGGAAATCCGCATCAGCACGTCGCTCAATATTCAGAGCCTTGTGCGGTAACACCGGAGGTGATGATAAATTTCTGCTCCGCCAGTTTGTTGGTAGCTTGTCAGAGACGACGTTCGAGTGGTATTCGGAGCTTCCCAATGACTCCGTCAAAACTTTTGCAGAAATGGAGCTGCTACTCACCCAGTGCTTCGCGAGTGCTAGTGAATGCACCCTAATAACGACATTGATCAATGCCAGGGTGAAGCCAGGTGAAACGTGGGTGCAATACGCAATACGAAGGCGAATTTTGTGGTCAAAATATGAGCAGCGCATCGAGGAAGCACCGGCAGTGGGCATGTTCATGGGCACTCTTGACCCTCAAGCAACTATTTCCCAATTCATGATGTTCTTCAAGCCGACCACGTTCCAGGCCTTGATCGACAAACTGGCCCAAATGGACCAGATGGGTCATAGACCGTCTCCTTCAAACCCGGAGCCGCGGAACGAAAAGGGTAAAGGGAAGGCGACCTTCGTTGCGAATACTCAACAGCAGCCCAGTAGCCCAAAACTAACTGATCACCTAGACGAGAGGCGGCAATTCTATAATGAGAAGATGAAGCGCCCTTATTCATTCCCCCAGGACAAAACAAGGAGGTTGTTTGAGCTAGCGGTACGCAACAGGCTCATCAATCTGCCGAATCCAAAACGACCGTTGCAACCCAGTGAGGCTAATAGTCCCAATTATTTCCCCTACCATCAAACTGTAAGCCATCCAATTGAAGATTGCTTCGTCTTTAAAGGCTGGATCGAAGACCAATACCAACAGGGCAAGTTTGCACTGTCCGAGAATTGGAAGGTGAACCCACCACAGCCACACGCTCCCAAGAAGACGGACACACCGGGGCATCATGCTCTTTCATAGAAGAAGCTCCATGGGAGGTCACTCTTTCAGCCAAGATGAAAAGAATGCTGAAGGATCTTCAAACATGCCCGGCGATCAGATGGAAAAATCCACTAGAACCCGAGATCATCGAGGGAATGCTGAAACCGCGCCCAACTCCAAAGATTGGTGGTGATAGCCAAAGTGCTCACACCCAGTCGTCAAAGTCTTCGAAGAAGAAGAAGAAGACCAAAAAGCCCGTGAAGCCCGGTGACAAGCGCACGGACCTGCAAAAACAGATTGACGCGTTGGAAGAATATAATCAAAAAGCGCGGACTCCAGTCACACTCTAAGAATTTCTCAGCCACGTCCTTGAGGACGGAGATGATGACAATGGAGAAGACTTGTCGGATGGATCTGAAGATTATGTGGCAAGTTGCCATGTGATCTCTCACTCGTCGATAGACGATGAAGAAGCTCCTTACACAAAGAAACTGGGGGCAGATCCTGAGCCGGAACTTCTAGGGCCATCAGATGAAATGATTGATGCATTACCGGACGAAGCTCTTCTTAAAAGCAAAGCTGCTCGAGAGCGTGAGATGGCCATATTTGAAAAAGCCAAATGCCGGCAACTGAATGAAAGGGTTGAAATACTCCCGCCGGATCAAAGTACGTCCGCCGCAAATAAAAGCAGGTTCAAGACGAGAAAGAGGTTCGCCAAAGCCATGTCGATGGGAATGAAGCTGCCACCCTCTGAAGGAAACACTCCTGATGAAGCGGATATACATCCTAGCTACTGCTTATATCATCAAAAGATTGCGCACCCCACCGAAGAGTGCAACGCTTTTAAAGTTGGTGGAAGGGATATGTTGCTCACCGACAACATTTCAAGCAGATGAAACGCAAAACTCGTCGGGAACAAAGAAATACGACCGAGAAGAATAAAAGAACTACCGACAACTATCACATGGTCGACGCTGGGGGATCGCAAGTTCTCACCTTCGGGAGCGACTCTGACGAACAAATGACTCTTGGCCCTCTTTTTAAAGAATTCACCTCGGTAAAAGAGGAAGAACCGAAGACCTGTGAAAATATTCAGCTGCGCAACCGTACGCTGCCCGAAAAGAATCTTGGGCCCTCGAACAGTGGGTCGAATAGAAAAGATAAGGGGAAAGAAAAAGTCCCTGAGAATATCACCCTAGATGACCAAGTCGTTAAAGAGCTGACAGCCAAGGACCCGCCAAAGAAAAGTAAGGTGGATTACAACGTTCTTACACACCTGAGGAAGATACCCTCACAGCTCAGCATTCTCGATACCCTCTTGTTATCAAAAGAAGCAAGAGATTCTTTGATCAAGGCACTGCAAGAGCCCGAGCAATTCCAAGCTTCCCTTGCCGAAGAAAAGATGAAGGACGAGCTGGAAGAAGTACACACGGCCGATATCACCTTGGGCGATGAAGACCTCCTCCTCGGGACATACGAGCACAACCGTCCCCTTTATGTCTCCGGATACTGTCATGATATCAAAATAGGCAAAATCCTGGTTGATAATGGGTCCTCCGTCAATCTCCTCAATGTAAGAGTGTATAAAGAAAT
Source organism: Agapanthus africanus (assembly GCA_030015575.1). Lineage (NCBI taxonomy): Eukaryota > Viridiplantae > Streptophyta > Magnoliopsida > Asparagales > Amaryllidaceae > Agapanthus > Agapanthus africanus. Next base: position 533,805,197 of record JASDDO010000016.1, read on the forward strand.
CTGCATGAGCGTTCAGCACCTCGCTCGCGATAAAATCACCATCTCCGGGTTTGACTCCCAGTCATCACGGACGCTTGGGTCTGTAATATTGACATTACGCTTTGGGCTGCTTGTCACGGACATTAAGTTTCATGTCATTGACGCCAAAACATGCTACAATGCTTTGCTCGGCAGGCCTTGGTTACACGAGTACAACATTATCCCTTCTACACAATATCAGTGTATGAAGTATTTCAAGGATGGTCTCGAGTATACCGTAACAGGGGAGTTGAACCCATTCTCCGTGAACAAAGTTCGAAAGTACGAAGATGCAAAATACTTCTTACCAGATTTTGAGGACACAGAAATATGTCACAAACCGAAGAGCAAAGATATCACCACTATTCCGGTCTTCGGGAGTGCTACCGAGGAGGAAGAAGAGATAGTTTATTCTGGGCCGCCCCAATGCAACAAGCCAGGACCGTTCACCCCTATGTTGATCTTCGGCAGCGACTCCGAAGATGAAGTCAATGCCGTATTTTCTGCCCGGCCATCGATACAAACCTTCACTGACGAAGATCAAAATTTGCAAGTTGCCATGGTTCCGCGGGAGCATTACAAAGAGCTCGACGTGCTTGGAACATATAGTGTGCAGGAACTGCAAACATTCTACGTCCCTCCCAGGTGAAGAGATGAAAAGGCGATCCTCTTTTATCAATCCACGGAAACCAAAGTGGAGAAAGAAATTTGGCATGGTGCTGATTCTACACTTGACAGGCTCCAGCCCATCCGTCTGCCTAGATATTACATAGAAGGCTTGAGAAGGCTGTTAAGGCGCCAAGGTGTACCCTTCAAACAGACGGATTGACAAGCTCGGTTCTACAACAGGATTTGGGACGTCCCCAGAACTCAGCGAAAGTTGCCCAACGGGAAAATGGAAACGGTCGGGCTTGGATATGTCCAATCCAAGAAACGGGAACGAGTCCAAGGTAGCTACGTCATACATGACTTCGATGAAGAAGGAGACGCCCTGTTAAAAGACGCTGACCCTGAACCAAAACGAGATCCTGCCATCAAAATTCCGAGTTCGTCGTTTGAAGAACGGATGGACAAGCTAATAAGGGAAGCGGGCCAAAAGGTCCGGGATGACCATAACCGTGAAATGGCCATTTACGAGAAAGCCAAGACGCAGCACCTCCTTCAGCAGGCCGCGGAGAATGACAATGCTCTTCCTTATCAACCCGTCATACAAAAGGCCCGACGCAGAGGCAAAAATAAATCAAAGAGCGGGAAAGGCGTTCAACGGCAGCCAAGCGGGTCTAAGAAGCCACGCGAGCAAGAGTCGAGCACCCGGGATCCGTCCCTTATAAAGAAGATGGGTCGGGAATATTCTTTTCCACAAGACAAGACAAGGAAGATATTCGATCTCATCATAAAGTATCAGATAATGACACTCCCGGAGTCCAAACACCCCGAGCAAGCGAACGAGATCTCCCACCCAGACTATTGCTCTTATCACTGAGCAATAGGACATCCTCTCGAAGACTGCTTCACCTTCAAGAACTGGGTCGAAGACCAATATCAACAAGGCAGGTTCGCTCTATCCAGCAGCTGGAGGGTAAGCCCGCCATAGAAGCATGAACCGAAAGCGATGCGTATAGCGAGAGTAGAACCAGATCAACATCGATCTTGGAAACGATCTCGTACCTGCCACGCGATAACGCTGTCAAAAGAAGAGCCCGAGAATATGGATGACCTCCCCTGGTGTTTCGAAAACGATGATGGCGAGGTGATCTCAGAGTTTCTACCGGCGCCGAAAGAGCTGGAAGATGGGATACATACTACTGCAGATAACCTTAAGAAAATTGATTTAGGGACGGCAAGTGACCCGCGATCGACATTCGTCAGCGAGTTGCTGTCTGAAGAAAGGGTGGCTACGCTAAAGGACGTGCTTATGCAGCATAGAGATTGCTTCGCATGGAACTATTCCGAGATGCCGGGACTCGATCCAGAGATTGCTGTCCACAGATTGGCGATTTCTCCAGATGTCAAAACGATCAAACAAGCTCCGAGAAGAATGCAGATCGAGCCTGAAATGAGCATCAACGCCGAGGTCAAGAAGCTAATCGACTCCGGCTTCATCCAAGAGGTTCAATATCCTGACTGGATCGCCAACATCGTCCCGGTGATGAAGAAAAATGGGATGGTGCGCATATGTGTGGACTTTCGGGATCTCAATAAAGCCTGCCCGAAGGACGACTTCCCAGTACCGGTCACTTAGCTGATGATAGATAACACATCCACTCATGAAGTCTTCTCCTTCATGGACGGCTCATCAGGATACAATCAGATAAAGAAGAATCCTGAGGACCAGAAGCATACTGCTTTTCGGACCCCTTTGGGCATATTCTGCTACAAGGTGATGCCTTTCGGTCTAAAGAACGCCGGTGCCACCTATCAGAGGGCCATGACGAAAATTTTCGATGACCTCATACATGAAATCGTCGAATGCTATATCGACAACCTCGTAGTAAAAAGCAAATCATAAGAGGAACATTTAGAGCATCTGAAGATTGTGTTTCAGCGCCTTCAGAAATACAACCTGAAGATGAACCCTCTCAAATGCGCGTTCGGAGTTTTCTCGGGCAAATTCCTAGGATTCATCGTACGACATAGAGGCATCGAGATAGACCCGTCGAAGATCAAGGCGATCATGGAAATGCCCCCGCCAAAGACTCTCAAGCAGCTGCGATTTCTCCAAGGAAAGCTCGCATATATCCGGCGATTCACAGCCAATCTTTCTGGCAAGTGCCGCCCCTACAGTCACTTAATGAAGAAGGGAACTTCGTTCATCTGGGATCACAAATGCCAAAGCGCACTGGACGAAATCAAGCAATACTTGCAGAATCCGCCAGTATTGGCCACTCCCGTTAAAGGAAAACCTCTCATCCTGTACACAACAGCCCTCGAAGGTTCTTTAGGCGCGCTGTGGGCATAAGAAAACGACCAAGGGAAAGAGAGAGCCCTTTATTATCTGAGTCGAGTTCTCCTTAGGGAAGAAAGCAATTACTCTCCCATTGAAAAACACTGCCTGGCGTTGATCTTCGTGATAACGAAGCTCAGACACTATGCGTTGGCACATGAGGTCCATCTCATATCGAAGGTGGATCCTCTCAAATATTTAATGTCAAAGGCTATATTAACGGGACAACTCGCTAAATGGGCCCTGCTCTTGATGGAGTTCTCGATAACTTATCGACCCCTCAAGACAGTGAAAGGCCAGGCCATTGCCGACTTCCTCGCTGAGCATCCGATACCTGCCGAATCTCCCTTGAACTGCGAATTGCCAGGCGAGCACGCGTTTGACACGATCGACAAGCAGAAAAGAAAGGATGATACCCAGTGGGAACTCTATTTTGATGGGGCATCTTCCATGAAGAAGCGCAAACAAAGCACCCCTATAATCAAATCCGGGGTAGGCCTCATCTTCGTGACTCCATAAGGAGGGATAATGCGTTTTGCCTTCTCCTTAACAGAGCCGAGGACAAACAATGAAGCCGAATATGAAGCTTTGATAGCAGGTCTCGAGATCGCTATCGACATGGGAATTGAAAACCTCCTCATATACGGAGACTCCCAACTAGTCGTTAGTCAAGTAAACGACGACTATCAAACGTGCAAGCCAGAGTTGGTGAAATATGGCGAGAGAGTGCAACAGTTGCTGACTCAAGTTCCCTCCTACATTCTGGAAAGCATACCGTGTGCGGAAAATAGCAAAGCGGACAAGTTAAAAACTTGCTAAAGAATTGGCTGACGAGAACCTCGATGACTGTTCATATCATATTATAGCAATTCATACGCCCCACTTTTATGCATTTTATAAGTAAACAGGTACTTCTGACGCTCGTTTGTTGCATGTTACAGGATACAGGCTCTTAGAGCAAATACAGTGAAAAAGACGAAAGATGCTACAGAAAAGAGACTTTTTGACCAACAAGCAGACGGATCTTACTCAAGCCGAGACGAAGAACAGTGCAAGATCCAAAAGACGAAAGTGAAACGGTCAAAAGATCCTTACAAGTTTTCACTGAGGATCTAGAGAAGACTAAGAAGCCCAACAGAGAAAAGAAGTATAAAAACAGGAAGCCTAAGAAAAGCCAAACCAAGCCCAGAAAGATGGTGAGCCAAGCCCACCAAAGGGCCGCGGAACCGCGGCCCAAGCGCTCCATTGCCGCGGTTCCGCGGCCATATTAGGCCCGTGTCGGTGGAAATTTTCCCTGTCGGTGTGTCGGTGCAGATGTTGGGATTTTTAGGGGGCAAATCTGTAATTTCATATCTACGAGAGTCTGTAACCCTAGCTTCACTGTTTGCTTATAAATTTGTACTCAAAATCTGTAAAATGGCATGCCTCTTTTCAATCAATAAAAATCAGATTTGTTGGGAGATCTAGAGCATCACTTTCTTGTAAGTTTTAATTCTTTTTATTCCTGCCTTAGTTCTAATTTTATTACTTGCCCTAGTTAACTAGTTTAGCTATTTTTAATCTGCAGTAAGTTATAACACAAGATCTGAACAAATACTTTAAAACTTAACAACAAAATATCGTTTTTAGATAATTCCCTAATGAGCGAGTAAAATCCTCGCTCGTTAGGGTTAGGAATAAGGGAGGGAGTGAGAGATGGATATCTCTCACCTCCTTCAATGCCAACATATTTTCAAAACAAGAACTTCATGCACGCATGTATGATCCGCCCCCTACGGCACCCTACCTACGAGGTAACGGTGAACCGTAGTATAAAAGGCCGGACATACATGACGTCCATAAAGATTGCAGCAATTAATAGGAAAGGACGGACAAGGATCTAGAGGAAGAAACTTCGTTTCTTCCCGATCATCCTAATCCCCTTTGCTAATAATTGTTGTGATTTTCTAAAAAGTTTTAATCAAACGGCATTGAAAGAGGTGACAATATTGATCTCATCAACCCTACCTTAGACCTAACCCTAACGAGTTCTTTCATATCATATAAATTAGTTTTTAAATCAATCGACAAAAACCAAACAACCAACGGAATCAACTCGTGAAAACACAAAAACAGAAATTTACACATTTTTGCGGATCGACCCGTATTCACCGGCTAGCTGCAAAGCGACGCCGTTTCTGATTACGGTAAACTTAAATTTTTGGATTAATCAAATGGCGCCGTTGCCGGGGATGGCGTAATTTTTTGTTTTGTATGATTTCGGGTTGATATAAATTATGAAAAATCATAAAAATCAGAAAATAGAAAAATAAAAAAACATTTTATCAATTTTTATCTGTTTGAAGGGTTTGTTATTTGAATCTTGCAGGAACAACGAAGGATTGCGAATCTGGAAATTTACAGAGGGCAAAACAGAAGCTGGTACATAAGAACAGAGAGGAATCACAAGTACAGAGCAGCACAAAATTTTTCAGAGGCTGAACCCACCAAGGCGCCGCGCTTCTGCCGCACAAATAGGCTTCCCGCCGCGGTTCCGCGCTCCTCCTGCCACGTCAGCACCTAAAAATTGCATGGTTTGATCCCTCATTCTCCCCTCTGCAACCTCCATATCTCCACTGTAAAAAATTTTCTGCAGGAATTCTTTGCGCTAAAAATTCTTTCTCCCCCTTCTAAATAACAGATTTTCTGCAGGTTTCTTTGCGCCGCGCTAAAAATTGATTGCAAGTGAATTTTACTGTTTTGCATAATTTAATCGGACTTTAAGGGGCTAATTGACCAAACTCAGATTGGGTGGGGATTTCATCACCCTTCCCAGGACCCCAGAAAACACCTAAAGCATGTGCATTGACCACAAGTAATTAAAAAAATATTAGACTCAGACCTAAGGACATCGAGCTCAATAGGAAAAGGACTAATATAGGCATCGGCCATTTATCCTAACCGACATTGCGGTGTCTAGGCTAGTGGTTATTAATTAGGCCCACTGTAGTGGTGGTTCCTTCCCACTTACCTGGCCGTACTTGTCCGTGAAGAGGCGGTTTGAGATCCTATTTCTAGCCCTAGTTAGGAGCTGTCTAGCAGACCTAGGCGACCCTAGATCTAGGCCTGATTGTGCATGTGTGGTTGATTTGTGTCACGAGTCCCTTTCCAAAAACCTTTTTGCAAAACTCTCACATAAAAAAAAAGAAAAATCTTTTCAAAACTTGCAACTTGCCGCTAAGAAAACTTGGAACTCACTTCCACCACTTTCCCTCACTGACGTTATCTTACCTCCACATTCTGTCTTTTTCTTTTTTCTGACTGTACTACCCTTTAGTGTATGTCACTTTGGACTAGGGATACTGACGCCCGATTAGTCCGTGTTTCGTTGGTACCGACCGACGAACCTTTCGACACTAAAGTTGACACTCCATCCACTTTCTTACCCTCAACTTCAAATTCTTTCACCGAAGGCATGTCGGGATTCAACCCCAACAATACCTTACCGACGGGAAGGATTCCACCTCCGTTAGGTGCGAATAACCCGAACCAGCCGCCTGTTGAAGCGCCCGCACGAGTTGCGCTCCAGGATCTCTTTTACCCCATCCGCACTTCTTTACCAACTTGTCTTTCACCCCCACCGGCAAATGGGGACAATTTTGAGATAAAACCACATTTCATCAATATGCTGCCAAAATTTCATGGTTTGGAATCTGAAGACGCATATATCTTTATTAATAAATTCCAAAATGTGTGCGCTATGATGAAAACAACCCAATTAAGTGATGACGCTATAAGGCTAAGGGTCATTCCTTTCACCTTATGTGATCTAGCCGAGAAGTGGCTATATAGCACCGCATCACATTCCATAAGAAATTGGGACGAGTTTGTGAAGGCTTTTCTGAAAAAGTTCTATCCTCATCACAAAACTGCCAGAATCCGCAATGAAATAATTCAATTCTCACAACTTCCTTCCGAACCATTTTGGAAGTGTTTCGAGAGATTTAAGGACCTACTAGTTCAATGCCCTCATCATGGGATCGAAAGTTGGCAACTTTGCCAAACATTATATGAGGGATTGAACTCGGCAACGAAGCAGTTGCTAGAAACCATTTGTCAAGGTCATTTTCTCTCTAAGTCTAGTGATGAAGCGTGGCAGTTTCTTGAGGATCTTAGTGAGCAAACAATACAGTGGGAGAGCACCAAGACCACATCATCTTCTAGTGGTCAATCTAGGGCAGGCATACATCAAGTAGAGATGTCGATTGCCATGAAGGCCGAGATGGCCGCTCTTACGAAAAAGCTAGAAGCGATTGAGACCAAAATCTCATCGCCTTCTCCTGCCCCTGCTATGCCCCCACGAACTGTCTGTGCTTGTTGTGCGGATCCATCGCACCTAACCGAAGAGTGTCCTTATAATGCATCCACTCAAGGACAGGATCAAGTCAATGCTGCATTTCAGCAACGACAAAGAAACGATCCGTACTCTTCGACATATAATCCGGGGTGGAGGAGTCACCCAAATTTTGCTTGGAACCAAAATCAACAATTCCAAGGAAATAACAATTTTCAAAGACCTCCTCCTCCACAACAACAACAACAAGCACCCTCACAAACTCAATTTCAACCGCAACAATTTCAACAACAACCTTACCCTAATCAGGTGAACAATTTTGTGCCTAACAATGCTTACCAGCCAAATAATTATGTTCAACCTAATAATGATAAGGTTAGCTCGCTCGAAAGAAGTCTAGATGGGTTCCTTAAGCAATCTACACAGTCTACAGCAAGACTTGAGACTTCTATTCAATCTTTAGTGCAAAATAGTGCCTCACACGATCAAAGCATCAAATCTATTGAGGCACAAATTGCACAACTCAATGCAGTTTTGAGCGAGCGCGAAAAAGAAAAACTCCCGTCTCAACCACTGCCTAACCCCGGTCACGCACATGCTGCCTACCAGCAGCAGAATCATAACGTAAATGCTGTGACCACGTTGAGATCAGAAAAAGTGTTGCAGAAAAATGTGGGCATGAACAATGACACCCCTGCCGGTGGACCTTCTTCATCTTCTTCACATTCTTCTTCTTCTTCAGAGCCTATTCTCCACCCTTCACATGGCTCTACCTCTTCTAGCTCGAACGGACCCATTTCTAACAACACGAACACATCTATACGGGGTGCCGTTCCAACTCGACAATCTGATCCGCAAAAATTGGACTCAATCACCTTTCAAAATGTTCCTTTCCCTAATAGGTTGAGATCCAATAAACCAACTCCACAGATGGAGAAGATTGTTGAGTTGTTCAAACAGGTTAGCATAAATATCCCTCTTTTGGATGCCATCCAGCAAGTTCCTTCATATGCAAAAATTTTAAAGGACTTATGCACCAAAAAGAGGAAGTCGCAAGTGCCAAAGAAAGTTTTTGTGGCTAGTGCTATTAGTGATGCTCTTGTAAATTCCCTTCCCCCAAAGCAAAAGGACCCCGGGTGTCCTACCATTTCGATAACAATTGGGGACAAGAACATCAATAGAGCACTATTAGATCTTGGCGCGAGTGTCAATTTGCTACCCTATTCTGTGTACGAGCAATTGGGCATTGGAGAGCTTAAGCCCACTCACTGTACTCTCCAAATGGCCGACCGGTCAATAACCCATCCTAGGGGAGAGCTGGAGGATGTGTTAATTAGAGTAGGGGATTTCATTTTCCCCGTTGACTTTATAGTGATGGATACACAACATGTTGCTAACCCCCGGAACCAAATTCCGGTAATACTTGGTCGACCATTTCTGGCTACTTCCAACGCAGTGATCAATTGTCGTAACGGTTCAATGAACCTATCTTTCGGCAATATGACAATTGAGCTCAATATTTTCAAGTTGGGAAGTCAGTCGGCTGAGCCTAATGCTAGCGTACTCGATGTTTGCTCGATCAATGAGATCGCGGAGGAGGACTGTGAATTCGAGAATTTTTTGTTCGATCACAGCAATGTTAACGCCACTAGTGCGTTCCTCCTAGAATCCGACGCAGCTTTCACAGCAGATAATGATTTTGAGTGCTTTACCTTCGTTGATGACTTTGAAGACTCATCACCTGAATTGGAGTCTTTTGCTTTTTCGGATGAGTTAGTTGAACCATCCGACACTGTTGCGTACACTCGGTTCGAACCTTTGATGGAATCATTCGAGTTTGAAACAACTACCCCATTGTTACCATCTATTGTTTCACCTCCTAAACTCGAATTAAAGCTTTTGCCGACACACCTAAAATATGCTTATCTAGGTGATAATGAGACCTTACCTGTCATTATATCAGCCTCTCTAGCTCTTGAGCAAGAGAAGGCTCTTTTGATGGTCTTACATAATAATCGGCAAGCTTTCGGCTGGTCTATGGCGGACATTAAGGGGATTAGTCCCCTCATAGTCGAATATCATATACACTTAATGGATGATGCCAAGCCAGCACGGGATCCACAAAGGCGCCTCAACCGCATCATGAAAGAGGCTGTTAAGAAGGAAATTGTCAAGTGTCTGGATAGCGGTATCATTTACCCTATCTCGGATAGCCAATGGGTTAGCCCAATCCACGTCGTGCCAAAGAAATCGGGCATTACGGTCATTACCAATGAGGCAAATGAGTTGATTCCCACTCGCACCCAAACTGGGTGGCGAGTCTGCATAGACTATAGGAAACTCAATGCCGCAATAAGGAAAGACCACTTTCCTTTACCTTTCATTGACCAAATGCTCGAGCGATTGGCAGGGCACGAGTTCTATTGCTTTCTCGATGGCTATTCCGGTTACAACCAAGTCCCCATCGCCAAAGAGGACCAAGACAAGACAACATTCACTTGTCCCTTTGGCACGTTTGCTTATCGTCGCATGCCCTTTGGGTTATGCAATGCACCCGCAACATTTCAGCGGTGTATGATGGGGATCTTTTCAGACATGGTTGAAAAGTTCTTGGAGATCTTTATGGATGATTTTTCCATCTTTGGCGACTCCTTCGACGAGTGTTTACACCATCTTGACGCTGTTCTTACCCGCTGCAGGGATAAGAACCTCACATTGAATTGGGAGAAGTGCCATTTCATGGTGCGAGAGGGCATTGTCTTAGGACATGTCATCTCGCAACACGGCATCGAGGTAGATAGAGCAAAAATCGAAGTGATTTCTAACCTCCCTCCCCCAAAATGCGTCAAAGATATTAGAGCCTTCCTTGGCCACGCCGGTTTCTACAGACGGTTCATCAAGGACTTTAGCAAGATTGCTAGACCCTTGACTCTATTACTGGCCAAGGACACAACTTTTGCTTTCGACTCCACTTGCATTAAAGCATTCGAGTCTTTGAAGCAGTCCCTCATCACTGCGCCCATCCTCTCATCTCCCGACTGGACGCACCCTTTTGAAATCATGTGCGACGCATCGGACTTTGCTATTGGCGCTGTTCTTGGACAGCACATTAATAAGATGCCGCACGTGATTTATTATGCTAGCCGAACACTAAATGAGGCCCAACTCAACTACACAACAACGGAGAAAGAGTTTTTAGCTGTTGTGTTTGCACTCGAAAATTTTTGGCCTTATTTAATCGGCTCTCCAGTCGTTGTATATACTGATCATTCAGCTCTTCGCCACCTTTTTGCGAAGAAAGATGCTAAGTCAAGGCTAATACGTTGGATCCTTTTATTACAAGAGTTTGACCTTGTCATTAAGGACAAAAAAGGATGTGAAAACGTAGTAGCTGATCACCTATCACGACTTCCTTCTTCGCCCACGCTCAATCTTCCAATCACTGATGTTTTTCCCGACGAGCAACTCTTGACCGTTTCTTGCGAACCATGGTTCACCGATATTGTGAATTACTTAGCCACCGGCCTGATACCCAATGATTGGTCGAAACAGGATAAACTTCGATTTTTATCCCAAGTAAAGCATTTTTACTGGGATGAGCCCTATCCTTTTAAATATTGTTCCGACCAAATCATTCGTCGGTGTGTACCCGAAAGTGAGGTCAAGAGTGTGCTGTCTTTTTGCCACGATCAAGCATGTGGCGGGCATTTTGGCCCAAAGAAGACAGCCGAAAAAGTTCTGCAGTGTGGTTTCTATTGGCCACGACTATTCAAGGATGCATTTGAATACTGCAAAAACTTGCTCCCGGTGCCAACACTTGGGCCGGATTTCACGGAGAAACGAAATGCCGCTCCAACCTATTTTGGTTGTGGACATTTTTGATGTTTGGGGTATAGATTTCATGGGACCATTTCCTAACTCTTTTGGAAATGTGTATATTCTGTTGGCGGTTGACTATGTTTCTAAGTGGGTCGAGACTGTGCCCAGCCGAACGAACGATAATAAAGTTGTCGTTCGGTTTCTTAAAGAACACATATTTTCTCGATTTGGGCACCCTCGGGCGATAATAAGTGATAATGGTTCTCACTTCTGCAATAGGACTTTCGAGTCCTTAATGCGCAAATACTCTATCACCCACAAATTGTCAACGCCATATCACCCTCAAACATGTGGGCAAGCCGAGGTTTCAAATCGGCAAATAAAGCAAATCTTGGAGAAAACGGTTTTCAAAAACCGTAAGGATTGGTCACTTAAACTGATCGATACACTATGGGCTTTCCGTACTGCATATAAGACCGATCTTGGTATGTCTCCATACCGGCTTGTGTACGGGAAGGCTTGCCACCTCCCAGTGGAGATCGAGCATAAAGCATTTTGGGCTATCAAAGAGCTGAATCTATTTTTAGGAGAGGCGGGCAGCAATCGAAAGCTGCAATTGAATGAGTTGGAGGAGCTGAGGGATGAGGCATATGATAATGCCACAACTGCTAAAAACCGAGCCAATGTGTTCCACGATAAACACCTTTTGCGAAAAACTTTCGAACCTGGTCAACAGGTTCTACTTTATGACACTCGGTTACATTTTCATCCCGGCAAGCTCCGGTCCAGATGGAGAGGACCTTTTGTAGTCCGCACCGTTTATCCGCACGGTGCGGTTGATCTTGAGAACCCTGAAGACGGTACCTTATTCAAGGTGGATGGGCATCGACTGAAACCGTTCTTCACAGCGGACCCTACGGAGGAGCTCCTGTTTTTGCAGGAGCCGATTTACACCGATTGATCTTCCTCCACTTTTACCCCCAAATTTCTTTTCCCAGAACATTATTTCAAATAAGTTTGGGGGTGTGTATATTATTTGTATATATATATATATATAAAATAAATAAATAAAAAATAATAATAAAAAATAATTTTTTTAATAATAAAAACTAATAATTTTTGGACCTAATTGCAAATTTGCAGATTAAGAGCTGATCTTACAAATAAAACCCTTGTTTTAGAGGGTGTTTTATGCAAATCACCCTCCCATCCCCTATTTAAAGGAACCCGACCCTCCTGTGTTCATAACCCTAAATTTTTTCTCTCTAAAAAACCCTAGCCGCCGCCCCCTATCCTCTACAGAAGAATCTCGCCGTGCCGCCGCCAACCCGCCGCGGAACCGCCGCCGTTGCCGCCTCCCGCCGCTGATCCGCCGCAGTCTGGTGTTTTCACCCCCTGAAATTTTCAGGGGAGGTAAATCTGACTGTTTCTTCTCTGTTACTGCATATCTTTTTACTGAAAAATCGTAATGGCACATAAAATGCAGTTTGAAAGGGATTTTCCCCCTGTTTTCGCACACGAAGTATACGGTAGATATTTCGCACATGAAATCGCATAAAGGGGCTGGAATTTCCTGCTCTATAATCACTCATCTGCGTTTGCCCTACCTAACCTAGTTGCCCTATTTTACGAATCCATGGAAGATAATAGCCTTGACAACTTAGGTTACATTAAACTAAATTAGGGAAATCGTGAAATTCACATCGATAGGGACTTGATACACGAGGTTACACTCATACCACGTGTACCTGCACATGAACACCCACTGCGCTTTGAAGATTATATGCCCTTGATGGGTAATGACTGTGCACGAGAACCGCGTAAGGGCATCCAAGCACGGACCCTTTTCGCGAACGTTTTAACTGTGTGCCGGTGGGCACAAAACAATATCTTTGGTAGTTCCCACAACACGACCTTTTTCACCCCTTCATTACATGTCGTACACACACTGATGATGAAGAATCCTAGGTTCGACATGTACACGGTTTTGCTCCAATCCATAGGTACGGGGAAACGAGGTACCGTATACCCATGCCCCATGCTTGTTACCCAACTCTGCCGATATTTCCTCCCCATCGAGGAATTTGACGCATACATGATAGACGGTGTTCCGGTTCGACCACTTGTAGAGGGCGTCTCGTCGTCCTACTCTAGACTCACGGATATTTGGACACGAACCGAACCGGCAGAAAACGTACCTGCACACACCCCTAGCTCGAGCTCGACTTCGAGCGGGGAAGAACTAACTCCCTAGGAGCATGCGCGATTGATGCGAAGAACAGTGAGAAGAATCGACTCTTTGAGGGATGAGTTTCGGGCAACTGCACGAGATCACGACCGTCGGTTGACGGAAATTGAGAGGGGAATCCAAACACTTTTGGCTAGAGGGGAATGATCACGTTCACGCTCACGAGCGCGACGTGGGGCCGGGCAGTGAGGGCACTGCTTTGCTCAAGTTTGGGGGAGAGGGTAATGTATATAGTTATCTTTTGCATTGCATATTGTATATATTTTCTTTTCCTTTTGCATATTTAATTTCTGCATTGCATCTTTATATAAAAAATTCATAAAAATTTGAAAATTTGAAAAATAAAAAAATTAGGAAACTGAAAAACCCATAAAAAATTGAAAAAAAAATTCAAAAATTATAAAAATTATTGTATTCAATTTTGGTTAATTAACTTGAGTTTGATAAAAAGGTTAACTGGCTAGGAAAAACTAGATCTTAGACTTAGCAAATTAAAAACCCTAAAAATAAACATTCCTTAAAGTTTAACAGTAGAGAATATATGTCTTTATAGGTTATTTAGGAATAGGCAAATTTTGGGTTCACTTCGTGGGTTAAGTCAAAATGAGGGAAGAGTATTAATGTTCTTATTAAAGTATAAGTTCGAAAGATAGTTCCTAGCTTAAGTTTAGATTCTAAAAACATGTACCCTACAAAATGCACAATCACGCACCTTGAAACTTGGATTAGTAGAAGAGACCTTGAATTACTCTTGTCTAAAGTCCTTAGCACAATGAAAAGAAAAAAAAGTGAATAAAAAAAATGGACACTGGTTTTTGTGATTACTTAGGGCTAGAAAATTATTTAGCGAGGGTACTTCATCACCTAGTGCCTTAGACCAACTGGTTTGGGAGTCACTGCTAAAAGCCTTGGGTGTTGCAAAACTAGGAATTACGCTTTAAAGGGCTAACGCATCTTGTAATCGGTTTTTGGTACCTCAAGAAGTATTAACGGTCGCATGAAGGATGTGTAAGCAAAAGTTAAGAAAAATTCACAAATCAATAAGTGCTTTGGATAATGGACGAGAGTACGATTGCTTGATTTGAATTTCCAAGTGTAGGGGTGACAATTACACACACGTGGGGATATGTGATTAGAGTTTAGATAAGAGAGAGGAATGAAAAATAAAACTTGTATCTTTAATAGAGTTGATAGAAATTCCTGAGTGGAGATGAAACTCTAGAAGAAAAAAATTAAGAAATGCTGAATTCTAAGTAATTTTATAGAACATGTACAATCTTAAGTTACATAATAATGAAGTGTGAAGAATATGGGTGGATAATTTGCGGGGCGACGATAATAGAATTCCTTATTAGAAAACCTAATTGGAAAGCAAAAGTCGAAAAACCAAGTTGATAGGATTTTGTGGGTGTAATCCGCTGAAAACCCTCAGGAGACAACACTCCTCCTACTAGGGACACCTAGAGGTTTAACGGCTGGTTGCACGTGCTCAGTGCAATCGTGTTTCCCTGTGAAAGTGCGGCTAGGTTAGAATAAATTAATATGTTTGCTCGAGGACGAGCAAAAGATAAGTTTGGGGGTATTTGTTCATATCATAATATTGCAATTCATACGCCCCACTTTTATGCATTTTATAAGTAAACAGGTACTTCTGACGCTCGTTTGTTGCATGTTACAGGATACAGGCTCTTGGAGCAAATACAGTGAAAAAGACGAAAGATGCTACAGAAAAGAGACTTTTTGACCAACAAGCAGACGGATCTTACTCAAGCCGAGACGAAGAACAGTGCAAGATCCAAAAGACGAAAGTGAAACGGTCAAAAGATCCTTACAAGTTTTCACTGAGGATCTGAAGAAGACTAAGAAGCCCAACAGAGAAAAGAAGTATAAAAATAGGAAGCCCAAGAAAAGCCAAACCAAGCCCAGAAAGATGGTGAGCCAATCCCACCAAAGGGCCGCGGAACCGCGGCCCAAGCGCTCCATTGCCGCGGTTCCGCGGCCATATTAGGCCCGTGTCGGTGGAAATTTTCCCTGTCGGTGTGTCGGTGCAGATGTTGGGATTTTTAGGGGGCAAATCTGTAATTTCATATCTACGAGAGTCTGTAACCCTAGCTTCACTGTTTTCTTATAAATTGTACTCAAAATCTGTAAAATGGCATGCCTCTTTTCAATCAATAAAAATCAGATTTGTTGGGAGATCTAGAGCATCACTTTCTTATAAGTTTTAATTCTTTTTATTCCTGCCTTAGTTCTAATTTTATTACTTGCCCTAGTTAACTAGTTTAGCTATTTTTAATCTGCAGTAAGTTATAACACAAGATCTGAACAAACACTTTAAAACTTAACAACAAAATGTCGTTTTTAGATAATTCCCTAATGAGCGAGTAAAATCCTCGCTCGTTAGGGTTAGGAATAAGGGAGGGAGTGAGAGATGGATATCTCTCACCTCTTTCAATGCCAACATATTTTCAAAACAAGAACTTCATGCACGCATGTATGATCCGCCCCCTACGGCACCCTACCTACGAGGTAACGGTGAACCGTAGTATAAAAGGCCGGACATACATGACGTCCATGAAGATTGCAGCAATTAATAGGAAAGGACGGACAAGGATCTAGAGGAAGAAACTTCGTTTCTTCCCGATCATCCTAATCCCCTTTGCTAATAATTGTTGTGATTTTCTAAAAAGTTTTAATCAAACGGCATTGAAAGAGGTGACAATATTGATCTCATCAACCCTACCTTAGACCTAACCTTAACGAGTTCTTTCATATCATATAAATTAGTTTTTAAATCAATCGAAAAAAACCAAACAACCAACGGAATCAACTCGTGAAAACACAAAAACAAAAATTTACACATCTCTGCGGATCGACCCGTATTCACCGGCTAGCTGCAAAGCGACGCCGTTTCTGATTACGGTAAACTTAAATTTTTGGATTAATCAGTGACGTAAGGATCATTATGCAAAGCCGTCGGGTTCTCGCACAGGCAGAAATATCTCCGGAGTTGTCCGAGGAAAAGGGAGTGACCGAGCAAACGACTCTGCAAACAAAAGACCAGGACAAGGCTAAGGATTGGAGAGAAGTCTTTACAGACTACTTCAAATCCCGTCGAACATCTGAAGATGCATCCTCGAAACATCAGCTCATGAAACGAGCTCTTTCTTTTGCATTCGTCAATGATACTCTGTATAAGAGATCGTTTGACTCTCTGTGGCTAAGATGCCTGGGACCTGAAGAGGCAAACAGAGTCGTCCAAGAAACTCACGATGGACTCTGCGGTTCTCACCAAGCCGGCCCGAAGATGAAGCTGAAGATCAAAAGGATGGGCTACTATTGGCCCACGATGATCCAGGACTGCTTCGAATACGCGACGCAATGCCACTCGTGCCAGATTCACGGGGACTTTATCCATCAGCATCCAAATCCACTACATCCAACGGTGGCTAGCTGGCCGTTCGAAATGTGGGGAACTGACATAATCGGTCCTATCGAACCAGCATCGTCCAGAGGACATCGATTCATTTTGACGACGACTGATTACTTCTCCAAATGGGTAGAAGCAATCCCGTTGAGGGAAGTGAAGACAGAGAATATCCTCCATTTCTTCAAGACGCACATCATTTATCGGTTTGGAACTCCACGACGGATCATCTCCGATAACGGGCCGGCCTACAGAAGCCACAAGATCAGCCGCTTCACACAACAGCATAACATAGACTGGAGATACTCTTCAGTCTATAATCCTCGAGCTAACGGTCTAGCTGAGGCTTTCAACAAGACCTTGACGAAGATCGTGAAAAAGACGGTGTCTCGAAATAAGAAGGACTGGCACGAGAGACTGCATGAAGCTCTCTTGGCGTATCGAACTACATTCAAAACGGCCACGAACACAATGCCGTACGCGTTAGTATTCGGTACGGAAGCGGTACTCCCCCTTAAGATAGAGCTACCCTCTCTACGAGTGGCAGTTCACTACGAGCTAACAGACGAAGAAAATACTCACCTCCGGCTTGAGGAGCTCGATGCCCTTGATGAAACCCGGCTCATAGCGCAACAAAATCTGGAGGCTTATAAAGAAAACATGACGCACTCATATGAGAGATTGACTAGGGCGAGAACATTCTGCCAAAGCGAACTCGTGCTAGTGGTCAAGAGACCCATGATCCCTAATCGTGCCAAGCGAGAGAAATTCGAGCCGAACTATGAAGGCCCGTATATCATAGACAAAGTTTACCAGGGTGGAGCCTACCTACTCATGGACATGCATGGTGAAAGACCTTCCAGGCCAATAAACGGTCGCTTCCTAAAGAAATACTATGCCTGACGAGTCACGGCTTAGGTCAACGATAGATGACAACGACTATGTCCGCTCGCTATCTTCCTGAGCCCAAACTCTATAAGTAGCAGCCATCTATCGGACCGAAATGTCCTTAAACTAACAATGGACCACTATGTCCTAAAACTGGCTGTTGACCGAGACGTCGATAAACTACTTTGGACTGCAGCATCCCAAGGCTGACACAGAAAATAATAAAATAAAAAAAATAAAAAAAAGAGAAAATGGTATGTCCATAAGCAAATGGGCACGGATGAAAACCTGAAAGGTCTCCATGAGTAAAAACAGCAGGGCAACCGGCGAGTTTTTATGAAAACCCGAAAGGGCGCAATCTCGTTAAAAGACACTTGCAAGGTCCTCTCGACCTTGTGAGGAGGAACCACCTGCGTGAGATCCTTACGACTCATAAGGGACCAACACACTTAGGGATCTCCACGATTCCTAAGGAGAAATTACACTTGCGAGATCCTCACGACTCTTAAGGAGAACCCTCTTATGAGACTCTCACGGCTCATAAGATTCAAAAGTCTTAAACTACAGGGATCTGAACCTGTTCGTAAGCAGCCACCACAACCTCCAATGCTGCCCTACAAGCAGCTTAATGCTGACCCTTGTATACAATCCACGGGCGCGAATAAACATTTCCCTAACAAAGTCCCATCCGGGACTAGGGATATGTTTGCACCGTAAACACCCCTTGTAAGTCCTCTCGACTTATAAGGAGAAAATACTCTTGTAAGATCCTTATGACTTATAAGAGACCATACACTTGGGAATCCTCACGATTCTTAAGGAGAAAACGCACTTACGAGATCCTTATGACTCGTAGGGAGAAATACCTTTATGAGACCCTTACGGCTCATGAAGTCAAAGCCTTAGTCAACAGGATCCTAACCCTGTCTACTAAGCCACCTTTGTTCGATATCGACGAAGGCAAATGATGATTCTCTCCTGGCAATATCCCAGTTGTAGCGGTTGTCACGCCTCGCTTCCCAGAGTACGCTAAAGTGGGCACGTGACATAGCCAATCATGCTACCTATGGGTAGGAAGTATCCCTCCACAGTCACATTACGGCTGTAGAGATATTAAGAACAAAATAAAACTATCTAAAACATGTCCATCATCCAAGATAACATGAGTCAAGAATAATAAAATGCGGAAGCGAAAGATCCAATACAAAATAACTGGAATGTATGTCCTATAATGCGGGCTCACAACAGGAATAAAATACAGGAAAGAAAAGCTAACTACTGCTGACACTCACAGCTCAGCCTGTCGGCTGAAGTACTCCTGCTCGGACTGCGACAGCGGTACAGAATCTGGGCCATGCAAAACCCAGACGTCAGCGCGTCAAGTCAACAAGTAATAATATATAAACAGGGTAACAGGCAATGCGAATATAAACATGAATAAAGCAAGGGTAACAATAATATAAATCAGAGCAGTGCAGGGTAGTGTGCAGTGGGTAAACTAAACTGTTCTATCAGGTTTTCTGTTCTAAAGTCTTTGAAATCAAATTGATGAATCGTCGATGTAACTCAATAGTATCCCGTACATACCCGGGACTACGGCCCAGATTCTCGGGCTGAAACCGAGACATGCCGCTAGGCACTAAACAGGAATGTGTACAGATGAATGATGTCAGCAGCATCATTCCAAGGCTGGCCTAGCCTCTAAAACTGATCAGAACAAGCAGCGAACTGTTGAGTTACAGGTCAGGTTTCACCTTTGATTTCCCCATACCCCCAAGTTATATGTGTATGTCAAGTCAGGTATCCCGAAATCGAGAACTAATGCCAACACAGGATCAGGTAAACAGGTTTGTCTGGATAGACAACAGGAACGGTCCATAAGGACTACATGTCAGGTTTGTTGGCATTAGACACAAGATCCGGTAACGGGTCAGGTCATGGTACATCGAGTCAGGTCGAGCAGTATACGGTACCATGTCGGGTCAATCAATATGTATGTAGCCAGTCAGGTCAAGATGTAAACGATATCATGGGTGTGCTCATACTCAGTTACATAATCAAGCATGGTCATCAACAACATAAATTTAAGCAACGGATTAAACAATAAAGAAGCTTCGATTAATTAGCAGCACAGTTATCAATTGTGTTTCAGAGGTGTTGTCAACATTATAAGAATACAATATGACAGTTAGGGCCGTTAAATCATGTTAACCAGTTTAAGAATTTTATGGATGCAATGATATATATATATATGGGTTCAATGGATGAAATCACAATTAATACGGGTTAAATGTACACGAGTGTCCGAATGAAGTAAAACTATAGAGAAAGTGCCATAGGCTACATCATTAGTGAAAGTGTAATTAAAACATGTAAATGTGGTTATTAGGTTCAATACAGTAATTGCAAAAGGTAGGTTCCAAGTTTGACAGATAAAATGATATATAACAATATTGAACACGAAAGTGGGAAATGATCGTACTAAAGTTAAAACTACAAGTTTAGGGTGTCATCAATGTGTATGCAAATATTATTTAGCATGTAGCAAGGGGTACTTGCCTCGACGGGTCGCGAATCGGGCAAACGTAACGTTAAACGTCGGCGGGGAAAAACTCGCGACGGGAGCACGGTTCACGGAATGAACCCAAACGACGGACACTGAAGCCACACGGGTCGGGGTACCAC
This sequence comes from Agapanthus africanus, assembly GCA_030015575.1. Classification (NCBI taxonomy): domain Eukaryota; kingdom Viridiplantae; phylum Streptophyta; class Magnoliopsida; order Asparagales; family Amaryllidaceae; genus Agapanthus; species Agapanthus africanus. Next base: position 533,825,559 of record JASDDO010000016.1, read on the forward strand.
GCTGGAACGTCGGGACACGTCGCCGGCACGGCCGGATTCCGGCGAGATACAAAAACAGTGAACGATCAAGAATGCAACAAGAAAAGAAAAGAAAAATAAAGAAGGAGGGAAGGAGGATGGAGAAAGGAATGCTTACGAAGATCTGTGGGGAGGTTGTGGTCGTCGATCACGTCGACGGAGCTTCGGCGGTCGGCCTACGACGACAGCGACGGAAACCTACGGATCAAGAAAATATGAGCCGAGAAAAGAAGAAGAAAGGAGAAGAGAAGAGGAGAGGAGAAGAAGACACTCACTGAGGGATGCGCGGGCCGGGGGGGACGGATCGAGATCGCCGGCGGCGATCCTACGAGGTGCAGGCGGTGTGCAGGTGGCCGCGGCTGCCAGTGCAGAGTGCACGGGGAGTTGATGAAGGAGGGAGAAGAAGTGGATGTGGATGCGACGAGGGCGAGGAGGCCGGTGATGGTGGCGTCGGCGTTGGGCTACTGCGGTGAAGGGTGAGGCGGCTAGGGTTTCTCGCGAGGTGGGTTTGGAGAAGGAAAAAGAAATTTAGGGGGAAGAAAATATATATATATAGGAGAGAGAGAGATATAGGGGGGAGAGAGAGAGACGAGGAGAGAGAGACAGAGGAGAGAGATCGAGAGGAGAGAGAATTAGGGAGGAGAGAGAAAGAAAGCGAGCGAGAGAGAGAGCGAAGGTGGGGCCCACGGGGGGTTTAAGCGAAATTTGATTGGCTGGCCAAAAATTTTTGTGAAAGATTTTAGTGAAACAGAAATATTCTGAAGTTATAAAAATATTAGAAATTGGGTTTTGGCGCAAAGTAAAATATTTCCAAATTGTGCCCGGGTCAGATCCAAAAATTTGAAATTGAAATAAGAAAATTTTAGGCAGGATCCAAAATTTAAAATGAAGTATTTTACAATCAAAAAGCATACCCCCAAAACGGACACATGTACGTGCGTGTAGCCGTCCAAACTCGTCCGTTTCACTGAACGGGACGAGAACACGATGTAGGGACGCTACCACGGGGTTAGGGGCGTCGAGTATGCCATGACGAATATTTTTAATTTTATTTTAGATGCCTTAAATTGTTATATGCAGAAATGAATTGTCGGGTAAAATTTATAACTAACAACAGTCAAGTAGGATCAACGAAAAAATACCATACACCATTCATACGGTAACCGAAACTAGTAGCATTGGGCTCGGTTGTTATATTATACCCAACTACAAAAAGAATTTCGTCCTCGAAATTCCAAGAATACAAAGATAGACGACAAATAACTACAAGAAAAGATGAGGAAACTTCTGCCGGATTTCGTCTTCTCATTCCCAAGTGGACTCTCCATGCGAGCGATTACCCCAAGAAACAAGCACAAGAGGGATCACCTTGTTCTTAAGAACCTTTTCCCTTCGATCCACGATTTCAACCGGTCGCTCTTTGAAAGTCAAGCCTTCTCTTACCGTCAGCTCCGAATGATCCAATACATGCATTTCATCTCGAACATACCTACGGAGTTGAGATACGTGAAACACATCGTGCACATTCGCCAAGAACTGCGGTAACGCCAAACGATACGCTACCTCACCAACATGCTCCAAGATCTCAAAGGGTCCAACGAATCGAGGACTGAGCTTTCCTCGACTTCCAAAACGAATCACCTCTCTAGTCGGTGATATCTTCAAGAATACCAAATCACCCACAGCGAACTCTAGAGGTCTTCTCGACGTGTCTGCCCAACTCTTCTGTCGGTCTTGAGCTGCCTTCATATGATTTCTGATAGTGTTAACCTTCTCAACTGTCTGCACAACCAAATCTGGTCCCAATAATCTTCGTTCACCGACATCGTCCCAATAAACAGGTGAACGACATTTACGACCATACAAAGCTTCAAATGGAGCCATCTGGATAGTTGGCTGAAAACTGTTGTTGTAAGAAAACTCCACCAAATATAGGTGATCCTCCCATGAACCCTTGAAGTCCAACATGCATGCTCTCAACATATCTTCAAGAGTTTGGATTGTTCTCTCGGACTGACCATCGGTTTGAGGATGATAAGCTGTGCTAAACTTCAATCGAGTCCCCAAACTTTCCTGTAAACTCCTCCAGAAGTGTGATAAAAACCGAGTGTCACGATCGGACACTATGCTTACCGGTACTCCATGCAATCTTACAATATCCTGCATGTACCGCTCCGCCAAAGTCACTGTTGATTGACCAACCCGAAAAGGAATAAAGTGAGCTGCTTTGGTCAATCGATCAACAATCACCCATACAGCATTGTTACCTTTTGGACTCTGCGGTAAAGACATCACGAAATCCATGGTTATATGTTCCCACTTCCACTGAGGAATCGGAAGTGGTTGCAATAAACCAGCAACCCTTTGATGTTCAGCCTTAACTTGCTGACACACCAAGCACTTTGCCACAAAGCGAGCAATCTCCCGTTTCATGCCTTCCCACCAGAAATGCTGTCGAATATCTCGGTACATCTTTGTGCCTCCAGGATGTACAGAATAAGCTGAACTGTGTGCCTCTTTCATAAGTTCTTCACGAGTATCTCCCTTTGGCACACACAAGCGGCTACCATACCTCAACGAACCATCTTCGTGGATCAATAAATCTGTTCGTAATCTGGCTTCAACCTGTTCTCAAAACTTTTGCAGTCTAGGATCCTGCGATTGCGCTGCTTTAATCTTCTCGATCAACGATGAATGTACTTGCAGTTGCATCAGCTGTCCCGTAGAATGCGGTAGCACAACCTCCAAGTTAAATCTTCGAAAATCTTCAATGAGCTGCTTTTGCGTAGTTAACACCTAAATTGCTGGTAACCGACTAAGCGCATCCGGCACGACATTAACCTTCCCCGGATGGTACTTAAGATCAAGATCGTAGTCAGCCATCAGCTCCAACCATCTACGTTGCCTCATATTAAGCTCCTTCTACGTGAACACATACTTCAAGCTCTTATGATCTGTGAAAACTTCGACCCTTTCGTCCAAAAGGTAGTGTTTCCAAATCTTTAAAGCGAAAATCACAGCCGCAAGCTCCAAGTCATGAGTTGGGTAATTCTTTTCATGGGTCTTCAATTGTCTCGATGCGTACGCTACAACCTTCCCATGCTGCATCAAAACACATCCCAATCCTTTCCCAGATGCGTCGCTGTGAATCACCAATCCTACGGAATTGTCTGGCACGGTCAGAATAGGGGCGGTTATCAACTTCTGCTTCAACGTCTCAAAAGCTAACGCACATTTGTCCGTCCATACAAAAGGTACCTCCTTGCGCGTAAGCTTGGTTAACGGCTCCGCCAGACGAGCAAAGTTCTCCACAAATCTTCTGTAATATCCGGCGAGTCTAAGAAAGCTTCTTATCTCCGCAACATTCTTTGGAATTGGCCAATCACGAACTGCTACAATCTTTTCGGGATCGACGGCGATTCCATTGCCAGACACAACATGCCCCAAAAACTTTACTTCCTCCAGCCAAAACTCGCACTTACTCATCTTCGCATATAACTTCTTCTGTCTCAACGTCTGCAGTGCGATCTTCAAATGCTCAGCGTGCTCTTCAAAACTCTTCGAGTAAACCAGAATATCGTCAATGAATACCACAATAAACTGGTCCAAGAATGGTGAAAAGATTCGGTTCATCAAGTCCATGAATACTGCCGGCGCATTCGTTACTCCGAAGGGCATCACTAAGTATTCGTAATGTCCATACCGAGTTCGGAACGCAGTCTTGCAAATATCTTCTGCTTTCACTCGGACCTGATGATATCTGGATCACAAATCCAGCTTCGAGAATACCCTCGCGCCACTAAGCTGCTCGAAAAGTTCGCCAATGCGAGGGATCGGGTACTTGTTCTTAATAGTCACCCGGTTTAATTCTCGATAGTCGATGCACATCCTTCTTGTGTCATCCTTCTTCTTTACTAGAAGAACTGGAGCTCCCCAAGGCGAGTTACTGCTTCGAATCCAACCCTTCTCAAGCAATTCAGCAACCTGTTTCTTGACTTCTTCCAATTCTACTGGTGCCATTGGATAATACGCTTTGGATACTGGCGCTGCACCAGGAATAAGGTCAATTGCGAACTCCACGTCTCGCTTCGGCGGTAAACCCGATATATCTTCAAACACGTCCATAAAATCGCGAACAACAGCCGGCTCTCCACTTTTATCAACTTCCATTGATGCAAGAATATTGTTTGTCGACCTAGCCCTAAACTCGACTGGCCCGACAGAACTGCTTCCTCCAGTGAAGCTAAACTCGGGATGTCCGGAAATCTGAAAAATTACCTTTCTTGCCCTACAATCAATGTGAGCGTGGAAAGTGCCAAGAAAATCCATTCCCAAGACGACCTCGTAGCTGCCCGTATCAATCACCAAGAAATATGCAAAAAACTCCCGTCCGCACACAACAACTGTACAATCTTTACATTCCCTACTAGCTATGATTTTCCCATTCCCAGTGTGTATGTCCCAAAAACTAGACAGGGTCGTGCAGTCAATCGAGTGTGTAGTTATAAACTTGGATGACTATGCTAAAGTGGGCACGTGACATAGCCAACTATGCTACCTGTAGGTAGGAAGTATCCCTCCACAGTCACATTACGGCTGTAGAGATATTAAGAACAAAATAAAACTATCTAAAACATGTCCATCATCCAAGATAACATGAGTCAAGAATAATAAAATGCGGAAGCGAAAGTGTTGGAGATAGTGCCCTCAGAGTCAATTATTGGATCACAGGCACGTGATTGCAATGATTGAGGGAGGACCTATCCCGGGACGACAGTCTTACTCGAGATGATAATATGCTATCTGGTTTACCTTTATCATTGTGTACTGCTTCAGGTGACCTTACAGGTCGCTATTACACGTTCATAGAGCCCCTAGGATTCTTGCTTGACCACCAGCAGTATGAGGGCGATCATATAAGTGAGAGCTGGAGTCTATAAGCACATCCTTAAAAGGTCCCTAGTCGTGGGAGTTTCGAGACAGGGCATCGATTCTCTAGAGTAGACTAGTGTATACAGTCGAGACCCCGACGAGGGGCGGTGGCCGGTCTTACAAGCCACTGGTGTCAGTTGGATCACCTAAGATGTATACAGGTGCTCATTGGGTTATGAGTACACCGGACAGGACTCGCCGGGAACATGCTAGTTGGTCTTATACCTGACGTCAGATAGCAGTTCCCAGGTGACATGTGTACAGGTTAGTTCATCGACCTGGGGATCGTCATTTGTCTCGTGTGAGTTCCCACTGTGCTTTGATTACTACCCTACCACGGCTCAAAGGAGTCGTACAAACAGGTTTTAGTAGGGTACAGTCCCGAGCCACATGGAGGCAGTGAGCGGATCTTCAGGGGTTCGTCTCTCCCGGTATTAGGGGTGAGGTCGCGCTGTGTCTAGGAGAGCCATTACACGAAGTCCTTGGCCAAGGCAGGAGATTTACTGGTAGGTATTCCAGTAGTATCTCAGGGTGTTCTGGGCTACACTCCGACACGACTTGTACCGCTTTTGGGGGTCTGACTTTTACCAACCCCCTAGGCCCGACATGCGATGCTCATAGACGAACGGACCGGACTGTACGGATATTGTCACTGACAGGCTCAGTAGGGTGTCAGGATGAGTTCGCTCATCGACGTCCCTTTTAGTCAATAGCTGGTGGCCCGTTACGTATTGGCTTATACCTCTGTCGTGCTAGTGGTTAAATCCACAGCCATAGTATTGACGAGTCTTTAGAGTCCACCACACATTCAGTTACTCAAGCTTTCGGGCGAAACGCTGTAGAGGCCGTATGGAGATATGGCAGGGTCCGATCAGATACGTGCGGTATTGCACGGATCAGGATCGGACGGTTAGTACTAGAGGCCGTATGGAGATATGGCAGGGTCCGATCAGATACGTGCGGTATTGCACGGATCAGGATCGGACGGTTAGTACTAGAGGCCGTATAGGTATATGGCAGGGTTCGATCAGATACGTGCGGTATTGCACGGATCAGGATCGGACGGTCATTACTAGCCGGCTTTGGTTTAAGCCGGATCCTAGTATAGTACTGTGTAGATTTTGTCTCATTGCATTTGTATCCGGTCGGAATACAGATGCGAGTGTGTATGCACAGTATCGGGGTTTTCCTGTAATTTATTACGGGACCAGTTTTCTGGAGTTGCCAGTTTGCATTCCGTTCCGGCCGGTTTTCCTTTGTTCTTTCCCGGCCGGACTTTTCTGATGGAGGGTGTTATTTGCAAGTTTGCAAATAACACATTGTGGAGGGATTTCTTGCAAATGTTTTGATTATGATGGCATCTTTTCTTTTCAACCATCATTTGATTCTCTTTACATCACAAAAGGGTGATTAGAGTTTGATGTGAGTTAGTTATGATGATGTTTGGATATGGTCACCTCTTACCTTTTACTACACTCACCTCCCTTTTGCATTTGGTATTCCTTCCTCCACCATTCTCATTTGGACAAGGTTGAAGACATATGAGAAAAAAAAAAGATGAGAGCTTCATTTTTGAGAGTGTAGCATTTTGATCTCTTTTCATGTTAAGAAAAATGCAAGCACCATTTTTCTTATCTTGATTCCTCCATCATCTTCAAAGGCAACAAACCCCAAATGAGACATAGCTTCAACCCTACACATTCTACAGCAAATCTTGGACGCGTCGGCCAGCCAACTTCGCGCCCGAGTTGCCTCGGTATTGAGGTGGGAGCCCGTAAAAGATGCAGGCGATGTGGTGCCCTTCCGGCGAGGAGGCGACGACCGGAGTTTCCGCAGGAGATCGGGACGACGACGAGAAGACCGAAGGACTCGGATCATTCGGTATATCTCTAACCCGTCTTGTAGTTAGCTAAAACTAGTTTAATGGTCCGATCCGGGTGTTTAGTGCGCGGTGGTGCCGGTTTGCTAAGTTCGCAAAATTAAAGTTTATCACCGCTTCCGCATTTGGCCGTCGGATTGACGCCCGGGGCGCCGCCGTGCACTTACAGTGGTATCAGAGCCTCGCCATTAACTTCGTCTAGCTTTGTTTGATGTGTTTGCATTTCCGATCGACCAAAATTCCAAAAAACCACATTTTCCTCACATCAGTTTTCTGTCGAATTTTTTCTGGCTCTAAAAATTTTTCAGGTTGTAGAAAACTGATGTACAAGAAGTTCTAAGAGATCTGGGAAAATTCGAGACATTGATCTCTCAGTTAGAGCGCGGAACCGCGGCAAAACCCCCCTTGTTGCCGCGGTTCCGCCGCAGGTTTGAGGGATCAATGGGTCGAAATTTTCCAGTGGGCTTCTGGGCTGAGTTTAGGGGTTTTGGAATATTAAAATTGGGCCCAGAATTTCTGTGAGTGCTACAGTATTGCTTGGGGGCCCACTTGTTAATTTTTGATCGATCGGATATTTTAAACACATTATTTCACAGTATTTACATTATATCTGCGACCGTGAATGTCACTCGATCGGTAAATCCAGTCTAACTGCTATAGCCCGGTTAGACGGATTTGCGAACGTGACTTTCACGTTGATGTTCTGTGTTTTGCTGTGATGTTGCGGATCGGTCGTGGGGGATAGCCTGGATGCAATGCTAGTACAGTTTTGTTGTATTATGTACATTTGATATTTCGGGGCGAGCGTCCGACATGTGGACTGCCGTCACTGCCTGTTTGTATTATTCTTTTGGGGCACGACCTGGTTGCGGTCGATGTACCCGTTGTATGAATATTTTACTTTCTGTACTAGGATTACCCCGCGGAGGGGTGCACGGATAGCCGGGTTCCAGAGGGCAACAAGCCCGCATCTCATGGCATTGGGACGGAAGGGGCTTCAGTCTGGAATTGGCGGGCTATTCGCCGCACTCGTAGGGGGTACAGGTTGACCCAGGAGGGGTGCCCAAGTTACCGGATTCCGTGAAGTGCTGGGTGGTCCATTCACGGTGCTGAAGGGGGCTGCCTCGCTTCAGGTTTTGGCGGGTAACTTGCCGCGCCCGTAGGGGTCTAGGATTTCATTGCACAGGCTATCCACACGACCAGGGGAACGTCGGGTTTCAGTAGTGGCTCTGTGAAACCCGAAGATCCCAGATATCTGTATTGTTCTGTGATGCTGTACATTTCTGTGATGTTGCATTTTATCACGCCTTGATCGAAATACTATATATTGGTATATATATATTAGTAGATGTTGTATATGTTTTTCATCCGCGCTAGTCCAGTCCCCGCTCTGCCGTTAGTTAGCTAACCTAACGGGTGATGACGGGACCCAGTGGCGAATGCGGATGGCATATACGTACGTCAGTATATTTTCGTTCTTTGTGGTGTGATCAATTGATGGGACTGCATTGATTCGGATCAATGCAAGTTAAACAAACCTATTCTGATGTTGTTGGAACACTTTTCAAAAAGCTGTTATTGCAAGGACGTTCACTTTTGTTTTGCATCGTGGTATTCATTTGGAATATCCTGCTCCTCAGTCGACGAGGCAAGGGCCGAGATCCCTTCATCGGGAGTGACCCCTTGGACAGAAGTTTGCGTCAGGGCATTAACTTCACTATAGCCGATTACTTTTGCTTTGCACAGTGATATTCGGTTATGAATATCCAGCACCCCATTCTACGGGGAAAGAGCCGAGATCCCTTCACCGGGAGTGACCTCTTTAGTAAAGGTTTTCGTCACTATATTTTCTAAAAAGCTATCCGTTCCTTCAACGATATCAAGTTCATTACGTTAAAGGTTTTCGCCAGAAACCATTCGTAGCCCTCCGTCGTTTCATATGGATAGTCAATAGTATTCAAGCTGTGTATGTTGGCCAAAGTCAAGGCACAGTGTTTGGTAGCTGTTGGGTATTCATATGCAGCATAGATAGATGCGTTGGTTTGGGACAGTCGTACTGCCATTTTGGCCAAAGTCAAGGGCAGGTACGGGTGGATTCAAATTAACCTGGAGAATGACGGGTTGAACTTGACATGTGACTTATGATATGTTGGCCAAAGTCAAGGTCATAAGAGCATGGGGTAAAAATCACATCGGGAGTTTCAAAAGAACTGAAACTTGCCAGATATGCGCATACCTTCTGGAGTGTTATAGCGTGAGCGGATTCCGTCACGTTATCATGCGATGATAGTTGGATCCCGATTCCCACTGATGAGTTAGTTTACTCCTCGGGTATTCCCGACTAATTCTTCTTTTAGGTTTGGAGGAGAATTTGAGATACAGTGGGAGGTTTCCAGATTAGATAAATTGGTAACCATTCTGATCTTGGTTAGAGTGCACGCTGAGTGTTTCTTTTCTCTCTCTCTTTGGCAGCGACCATTGACCCGACCCTAAGACTACGACTCAGAGACCAAGTTGACCGAACCTTCTTAACACTGGCTTTTGGATTGTCAGAGTTGCAGACCTCATTGCCACTCCTACTTTTACCCTTTTCTCCAGGACACCCCGTATTACTACGAACGTCCACTTCCATTGGACAAAACCATCGTATGGTTAGATACGAACTCGAAGGAATTCGAGGATGGTTTCCGGTTATGGAGAAAACGGATAGGATTATTCAGTTGTCTTTTCCCTTTTACCTTCTCTCAAGTTGTGAGTACTCCTTGGTTTAGGAGATAGTACACCTATTATGCAAATTGGATAGTCTTCTTCCAAACCTTAGGCTGGTGCCGACCGGTAGGGAATGAAGAAAACCAATTAGCTTAAACGGTGTGCAGAAGGTATTAAGATTAAGACAAAGCAAGGAATTAGTAAGAGGGCAAAGTAAATTGCGACTGATATTCACGACCAAACCAAGTATTTCTTCGCCAATCCTAAATCACCTTTGTATTTCTCCAGGACACTCCGTATCACTACGAAGATCCACAGTTTATTGGATACTCCATCGTATGGTTATATACGAACTCGAAAGGAACTTGTTCCAGTTCGGGGATGGATTCTGGTCTAGGAGAAATAGGAATAAGGTTTATTCGGTTGTCTTTTATCTTCACCTTCTCTCGCATTGCAAGTGCTCCTAGGACTAGGACAGTACACCCATTATGCTTATTGGATAGTCTTCTTCCAAACCATAGGCTGGTGCCGAACGGTAGGGAAGGAAGAAAACCATTTGGCCTAAGGGGTGTGCAGAAGGTAACGACTAAAGACATATAAAGGGATTTGGAGAGGTGGCAAAGAATTATGCGGTTAAAGTTGTGAATCTGGATAATGGTAGAGGCATTACTAGGAATACCAGGATACCCCATCGAAACATTTCAATGTTTCAGTTCAGCTGTGTACTGTTAAAAGAAAACTGATTTCCTGATTGGACACTTGCTCCAGGGTATGTATTTACCAGGTTTGATTCTCACATCTGTATGGTTTTACAGATGATGAGTGGGAGTAAGTTATTGGGAATAGGGTGATCATCCTCATTATATCGGGATTCGTTGTAATCGGTGATATTTGAGGAGATCATCTGGGATGTTTGCCGGTCGGCAAATATTTGGTTTTGAATATCCGCTGTTGTGCACCAATTTCAAATTGATATATCTGTACGTCTATTTTCATAGAGTGAGATATACCTTTTGATATTATGTCGATGACATTTACCTATATCAGTGGATGGTTAGGTAAGGAGCATTAAACAGCAGTGTAATTCTTCTTAACCATAAGTACAGTTTTCAACCTACGACACACAGTGAAAGAGTTGTTAGACTCGGCGGACTTATACAGAGTATTGTATGTTGTCCAGTGTCCATTAGGACAGAGGGGTTGGTCCTCATACTATATTCTGTTTACTTTTAACTTCTCTAGTTCTTAGACATGTGTTTCGTAGAAACACAGGGTCTAAGTTTTGAGGAGTTATAGGTATTTGAATACAGTAGAGAACCAGGTGTAGTAAGTATCGGGATTCTTCAAGGTGATCGAAGATGTAGATACTTGTGTATGGTATTCAGTTGATAGTAATGATAAAGAGAAATTGCTTCTCTTTCAGGTTACTCATAATTGGAAGCATTCCTAAGTTGAGTAACGCTGATCGGACTCTCTCCATTTAGTTGACATGCACTGGAGACAGCTGCATGATTTGAATCTGGTTCAATTAAATCAGTGCCTCTGGTTCTATATTGGATATAGTACAGTTCATATCTTAACATTGTTAAGGTACGGGGAGTTGTCCGGCTTATGATTAAAACCAGACTCTGGATAACTCAAGGCACGTTTCTGTAATGGCTGTTTGTGGGTTGACCCAGGCTATGACGAGGGTTGACTTTCTACCATAAGAAAGATCAATAGTGATATTGTTCTTGACTCGCCACAGTTTTAATAAAAATGGATTTTTTCAAAAACAGTAGTGGGAGTATGGTAGAACTGGAAGTGATTCCAGAACCGCAAACGATTACTGAAGATTTGATAAGGAACCTAAAGATTCAATCTGATTTGACATTCCATTGGCCACTCCGCAGATAAGGTGGGTAACTTCAGGCACCCGAGAGGTACTCCGGTAGCCTCAAGGACGGTGACAGGGAAGTTCTTGTTTACCCACACTTGCCATTGTTGTTGTTCCAGACTGCGAGACCCGGCAGGAGGATGAGTATAGCGTCGTTCTAAACTAGCTTTAGAAGTGCACATCTATATGACTCTGCCAGAGGGTTTTCGTAGTCAGTGGGAGCAGCGGAAGCATTGGTAGACATCAGGCTTATGTCTATTTATAAACGAAAGTAGATATAGCGGAGTTAGATCATCTGTTTCTGATGTGACAGTCATAGGTTTGACGTCATCAGAATAGGGGATGGATCTGTTGAGAAGGTAGTAGGAAGTGATATTCCTATAAAAACGATCGGTTATATTTTGGTCGTCACACAGTGTTTTCTCCACATGGAACTTGGACATTATATCAGACATACTGGTTACTAGATCTATGGTTTTAGATCTAGATTTGGGTGGTTTCCCAATCAGGGTATTTTGACAGCATTCTAAGAGTATTTAGAATGGACGACTCCTGGCATGGTAGTGTACCTGCAGGTAATGGAGTCACCCTCTCTAAAGGTGTCTTATAGACTAAAGTAGAGAGGGATGTGCATGATTGGCAGATCACTTGCTTAGGCAATTGAGTCAATCATGAGATGTCAAGTACCACACCAGATGTTGTTCTTGCACTAGATGCAATAAGTTGACATTGATCCAATCCTGGAGAAACAGTCGGAAGCAGTTTTAGAACATAAGTGCATGTTCTAGGGATATGATAACGACAGCCTCATTAAGGAGACAGTTATCATTCCAGGCTTCCAAGGTGACATGGACGGCAGGGTGATCGTCAGAGTTGTAGTTTTCCCTCTAACGAGGGGCAGTATTTTGGACAGGTGATCCAAGGCAATACTGAGGGAGGCATGGCGCAGGATACTGATTAAGTTCAGTTGACGATACAGTCTAAGAAGTTTGGATTTGGAGTTCATTTATGAACTAGGTCCCATCAGACATCCAGACATTCTAAGACAGGTATTGCTCATTTCGGGAGATGGCTTTCTCCGCGAACTTGAGATATAGAGAGAGACATAGAAAGAAACATCTAGGCGGATCCACTCACTGAGGTTATTCCTCGAACGCAATAGTTTCGCAAACAGGCTTTGTGCGACTGACTAGTAGAGGAGTTGGGTGTTCGGTATCACACAGGCTGTGAGTATGCGACATCGCAATAATTAGCCGTGAGTGCAAGTGGGAGATTGTTGGAGATAGTGCCCTCAGAGTCAATTATTGGATCACAGGCACGTGATTGCAATGATTGAGGGAGGACCTATCCCGGGACGACAGTCTTACTCGAGATGATAGTATGCTATCTGGTTTACCTTTATCATTGTGTACTACTTCAGGTGACCTTACAGGTCGCTATTACACGTTGATAGAGCCTCTAGGATTCTTGCTTGACCACCAGCAGTATGAGGGCGATCATATAAGTGAGAGCTGGAGTCTATAAGCACATCCTTAAAAGGTCCCTAGTCGTGGGAGTTTCGAGACAGGGCATCGATTCTCCAGAGTAGACTAGTGTATACAGTCGAGACCCCGACGAGGGGCGGTGGCCGGTCTCACAAGCCACTGGTGTCAGTTGGATCACCTAAGATGTATACAGGTGCTCATTGGGTTATGAGTACACCGGACAGGACTCGCCGGGAACATGCTAGTTGGTCTTATACCTGACGTCAGATAGCAGTTCCCAGGTGACATGTGTACAGGTTAGTTCATCGACCTGGGGATCGTCATTTGTCTCGTGTGAGTTCCCACTGTGCTTTGATTACTACCCTACCACGGCTCAAAGGAGTCGTGCAAACAGGTTTTAGTTGGGTACAGTCCCGAGCCACATGGAGGCAGTGAGCGGATCTTCAGGGGTTCGTCTCTCCCGGTATTAGGGGTGAGGTCGCGCTGTGTCTAGGAGAGCCATTACACGAAGTCCTTGGCCAAGGCAGGAGATTTACTGGTAGGTATTCCAGTAGTATCTCAGGGTGTTCTGGGCTACACTCCGACACGACTTGTACCGCTTTTGGGGGTCTGACTTTTACCAACCCCCTAGGCCCGACATGCGATGCTCATAGACGAACGGACCGGACTGTACGGATATTGTCACTGACAGGCTCAGTAGGGTGTCAGGATGAGTTCGCTCATCGACGTCCCTTTTAGTCAATAGCTGGTGGCCCGTTACGTATTGGCTTATACCTCTGTCGTGCTAGTGGTTAAATCCACAGCCATAGTATTGACGAGTCTTTAGAGTCCACCACACATTCAGTTACTCAAGCTTTCGGGCGAAACGCTGTAGAGGCCGTATGGAGATATGGCAGGGTCCGATCAGATACGTGCGGTATTGCACGGATCAGGATCGGACGGTTAGTACTAGAGGCCGTATGGAGATATGGCAGGGTCCGATCAGATACGTGCGGTATTGCACGGATCAGGATCGGACGGTTAGTACTAGAGGCCGTATAGGTATATGGCAGGGTTCGATCAGATACGTGCGGTATTGTACGGATCAGGATCGGACGGTCATTACTAGCCGGCTTTGGTTTAAGCCGGATCCTAGTATAGTACTGTGTAGATTTTGTCTCATTGCATTTGTATCCGGTCGGAATACAGATGCGGGTGTGTATGCACAGTATCGGGATTTTCCTGTAATTTATTACGGGACCAGTTTTCTGGAGTTGCCAGTTTGCATTCCGTTCCGGCCGGTTTTCCTTTGTTCTTTCCCGGCCGGACTTTTCTGATGGAGGGTGTTATTTGCAAGTTTGCAAATAACACATTGTGGAGGGGTTTCTTGCAAATGTTTTGATTATGATGGCATCTTTTCTTTTCAACCATCATTTGATTCTCTTTACATCACAAAAGGGTGATTAGAGTTTGATGTGAGTTAGTTATGATGATGTTTGGATATGGTCACCTCTTACCTTTTACTACACTCACCTCCCTCTTGCATTTGGTATTCCTTCCTCCACCATTCTCATTTGGACAAGGTTGAAGACATTTGAGAAGAAAAAAAAGATGAGAGCTTCATTTTTGAGAGTGTAGCATTTTGATCTCTTTTCATGTTAAGAAAAATGCAAGCACCATTTTTCTTATCTTGATTCCTCCATCATCTTCAAAGGCAACAAACCCCAAATGAGACATAGCTTCAACCCTACACATTCTACAGCAAATCTTGGACGCGTCGGCCAGCCAACTTCGCGCCCGAGTTGCCTCGGTATTGAGGTGGGAGCCCGTAAAAGATGCAGGCGATGTGGTGCCCTTCCGGCGAGGAGGCGACGACCGGAGTTTCCGCAGGAGATCGGGACGACGACGAGAAGACCGGAGGACTCGGATCATTCGGTATATCTCTAACCCGTCTTGTAGTTAGCTAGAACTAGTTTAATGGTCCGATCCGGGTGTTTAGTGCGCGGTGGTGCCGGTTTGCTAAGTACGCAAAATTAAAGTTTATCACCGCTTCCGCATTTGGCCGTCGGATTGACGCCCGGGGCGCCGCCGTGCACTTACAGAAAGATCCAATACAAAATAACTGGAATGTATGTCCCATAATGCGGGCTCACATCAGGAATAAAATGCAGGAAAGAAAAGCTAACTACTGCTGACACTCACAGCTCAGCATGTCGGCTGAAGTACTCCTGCTCGGACTGCGACAGCGGTACAGAATCTGGGCCATGCAAAACCCAGACGTCAGCGCGTCAAGTCAACAAGTAATAATATATAAACAGGGTACAGGCAATGCGAATATAAACATGAATAAAGCAAGGGTAACAATAATATAAATCAGAGCAGTGCAGAGTAGTGTGCAGTGGGTAAACTAAACTGTTCTATCAGGTTTTCTGTTCTAAAGTCTTTGAAATCAAATTGATGAATCGTCGATGTAACTCAATAGTATCCCGTACATACCCGGGACCACGGCCCAGATTCTCGGGCTGAAACCGAGACATGCCGCTAGGCACTAAACATGAATGTGTACAGATGAATGATGTCAGCAGCATCATTCCAAGGTTGGCCTAGCCTCTAAAACTGATCAGAACAAGGAGCGAACTGTTGAGTTACAGGTCAGGTTTCACCTTTGATTTCCCCATACCCCCAAGTTATATGTGTATGTCAAGTCAGGTATCCCGAAATCGAGAACTAATGCCAACACAGGATCAGGTAAACAGGATTCTCTGGATAGACAACAAGAACGGTCCATGAGGACTACATGTCAAGTTTGTTGGTATTAGACACAAGATCAGGTAACGGGTCAGGTCATGGTACAACGGGTCAGGTCGAGCAGTATACGGTACCATATCGGGCCAATCAATGTGTATGTAGCAAGTCAGGTCAAGATGTAAACAATATCATGGGTGTGCTCATACTCAGTTACATAATCAAGTATGGTCATCAACAACATTAATTTAAGCAACGAATTAAACAATAAAGAAGCTTCGATTAATTAGCAGCACAGTTATCAATTGTGTTTCAGAGGTGTTATCAACATTATAAGAATACAATATGACAGTTAGGGCCGTTAAATCATGTTAACCAGTTTAAGAATTTTATGGATGCAATGAGATATATATATATATATATATATATATATATATATATATATATATATATATATGTGTGTGGGTTCAATGGATGAAATCACAATTAATACGGGTTAAATGTATACGAGTGTCCGAATGAAGTAAAACTATAGAGAAAGTGCCATAGGCTACGTCATTATCGAAAGTGTAATTAAAACATATAAATGTGGTTATTAGGTTCAATACAGTAATTGCAAAAGGTAGGTTCCAAGTTTGACAGATAAAATGATATATAACAATATTGAACACGAAAATGGGAAATGATCGTACTAAAGTTAAAACTACAGGTTTAGGGTGTCATCAATGTGTATGTAAATATTATTTAGCATGTAGCAAGGGGTACTTGCCTCGACGGGTCGCGAATCGGGCAAACGGAACGTTAAACGTCGGCGGGGAAAAACTCGCGACGGGCGCACGGTTCACGGAATGAACACAAACGATGGACACAGAAGCCACATGGGTCAAGGTACCACGCTGGAACGTCGGGACACGTCGCCGGCACGGCCAGATTCCGGCGAGATACAAAAACAGTGAACGATCAAGAATGCAACAAGAAAAGAAAAGAAAAATAAAGAAGGAGGGAAGAAGGATGGAGAAGGGAATGCTCACGAAGATCTGTGGGGAGGTTGTGGTCGTCGATCACGTCGACGGAGCTCCGGCGGTCGGCCTACGACGACAGCGATGGAAACCTACGGATCAAGAAAATATGAGCCGAGAAAAGAAGAAGAAAGGAGAAGAGAGGAGGAGAGGAGAAGAAGACACTCACTGAGGGATGCGCGAGGCCGGGGGGGACGGATCGAGATCGCCGGCGGCGATCCCACGAGGTGAAGGCGGTGTGCAGGTGGCCGCGGTTGCCGGTGTTGGGTGCACGGGGAGTTAATGAAGGAGGGAGAAGAGGTGGATGTGGATGCGACGAGGGCGAGGAGGCGAGGAGGCCGGTGATGGTGGCGTCGGCGTTGGGCTACTGCGGCGAAGGGTGAGGCGGCTAGGGTTTCTCGCGAGGTGGGTTTGGTGAAGGACAAAGAAATTTAGGGGGAAGAAAATATATATATAGAGGAGAGAGAGAGATATAGGGGGGAGAGAAAGAGAGAGACGGGGAGAGAGAGAGAGGAGAGAGATCGAGAGGAGAGAGAATTAGGGAGGAGAGAGAAAGAAAGCGAGAGAGAGAGAGCGAAAGTGGGGCCCACGGGGGGTTTAAGCGAAATTTGATTGGCTGGCCAAAAATTTTTGTGAAAGATTTTAGTGAAACAGAAATATTCTGAGGTTATAAAAATATTAGAAATTGGGTTTTGGCGCAAAATAAAATATTTTCAAATTGCGCCCGGGTCGGATCCAAAAATTTGAAATTGAAATAAGAAAATTTTAGGTGGGATCCAAAATTTAAAATGAAGTATTTTACAATAAAAAAGCATACCCCCAAAACGGACACACGTACGTGCGTGTAGCCGTTCAAACTCGCCCGTTTCACTGAACGGGATGAGAACACGATGTAGGGACGCTACCACGGGGTTAGGGGCGTCGAGTATGCCATGACGAATATTTTTAATTTTATTTTAGATGCCTTAAATTGTTATATGCAGAAATGAATTGTCGAGTAAAATTTATAACTAACAACAGTCAAGTAGGATCAACGAAAAAATACCATACACCATTCATACGGTAACCAAAACTAGTAGCATTGGGCTCGGTTGTTACATTATACCCAACTACAAAAAGAATTTCGTCCTCGAAATTCCAAGAATACAAAGATAGACGACAAATAACTACAAGAAAAGATGAGGAAATTTCTGCCGGATTTCGTCTTCTCGTTCCCAAGTGGACTCTCCATGCGAGCGATTACCCCAAAAAACAAGCACAAGAGGGATCACCTTGTTCTTAAGAACCTTTTCCCTTCGATCCACGATGCCAACCCTTCTCAAGGCGAGTTACTGCTTCGAATCCAACCCTTCTCAAGCAATTCAGCAATATGTTTCTTGACTTCTTCCAATTCTACTGGTGCCATTGGATAATACGCTTTGGATACTGGCGCTGCACCAGGAATAAGGTCAATTGCGAACTCCACGTCTCGCTTCGGCGGTAAACCCGATATATCTTCAAACATGTCCATAAAATCGCGAACAACAGCCGGCTCTCCACTTTTATCAACTTCCATTGATGCAAGAATATTGTTTGTCGGCCTAGCCCTAAACTCGACTGGCCCGACAGAACTGCTTCCTCCAGTGAAGCTAAACTCGGGATGTCCGGGAATCTGGAAAATTATCTTCCTTGCTCTACAATCAATGTGAGCGTGGAAAGTGCCAAGAAAATCCATTCCCAAGACGACCTCGTAGCTGCCCGAATCAATCACCAAGAAATATGCAAAAAGCTCCCGTCCGCACACAACAACTGTACAATCTTTACATTCCCTACTAGCTATGATTTTCCTATTCCCAGTGTGTATGTCCTAAAAACATGACAGGGTCGTGCAGTCAATCGAGTGTGTAGTTATAAACTAGGATGACATAAAATAATGGGATGCACCAGAATCAAATAACGCTAATGCGGGAAAACCATGAACGAGTAGAGTACCTGAAACAACTTCTCCTGACGCCTTAGCTTCTTCAGCTGTCAAGGTAAAAGCTCGAGCATGATTAGGTCCTTGAGTCAGCTGTTTCTGTCCCTGGAACGGTCTCTGCGGAGGCTTCTGAATATCATCCCTCGTACGAAGCTTCGACGGACAAGCACTAACAGCGTGATCTGCCGCTCCACAAACCAAACAGAGTCCCAGCCTCCTTCAACAATCCGTTTGCACGTGGCCAGGTAAATTGCAGTAGTTACAAATCATGCTCTTTCTTCGATCGATGACAACAGGCTTCTTCATGGGTGCTACGCCTCGACGGTCCACTGGAATACCTCTACGACCATGAGCTCAGTTTGGTACAAATGCTGGCTTCCTTACTGCAGTTGCTGTCTGCTGCAGACTCCCCTTCATCCCAGATAAACTCTGCTGCTCTCGGGCTGTCGCAAGTACTTGTGAGAAAGTGGTCAAACCCAGGGAGACAATCTGCTTCTGAATGTCCACGTCCAAGCTGCGCATGAACCTCCGTGCCTTGTCTTCATCATTGGCAACTAAAGATCCAGCGAATCTACTGTTGTTCATTCTGCTGCATGCACGTCCACGGGTGCTCCCTTCTGCTTTAGCCCGATGAACTTCTCTTCCATTTCCTCCCGTGCAGTCCGCAGGAAGAACTTCTCTAGGAAACTCTTTGAAAAATCCGCCCACTTGATCGGCTTGGGCAAACGGGTCTCCTCCATAAGCCACCATTCTCGGGCGTAGTCCACTAACTGAATGCATACCACATCGACCCTTTTCTCATCTAGAATCTGTGCCGCAATAAGCAAGTTCTCTGTGTCAACTAGCCACTGCTCTGCTGGCAACGGCTCCTCCAAACCAGTAAATGTAGACGGACCCAGACGCCTGAAATCTGCTACGGTCCCTACTCGGTCAACTGGTTTAGCTCCAACATCGTTCACAGACTGCTGAACGATCTGCAAACCTTCCTGAAACGATTCCGCTTGCTGCTGGATCAGCTCGGTCTGTCTCTTTTGATTCTCCAGCATTCGCCTTATCACTCCAAGCATGGAGGCTTCGTCCACACGCCTTTGGTACGTCTTCAAATTCTTACCTGCCATATTCCTGAAATCAATAGCATGATGATAGATTCAAAATATAGATCAGGGCTAGAACTCCAAGTTACTTAAATAGAGTGCCGCATTGTAACTATGCCGCGATATCATAGCCACAATTACATAACTCCACCCAAGTCGCCTAAGTCCTAGATATAACAAGGAATCAGGTTTTCGAGTCGATATGCAAAGGAAGTTTACACATCGTAAAAGGTATAATCAGGAAGAATGTGATTCAAGAATGGTAAAACGGCAAGGTGGCAGGACATGTTTCCTAAACACGGGTATTCTGATTCGTGTATTGGGTACAATACCCAACTACAAAAGAATCAACCCGACTAACCTATGGCTCTGATACCAAAAGAACCATGTCACGCCCCGCTTCCCAGAGTACGCTAAAGTGGGCACGTGACATAGCCAACCATGCTACCTATGGGTAGGAAGTATCCCTCCACAGTCATATTACCGCTGTAGAGATATCAAGAACAAAATAAAACTATCTAAAACATGTCCATCATCCAAGATAACATGAGTCAAGAATAATAAAATGCGGAAGCGAAAGATCCAATACAAAATAACTGGAATGTATGTCCCATAATGCGGGCTCACATCAGGAATAAAATGCAGGAAAGAAAAGCTAACTACTGCTGACACTCACAGCTCAGCCTGTCGGCTGAAGTACTCCTGCTCGGACTGCGACAGCGGTACAGAATCTGGGCCATGCAAAACCCAGACGTCAGCGCGTCAAGTCAACAAGTAATAATATATAAACAGGGTAACAGGCAATGCGAATATAAACATGAATAAAGCAAGGGTAACAATAATATAAATCAGAGCAGTGCAGGGTAGTGTGCAGTGGGTAAACTAAACTGTTCTATCAGGTTTTCTGTTCTAAAGTCTTTGAAATCAAATTGATGAATCGTCGATGTAACTCAATAGTATCCCGTACATACCCGGGACCACGGTCCAGATTCTTGGGCTGAAACCGAGACATGCCGCTAGGCACTAAACAGGAATGTGTACAGATGAATGATGTCAGCAGCATCATTCCAAGGCTGGCCTAGCCTCTAAAACAGATCAGAACAAGTAGCGAACTGTTGAGTTACAAATCAGGTTTCACCTTTGATTTCCCTATACCCTAAAGTTATATGTGTATGTCAAGTCAGGTATCCCGAAATCGAGAACTAATGCCAACACAGGATCAGGTAAACAGGTTTGTCTGGATAGACAACAGGAACGGTCCATGAGGACTACATGTTAGGTTTGTTGGCATTAGACACAAGATCAGGTAACGGGTCAGGTTATGGTATATCGGGTCAGGTCGAGCAGTATACGGTACCATGTCGGGTCAATCAATGTGTATGTAGCAAGTCAGGTCAAGATGTAAACGATATCATGGGTGTACTCATACTCAGTTACATAATCAAGCATTGTCATCAACAACATAAATTTAAGCAACGAATTAAACAATAAAGAAGCTTCGATTAATTAGCAGCACTGTTATCAATTGTGTTTCAGAGGTGTTATCAACATTATAAGAATACAATATGATAGTTAGAGCCGTTAAATCATGTTAACCTGTTTAAGAATTTTATGGATGCAATGATATATATATATATATATATATATATATATATATATATATATATATGGGTTCAATGGATGAAATCACAATTAATACGGGTTAAATGTACACGAGTGTCCGAATGAAGTAAAACTATAGAGAAAGTGCCATAGGCTATGTCATTAGTGAAAGTGTAATTAAAACATGTAAATGTGGTTATTAGGTTCAATACAGTAATTGCAAAAGGTAGGTTCCAAGTTTGACAGATAAAATGATATATAATAATATTGAACACGAAAATGGGAAATGATCGTACTAAAGTTAAAACTACAGGTTTAGGGTGTCATCAATGTGTATGTAAATATTATTTAGCATGTAGCAAGGGGTACTTGCCTCGACGGGTCGTGAATCGGGCAAACGGAACGTTAAACGTCGGCGGGGAAAAACCCGCGACGGGCGCACGGTTCACGGAATGAACCCAAACGACGGACACTGAAGCCACACGGGTCGGGGTACCACGCTGGAACGTCGGGACACGTCGCCGGCACGGCCGGATTCCGGCGAGATACAAAAACAGTGAACGATCAAGAATGCAACAAGAAAAGAAAAGAAAAATAAAGAAGGGGGGAAGGAGGATGGAGAAAGGAATGCTCACGAAGATCTGTGGGGAGGTTGTGGTCGTCGATCACGTCGACGGAGCTCCGGCGGTCGGCCTACGACGACAGCGACGGAAACCTACGGATCAAGAAAATATGAGCCGAGAAAAGAAGAATAAAGGAGAAGAGAGGAGGAGAGGAGAAGAAGACACTCACTGAGGGATGCGCGAGGCCGGGGGGGACGGATCGAGATCGCCGGCGGCGATCCCACGAGGTGCAGGCGGTGTGCAGGTGGCCGCGGTTGCCGGTGCAGGGTGCACGGGGAGTTGATGAAGGAGGGAGAAGAGGTGGATGTGGATGCGACGAGGGCGAGGAGGCGAGGAGGCCGGTGATGGTGGCGTCGGTGTTGGGCTACTGCGGCGAAGGGTGAGGCGGCTAGGGTTTCTCGCGAGGTGGGTTTGGTGAAGGAAAAAGAAATTTAGGCGGAAGAAAATATATAGAGGAGATATATATATATATATATATATAGAGAGAGAGAGAGAGAGTGAGATAGAGACGGGGAGAGAGAGAGAGAGAGGAGAGAGAGATAGAGAGAGGAGAGAGATCGAGAGGAGAGAGAATTGGGGAGGAGAGAGAAAGAAAGCGAGAGAGAGAGAGCGAAGGTGGGGCCCACGGGAGGTTTAAGCGAAATTTGATTGGCTGGCCAAAAATTTTTGTGAAAGATTTTAGTGAAACAGAAATATTCTGAGGTTATAAAAATATTCGAAATTGGGTTTTGGCGCAAAGTAAAATATTTCCAAATTGCGCCCGGGTCGGATCCAAAAATTTGAAATAGAAATAAGAAAATATTAGGCGGGATCCAAAATTTAAAATGAAGTATTTTACAATAAAAAAGCATACCCCCAAAACGGACATACGTACGTGCGTGTCCAAACTCGCCCGTTTCACTGAACAGGACGAGAACACGATGTAGAGACGCTACCACGGGGTTAGGGGCGTCGAGCATGCCATGACGAATATTTTTAATTTTATTTTAGATGCCTTAAATTGTTATATGCAGAAATGAATTGTCGGGTAAAATTTATAACTAACAAAAGTCAAGTAGGATCAACGAAAAAATACCATACACCATTCATACGGTAACCGAAACTAGTAGCATTGGGCTCGGTTGTTACAGCGGTGTTGATGCCGAAATCAGTGTCTAATTTCAAGCTTGCAGCAAAAAGCCAGCGAGCCACACATGCATACGAAATAGCCGAAATGATGGGGCAACTTGCAACAAAATCAGCAAGTAAAAATGCATGCATGCAAAATAGCCGAAATGATTGGGCAACTCGCAATAAAAAGCAGCGAGTAAAAATAAAACAAATAGCTGAAATGATTGGGCACCGTGAAAAATAGCCAAAATAATTGGGCAATCACGACCTTCGTGATATAAAAGCTGAAATGATAGAGCATCGCGAAAAGAAATTTTTTTTTGAAAGAATGAAATTTATGCCCTACAGGTGATATCACATCAATCCCTGTATACAATCCAGGGACGCAAACAAAGAAGGAATCACACCTTCCCTCCCCAGGCTCCATCTGAAGAAGAAGCCAAATCTCAATGGTTCACAGACAGCCTGGAGATCATCTCAATATCCGTCTCATTTCAACAGACACGACATCAACAAATCGGAGCTGCGGCAAAATCCCCAGTTCCATGACTCTACGATGCACAAACAACTGAGAGTCAACCTTTCCTGGTCATATGGAACGCGGCTTATGTCAATCTTGACCCCGTAGAAAACCTCCAGAGCGGAGCCCGGTCCTCGCAGAACACGGCTATGTCAATCAGACCCCGTGGGAAGCATCCAGAGCAAATTCCTGGTCACGTGGAGCACGGCCTATGTCAATCCTGACCCCGTAGGAAACGTCCAGAGTGGAGCCTGGTCCTCGCAGAACACGGCTATGTCAATCAGACCCTGTGGGAAGCATCCGGAGCAAATTCCTGGTCACGTGGAACACGGCCTATGTCAATCCTGACCCCGTAGGAAACGTCCAGAGCGGAGCCTGGTCCTCGCAGAACACAGCTATGTCAATCAGACCCCGTGGGAAGCATCCAGAGTAAATTCCTGGTCACGTGGAACACGGCCTATATCAATCCTGACCCTGTGGGAAACGTCCAGAGCGGAGCCTGGTCCTCGCAGAACACAGCTATGTCAATCAGACCCCGTGGGAAGCATCCAGAGCAAATTTTTGGTCACGTGGAACATGACTTATGTCAATCCTGACCCCGTGGGAAACGTCCAGAGCGGATCCTGGTCCTCGCAGAACACAGCTATGTCAATCAGACCCCGTGGGAAGCATCCAGAGCAAATTCCTGGTTACGTGGAACACGGCCTATGTCAATCCAGACCCCGTGGGAAGCATCAGAGCGGATCCTGGTCCACGCAGAACACGGCTATGTCAATCAGACCCCGTAGGAAGCATCCAGAGCAAATTCCTGGTCACGTGGAACACGGCCTATGTCAATCCTGACCCGTGGGAAACGTCCAGAGCGGAGCCTGGTCCTCGCAGAACACGGCTATGTCAATCAGACCTCGTGGGAAGAATCCAGAGCAAATTCCTGGTTATGTGGAACGTGGCCTATGTCAATCCTGACCCCGTGGGAAACGTCCAGAGCGGAGCCTGGTCCTCAAAGAACACGGCTATGTCAATCAGACCCCGTGGGAAGCATCCAGAACAAATTCCTGGTCACGTAGAACACGGCCTATGTCAATCCTGACCCCGTGGGAAACGTCCAGAGCGGAGCCTGGTCCTCGCAGAATACGGCTATGTCAATCAGACCCCGTGGGAAGCATCCAGAGCAAATTCCTGGTTATGTGGAACGCGGCCTATCTCAATCCTGACCCCGTGGGAAACGTCCAGAGCGGAGCCTGGTCCTCGCAGAACACGGCTATGTCAATCAGACCCCGTGGGAAGCATCCAGAGCAATTTCCTGGTTATGTGGAACGCGGCCTATGTCAATCCTGACCCCGTTGGGAAACATCCAGAGCGGAGCCTGGTCCTCGCAGAACACGGCTATGTCAATCAGACCCCGTGGGAAGCATCCAGAGCAAATTCCTGGTCACGTGGAACACGGCCTATGTCAATCCTGACCCCGTGGGAAACATCCAAAGCGGAGCCTGGTCCTCGTAAAACACGGCTATGTCAAACCGACCTCGTGGGAAGCATCCAGAGCAAATTCCTGGTCATGTGGAACACGGCCTATGTCAATCCTGACCCCGTGGGAAACGTCCAGTGCGGATCCTGGTCCTCGCAGAACACGGCTATGTCAAACCGACCCCGTGGGAAGCATCCAGAGCAAATTCCTGGTTACGTGGAACACGGCCTATGTCAATCCTGACCCCCGTGGGAAACGTCCAGAGCGGATCCTGGTCCCCGCAGAACACGGCTATGTCAATCCTGACCCGTGGGAAGCATCCAGAGTGGAGCCTGGTCCTCGCAGAATACGGTCTATGTCAATCCTGACCCCATGGGAAGCATCCAGAGCAAATCCTAGTCCCATAGAACACGACTAAAGTCAATCTTGACCCCGTGGGAAATGGCCAGAGCAACCCTTGACTCCGTGAAATGAGGATAATGTCAATCTCGTCCATCACTTACAGGTCCTCACGAGTTGTAAGGGAGAAAACTCTTTTGTGAGATCCTTACGACTCTCAGAAGAAAACGCACTTAGGAATCCTCACGACTCCTAAGGAGAAATTACACCTACGGGATCCTCTCGACCTGTAGGGAGAAAATTCTTTATGAGACCCTCACGGCTCATAAAGTTGAAAAGACTTAGGAGGCAGATTTTAACCCTGAATCCTAAGCCATCGCTGTCCTACAGAGAAATCAAAATAGATTATCCATAAAATGCATTTACTAAAAGGGACACATCATCATGAAGCAAAATATGTCTTTTATTCATAAATCAAAATGAATACAAAGTATAATTTATGAAAGAATAAAAGAAAATATACTCTCATTCAGGAGTATGTATAAAAGAAGAATAAAAATATATATATACAATTCTTTAAGCCGGCGGACGATTCAGTAGATTTGCCAGTTCACCCCTTTTCCGCTGGGCCTCAGCTTCATGATTTATTATCGTCAAAAGACGGGCCTCCGCTTGAGCCTGTTGGGCCTGGTATGAGGCAAGCCGGCCTTCAAGCTCTTTTTCAGTAACCTTATGGGCTTCGACCATTTCACGAGTAAAAACGGCGGCCTTATCAATGGCTACCATCTCCTTGATAGCCTTTTGAAGCACCCGCCAAAGTTCATATGCCCTAGTGGTCTTGGCCATAAAATTGGCTTGAAGCCCCCTCAGCGCTTTGGAAGCCAGCTCCCTCTCCGAAAACTTGCGGCTGAGCCTCTTCTCGCATGATATCATGTTCGCAGCGCACCACTTAATCAGCCTCTGTAAACTTGCCTTCGCGACCACAACCTCCGAAGGAAGGCGTGTACATTCAAGAATATGTAAGCAAGCCTCCACCTGCCGACAAAACTCAACCCAGACTTGCACCAATGTTTCACTATGGTAGGTGGCAAGAAAGGGAAGAGAGCCGTTGGCTTCAGCGGCAAACGCTTCGGCCGTGATCAGACTGCCAGTGCGAAGGTCTTCAATTAGGGCTGATAGGGAGTGGAGGCTTAGCTTTGCCATCCGTTCCGAGGCACGTAGAGCATAGGGGTCGGGTGGCATGACGATGCGAGATTCCAGCATGGTAAGAACCGGCAAAGCTGTTCAAATTTATAAACAGTCAGCGAGACTTGTAAGCAAAGAGCAAATGGACAACGTTGAGACTTTACTTACCCACAGTCATGCAAGAGGGGTCTGAAGCTCCCCAGGCCCGTCAAGAATCTCAACCTCATCATTAGCTTCCAGAACTATAGATGACATCAATGTCATTATATGAAATAATAACAACACCATGAGGAGAGCGCAAACGACACTAACCTTGCCTGGAAGAGAGGACGATGCGTTGAGGAGATATCGCTTGCGGAGCGGCCATCTCCAACAGGCGCTGAAAAGACTTCCTGGGAGACAGATCGGCAATAGACGCCGCCAATCCACGCAATTATGAAAAGACAAAAAGGTTCAGATAATGGAGAGATTATTAATGTAAAATATAGAAGGCTACCTTCGATGCTTCTCCCATTCTGGGCTGGAGGGATAGCAGCTTCGGCGGCCTCCTCCGTGCCCCCAGGCACATCATCGGGGACATGGGCCAGTGTAACGACTTCTGAGCGAGGAGCAGTGGCCGCCACTGCAGGCTCCAGCGAAAGGACAGTAGCCTCGACTACCTGTCCCCTAATCTTCGGGCCGCCCCCAGAAAGATCCATTGAATCGGCGACCAACAAATATGCCTCTCCCGGGGGAGCAAGCACTTGGGGAGCGGGAATCACCGAGGGAAGCTCCATCGCAGGAGCAACACTGATTAGTGTTTCATTGGGGATATTGGCGGAATCTACAGTCAAAGCGCGACTCGAACACAGATCCTCCGCCATCTCCTGCAAAGTTTGTATGAGGATAAGGATTTATATATATGTATATGAGCAATACAAAATATTACAAAGAGATACATGAACATACCGATGCGCAAAGGAGCCTCTAGTATGGCTTGTTCAAGCCGACGCTCCTTCCTGAGGAGGTATGCTCGCCGAGGTTCAAGAGTAGACTCATGGCCATCGGTCCACAATGAAAGTGCGTCTTTGGCGTCGGCTGAAACAGCCTGCTTAAGGGCCCTCTCACCCCATTCTTCCAAAGGGCCTATAAATAGCCGCCGTATCGATGGAGGGTCTTCGTAAAAAATGACGGCAGGATAAGGCCTCTTCAGGATCCTTACGTTCTTGGATTTATCTTGTGAGCGTCTTATAGCCTCAGCCAATTGTGCGGCTTCCTCGGCAGATGTACCCGGGAAAAGTAGACCACCATCCGATTCTTACATGGCTAGTGGTTCATCTTGAAGAATAGGCTTGGATTCCACTAAAGAGTCGAGCAGATTGGTGACCGTCTTCCTCTGCCTCTTGGGCCCAGAACTAACCGCCGAAGACGATCGCTTCCTTCCCCTTGGTGCTTTGGTACGGCGTTGACCCACTTCGCCTTCAATGTCTTCGCTCGGCGGTGCTACCGATGACGACACGGCCATTGCTGCCGCCGCCGTTGATGACACTGCTACTGGCGCCCTATTGGCCCTTGATTGAGCTCTAATACGCAGTGGCATGCCAGCTGTGGGAGTTAAATCCACTTCTGCCGCCTCCGGGATAAGCACGACGCTGGTATCTCTCAAGGGAGGGCGAACCGCTGCATGCGGTTGCGGCGGAACTCTCGTGGCTTGGATCGGAGTGGGAACCCTATATCCGAGGAGCACCCTCCTCTCCTCGGCAATAATTGGACTGACTCGGTGGAGGTACCAGCCCGTGAATGACCCCGCACATCGAGGAATATGATCAGCTTCAGGAATCAAGAAGCGGGAACCAGTGTTTAGCCGCATGAAGTGATGAGCGGCGTCACGAACAACTTCTGATGACGGGCTAGGCTCCACTATAAATGCCTCGAAGGGGACGCCCTGATCATATCCGAGTTGCCGAGCAAAGCGGTGTGAGTTATACTGCATAAAAAAGGCCGCACCATTCTGACGAAATACCAGATAACCTGGTCTGATCGAATATAAGTGCATGGCCTCCCTGGGCTTCAGAGAAGGTACCCCCTCTTTTGACGAGTCGCAGAGCTGTTGAACCGGCCCTGAGGGAGCAGAGAGGACTCGATGGATCACAATACGGATACGCACGGCACGTCCGACGTCGGTAAAACGTCACAACGCACGCAAGGCATGCGGGACGGGTCCAGGCAAGGCAAGAGGGTGATCACGCGAGCAAGGTACGTTCACTGGATCGTCTGGAACGGCAGCGGCGACGCAACTCCGGCGATCGCTGGAAAACAAGATTTCAAGAAAAGAATAAAGAAAAGAAAAAGAAGAAGAGGAAGAAGAAGATGAGAGGGGATTGGCGCTCATTGGAGTTTGGTGCACAGGGGTCAGGGGAAACGAGGTGATGGTGTCGGGGTTAATGCAGCTCCGGCGAGGCAATGTGCAGTGGGGTTTGGCAAGGAAGTAGGTGTTAGGGTTAGGCTCGGGTGTGCAGGGATTGTTGGTTGAAGAAGGGAGAGGAGAAAGTCTAGGTGGTGGCGAGGGATCACCGGCGATGAGGTGCAAGAACAAGGTGAGGTGAAGGGTTAGGGTTCCTGAAGTTGGTGTGCAGGGTCTGTGCAGGGGGAGAGGGCTCGGGAAGGAGGAGAGAGGAGAGAAAAATAATATGGAGAAGACGACAGTGAAGCAACGTCGGCGACGACGACGAGGTGCATGCGAGGCTAGGGCGTCGGGTGTGGGGTAGGTTGCAGGTGGAGGTGGTGGTGGTTGTGGTGTTTGGAAGAAATAGGGAGGTGAGGAAGTGGTCGAGAAGGGGAGGCCGACGAGGGTGATCGGATGATGAAGGGAGGCCGTCGGCGATGTGAAGAATTCTGTCTTCTAGTTAGGATTTAAAAATCCTTATTGTTATTTAAATTTTAACTGGTATTAATATTTTAAATATTATATTAATAAAAAATTGATATTTTGGCAAATACAAATCTACTCCAAAATACGCCCAGGTCGGGTCTAAAAATTATTTTTTAAAATACGAAAAATATATGTGCCGACCAAAATTAAAATTGGATATCCGGGTAACGAAAATGCATACCACCAAGAACGGATGCACGTACGTGCGCGTAGCCATCAAAACAAGTCCGTTTTACTGAACGGGACGAGAACAAGATGCGGGATGCTACTACAGGGTCAGGGGTATCATGCATGCCATGCAATATATTTTTAAAATATTTTACATGACTTAAAATGTTATATTGTAAAAATGCAAATGCCAGATAAAATGCTAGTATGCAGTATTCATGAAAGTGCACAAGTTTACGTAACAAGTCAAGATAAATCATAAACATGAATCAAGACAGGTTTCAAGCAAGCGGGTCGGGTCGGATGCTAATATAGATGTCAGATATATTATTTGCACCCAAAACACAGTAAATCAGGAAAATACCATAAATAAAGAAATACATGAATTAGAACTGGTATAAATGAACTGGAGTGTTATATTATACCCAACTACAAAAAGAATTTCGTCCTCGAAATTCCAAGAACAAGGAAAGATAAATAATCATGAAACTACAAGAATAAGTGTGGAAATTTCTGTCGGACTTCGTCTTCTCATTCCCAAGTCGATTCTCCATGCGAGCGATTTCCCCAAGAAACAAGTACTAGAGGGATAACCTTGTTCTTAAGGACCTTTTCCTTTCGATCAACAATCGACATCGGACGTTCCTAAAAGGTTAAATCCTCTCTTACAGTCAGCTCCGAATGATCCAGCATATGTATTTCATCTCGAACATACTTACGGAGTTGAGATACATGAAACACGTCATGAACATTCGCCAAGGATTGTGGTAAACCCAATCGATAAGCCACTTCTCCAACACGCTCAATAATCTCGAAAAGCCCTACGAATCGAGGACTAAGCTTGCCTCGACTCCCAAAACGAATCACTCCTCTAGTCGGTGATATCTTCAAGAATTCCAGATCACCAACAGCGAACTCTACAGGTCTTCTCGATGTGTCGGCCCAACTCTTCTGCCGATCTTGTGCTGCCTTCATATGATTTCAGATAGTATTAACTTTCTCCACGGTTTGTCCGATCAAATCTGGTCCCAACAATCTTCGTTCTCTAACATCATCCCAACAAACGGGTGAACGACACTTGCGACCAAACAATACTTCGAATGGAGCCATCTGAATAGTCGCCTGAAAACTGTTGTTGTACGAAAACTCCACCAAGTGTAGATGATCCTCCCATGAACCCTTGAAGTCTAACATGCAAGCTCTCAACATATCTTTAAGAGTTTGGATCGTTCTCTCCGACTGGCCATCTGTCTAAGGATGATAAGCTGTGCTAAGCTTCAATCGCGTCCCCAAACTTTCCTGTAAACTCCTCCATAAGTGCGATAAGAATCGGGTGTCACGATCGGACACGATATACAGGTACTCCCTGCAATCTCACAATCTCCTGCATGCACCGTTCTGCCAATGCTTCTATTGACTGACCAACTCGAAACGGTATGAAATGAGCTGCCTTGGTCAATCGATCAACAATCACCCAAATTACATTGTTGCCCTTTGGACTCCGCGGTAAAGCAGTCATGAAATCCATGGTTATATGTTCCCACTTCCATTGAGGAATCGGAAGTGGTTGTAATAAACGAGCGACCCTTTGATGTTCAGCCTTAACTTGCTGACACACCAAGCACTTCGCTACAAAACGAGCAATCTCTCTTTTCATGCCTTCCCACCAGAAATGATGTCTTAGATCGCAGTACATCTTCGTGCCTCCTGGATGTACGGAATACGTGGAACTGTGTGCCCCCTTCATAACTTCTTCGCGAATGTCTCCTTTCGGCACATACAAACGGCTACCATATCTCAACGAACCGTCTTCATGAATCAACATGTCCGTTCGAAATCCAGCTTCAACCCGTTCTCGAAACTTCTGCAATCTTGGGTCCCGTGACTGCGCTGCTTTAATACTCTCGATCAACGACGACTGTACTTGCAGCTGCATCAACTGTCCCGAAGAGTGCGGTAGCACGATCTCCAACTCGAATCTCTAAAAGTCTTCGATAATCTCCTTCTGTGCAGTCAACATCCGAATTGCTGGCAACCGACTAAGCGCATCCGGCACTACATTAACTTTCCCCGGATGGTACTTAAGATCAAGATCGTAGTCAGCCATCAGCTCCAACCATCTACGCTGCCACATGTTAAGTTCTTTCTGCGTGAACATGTACTTCATGCTTTTGTGATCGGTGAATACTTCGACCCTTTCGCCCAATAAGTAGTGTCTCTAAATCTTCAACCCGAAAATCACTGCTGCAAGCTCCAAATCATGAGTTGGGTAATTCTTCTCATGGGTCTTCAACTGTCTCGATGCGTAGGCTCCATGATGCATCAAAACACATCCAAACCTTTCCCAGATGCGTCGCTGTGAAACACCAATCCTCCGGAACCGTCTGGCACGGTTAAAATAGAAGCGGTTGTCAATCTTTGTTTCAACACCTCAAAAGCTGACGCACAACTATCCGTCCATACGAATGGTACTTCCTTCCACGTAAGCTTGGTCAAAGGCTCAGCCAAACGATCAAAATTCTCCACGAACCATCTGTAATATCCGGCAAGTCCAAGAAAACTTCTGATCTCTGCTACGTTCTTCGGAATCGGCCAATCTTGAACTGCTGCAATCTTCTAGGGATCAACGGCGATTCCATCTCCAGATACGACATGCCCTAAAAACTTCACTTCTTCAAGCCAAAACTCTCACTTGCTCATCTTTGCATACAATCTTTCTTGCCTCAATGTCTGCAGTGCGATCTTCAAGTGTTCTGCATGCTTTTCTAGGCTCCTCGAGTAGACCAGAATATCATCGATAAACACCACTATAAACTGGTCCAAGAACGGTGAAAAGATTCGGTTCATCAAGTCCATAAATATTGCTGGTGCATTCGTGACTCCGAATGGCATCACTAAATTCTCGTAGTGTCCATACAGAGTTCGGAACGCAGTCTTGCAAATATCTTCTAATTTAACTCGGACCTGATGATATCCGGATCGCAAATCCAGTTTCGAGAATACCCTTGCGCCATTAAGCTGCTCGAACAGTTCGCCAATGCGAGGGATCGGGTACTTGTTCTTAATAGTCACCCGGTTTAATTCTCGATAATCGATGCACATCCTCCTTGTGCCATCTTTCTTATTTACTAGAAGAACTGGAACTCTCCAAGGTGAATTACTGCTGCGAATCCAAACCTTCTCAAGTAATTCGGTAACCTGTTTCTTGACTTCTTCCAACTCCACTGTTGCCATTGGATAGTACGCCTTGGAGATTAGTGCTGCACCATGAACAAGATCGATCACGATCTCCACATCTCGTTTTGGCGGTAAAGCCGAGATATCCTCGAGCACGTCCATAAACTCTTGAACTACAGCTGGTGCTTCCTCCTTATCAACTTCTATCGACGAAAGAACATTGTTTGTCGGCCTAGCGCTAAACTCGACTGGCCCGACAGAACTGCTTCCTCCAGCAAAAACAAACTCCGGATGTCCGGGAATCTGGAAAATCACTTTCTTTGCCCTCCAATCAATGTGAGCATGGAAAGTGCCGAGAAAATCCATTCCCAAAACAACAACAAACAATGGGATGCACCAGAATCGAATAATTCTAATGCAGGAAAAACATGAACAAGTAGGATACCAGAAACGACTTCATCCGAAGCCAAGATACTGAAGAAGATAAAGCACGGTAAACAGGATTCAAGCTTGCGATAAAACATGAACTGGTAAGCAGGAGAAGCAAGGCAATATAACGACCATGAAATAAGGAAGTGAATCAAGACTAGGGTTCCAAGTTACTTAAATAGAGTACCGCATTGTAATCATGCTGCAGTTCATAATTACAATCACATAACTCTGTTCAAGTCGCCCAAATCCTAATATCAGAATCAAAGGAATAGGACGGAAGAAATAATAAGGAACTAAAAGGATTTCAAGTCGAGATGTAAAGTCATTTGCATATCGTCAAGACAGGGATCAAGAGAAAGATATGATTCAAGAATCACGATAACAATGTGGCAGGACATGTTCCTAATTACAGGTTTTCTGATTCGTGTATTGGGTCCAATACCCAACTACAAAAGAATTAAACCCGATTAACCTAAATCCTATGGCTCTAATACCAAACAAACCCTGTCACGCTCCGCTTCCCAGAGTACGCTAAGATATGCACGTGACAGAGCCAACCATGTTACCTGTGGATAGGAAATATCCCTCCACAGTCACATTACGGCTGTCTAGAGATATCAAGAACAGGAAAATAAAATAAACTATCTAGTACATGTCCATGAACCAGAATAAACGAGTCAAGAAATAATATGCGGAAGCAATAAATCTAAAGAGCAAAATCATCTGGAAAGTAAAACATAACTAAACTGGATACTAACAGGATTATCACTGCTCGGCCTAACGGCGGAAGTACTCCTGATCAGCCTGCGACAAAGTAGAGGATCTGGGCCATGCAAAACCCAGACGTCAGTGCGTCATAATATCAACAATAATATAATCAGGAGGTAACAAGACATGCAGGCACGAGTATGAACAGTAATAAGTCAACAGGAATATATAACAGTGAAGTATATCGGTATAAGTGACGTGCAGTGATCAATCTAACTGTGCTACTGGGTTATCTATTCTAAAGTCTGTGAAATCAATTTAATGTAATCCTCCATGTAACTCAAAGAATATGTCCTGTTACCCGCCGGGACGACGGATCAGGAATATGTGAACCAAGAGTGGTTCTGTCCCGTTACCCTCCGGGACCACGGATCAAGATGTAAGAGTCACGAATGGCTCTGTCCCGTTACCCCCCGGGACCACGGATCAAGTATTACCCTTTTAAGTTATACTTTAGTTTGCACTTTTGATTTCCCCATACCCCCAAGGTTATGTGTTCAAGTTAGGTATTGATAATCTGGAGCTAATGCCAACACAGGATCAAGCAGGTACAGGTTTGTCTAAATAGACAACAGGATATGTCCGTAGGGACAACTGGTCAAGATTGTCGGCATTAGTAACAAGATCATGTATTAAGTCAAGCAGTGGTATATCAGGTCATGTCTGGTAGTGCATAGGTATCAAGCGGATGCTCATAATAAACTGTAGCAAGTACGGATGCACGGTAAAAGCATGGATGCATAAATATTTACTAAGGGTTACACTATGACTAAGTAGGATGCACAATATCCAGCATGGGGTGTCACAAAAATAATTAAATGAATTAATATGATCTATAGATGCAGTTATATATATTTTAAATGATATGGATGCAAACGGTTATCCGAAAACTGTAAAACTGTAAAATAGATGCACAATGTGATAAACGTGTAACATTTTACTCATATAGATGCACAATACTATACCTAGCATGTAGAAAGATGATTTAGCATGCATCTAGATATGTAAATAATGATACGGATGCACACGGACGTCATATAACAGTAAAATAATAAACTGGTAAATGCGGGATGTACAACTAAACAATATGAGATGTAAATATTCCATTGGGTGCGGTATATTGTAATATAATATGTAACAAGATAGGTTTGCATGCACTAGATGTGAAATAACTTGTTCGGATGCATACGGATGTCGTAAAACTGTAAAACTAAATATGGGATGCATGATTTAAAATACAAGTGTTATATGTATTCAAATAGTTGTAAATACAGTAACATAGCATGTAGCAAGATAAACTTGCCTCGATGGATCACAATACGGATACTCACGGCACGTTCTGACGTCGGTAAAACGTTGCAGCGCACGCACGGCACGCGGGACGGGTCCAGGCAAGGCAAGAGGGTGATCACGCGAGCAAGGTACATTCACTGGATCGTCTGGAACGGCAGCGGCGACGCAACTCCGGCGATCGCTGGAAAACAAGATTTCAAGAAAAGAATAAAGAAAAGAAAAAGAAGAAGAGGAAAAAGAAGATGAGAGGGGATTGGTGCTCACTGGAGTTTGGTGCACAGGGGTCAGGGGAGACGAGGTGATGGTGTCGGGGTTAACGGAGCTCCGGTGAGGCAATATGCAGTGGGGTTTGGCAAGGCAGTGGGTGTTAGGGTTAGGCTCGGGTGTGCAGGGATTGTTGGTTGAAGAAGGGAGAAGAGAAAGTCTAGGTGGTGGCGAGGGCTTGAGGCGACGGCGAGGGATCACCGGCGATGAGGTGCAAGAACAAGGTAAGGTGAAGGGTTAAGGTTCCTGAAGTTGGTGTGCAAGGTCTGTGCAGGGGGAGAGGGCTCGGGAAGGAGGAGAGAGGAGAGAAAAATAATATGGAGAAGACGACAGCGAAGCAACGTCGGCGATAGCGACGAGGTGCACGCGAGGCTAGGGCGTCGGGTGTGGGGTAGGTTGCAGGTGGAGGTGGTGGTGGTTGTGATGTTTGGAAGAGATAGGGAGGTGAGGAGGTGGTCGAGAAGGGGAGGCCGACGAGGGTGATTGGATGATGAAGGGAGGCCGTCGGCGACGTGAAGTGAGGGGCTAGTTTTAGGGTTAGGGTTCTCGTTGGGATTTTCTTCTCGTAGCGGCAGCGATAGATTTTAAAGAAGAAGAGAGAGGGAGGTGACACTAAGTAAGAATGGAGGTGACGAGAAACGAAACGCGCACAGTAAACGCGATAGGAGAGAGAGAGGGTTCGAGAGGAGAGAGAAAGGAGAGAGAGGAAAAAAAAAGCGAGAGAGTGGGAGAGAGAAAGAGACAGAGAGAGAGATAGAGAGATCGAGAGGAGTGAGAGAGAGAGAGGAGAGAGAATTCTGTCTTCCTGTTAGGATTTAAAAATCTTTATTGTTATTTAAATTTTAACTGGTATTAATATTTTAAATATTATATTAATAAAAAATTGATATTTTGGCAAATACAAAGCTACTCCAAAATATGCCCAGGTCGGGTCTAAAAATTCAGTTTTAAAATACGAAAAACATATGTGCCGACCAAAATTAAAATTGGATATCCGAGTAACGAAAATGCATACCCCCAAGAACGGATGCACGTACGTGCACGTAGCCATCCAAACAAGTCCGTTTTACTGAACGGGACGAGAACAAGATGCGCGGATGCTACCACAGGGTCAGGGGTATCATGCATGCTATGCAATGTATTTTTAAAATATTTTACGTGACTTAAAATGTTATATTGTAAAAATGCAAATGCCAGATAAAATGCCAGTATGCAGTATTCATGAAAGTGCACAAGTTTATGTAACAAGTCAGAATAAATCATAAATATGAATCAAGACAGGTTTCAAGGAAGCGGGTCGGGTCGGATGCTAATATAGATGTCAGATATATTACTTGCACCCAAAACACAGTAAATCAGGAAAATACCATAAATAAAGAATTAGAACTGGTATAAATGAACTAGGGTGTTATATTATACCCAACTACAAAAACAATTTCATCCTCGAAATTCAAAGAACAAGGAAAGATAAATAATCATGAAACTACAATAATAAGTGTGGAAACTTCTGTCAGACTTCGTCTTCTCGTTCCCAAATCGATTCTCCATGCGAGCGATTTCCCCAAGAAACAAGTACGAGAGGGATAATCTTGTTCTTAAGGACCTTTTCCCTTCGATCAACAATTGACATCGGTCATTCCTCAAAGGTTAAATCATCTCTTACAGTCAGCTCCGAATGATCCAGCACGTGTGTTTCATCTCGAACATACTTACGGAGTTGAGATACATGAAACACGTCATGAACATTCGCCAAGGATTGTGGTAAACACAATCGATAAGCCACTTCTCCAACACGCTCAATAATCTCGAAAGGCCCTACGAATCGAGGACTAAGCTTGCCTCGACTCCCAAAACGAATCACTCCTCTAGTCGGTGATATCTTCAAGAATACCAGATCACCAACAGCGAACTCTAGAGGTCTTCTCGATGTGTCGGCCCAACTCTTCTGCCGATCTTGTGCTGACTTCATATAATTTCAGATAGTATTAACTTTCTCCACGGTTTGCACGATCAAATCCGGTCCCAACAATCTTCGTTCTCCAATATCACCCCAACAAACGGATGAACGACACTTGCGACCAAACAATACTTCGAATGGAGCCATCTGAATAGTCGCCTGAAAACTGTTGTTGTACGAAAACTCCATCAAGTGTAGATGATCCTCCCACGAACCCTTGAAGTCCAATATTCAAGCTCTCAACATATTTTTAAGAGTTTGGATCGTTCTCTCCGACTGGCCATCTGTCTAAGGATGATAAGCTGTGCTAAGCTTCAATCGCGTCCCCAAACTTTCCTGTAAACTCCTCCAGAAGTGCGATGAGAATCGGGTGTCACGATCGGAAACAATACACAGGTACTCCATGCAATCTCACAATCTCCTGCATGTACCGTTCTGCCAACGCTTATGTTGACTGACCAACTCGAAACGGTATGAAATGAGCTGCCTTGGTCAATCGATCAACAATCACCCAAACTGCATTGTTGCCCTTTAGACTCCGCGGTAAAGCTGTCACGAAATCCATGGTTATATGTTCCCACTTCCATTGAGGAATCGGAAGTGGTTGCAATAAACCAGCGACCCTTTGATGTTCAGCCTTAACTTGCTGACACACCAAGCCCTTCGCTACAAAACGAGCAATCTCCTTTTTCATGCCTTCCCACCAGAAATGTTGTCTTAGATCGCAGTACATCTTCGTGCCTCCTGGATGTACGGAATACGCGGAACTGTGTGCCTCTTTCATAACTTCTTAGCGAATGTCTCCTTTCGGCACACACAAAAGGCTACCATATCTCAACGAACCGTCTTCATGAATCAACAAGTCCGTTCGAAGTCCAGCTTCAACCTGTTCTCGAAACTTCTGCAATCTTGGGTCCCGTGACTGCACTGCTTTAATATTCTCGATCAACGACGACTGTACTTGTAGCTGCATCAACTGTCCCGAAGAGTGCGGTAGCACGATCTCCAACTCGAATCTCCGTAAGTCTTCGATAATCTCCTTTTGTGCAGTCAACATCCGAATTGCTGGCAACCGACTAAGCGCATTCGGCACTACATTAACTTTCCTCGGATGGTACTTAAGATCAAGATCGTAGTCAGCCATCAGCTCCAACCATCTACGCTTCCTCATGTTAAGTTCTTTCTGCGTGAACATGTACTTCAGGCTTTTGTGATCGGTGAATACTTCGACCCTTTCGTCCAATAAGTAGTGTCTCTAAATCTTCAAAGCCAAAATCACTGCTGCAAGCTCCAAATCATGAGTTGGGTAATTCTTCTCATGGTTCTTCAACTGTCTCAATGTGTAGGCTCCATGCTGCATCAAAACAAATCCAAACCTTTCCCAGATGCGTCGTTGTGAAAAACCAATCCTCCAGAACCGTCTGACACGGTTAAAATAGAAGCGGTTGTCAATCTTTATTTCAACGCCTCAAAAGCTGACGCACAACTATCCGTCCATACGAACGGTACTTCCTTCCGCGTAAGTTTGGTCAAAGGCTCAGCCAAACGAGCAAAATTCTCCACGAACCTTCTGTAATATTCGGCAAGTCCAAGAAAACTTCGGATCTCTGCTACGTTCTTCGGAATCGGCCAATCTTGAACTGCTGCAATCTTCTCGGGATCAACGGTGATTCCATCTCCAGATATGACATGCCCCAAAAACTTCACTTCTTCAAACCAAAACTCTCACTTGCTCATCTTTGTATAGAATCTTTCTTGCCTCAATGTCAGCAGTGCGATCTTCAAGTGTTCGGCATGCTCTTCTAGGCTCTTTGAGTAGACCAGAATATCATCGATAAATACCACTATAAACTGGTCCAAGAACGGTGAAAAGATTCGGTTCATCAAGTCCATAAATATTGTTGGTGCATTCGTGACTCCGAATGGCATCACTAAATTCTCGTAGTGTCCATACAGAGTTCGGAATGCAGTCTTGCAAATATCTTCTAATTTAATTTGGACCTGATGATATCCGGATCGCAAATCCGGTTTCGAGAATACCCTCGCGCCACTAAGCTGCTCGAACAATTCTCCAATGCGAGGGATCGGGTACTTGTTCTTAATAGTCACCCGGTTTAATTCTTGATAATCGATGCACATCCTCCTTGTGTCATCTTTCTTCTTTACTAGAAGAACTGGAGCTCCCCAAGGTGAATTACTGCTGCAAATCCAACCCTTCTCAAGTAATTCGGTAACCTGCTTCTTGACTTCTTCCAACTCCACTGGTGCCATTGGATAGTACGCCTTGGAGATTGGCGCTGCACCAGGAACAAGATCGATCGCGAACTCCACATCTCGTTTTGGTGGTAAACCCAAGATGTCCTCGAACACGTCCATAAACTCTCAAACTACAGCTGGCGCTTCCTCCTTATCAACTACTATCGACGAAAGAACATTGTTTGTCAGCCTAGCCCTAAACTCGACTGGCCCGACAGAACTGCTTCCTCCAGGAAAAACAAACTCCGGATGTCCGGGAATCTGGAAAATCACTTTCTTTGCCCTCCAATCAATTGCCGAGAAAATCCATTCCCAAAACAACAACAAACAATGGGATGCACCAGAATCGAATAATTCTAATGCAGGAAAAACATGAACAAGTAGGATACCAAAAACGACTTCATCCGAAGCCAAGATACTGAAGAAGATAAAGCACGGTAAACAGGATTCAAGCTTGCGATAAAACATGAAGTGGTAAGCAGGAGAAGCAAAGCAATATAACGACCATGAAACAAGGAAGTGAATCAAGACTAGGGTTCCAAGTTACTTAAATAGAGTACCGCATTGTAATCATGCTGCAGTTCATAATTACAATCACATAACTCTGTTCAAGTCGCCCAAATCATAGTATCAGAATCAAAGGAATAGGACGGGAGAAACAATAGGGAACTAAAAGGATTTCAAGTCGAGATGCAAAGGCATTTGCATATCGTTAAGACAGGGATCAAGAGAAAGATACGATTCAAGAATCACGATAACAATGTGGCAGGACATGTTCCTAATTACAGGTTTTCTGATTCGTGTATTGGGTCCAATACCCAACTACAAAAGAATCAAACCCGATTAATCTAAATCCTATGGCTCTGATACCAAACAAACCCTGTCACGCCCCGCTTCCCAGAGTACGCTAAGATAGGCACGTGACAGAACCAACCATGCTACCTGTGGATAGGAAACATTCCTCCACAGTCACATTGCGGCTGTCTAGAGATATCAAGAACAGGAAAATAAAATAAACTATCCAGTACATGTCCATGAGCCAGAATAAACGAGTCAAGAAATAATATGCGGAAGCAATAAATCCAAAGAGCAAAATCATCTGGAAAGTAAAACATAACTAAACTGGATACTAACAGGATTATCACTGCTCGGCCTAACGGCGGAAGTACTCCTGATCAGCCTGCGACAAAGTAGAGGATCTGGGCCATGCAAAACCCAGACGTCAGTGCGTTATAATATCAACAATAATATAATCAGGAGGTAACAAGACATGCAGGCACGAGTATGAACAGTAATAAGTCAACAGGAATATATAACAGTGAAGTATATCGGTATAAGTGACGTGCAGTGATCAATCTAACTGTGCTACTGGGTTATCTATTCTAAAGTCTATGAAATAAATTTAATGTAATCCTCCATGTAACTCAAAGGATATGTCCTGTTACCCGCTAAGGAAGAAGGAAGGTGACGAGAAACGAAATGCGCACAGTAAACGCGATAGGAGAGAGAGAGGGTTCGAGAGGAGAGAGAAAGAGAGAGAGAAAAAAGAGAGAGTGGGAGAGAGAAAGAGACAGAAAGAGAGATAGAGAGATCGAGAGGAGTGAGAGAGAGAGGAGAGAGAATTCTGTCTTCTAGTTAGGATTTAAAAATCTTTATTGTTATTTAAATTTTAACTGGTATTAATATTTTAAATATTATATTAATAAAAAATCGATATTTTGGTAAATACAAACCTACTCCAAAATACGCTCAGGTCAGGTCTAAAAATTCAGTTTTAAAATACGAAAAATATATGTGCTGACCAAAATTAAAATTGGATATCCGGATAACGAAAATATATACCCCCAAGAACGGATGCACGTACGTGTGTGTAGCAATCCAAACAAGTCCGTTTTACTGAACGGGACGAGAAAAAGATGCGCGGATGCTACCACAGGGTCAGGGGTATCATGCATGCCATGCAATGTTTTTTTAAAATATTTTACGTGACTTAAAATGTTATATTGTAAAAATGCAAATGCCTGATAAAATGCCAGTATGCAGTATTCATGAAAGTGCACAAGTTTACGTAACTAGTCAGGATAAATCATAAACATGAATCAAGACAGGTTTCAAGCAAGCGGGTCGGGTCGGATGCTAATATAGATGTCAGATATATTACTTGCATCCAAAACACAGCAAATCAGGAAAATACAATAAATAAAGAAATATATGAACTAGAACTGGTATAAATGAACTAGGGTGTTACAGTTTTTTCGAGAAGCTTTCGATACCATCAGAATTTAGCTGTTTCTCATTCGGGAGTTTGTCAAAATACAGCCCGGAAAATACTGGTTCGCATTTTCTTCCTTAGATTACACGTGTATAGCACATTTGCTCATAACTTTTGATCCCGGATGAATTATGAGGCTCATAATATATCAAATCGAAGGTTTTTTTCGAGACGCTTTCGATACCTTCAGAATTTAGCTGTTTCTCATTCGGAAGTTTGTCAAAATATAGCCCGGAAAATACTGGTTCA
This sequence comes from Agapanthus africanus, assembly GCA_030015575.1. NCBI lineage: Eukaryota > Viridiplantae > Streptophyta > Magnoliopsida > Asparagales > Amaryllidaceae > Agapanthus > Agapanthus africanus. Next base: position 533,867,845 of record JASDDO010000016.1, read on the forward strand.
TATTTTCTTAAGCGTATCGCTGCCATTTGATACCCTTGGCTCTTTTGTACAGAAATTTTTAGCGGGAACAATAGTCTTACCCTTATGATATAGTTGACCTAGAAAATCGTTGTTTTATTCAATTTCTACCTGCTGATGTTTTCTACTCACGAGTTGGCAACTCACTCCCGTTGTGCCACGGTTCTTACAGGTTGACCGCATGGTGCAGTAGCGGCATTGCTGGCACACAGCTTACTTTTGGGCGATTTGCTTTGGTAGGTGGTACATGTTGGATCTTGCCACTCTTGTATTATTATTCCTATTATATCTAGTCAACTCCATCAATCAAAACTAGTATTTGTATATGTAGTAAGACTTAGCAAGACTTGTAGTTGCGAGACTTAGAGCGATTGGTTATATGTTCGCTTGGTGGGTTGATGTCTCGCTTTATTCATTACCTTTGTGTTGATTTCACCGTTGGGCGTCGTATACATATATCCTGTCTTGCGTGGTTGTGATTCCTCCGATTGGCGATGAGCTAGCTCCCGCTTGAGGATGCCTTTATTATGATTATGTATATGTGGTTTTGGATCAAAATATACAAAGGAAATGCTGCCCAAATTTTTAAAAGACGAAACATGTTTTTCAAATAGTAAATTCCACTTGCATTTTTCATGTTCCATTACCAATGCATTTAAGAAAACTTTTGATTTCATCATACCTTTATTTCAAAACTTCACCTCTTTTATTTTCTTAAAAAGGTTTAGATTGTCGGGTTTCGGCTTACTTAATTTACGTTGCGCCTTTAGACGTTGCGTAATTTAAGTGCCGGTCACGAACTAAATTTCAGGACATGACAAAGTTGGTATCAGAGTGCTAGGTTTAACCTTGGTTCAAGTCTAGGTTTGACTATGTGGAGTCTGGGGCGTAAACTATTTCGGAACCTAGACTTGACCTTACGGAACTTAGACTTGAACAGGGGGTATTAGACCCGAACTTTCGTTTCATAGGTTGACCCTGATTGATGGAGTATGTAGCTTGAGTAGAGTGGCGTACCGTACGTATGTTCCGCGGCATATTTACGATATGATACTCCACTTAAGAAATCTTAAGATGTACATATCTTGAGACTTGTGATTCTCTTCATTCCCTTGATCATACATCCATTTGAGATCCTTGATTTTATTCGTTTCCATGATCATACTCTTATTGATTCCGTTCCTCCTTATGATCATGTATCCATTCTGGATCTGTTGATTCCTTTCATTCCTTTGATCTGTTTTCTTTGATACATGCTTGAGCTTCCTATCACCATGGTTTGAGCGCAAATTGGACTGCTGCTAGTGATGCGGTCAGGGCGAGCTCGTCATGGACGAGGACTGACTATCGTATTTTCTGGTGACATGGGAACGTATCGAGTTAGTATTTATGTTGTGACCTCTTGTTTGAGGCGAGTGTTCGGTTTTGCACCAGCTGATCGGGCCATTGTTAGAGGTTGCCTGTTGTGAGAGGACTGTTGATATACAGCCTACCTCAGAGATCGTGACGTCGTCTACCTTGCAGACAGATGACCCAGCTGTTGCTGAGATTGATGGGATATCGCTTCCAAAGCTTACGAGCTGAGATCGCTGGAGCTTTCAGGTAGAGATACGACAGATGATAGCTAGTCTATCTTGAGTTGAGAGATGAAGGTGATTCGTCAGATTTGATGCGCCGACGCAGGCTCAGTTGAGCTGAAGATTTCCAGTATGGAGAATCTTATTCAGATCTAGAGTAGATCGATCCAGAGATGACGTTGTTCGTTGAATAATCCGATAGGAGATCAGTAAGTGGACCAGTTTCAGATAGAGGACCTCACCCAGATGCGTTGTTAGTCGATCGAGAACGGACGGATATAGAGTATTCCTCCGTTGGTTGGGACGAGTTTCCGAGGACATGTTCGGCTAGATATCTTCTATAGAGTGATGAAGATACTGAGTTCGTAATTTTGAGTCTGTGTGAAAGATTCCGGATTGACTGTAGCCGAGAACAGTTGCAGTATGCAGATAGCATGACGTGACGTCAAAGCGGACGATAATAAAGACGAGTGGAACAAGAGCTTCGTGAGTGATGTTAACGAGCTGTTGTTACTCCCCGTTGAGATTAGAGATCTGATGTGTATACAGAAGCGTTGGGATACGACCAGTTCCCGAAGAAATGCTGTGCTGAGAACACAGATGTCCAGAAAACGAGAAAGATTATATAAGAGTACCAGCCTCCGTATAGTTCGATATAGGCGAGATCGGAAGAGACCCTGAGCAGGTTCCTTCCAGGACACTGCTACGATAAGATTTGCACCGAGGATCAGTTGTGTCACGTGTATTCAGAAGGACAGAGGCCGACGCTAGTGACGTGCTGCTTTACGAGTAGTCATACTAATTGGCCGAGAGATAACCAGAGGAGTGCCAGAGCAGAATCGTTTCCGTTAGTACACCTGACCGGGCCGATGAGCCGATGGATTTCGAGATTGGTAATCCACAGAGAAATGAAGACCCAGAGATAGAGGATACCAGACCGTGAGCAGGAGGCAAGCGGATATTCTTGCTCTGCCAGTTTTGGGCGTACCGACATTTTTCGACATTGTTGGAGGTGTACCTCAATGTCATTTATTGAGATTTGTGTTTGTAATCCGAGTATCATGCTTATATCGCTTGGATTTGAGTTTTGATATGCCATCGTATAGTTACATACGAACTCGAAGGAACGTGTTCCAATTCGAGGATGGATTACGGTTCGGGAGAAATAGAATAGGATTATTCAGTTGTCTTTTCTCTTTACTTTCTCTCAGGTTGCGATGGCTCCTGGTACTAAGAGAATACACCTATTATGCTTATTGGATAGTCTTCTTCCAAACCTTAGGCTGGTACCGAAGGGTAGGGAAGGAAGAAAACCAATTAGCCTAAAGGTGGTGTACAGAAAGTAATATGTAAAGACATATAAAGGGATTGAAGTGAGGGCATGGAAGTATACGGTTACTGTCATGAATCAGGATAGTGGAAGAGGCATTACTAGGAATACCAGGCTACCCTTTCGAAACATTTTCATGTTTTAGTTTACTGTGCGGTGTTAATTGAAAACTGTTTTTCCAATTAGATTCTAACACCAGGGTATGTATTTACCAGATTTGATTCTTATATCTGTATGGCGTTACGGATGATGAGTGGGAGTAAGATATTGGGAATTGGGTGATTAGATCCTCTATATATTGGAATTCGTTGTAATTGGTGATATTTGAGGAAATCACCTGGGTTTTGCCTGACGACAAATATTTGGTTTTGAATATCCGTTGTTATGCACCAATTTCAAACTGATATATCTGTAAGTTTATTTTATAAAATGAGATATAACTTTTTGAAATTATATCTGTGACGTTTACCTATACCATATGGTGGTTAGGTAAGGTGCATTCAACAACGGTGTAATTCTTCTTAACCATAGTACAGTTTTTCAAACTACGACGCACAGGATTTGAGTTGTTGAACTCAGAGGACAATGTGATTGGTACTCATACTATATTCTGTTTACTTGTGACTTCTTTAGTTTTAGACAAGTATTTCATTGAAATACAGGGTCTAAATTTTGAGAAGTTATCGGTATAAGAATAAAAGTAGAGAACCATTGATTTGTCCAAAAATACTTGTTAACCGTAATCAGAAACGGCGTCGCTTTGCAGCTAGCCGGTGAGTACGAGTCGATCCACAGAGATGTGTAATTTTATGATTTATGTTTTTACGAGTTGATTCAGATGGTTGTTTGGTTTTTGTCGATTGATTTAAAAACTAATTTATATGATATGAAAGAACTTGTTAGGATTAGGTCTAAAGTAGGGATGAGTAGATAAAGATTAACACCTCTTTCAATGCTTTTGATTCAAACCTGTTTTTGAAGTTATATCAATTATTAGCAAAGGGGATTAGGATGATTGGAAAGAAACGAAGTTTCTTTCTCTTGATCCTTGTCCGTCATTTCCTACTAATTGCTATAACCTTCATGGACGCATGCATATCCGGTCCTTTATACTACGGTGTCACCGTTACCTCGTGGGTAGGGTGCCGTAGGGAGTGGATCATGCATGCGTGCATGAAGTTCTATTTAAAAATATTCGGCATTGAAAGAGATGAGAGATATTCATCTCTCATTCCCTCCTTTATTCCTAAACCTAACAAGCGAGGATTTTACTCGCTCATTAGGGTGTCTTTTAATAGTGACATTTTTAAAGCACTTACCGATTGCATTTGAAAGACTACACTAAATTAACTAGGGCAATGATATGATTTATCTACTGCGAGAATTATACGAGAGAACTAGGGCACAAGTAAATTAACACTACGGCAAAATTTAAAGAAATAAAAACTTACTAAATGATGCTCTTGATCTCCCAACAATTCTGAATTTTATTGATTGAAAAAGAGGCATCCCTTTTTACAATTTTTGATTACAATTTATAAGCAAACAAGGAAACTAGGGTTACAGACTCTCGCATATGTGCAATTACAGATTTGCCCACTGAAAATCCCAACACCCGCACCGACTCACCAACTCAGAAAGTTTGCACCGACACGGGCATTAGACGGCCGCGAAACCGCGGCAATAGGGCGCTTGGGCCGCGGTTCCGCGGCCCTTTGGTGAGCTCATTTCACCAAAATTCTTGAGCTGTATTCTGGGCATTTGGGCTTCTTGTTTCTTCACCACTTTTCTCTGTTTGACTTCTGGGTCTTCTACAGATCTTCAGTGAAAACTTGTAAGGATCTTTTGACCGTTTCACTTCGTCTTTTTGGACCTTGCACTGTTCTTAGTCTCGGCTTGAGTAAGATCCGTCTACTTGTTGGTCAAAAGTCCCTTTTCTGTATCAACTTTCGTCTTTTTCACTGTATTTGCTCCAAGAGCCTGTATCCTGTAACATGCAACAAACGTGCGTCAAGAGTACCTGTTTATTTATAAAATGGATAAGAATAGGGGGATGAAAAATGCAATGTTATGGTCTGAACAAATACCCCCAAACTTACCTTTTGCTCGTCCTCGAGCAAACTTATTATTTTATTTATTCTCGATAAAAATCTAACCTAACCGCACTTTCGCAGGGAAACACGATTGCACTGAGCACGTGCAACAAGCCGTTAAACCTCTAGGTGTCCCTAGTAGGAGGAGTGTTGTCTCCTGAGGGTTTTCAGCGGATTACACCCACAAAATCCTATCAATTCGGTTTCTCGACTTTTGTTCTTCAATTAGATTTTCTAATAAGGAATTCTATTATCGTCGACCTGCAAATTATCCACCCATATTTTTCACACTTCCTCATAATTTAACTTAAGATTATATATGTTCTATAGAATTACTTAGCTTTTGGCATCTCTTAAGTTTTCCCTCTAGGGTTTTATCTCCGCTTAGGAATTTCTATCAACTCTACTAAAGATACAAGTTCTATTCTTCATTCCTTTCTCTTATCTAGACTCTAATCACATATCCCCACGTGTGTGTAAATATCACCCTTACACTTGGAAATTCAAATCAAGCAATCGTACTCTCGTCCATTGTCCAAAGCACTTATTAATTGGTGGATTTCGCTTACACATCCGTCATGCGACCGTTAATACTTCTTGAGGTACCAACAACCGATTACAAGATGCGTTAGCACTTTAAAGCGTACTTCCTAGTTTTGCAACACCCAAGGCTTTTAGCAGTGACTCCCAAACCAGTTGGTCTAAGGCACTAGGTGATGAAGCACCCTCGCTAAATATTTTTTCCTATGTTTTAGCCTTAAGTAATCACAAAACCAGTGTCCATTTTTTTTTTCATTCCCCTTTTTTTTTTATTTTCTTCGTACTAAGGACTTTTAGACAAGAGCAATTCAAGGTCTCTTCTACTATTCCAAGTTTCAAGGTGTGTGATTGTGCAAATTGTAGGGTATATGTTTTCAGACTCTAGACTTAAGCTAGGAATTATTTTTCAAACTTATACTCTAATAAAAGTTTCAATACTCTTCCTTCGTTTCGACTTAGCCCAAGAAGTGAACCCAAAATTTACCTATTTCTAAATAACCTACAAAGATATATACTTTCTACCGTTAAACTCTAAGGAAGGTTATTTTTAGGGTTTTTTAATTTGCTAAGTCTAAGATCTAGTTTTTCCTAGCCAGTTAACCTATTTATCAAACTCAAGTCAATTAACCAGAATTGAATACATTAAATTTTTTTATAATTTTTCAAATTTTTCAATTTTTATGGGTTTTTCTTTTTCTAAAATATTTTATATTTTCAAATTTTTCAAATTTTTATGATTTTTATATAAAGATGCAATGCAGAAATTAAATATGCCAAAGGAAAAGAAAAATATATACAATATGCAATGCAAAAGATGATAACTATATACACTACCCTCTCCCCCAAACTTGAGCAAAGCAGTGCCCTCATTGCCCGGCCCCACGTCGCGCTCGTGAGCGTGAACGTGATCGTTCCCCTCTAGCCAAAAGGGTTTGAATTCTCCTCTCGATTTCCGTCAACCGACGGTCGTGATCTCGTGCTGTCGCCCGAAACTCATCTCTCAAAGAATCTATTCTTCTCACTGTTCTCCGCATCAATCGCGCATGCTCCTGAGGGGTCAGTTCTTCCCCGCTCGATGTCGAGCTCGAGCTAAGGGTGTGTGCGGGAATATTTTCTGCCGGTTCCGTTCGTGTCCAAATATCAGTAAGTCTAGAGTAGGACGAAGTAACGCCCTCTACGAGTGGTCGAACCGGAACACCGTCTATCATGTATGAGTCAAATTCTTCGACGGGGAGGAAATAACGGCAGAGTTGGGTGACAAGCATGGGACATGGGTAGACGGTACCTCGTTTCCCCGTACCTATAGACTGGAGCAAAACAGTGCACATGTCGAACCGTGGATTTTTCATCATAAGTGTGTGTACGACATGTAATGAGGGGGTGAAGAAAGTCGTGTTGTGCGAACTACCAAAGATATTGTTTTGTGCCCACCGGCACACAGTAAAAACGTTCGCGAAAAGGGTCCGTGCTTAGATACCCTTACGCGGCTCTCGTGCGCAGTCATTCCCCAGCAAGGGCATATAATCCTCAAAGTGCAAGGGGTGGTCATGTGCGGGTACACGTGGTATGAGTGTGACCTCGTGGATCATGTCCCTATCAATGTGAATTACGCGATCTTCCCAATTTATTTTAATGTAGCCTAAGTTGTCTAGACTATTATCCTCCATTGATTCATAAAATAGGGCAACGAGTTCAGGTAGGGCAAACGCAGATGAGTGATTATAGAGCAGGAAATTCCAGCCCCTTTGCTCGATTTCATGTGCAAAATATCTACCATAAACTTCGTGTGTGAAAACCGGGGAAAAATCCCTTTCAAACTGCATTTTATGTGCCATAATAACTATTTCAGGAAAAAAAATGCAGGAACAGAGATGAAAGGTTCAGATATACCTTCCCTGAAAATTTCAAGGGGCGAAGACAACAGACGGCGGCGGAAGCGCGGCGGGAGGCGGCTACGGCGGCGGAAGCACGGCGGGAGGCGGCTACAGCGGTTTGGAGGCGGCGCGGCGAGATTTTTCTGGAGGTGACAGGAGGTGGCGGCTAGGGTTTTATGAAGATGAAATATTTATGGTTAAAAGACCAGAGGCTCGGTTCTCCTTAAATAGAGGGGGAGAGAATGGTGATTTGCATGAACCACCCTTCAAAATGAGGTTTTATTTGTAAATTAAGAAAAAGTCAGCTCTTAATTCTGAACATTTGCAATTAGGTCCAAAAAAAATTTATTTTTATTATTTTTATTTTTTATGGAATTTTGGGAATACATATATACACACCCCCAAACTTATTTGAAATAATGTTTTGGAAAAGGAAATTTGGGGGTGAAAGTGGAGGAAAATTACTCAGTGTAGATTGGCTCCTGCAAGAACGGGAGCTCCTCCGAAGGGTCCGCTATGAAGAACGGTTTCAGTCGATGCCCATTCACTTTGAATAAGGTACCGTCTTCAAGATTTTCAAGATCAACCGTACCGTGCGGATAAACGGTGCGGACTACAAAAGGTCCTCTCCATCTGGAACGGAGCTTGCCGGGATGATAGTGTAACCGAGTATCATAAAGTAAAACCTGTTGACCAGGTTCGAAAGTTTTTCGCAAAAGGTGTTTATCGTGGAACACCTTAGCTCGGTTTTTAGTAATTAGGGCATTATCATATACCTCATCCCTCAGCTCCTCTAGTTCATTCAATTGCAGCTTTCGATTGCTGCCCGCATCTCCTAACGATAGATTCAGCTCCTTGATAGCCCAAAAAGCTTTATGCTCAATCTCCACTGGAAGGTGGCAAGCCTTCCCGTAAACAAGCCGGTATGGAGACATACCAAGATCGGTTTTATATGCAATACGGAAAGCCCATAGTGCATCAATCAGTTTAAGTGACCAATCTTTACGGTTTTTGGAAACCGTTTTCTCCAAGATTTGCTTTATTTACCGATTTGAAACCTCGGCTTGCCCACATGTTTGGGGGTGATATGGCGTTGACAGTTTGTGGGTGATAGAGTATTTACGCATTAAGGACTCGAAAGTCCTATTGCAAAAGTGAGAACCATTATCACTTATTATCGCCCGAGGGTGCCCAAATCGAGAAAATATGTGTTCTTTAAGAAACCGAATGACAACCTTATTATCGTTCGTTCGGCTGGGCACAGCCTCGACCCACTTTGAAACATAGTCAACCGCCAAAAGAATATACACATTTCCAAAAGAGTTAGGAAATGGTCCCATGAAATCTATACCCCAAACATCAAAAATGTCCACAACCAAAATAGGTTGGAGCGGCATTTCGTTTCTCCGCGATATCCGGCCCAAGTGTTGGCACCGGGAGCAAGTTTTGCAGTATTCAAATGCATCCTTGAAGAGTCGTGGCCAATAGAAACCACACTGCAAAACTTTTTCGGCTGTCTTCCTTGGGCCAAAGTGCCCGCCACATGCTTGATCGTGGCAAAAAGACAGCACGCTCTTGACCTCACTTTCAGGTACACACCGACGAATGATTTGGTCGGAACAGTATTTAAAAAGATAGGGTTCATCCCAGTGAAAATGCTTTACTTGGGATAAAAATTGAAGTTTATCCTGTTTCGACCAATCATTAGGTATCAGGCCGGTGGCTAAGTAGTTTACAATGTCGGCGAACCATGGTTCGCAAGAAACGGTCAAGAGTTGCTCGTCGGGAAAAACATCAGTGATTGGAAGATCGAGCGTGGGCGAAGAAGGAAGTCGTGATAGGTGATCAGCTACTACGTTTTCACATCCTTTTTTGTCCTTAATGACAATGTCAAATTCTTGTAATAAAAGGATCCAACGTATTAGCCTTGACTTAGCATCCTTCTTCGCAAAAAGGTGGCGAAGAGCTGAATGATCAGTATATACAACGACTGGAGAGCCAATTAAATAAGGTCGAAATTTTTCGAGTGCAAACACAACAGCTAAAAACTCTTTCTCTGTTGTTGTGTAGTTTAGTTGGGCCTCATTTAGTGTTCGGCTAGCATAATAAATCACGTGCGGAATTTTATTAATGTGTTGTCCAAGAACAGCACCAATTGCAAAATCTGATGCGTCGCACATGATTTCGAATAGGTGCGTCCAGTCGGGAGATGAAAGGATGGGCGCAGAGATGAGGGAATGTTTCAAAAACTCGAATGCTTCAGTGCAAGTGGAGTCAAAAGCAAAAGTTGTGTCCTTGGCCAGTAAGAGAGTCAAGGGTCTAGCGATCTTGCTAAAGTTCTTGATGAACCGTCTGTAAAAACCGGCATGGCCAAGGAAGGCTCTGATATCTTTGACGCATTTCGGGGGAGGGAGGTTAGAAATCACTTCGATTTTTGCTCTGTCAACCTCGATGCCGTTTTGCGAGATGACATGTCCTAAGACAATGCCCTCTCGTACCATGAAATGCCACTTCTCCCAATTCAATGTTAAGTTCTTATCCCTGCAGCGGGTAAGAACAGCGTCAAGATGCCGTAAACACTCGTCGAAGGAGTCGCCAAAGATGGAGAAATCATCCATAAAGATCTCCAAGAACTTTTCGACCATGTCTAAAAAGATCCCCATCATACACCGCTGAAATGTCGCGGGTGCATTGCATAACCCAAAGGGCATGCGACGATAAGCAAAAGTACCAAAGGGACAAGTGAATGTTGTCTTTTCTTGATCCTCTTTGGCGATGGGGACTTGGTTGTAACCGGAATAGCCATCTAGAAAGCAATAGAACTCGTGCCCTGCCAATCGCTCGAGCATTTGGTCAATGAAAGGTAAAGGAAAGTGGTCTTTCCTTGTTGCGGCATTGAGTTTCCTATAGTCTATGCAGACTCGCCACCCCGTTTGGGTGCGAGTGGGAATTAACTCATTTGCCCCATTGGTAATGACCGTAATGCCCGATTTCTTTGGCACAACGTGGATTGGGCTAACCTATTGGCTATCCGAGATAGGGTAAATGATACCACTATCCAGACACTTGACAATCTCCTTCTTAACAGCCTCTTTCATAATGGGGTTGAGGCGTCTTTGTGGATCCCTTGCCGGCTTGGCATCATCCATTCAGTGTATATGATGTTCGACTATAAGGGAACTAATCCCCTTAATGTCCGCCATAGACCAGCCGAAAGCTTGCCGATTATTATGTAAGACCATCAAAAGAGCCTTCTCTTGCTCAAGAGCTAGAGTGGCCGATATAATGACGGGTAAGGTCTCATTATCACCTAGATAAGCATATTTTAGGTGCGACGGCAAAAGATTCAATTCGAGTTTAGGAGGTGAAACAATATATGGTAATAATGGGGTAACTGTTTCAAACTCGAAGGATTCCATCAAAGGTTCGAACCGAGTGTACGCAACAGAGTCGGATGGTTCAATTAACTCATCCGAAAAAGCAAAAGACTCCAATTCAGGTGATGAGTCTTCAAAGTCGTCAACGAAAGTAAAACACTCAAAATCGTCATCCGCTGTGAAAGCTGTGTCGGATTCTAGGAGGAACGCACTAGTGGCGTTAACATTGCTGTGATCGAACAAAAAAATCTCGAACTCACAGTCCTCCTCCGCGATCTCATTGATCGAGCAAATATCGAGTACGCTAGCATTAGGCTCAGCAGGCTGACTTCCTAACTTGAAAATATTGAGCTCAATTGTCATATTGCCGAAAGATAGGTTCATTGAACCGTTACGACAATTGATCACTGCGTTGGTAGTTGCCAGGAATGGTCGACCAAGTATTACCGGAATTTGGTTCCGGGGGTTAGCGACAGGTTGTGTATCCATCACAATAAAGTCAACGGGGAAAATGAAATCCCCTACTCTAATTAACACATCCTCCAACTCTCCCCTAGGATGGGTGATTGACCGGTCGGCCATTTGGAGAGTGCAGTGAATGGGCTTAAGCTCTCCAACGCCCAATTGCTCGTACACAGAATAGGATAGCAAATTGACACTCGCACCAAAATCTAATAGTGCTCTATTTATGTTTTTGTCCCCAATTGTTATCGAAATGGTCGGACACCCGGGGTCCTTTTGCTTTGGGGGTAAGGAATTTACAAGAGCATCACTAATAGCACTAGCCACAAAAACTTTCTTTGGCACTTGGGACTTCCTCTTTTTGGTGCATAAGTCCTTTAAAATTTTTGCATATGAAGGAACTTGTTGGATTGCATCCAAAAGAGAGATATTTATGCTAACCTGTTTGAACAACTCAACAATCTTCTCCATCTGTGGAGTTGGTTTATTGGATCTCAACCGATTAGGAAAAGGAACATTTTGAAAGGTGGTTGAGTCCAATTTTTGCGGATCAGATTGTCGAGTTGGAACGGCACCCCGTGTAGATGTGTTCGTGTTGTGAAAATTGGGTCCGTTCGAGCTAGAAGAAGTAGAGCCGTGTGAAGGGTGGAGAATAGGCTCTAAAGAAGAAAGTGAAGAAGATGAAGAAGGGCCACCGGCAGGGGTGTCATTGTCAATACCCACATTGTTTTGCAACACTTTTCCCGATCTCAACGTGGTCACAGCATTTACGTTATGATTCTGCTGTTGATTTGCAGCATGTGCATGACCGGGGTTGGGCAGTGGTTGAGACGGGAGTTTTCCTTTTTCGCGCTCGCTCAAAGTTGCATTGAGTTGTGCAATTTGTGCCTCAATAGATTTGATGCTTTGATCGTGTGAGGCACTGTTTTGCACCAAAGATTGAATAGAAGTCTCTAGTCTTGCTGTAGACTGTGTAGATTGCTTAAGGAATGCATCTAGACTTCTTTCGAGCGAGCTAACCTTATCATTATTAGGTTGAACATAATTGTTTGGCTGGTAAGCATTGTTAGGCACAAAATTGTTAACCTGATTAGGGTAAGGTTGTTGTTGAAAAGGTTGCTGTTGAAATTGAGTTTGTGAAGGTGCTTGTTGTTGTTGTGGAGGAGGAGGTCTTTGAAAATTGTTATTTCCTTAGAATTGTTGATTTTGGTTCCAAGCGAAATTTGGGTGACTCCTCCACCCCGGATTGTATGTCGAAGAGTAAGGACCGTTTCTTTGTCGTTGCTGAAATGCAGCGTTGACTTGATCCTGACCTTGAGTAGATGCATTATAAGGACACTCTTCGGTTAGGTGCGATGGATCCGTACAACAAGCACAAACAGTTCGTGGAGGCATAACAGGGGCAGGAGAAGACGACGAGATTTTGGTCTCAATCGCTTCTAGCTTTTTCGTAAGAGCGGCCATCTCGGCCTTCATAGCAATTGACATTTCCACTTGATGTACGCCTGCCCTAGATTGACCACTAGAAGAAGATGAGGTGGTCTTGGTACTCTCCCACTGAATTGTTTGCTCACTAAGATCCTCAAGAAACTGCCATGCTTCGTCACTAGACTTGGAGAGAAAATGACCTTGACTTATGGTTTCTAGCAACTGCTTCGTTGCCGAGTTCAATCCCTCGTATAATGTTTGGCAAAGTTGCCAACTTTCGATCCCATGATGAGGGCATTGAACGAGTAGGTCCTTGAATCTCTCGAAGCACTTCCAAAAGGGTTCGGAAGGAAGTTGTGAGAATTGAATTATTTCATTGCGGATTCTGGCAGTTTTGTAATGAGGATAGAACTTTTTCAGAAAAGCTTTCACAAACTCGTCCCAATTTCTAATGGAATGTGATGCGGTGCTGTATAGCCACTTCTCGGCTAGGTCACATAAGGTGAAAGGAATGACCCTTAGCCTTATAGCGTCATCACTTAATTGGGTTGTTTTCATCATAGCGCACATATTTTGGAATTTATTGATAAAAATATATGCATCTTCAGATTCCAAACCATGAAATTTTGGCAGCATATTGATGAAATGTGGTTTTATTTCAAAATTGTCCCCATTTGCCGGTGGGGGTGAAAGACAGGTAGGTAAAGAAGTGCGGATGAGGTAAAAGAGATCCTGGAGCGCAACTCGTGCGGGCGCTTCAACAGGCGGTTGGTTCGGGTTATTCGCACCTAACGGAGGTGGAATCCTTCCCGCCAGTAAGGTATTGTTGGGGTTGAATCCCGACATGCCTTCGAAAGAAGAATTTGAAGGTGCAGGTAAGAAAGTGGATGGAATGTCGACTTCGGTGTCGAAGGGTTCGTCGGTCAGTACCAACGAAACACGGACTAATCGGGCGTTAGTATCCCTAGTCCAAAGTGACATACACTAAAGGGGTAGTGCAGTCAGAAAAAAGAAAGACAGAATGTGGGGGTAAGATAACGTCAGTGGAGGGAAGTGGTGGAAGTGAGTTGCAAGTTTTCTTAGCGAAAAGTTGCAAGTTTGAAAAGATTTTTCTCTTTTTTTTTATGTGAGAGTTTTGCAAAAAAATTTTTTTAGAAATAGACTCGTGACACAAATGTATCAACCACACATGCACAATCAGTCCTAGATCTAGGGTCACCTAGGTCTGCTAGACAGCTCCTAACTAGGGCTAGAAATAGGACCTCAAACCGCCTCTTCACCGACAAGTACGGCCAGGTAAGTGGGAAGGAACCACCACTACAGTAGGCCTAATTAATAACCACTAGCCTAGACACCGCAAGGTCAGTTAGGATAAACGGTCGATGCCTATATTAGTCCTTTTCCTATTGAGCTCGATGTCCTTAAGTCTGAGTCTAATATTTTTTAATTAATTGTGGTCAATGCACATGCTTTAGGTGTTTTCTGGGGTCCTGGGAAGGATGATGAAATCCCCACCCAATCTGAGTTTGGTCAATTAGCCCCTTAAAGTCCGATTAAATTATGCAAAACAATAAAATTCACTTGCAATCAATTTTTAGCGCGGCGCAAAAAAACCTGCAGAAAATTCTATTATTTAGAAGGGGGAGAAAGATTTTTTTAGCGCAAAGAATTCCTGCAGAAAATTTTTACAGAGAGATATATGAGGTTGCAGAGGGGAGAATGAGGGATCAAACCTTGTAAAATTGATGCGCTGACGTGGCAATTGCGCGGCGGAACCGCGGTCTGGGACCCTCCTATGCGGCGGAAGCGCGGTCAGTTGAGCAGATCAGGCTCTGAAAAAATTTATGCTGCTCTGTACTTGCAATTCCTCTCTGTTCTTATGTACCAACTTCTGTTTTGCCCTCTGTAAATTTCCAGATTCGCAATCCTTCGCTGTTCCTGCAAGATTCAAACCATAAAACCCTTCAAACAGATAAAAACCGCTAAAATGTTTTTGTATTTTTCTATTTTCTGATTTTTATGACTTTTAAGATTTATATCAACCCGAAATTACACAAAAGAAAGATTACGCCATCCCGGCAACGGCGCCATTTGATTTATCCAAAAATACTTGTTAACCGTAATCAGAAACGGCGTCGCTTTGCAGCTAGCCGGTGAGTACGGGTCGATCCACAGAGATGTGTAATTTTCTGATTTATGTTTTTACGAGTTGATTTAGATGGTTGTTTGGTTTTTGTCGATTGATTTAAAAACTAATTTATATGATATGAAAGAACTTGTTAGGATTAGGTCTAAAGTAGGGATGAGTAGATAAAGATTAACACCTCTTTCAATGCTTTTGATTCAAACCTGTTTTTGAAGTTATATCAATTATTAGCAAAGGGGATTAGGATGATTGGAAAGAAACGAAGTTTCTTTCTCTTGATCCTTGTCCGTCCTTTCCTACTAATTGCTATAACCTTCATGGACGCATGCATATCCGGTCCTTTATACTACGGTGTCACCGTTACCTCGTGGGTAGGGTGCCGCAGGGAGCGGATCATGCATGCGTGCATGAAGTTCTATTTAAAAATATTCGGCATTGAAAGAGATGAGAGATATTCATCTCTCATTCCCTCCTTTATTCCTAACCCTAACAAGCGAGGATTTTACTCGCTCATTAGGGTGTCTTTTAATAGTGACATTTTTAAAGCACTTACCGATTGCATTTGAAAGACTACACTAAATTAACTAGGGCAATGATATGATTTATCTACTGCGAGAATTATACGAGAGAAATAGGGCACAAGTAAATTAACACTACGGCAAAATTTAAAGAAATAAAAACTTACTAAATGATGCTCTTGATCTCCCAACAATTCTGAATTTTATTGATTGAAAAAGAGGCATCCCTTTTTACAATTTTTGATTACAATTTATAAGCAAACAAGGAAACTAGGGTTATAGACTCTCGCATATGTGCAATTACAGATTTGCCCACTGAAAATCCCAACACCCGCACCGACTCACCAACTCAGAAAGTTTGCGCCGACACGAGCATTAGACGGCCGCGGAACCGCGGCAATAGGGCGCTTGGGCCGCGGTTCCGTGGCCCTTTGGTGAGCTCATTTCACCAAAATTCTTGAGCTGTATTCTGGGCATTTGGGCTTCTTGTTTCTTCACCACTTTTCTCTGTTTGACTTCTGGGTCTTCTACAGATCTTCAGTGAAAACTTGTAAGGATCTTTTGACCGTTTCACTTCGTCTTTTTGGACCTTGCACTGTTCTTAGTCTCGGCTTAAGTAAGATCCGTCTACTTGTTGGTCAAAAGTCCCTTTTCTGTATCAACTTTCGTCTTTTTCACTGTATTTGCTCCAAGAGCCTGTATCCTGTAACATGCAACAAACGTGCGTCAAGAGTACCTGTTTATTTATAAAATGGATAAGAATAGGGGGATGAAAAATGCAATCTTATGGTCTGAACAACCATATGTTGCAAGTATTAAGATTCTTCAAGGTGATCGAAGATGTAGATACTTGTATGTTGTCCAATGTCCGTTAGAACAAAGGGGTTGATACTCATACTATATTCTGTTTACTCATGAATTCCCTAGTTTTAGATAAATATTTCATTGAAATACAAGGTCCGGATTTTGAGAAGTTATAGGTATAAGAATAAAGTAGAGAACCATATGTTGCAAGTATCAAGATTCTTCAAGATGATCGAAGATGTAGATACTTGTGTAGGTATTCCGATGTAAGTAATAGTTTGAGAACTTGTTTCTCTTTCAGATTACTCATATGTGGATGCATTCCTTAATGAGTGTAACAACCCTAAACTTTCTGTACAATTTTTCAAAAAAATACAAAAAGGGGTATTTTTGCCTGAGCATAAGTTATAACTTTTTTTTGCTTTTTAATAGCAAGAAGGAACTTGTAGCTCATTGGTAAGACCTTGTACTGCTGAACCAAAGCACTAGAGTTCAAATCCCATCACCCACATTATTTTTAATATTGTTTTCTTTTAAAATTTTAGAATTCCAAGGGTCTACACGTGCATAACTCGTAAAAACCCTACGTCACATATAAAACAAACTGGCTTAGGGGGTAGATGACTCGACATTGGACACGTGGCGACGGTGACCCGGCCCGACTCGGTCGACTCGGGCCGGTGGTGCCGCCGACTCGGCCGACGGCGCCGGCCGGACCGAGTCGGATCGCCGATCTTCCTTCATAGAATTTATGACTTTTGTATTCCCAGTACCTCTGTATACTTTAAATTTTCTGTACACTAACAGAACTCTTTAAAACTCCATTAAACCATTTTTTTAATACAATTTAATACATTTTCTTCTCAACCTTTCACCTACCCTAACCCTAGTTTTACCCTATAAATACCACCCCTAAACACCCCCTCTCACTCACAAATTCTGTTCAAACTCTCACGAAAACTCTCTAGAATTTTGTGTACAAGTGGAGTTAGAGAAGGGCGAAACTCCAGCGATCTTCCGACGAAGACCCTAGGAGCTCCCGGCGACGAAACGACACACCGGAAACTCCTACTTCCTCCTTTTCTTCTTCTCTATGCTACAAGCTAGTAAGTCCCACCACCCTCTTCCCTTTGCTATTCTACAAAGTTCTTTTTCTAAAACCCGACGGAAGCGGAGTCAATCCGACTTCCGATTCGGTTTTCTTTAAAAAGTACAATTTTCATTAAACACAACCATTCCAAATTCTTACATATTTACTATTAATCATTAACAAAACATGTTGAATAAGTTTCATAGCAAAATATTTCATATTCTAATTTTTATCGCACTTTTTCAGTAAAATACCATGTGGTTTAGTTTCTACTTTAAAACATCATTAATCTTGCTATACCTTTAAATAGATCACGAGGTAATGACCTAGCTCCTCACAACACTCATATAAAATATAGCACGATACCTTTTTGGGAAATATAGATTCGAGAAATACCGTTTTACATAAAACCACCTTTAACTTATAAAAATCATTTTCACAAGATTATGTATTTTAAACAAGTCTTTGCAAAGCGCCGCTATAACCATTGGGGAACCCGTTCGGGATGGTGCGGATTATCGCACATTCTCGAGCTTAGTAGTGTGAGATGCAGACCTCCGCAAGGAGCATTCGGTCTCGAAAGATTTAAAATACAAATATCTTAAGAAAATGAGATTTCTAGAAAATAATAAATTGAAATTATTTTTATAAATATATATATATATGTATTATCAAAATATCTATTTTAGTTATAATATCAATATTCCAACTTTTCTAGATCACAAGAATCACTTTACATGAAAATACCATGAAATTCCATACAAGTTCAATATTACAATTAAATACCATGTATTATGAAAAATAGGGTTTTACTCACTAGAAATGTCATAATGATAAAATTTACATCTATGAAAACTTTA
The DNA here is from genome assembly GCA_030015575.1 of Agapanthus africanus. NCBI lineage: Eukaryota > Viridiplantae > Streptophyta > Magnoliopsida > Asparagales > Amaryllidaceae > Agapanthus > Agapanthus africanus. The sequence continues at coordinate 533,885,962 of JASDDO010000016.1, forward strand.
CAGATGATAATAAAATACTTAAGATGTATTTTGAAAATTATACAAAATTATTTTTACTTAAAACCCCCTCAAGTTCTATAAAGTACCTTAAGGACCCTAGTAAATATAGGTTTAAGCGGGACCAATCTCTTGAGCCTCAGGGAGCCGGAGAAGTGGGTGCTTGCCTATTTAAAGTAGACAACTTAACAAACGGTGTTATCAACACGGTAATCGTCTTTGAAAAAGACACAAATCTTACTGCCCATATGCAGCGGTTACCGATAACATCAAAACCTAACTCAAGATTCTATTTCCTTTCTAATAATCTGACTCAGATTGAGTCTCATTATAAATAATCTGACTTGAATATGATTTAAGTACAGTCCACAATATAACAATTCAATATGAATCCATATATTCAATCTGTTCAGACTATTCAATATATATTGACTGAACCGAACCATGGATATACTTCCATTTACATGATTCTCCAGTTACATCCATGATTCTCCAGTTACATCCATTTACTGATATCATGGTTTCAGCAAGTCATCCAATTATACAATCTATATTACAAGACAATACAAGTTGCAATACAATACAAATAATACAAACAATACTTCGCGGGGTTTAAGGGGTAGATTGGTACGGAAGATGTTAGAAGTGGCACGAGAATGCAAGATTTAAGACACCTAACCTGAATTCAATTGCCGTTATTCCAGATTGTTTAACGGAGCCTTGTACTTCCATTTGCCTTTAGTCTCTGGCATATAGAGACTCCTCTCGTATACACTGGCCTCTTCTGTACCAAGCTACAAACAACAGTGTTAATACTAAATACAACTTTAAAAGCTACACTCTCTCTCTTACTCTCTGTCTATTTTATTTCTCCCTCATCTTTGGGACTTACCGGGCGATTTGTTCGCTGACGACATTCTTTTTCTTCTTCTTTGAATGTTGTCAGGTGATTCGGACATTCCAGAGATCGAGCCTACCAGTGAAGACTTGGACCAGTTTATTGAAGATCCTGAGATGTAGTTTCACTTGTACTTTTTCTCTTACATTCTGTATTTTCCATTTCCGTTATGCCACTGTTTAGGCATTGCTTTCATTCAGATGTATTTACTTTTCCATGCATTGTACAAAAGAATGTTAATAAATAAAGTTGTTGTTTCATTAAATTTGTCTCTTGTGTATATTTCTTTTATATTGCTTAGTTATGCTTAGCGTATTTACTTCCGAGTAAATACGTAGCGGCCTCATCGCGTCCTCTGCCCGTATACTGGGAAGCGGGGCGTGATAATGAGTAATGTTGCGTGGCATCATTCCATTTGGTTGATATGCACTGAAAACAGTTGTATGATTTTTGAATCTGCTTCCAATTAAATTAATGCCTTTGTTTCTATATGGTATATAAAATGGATTCATATCTTAACGATGTTAAGGTATATGGAGTAGTCCGGCTGATGCTTAAAACCAGAATCTGGACAAACTCTAGGCACGTTTCAGTAATGGTAGTTAGTAGGTTATCCCGGGTTTTGACGAGGGTTAACTTTCTACCATCAGGAAGATCAATAGTTATATTATTCTTAACTCTCCACAGTTTTAGTAAAAATGGATTCTTTTCAGAAAACATTAGTGGGAGTATGGTAGAACTGGAAGTGATTCCAGAACCACAAACGATTACGGAAGATCTAATAGAACCTAGGGATTCAATTGGTTTCGACGATCCATTAGCCACTCCGCAGATTTGATGGGTAACATTAGGCACCCGAAAGGTACTTCAGTATTCTCATAGACAGTGATAGGGAGGTTCTTGTTTACCCAAACTTGACACTACTGCTGTTCTAGACTATGAGACCTGGCAGGAGGATGAGTATAACGTCGTTCTAAACTAGCTTTAGAAGTGCACGTGTATATGACTCTGCCAGAGAGTTGTTGTAGTCAGTGGGAGCAGCGGAAGCGTAGTGGGCAAGTTGGTCATGTCTATTTATAGACTAAAGCAGATATAGCGGATATAGATCATAGTTCTGATATGACAGTCATAGAGTTTGACTTCATCAGAACAAGAGATGGATCTAAATTTGAGAAGGTAGTAGGGAGAGATGCCCTGGTATTTGGATGACATGCTCTTGATAGGAAGTGATGTTCCTATACTACGATCGGTTATTTTGTGGTTGTCACAAGTAGTTTCTCCATATAGGATCTGGATAAAATATCAGGGATTCTGATGACTAGATCTATGGTTTTAGATCTAGATTTGGGAAGTGTCCCAGTTAGGGTACTTGATACTGTTCTAAACTGTTTTAGAATGGACGACTCCTGGCATGGTGTTATACCCGCAGATGATGGAGTCACCCTCTCTAAAGAGATGTCTTACAGACTAAAGGAGAGAGGGATTTGCATGATTGTCATATCACTTGCTTAGGCAATTGAGTCAATCATGAGATGTCAAGTACCTCACCAGATATTGTTTTTGCACTAGCTGCAATAAGTTTATATATTAATCCAATCCTGGAGAAACGTTGGGAAGCAGTTTATCAACATAAGTGGATATTTTAGGGATATGGTAACGGCGGCCTCCTTCGGGAGACGGTTATCATTCCAGGCTTCCAAGGTGACATGGATGACAGAGTGGCTGTCTGAGTTATAGTTTTCCTTCTTTTTGAGGGGCAGTATCTTGGACAGGTTGTCCAAGCGGATACTGTGGGAGGCATGGTGCAGGATACTAATTAAATTCAGTAGATAATACAGTCTAAGAAATTTGTTGAATTTAGAGTTCATTTATGAACTGGGTCCCATCAGACATCCAAACAAATTTTAAGACAGGTATTGCTCATTTCGAGAGATAGTCTTTCTCCGCGAAGTTGAGATATAAAGAGATAAAGATAGAACACTGGAGCGGATCCACTCACTGAGGCTATTTCTCGAACGCAATAGTCACAAACGAGTTTTATGAGACTGATTAGTAGAGAAGTTGGGTGTTCGGTATCACACGGGCTGTAAGTATATGACACCACAATAATTAGCCTTAAGTGCAAGTGGGTGAATGTTGGCTATAGTGCTCTCAAGGCAATTATTGTAATCATGGGCATGTGATTATGATGATTGAGAGAGGACCTATACGGATAGAACATTCTTACTCGAGATGATAATATGCTTTCTGGTTTGTGTCTATCATCATGTACATGCATTATGTGGTATTACAGATCACTATTACATGTTGATAAGGCCCATAGGATTCTTACTTGACTACCAGCATTATGATGGCGATCATATACGTGAGAGATGGGTGGTCTATAAGCACATCCTTAAATGTCCCTAGTCGAGAGAGTATCGAGACTGGGCATCGATACGCCAGAGTAAACTATTGTGTACTTATCGAGACCCCGACGAGAGGCGGTGGCCGGTCTCACAAGCCATTGGTGTCTGTCAGTCACCTAAAATAGTATATAGGCGCTCATTGGGTTATGAGTACACTGGACGGACTCGCCGGGAACATGCTAATTGGTATTATACCTATTGTCAGATAGCAGTTTCCAGGTCACAAGTGTACAGGTTAGTCTGTCGACCTGAGATCGTCATTTGTCTCATGTGAGTTCCCACTGTACTTTGATTACTATCTTACCATGGCTTAAAGGAGTCGTGCAAACAGGTTTTAGTTGGGTACAGTCCTGAGCCACATGGAGGCAGTGAGCGGATCGTCAGGGATTCGTCTCTCCCGGTATTGGGGTTGATGTCGCGTTGTGCACGGGTGGCCATCCCCAGAAATTCTTGGCCAAGGTAATCGAGAATTACTGATTTGGATCAGTAGTTACTCAGGTGGTGATAGGCTTCATACCGACATGAAATATCGCGTTATTAGGGGTCTGACTTTATCCACCATCTAGAATCGATATGCGATACTCATAGACGAACGGACCGAACTGTACGGATATTTTCACTGACAGGCTTAGTAGGGATTCGGATGAGTTTGCTCGTCGGCCTTCCTTTCGCTCAATACCTGGGTAGCCGTTATTGACAACTAGTGCTGCTGACATGCTTGTGGTTAAACCTACTGCCAGCGTATTGACGAGTCTTTAGAGTCCCACACAGAGGGTTTCCCTGCTTCGGGCGAAACTATGTAGAGGCCGTATGGTTTTCCGGCAGGGTTCGATCATATACGTGCACTTGTGCACGTATTATGATTCGGACAGATAATACTAGTGGGCTTTGGTTTAAGCCGGATTCTAGTATTATATTGTTGGATTATTTTCGTCTCATTGTATTTGTATTTTATCGGAATACGGATACGGGTATGTATATATGGATGAGGGATATTCTTGTAATTCATTACAAGTTGCTTCTAGAAGAACCATCTCATTATGTTTAATAACCATTTGTTTAAATGGTTATATGAGGTGGAGGATGAGGTGTCTTGGCATTTATATCAAGCATAGCTTTGTGGTAACTCATGCTATGACTCACTTGGTGACTCATGTGACACTATTGAGGTATGCTTGATATTTAGTTTTGTTGTGAGATTTTTCTTTAGTTAATGGCTTCATTATTCTTCTCACAACACTTAGCCATTTTCTTCACTTGATTTTTCACACTCGCATCCTCATTTCTTCTTCTACTTCCATCCTAAATGTCTCATGTGTTGAGGAACCTGATGATTTTTCACACTCTCATCCTCATAACCTAACAATGATATCTCCTTTATTCTGAGTATAGGCGCGGTAGACCCTGATACTGCACTGACTGAAGAACTGCCGTCGATCATTGCTCTAACTGCCACGGTTCCAACCCTTTCTTCGGCGCCTCTCCGAATTCTGGAAGGTGAAGATTTCTCATTTCTTTGCTTCAGTATACATACCATTTTCCTGTACTGACCATATATTTTTGCAATCCTTTGATCACTTACACCAGGTGTTAAGCCCGCATTTTGCCTTCCAGTCGGCTTTCATTCCTCCTTCCGGCATTGGTTAGCATACTCCTTACTTAGTGTTTCTTCTTTTCATTCTGTCGCTAAGCTTTCCCCATATTAACCACAGTACCACGGCTCGGGGGAGGAAGTGAAGGGATAGCCGAGTCTCCTGTGCTCCCTGTCGTGCCACCTTTAACAGATGGTACGGTAGATCTCGTCCATCAACCATCTCCTTTATTTTTTTTGAAATCTGACCTTCATTCGTGCGTGATTTATTTTGCAGCGACTACACTGACTTCGGTTCCTTTTGAGTCCCGCATTCTCATGCCTATGGGGCCTTTTGCTAAGCGTCAATCTTCCAGAGGCACAGCAACTAGCAAGCGGATGTTATGCGAATTTATCGAAGATCTTGATGCCGAGGCTCTCACATCTGCTGTGTATTTCACTGACGAAGTCAATCCTATATTGGAGATGCTTGCGAACTTCCACAGCGAAGATTTTGTCGGCTTTTGGGTCGACTATTGTAAGAGGATCGAGGCCTGTCTGCATGAGATCGAGCTCAAGCGTATCGCTCCTGAAGTATTGACCATGAAGGCTCAGCGGGTCGCATGGATCAGGCAAAGTGCCAATTTCATTCAACATTTTGAACAAAAGTTGACCCTGAAGCGGAAGAAGCATGAGACGGCTTCTGGCGAATCCATCAAATTGCGCACCCAGCTTGAAGCGAATGCCGCGCAACTGCAAGTTATTTTCGAAAACCTCCAACAATGTATTTCTGATGGGCTGGCGCTGAGGCAGAAGCTGGACTTTACCGAGCGGGGCATGCAAGATTGTGAAGTTGCCAAGCAGGAAATCACTGAGAAGCTTTCATCATGCTTGCAACAACGGGCTCAAATTGAAGTGGGGTTGGCCGCAGTAGCTGAATGCGAGGAGGTGTTGCGGGGAGCACGCGAGCGGGACGCCAATTTGTTGAAAGACCCACGCCAATTTGTTGAAAGACCCTCCTTCCTAATTGTAACCGTATTCCCCTTTTTGCATTAATTGTATCTCTTAAACATTTTGATTCATGAATAAGAATATACATATTTTTATGCGCTTATCCGTGTTCTGATGCCTTAATGTGGTGCTAATTAGTTTACTTACTCGTTTCAGAGTTTGTAGTTTTTGCGCTCGCTTTGGAACCTGTTGTTTATTCACTCATTCCGGAGTCTCTAGTTTATGAACTCATTTCGAAGTTTGTAGTTTATTCACTCATTCCGGAGTCTCTAATTTAAGGACTCATTTCGGAGTTTGTAGTTTATTCACTCATTTCGGAGTTTCTAGTTTATTCACTCATTTCGGAGTTTCTAGTTTATGGACTCGTTTCGGAGTTTGTAGTTTATTCACTCGTTTCGGAGTTTCTAGTTTATGGACTCATTTCGGAGTTTGTTTAGTTTACCTCTCTTGGGCTTATAGGAAAACTTGTCCTAACATTATAGATAACCCCTGCTCTTTACGATAGAGGTCCGTTAGGTTTTGTGGTACTAGGGTTTTAGTCCGTGGTACCGTCACGTTGGCTGATGCATTCCCCGATGTACAGTTTTTATGCTGCTGTTCGAGTAGCCCCGCGACTGTCCTGTCTCTGATCCCTTCGGGGGCTGGACAAAACGTCTTCAAGTAATCTTCTTAGGCATTTTGACCGTCGGAAGAGCAAGCGTTAGGGATTTTGCCATGTCACTTTTTAATTGAGGTTAGGCTCAGTTTGGGAGCCTCGATGAGTCATAACCACTCCGCACTAGTGTGGAATGATCTCCAATAGACTTTCAGGTTTTATTTGAGTTACCGTCAAGACCCTGAAATTAGGAATTTTGTCTTCGCTTCTTTTTTATTTGGCTATTTTGGAACCTTTATTGACATTGCGTCTGCTGTATGTTGGGTTACGCCAGCGTCCCGGCCATCAAACCGTGGCCAAAATGCGGAACAAAATTTTTCTAAACTAGCGCTAACGGAACCCGATACTACGGATCGACCATTAACCCTAGACTAGCAATATGTAAAGGAGTTAGAAAGGTTATACCGAATGATCCGTCTCATTCGGTCTTCAACCTTCATCCCAAGCTCCTAGTGGCCACCATGATCAAGTTTGATCTCCGGTCTCCCTCCATCGAAGATGATCCACCTGAGGGTATGTAGTTCGAGCTCCAACCTCGTAGCCGAGGTAACTCGAGTATCTAGTTCGCTAAACTAGATAGCCAAGATGAAGTTGTGAGTGTGTAGGATTAGTTTGTCTCAAGACACCCTGGTTTCTCAACACATAAGACTTGTAGGGTGGAGGTAGAAGAAGATGCCATAAGGATGAGAGTGTGAAGAAAACTCAAGTGAGGAAAAAATGGCTAAGCGTTGTGTGATATTGAGAGTGAAGCATGCTAGCAACTAAAGAAAGCAACTCAAGAAAAAATAACTCCAAGTCTCTAAACAAAAATATCTCACAACCCTTAAAATATCAAGCATGCCTCATAAATGATCCATGAGTCATCACAATGAGTCATGCTTGAATTAATGCCAAAAATATCTCATCCTCCACCTCATAAACCTTTTAATCCAAAAAGGTTTTAAAAAAATGAGGCTGCATCTTCTAGAAGCTATCTTGTAATGAATTACAAGAACACCCCTCATCCGTATATACATACCCGCATCCGTATTCCGACAAAATACGAATACAATGAGAAGAAAATAATCTAATAATATAATACTAGAATCCGGCTTAAACCAAAGCCACTAGTATTATCCGTCCGAATCATGATACGTACACAAGTGCACGTATATGATCGAATCCTGCCGTAAAACCATACGACCTCTACATCGTTTTGCCCGAAGCAGGGAAACCCTCTGTGTGGGACTCTAAAGACTCGTCAATACGCTGGCAGTGGGTTTAACCACAAGCACGTCAGCGGCACTAGCTTTACGTAACGGCTATCCAGGTATTGAGCGAAAGGGAGGCCGACGAGCAAATTCATCCTAAACCCCTACTGAGCCTGTCAGTGACAATATCTGTACAGTCCGGTCCGTTCGTCTATGAGTATCACATATCGAGTCTAGGGGGGTGGATAAAGTCAGACCCATAATAACGCGACATTTCGTGTCGGTATGAAGCCCATCACCACCTGAGAAACTTCTGATCCAAATCAGTAATTCTTGACTACCTTGGCCAAGGATTTCTGGTGATGGCCACTCGTGCACTGCGCGACATCAATCCCCAATACCGGGAGAGACGAATCCCCGAAGATCCTCCCTCCATGTGGCTCAGGACTGTACCCAACTAAAACATGTTTGCACGACTCCTTTGAGCCATGGTAGGGTAGTAATCAAAGCATAGTGGGAACTCACACGAGACAAATGATGATCTTGGGTTGACAGACTAACCTGTACACATATCACCTGAGAACTGCTATCTGACAATAGGTATAATACCAACTAGTTAGTTCCCGACGAGACCATCCGGTGTACTTATAACCTAATGAGCACATGTATACTATTTTAGGTGAACAAACTGACACCAATGGCTTGTGAGACCTGTCCACCGTCCCTCGTCGGGGTCTCGATAAGTATACACTAGTCTACTCTGGAGCATCGATGCCCAGTCTCGATACTCCCACGACTATGGACATTTAAGGATGTGCTTATAGACCACCCAGCTCTCACGTATATGATCGCCATCATAATGCTGGAAGTCAAGTAAGAATTCTATGGGCTCTATCAACATGTAATAGTGATCTGTAATACTACATAAAGCATGTACATAATGATAGAGACAAACCAGATAGCATACTATCATATTGAGTAAGACTGTTTTATCGGTACAGGTCATCCCTCAATCATAACAATTGCGTGTCTGCGATTCAATAATTGACTTGAGGGCACTATATCCAATAATCTCCCACTTGCACTTAAGGCTAATTATTGCAGTGTCGCATACTCACAGCTCATGTGATACCGAACACCCAACTTCTCTACTAATCAGTTTCGCAAAGCTCGTTTGTAAAACTATTGCGTTCGAGAATTAGCCTCAGTGAGTGGATCCGCTCCAATGTTTCTTTCCGTATCTCTCTATATCTCAACTTTGCGGAGAAAACTATCTCCCGAAATGACTAATACCCGTCTTAGAATATGTCTGGATATCTGATGGGAACCAGTTCATAAATGAACTCCAAATCCAGCAAATTTGGTAGACTGTATCGTCCACTGAATTTAATCAGTATCCTGCACCATACCTTCCTCAGTATCTCCTTGGACCACCTGTCCAAACTACTGCTCCTCATGTGAGGGAAAACTATAACTCTGACAGTCGCTCTGTCATCCAGGTCACCTTGGAAGCTTGGAATAATAACCGTCTCCCGAAGAAGGCTGCGGTTACCATATCTCTAGAACATCCACTTATGTTCATAAACTGCTTCCCAACGTTTCTCCAGGATTGGATCAATATATATGCTTATTGCAGCTAGCGCAAAAGCAATATTCGGTGTTGTACTTGATATCTCATGATTGGCTCAATTGCCTAAGCAAGTGATGTGCTAATCATGCAAATCCCTCTCCCCTTTAGTCTGTAAGACATCCTTTAGAGAGGGTGACTCCATCACCTGCAGGTACACTACCATGCTAGGAATCGTCCATTCTAAAACATCTTTAGAATAGTGTTAAAGTACCCAAATTGGGACACTTCCTAAATCTAGATCTAGTCACCAGAATCCCTGATATTTTATCCAGATCCTATCTGGAGAAACTACTTATGACAACCACAATGTAACCGATCGTAGTATAGAAACATCACTTCCTATCAAGAGCATGTCATCCAAATACCAGGACATCTCTCCCTACTACCTTCTCAAATCTAGATCCATCTCTTGTTCTGATGAAGTCAAACTCTATGACTTTCTCATCAAAACTAGATGATCAATATCCGCTATACCTGCTTTAGTCTATAGACATAAGCACATTGCCTACTACGCTTCCACTGCTCCCACTGACTACAACAACCCTTTGATATAGTCATATACACGTGCACTTCTAAAGCTAGTTTAGAACGGCGTTATACTCATCCTCCTGTCGGGTCTCATAGTCTAGAACAACAGCAATGGTAAGTCTGGGTAAACAAGAACCTTCTTGTCACCGTCTCTGAGAAGACCGAAATACCTCTCGGGCACCTGAGGTTACCCACCATATCTGCGGAGTGGATAATGGATCGTCGAAACTAATTGAATCCTCAGGTTCTATTAAATTTTCAGTAATCGTTTGTGGTTCTGGAATCACTTCCAGTTCTATCATACTCCAACTAATGTTTTCTGAAAAGAATCCATTTTACTAAAACTGGTGGCGAGTCAAGAACAATATAACTATTGATCTTCCTGATGGTAGAAAGTTAACCCTCGTCAAAGCCCGGAATAACCCACAAACTGCCATTACTGAAACGTGCCTCGAGTTTGTCCAGATTCTGGTTTTAAGCATCAGCCGGACTACTCCTTATACCTTAACATCGTTAAAATACGAATCCATTCTATATACCATATAGAAACTAAGGCACTAATTTAATTGGAACCAGATTCAAAAATATGCAGCTGTCTCCAGTGCATATCAACCAAATGGAAGGAGGGCAATCAACATTACTCAATAAGGAATGCATCCATATATGAGTAATCTGAAAAAGAAGCAAGTTCTCAAAACCATTACAATCAACGGAATACCTAGCACAAGTGTCTACATTTTCGATCACCTTGAAGAATCTTGATACTTTGCAACATATGGTTCTCTACTTTATTCTCATACCTATAACTTCTAAAAAATTTAGGCATTATATTTCAATGAAATACTTGTCTAAAATTAGAGAAGTAAAAAATAAACAAAATATAATTCGAGTACCAACCACTTTGTCCTAATAGACACTGGAAAACATACAATACTTTGTATAAGTCCTCTGAGTTCAATAACCCAAACCCTTTGTGTCGTATATTGAAAACTGTACTATGGTTAAGAAGAATTACACCGATGTTGAATGCACCTTACATAATCACCAACTGATATAGCTAAATGTCATAGACATAATTTTAAAAAGTTATATCTCACTTTATAAAATAAATGTTCATATATATCAGTTTGAAATTAGTGCATAACAACGGATATTTAAAACCAAATATTTATCGTCAGGCAAAACCCAAGTGATTTCCTCAAATATCACCAATTACAACGAATTCCGATATAGTGAAGACATAATCATCCAATTCCCAATATCTTACTCCCACTCACCATCTGTAACACCATACAGATGTGAGAAACAAATCTGTTAAATACACACCCTGGAGTTAGAATCTAATTGGGAAAAATAGTTTTCAATTAACATCGCACAGTCAAACTGAAACATGAAAATGTTTCGAAGGGGTAACCTGGTATTCCTAGTAACGCCTCTTCCACTAGCCCGATTCGTGATAGTAACCGTATACTTCCTTACCTTCATTCCAATCCCTTTATTATGTCTTTACTTATTACCTTATGTATACCACCTTTAGGCTAATTGGTTTTCTTCCTTCCCTACCCTTCATCACCAGTCTAAGGTTTGGAAGAAGACTATCCAATAAGCGTAATAGGTGTACACTCCTAATACCAGGAGCCCTCGCAACCTGAGAGAAGGTAAAGGAAAAAGACAACTGAATAATCCTATTATATTTCTCCAGAACCGGAAACCATCCTCGAATCTGGAACAAATTCCTTCAAGTTCGTATGTAACTATACGATGGCATATCCAAGCAGTATGGATGTTCGTAGTGATACGAAGTGTTCTGGAGAAATTCAAAGTGGATGTAGGAGGGGCAGGGGTATACGTGGTTTTGTCGTGAATGATAGCAGTCGCAATTTCCTTTTTGCCCTTATTCTAATCCCTTTATATGTCTTTACTTATTATCTTCTGTACACCACACTTAGGCTAATTGGATTTCTTTCTTCCCTACCTTTCGGCATCTACCTATGGTTTGGAAGAAGACTATCCAATATGCGCAATAAGTATACCCTCTCCTAATCTTAGGAGCTCTCGCAACCTGAGAGAAGGTAAAGAGAAAAGACAACCGAATAATCCTATTTAATCTCTCCAGATCCAGAATCAATTCTCGAACTGGAACGAGTTCCTTCGAGTTCGTATGTAACTATATGATGGATTATCTAATAGATGTGGATCTTTGTAGTGATACGGGGTATTCTGGAGAAATGCAAAGGTGATGTAAAAGTGGCAAAGATATATGCGACTCCATGACAATCTAAAAGCCAAAGTGTTTTAAGAAGGTTCGGTTAACTTGGTTCATGAGTTCTAGTTTAGGTCGGGTCATGGTCGCTTCCAGAGAGAGAGAAAATAAACACTCAGCGTGCACTCTAACCTAGATCAAAATGGTTAATCACTTTATCTAATTTTAGGGTGTTTTTCGTCACCCCATTGAGTTGGGAATACGCGCGCGCTTGTCAGGCGCATTACAGATTCTCCCTGCCTAGGGTAGGCTGGGGTTTATTGATTGTGGGGATCCGAATCTCCGGCAGCCGCGGACTAAGATGCCGTTAATTACCCCTCGCCTTTGGGGCGAGAGAACCTCCGATTGACGGGGTAAACTAGTCATGCAAACTCAATGTACAGTGTACGTGTGTGCGCACATATGTATACATATGTGTGTGTATATATATATATGTATATATATATAAGGAAAAAAAAGGAAGAAAAGGCATCCAAAGGATGCGTGGGGGCAGCACCTTGGGCGTTGTGCGCTCAGGCGGTAGAGTGACACGTGTCGGCACGTGGGCGCTCTGCGCTTGAGTGCAACCGCGCCATGTATCGGCACGTGGGTGCTTTGCGCTTCAGCGCCTGACGCTCGAGCGCAAGTGCGCCACGTGTCGGCACGGAGGAGACTTACGCTTGAGCGCTGGGCACTTGAGCGCAAGTGCGCCACGTGTCGGCACGGGGGCGACTTGCGCCTGAGCGCTCGCGCTTGAGCGCAAGCGCGCCACGTGTCGGCACCGGGGCGCTTTGCGCTCGAGCGCAGGCCGTTGTAGCTCAAGCGCGCCACGTGTAGGCACGTGGGCGCTTTGCGCTCGAATGCTGAGCGCAAGCGCGCCACGTGTCGGCACGCGGGCGCTCTGCGCTTGAGCGCCTGCAAGAAAAAGAGGCTTTTAGCCTAAAAAATTTCTCGGAAGAGAAATCAGAGAGGAGTTGGACTCCTGAGTGTTTTTTTTTGGGTTTAGTGAAAGGGGTTCTTCTTCTTCCTCCTCTGTTAGCTGGATCTTGAAGATCAAGAGATGTGAGATCTCAAAATCTCTCCTTTTGGGGATCTAAAGACAGATCCAAGTTCCCCTTTGTAGGTTTGGTGGTGAAAAACTATTTTGTTTTTTTAAAAGGAAGAGTAAAACTCTTGATTTAATTCAGAAGAAAGAAGAAGGTTTGAGACCTTCAGAAAAGGGAAAGAAATACAAACCCTAGGTTTTTGAGAGAATGAAAGTATCACTTTATTCATCATCATTTTGCCTTATATAGGCTTACATATTTGCATATAGCCCCTTGGGCTTTGCAAAAATGGCATTTTGCCCATTCCATGGCTCATGTGCCATTTCATTTTTGCACATAAGCCGTGGGCTTACAAAATATTGGCTTTATGCCCATTTTGCATACATTCATGCATAAAAAATTACATAAAAATTATTTATTACATGATTTTGTTGTTGGCGTGGGGAGGCTTGGCCGCGGGCTTGGCTTGGGCATGGGCCCGCTTGACCTGGGCTTGGGCCCACCTGGCTTGGGGTTGACTTTGATTTTGACTTGGTCAACCGGGGTGTGAATTTTTACCCCAACAAATTGCCCCCCATCAATAAATGCATACAGCATATGTGGGTCGTGTGCATGAAATTGATGGATCTTCTTTGATGTGGAGGCGACTTGCTTTGGTTCCCATTTTTAGGATGCACTGCCCTTTTTACGACATGGACGGTCGGCGCTTGACGCGTCTCCGAGATGGAGTGTCTGTGGTAGACGTTTCTCTGGCCCAGAGTTATTTGGTAGACGTGCCCCCGGCATGGAGTGTCGCTGGTCGTCTTGTCCCTGGCACGGAGAGCCGTTGATTTTCGACTTGTCCCCGGCACGGAGGGTCGCTGTTCGACTTGACCCCGGCACGGAGTGTCGCTGATGTTCGACTTGTCCCCGGCACGGAGTGTCGCTGGTCGACATTTCCCCGGCACGGAGTGTCGCTGATCGACTTTTCCCTGGCGCGGAGTGTCGCTGGTCGACTTTTCCCCGGCACGGAGTGTCGCTGATCGACTTTTCCCCGGTGCGGAGTGTCGGGTTGACTTTTCCCCGGCACGGATTGTCGCTGATCGACTTTTCCCCGGCGCGGAGTGTCGCTGGTTGAATTTTCCCCGGCACGGAGTGTCGCTGATCGACTTTTCCCCGGCGCGGAGTGTCGCTGGTTGACTTTTCCCCGGCACGGAGTGTCGCTGATCGACTTTTCCCCGACGTGGAGTGTCACGGGTTGACTTTTCCCCGGCACGGAGTGTCGCTGATCAACTTTTCCCCGGCGCGGAGTGTCGCTGGTTGACTTTTCCCCGGCACGGAGTGTCGCTGATCGACTTTTCCCCGGCGCGGAGTGTCGGGTTGACTTTTCCCCTGCACGGAGTGTCGCTGATCGACTTTTCCCCGGCGCGAAGTGTCGGGTGATCGCTGATCGACTTTTCCCCGGCAATGAGTGTCGCTGGTCGACTTTTCCCCGGCAATGAGTGTCGCTGGTCGACTTTTCCCCGGCGCGGAGTGTCACTGGTTGACTTTTCCCCGGCACAGAGTGTCGCTGGTCGACTTTTCCCCGGCGCGGAGTTTCTGGTTGACTTTTCCCCGGCACAGAGTGTCGCTGGTCGACTTTTCCCCGGCGTGGAGTTTCAGGTTGACTTTTCCCCGGCACGGAGTGTCGCTGATCGACTTTTCCCCGGCGCGGAGTGTCGGGTTGACTTTTCCCCGGCACGGAGTGTCGCTGATCGACTTTTCCCCGGCGCGGAGTGTCGGGTTGACTTTTTCCCGGCACGGAGTGTCGCTGATCGACATTTCCCCGGCGCGGAGTGTCGCTTGTTGACGCAGAGGTCGATGTTGAAATTGGTTAGTTTGATTTGTTTGATTTGAGTCGACATCAGCATCGCTACACTGGAATATGATACCAGGAGCGAATCATCATCCGTCTTTGAGAGGATTTGGGAATTGGGGTTTTTGTTTGGCATCTGCATTGCTGCACTGGAATAATGCCAGGAGCAACTCATCATTTGCCCCGGGAGGATTTGGGAATTGGTTTTTTTTGTTTGGCATCTGCATTGCTGCACTGGAATAATGCCAGGAGAAACTCATCATTTGCCCCGAGAGGATTTGGGAATTGGTTTTTTTTTGTTTGGCATCTGCATTGCTCCACTGGAATAATGCCAGGAGCAACTCATCATTTGCCCCGAGAGGATTTGGGAATTGGTTTTTTTTTTTGGCATCTGCATTGCTGCACTGGAATAATGCCAGGAGCAACTCATCATTTGTCCCGGGAGGATTTAGGAATTGGTTTTTGTTTGGCATCAGTATCGCTACACTGGAATATGGTAGCAGGAGCGAATCATCATTTGCACTTGCTTATTAGGAAGCGATGGTTTAGGAGACAGGTTTTAGGTCCCTATCACCTAAGACTTTCAATTTTGTGAGCCGTAAGGGTCTCACAAAGCAATTTCTCCCTACGGGTCGTAAGGATCCCGTAAGTGTATTTTCTCCTTAGGAGTCGTGGGGACTCCCAAGTGTATTGCTCCTTTGTGAGTCGTAAGGATCTCACGCGGGAATTTTCTCCTCACAAAGTCGAGAGGACTTTGCGAGTGCATTTCATCTCTTTTTTACGAGTGTGCGCCCTTTCGGGTTTTCACAAACTCGCCGGCAGTCCTGCTGTTTTTACTCACGGAGCCCTTTCGGGTTTTTATCCGTACCCATTTTGCTTGTGGACATGCTTTTTTTATTTCTATTCTTTTTTTTATTTTTGGTGGGACTTTGAATGTGGTCTCACCGGTAGGACTTGGGAGGGACTGGGATTGTTTTACGCCCATGGATTTATACGATTTTGCAGGATGTGTGATCCAAACCGTAGGGCCAAAACCATTTTGGGTCTTTGTTGGCGTCTACATCGCTGCACTGGAATATGGTACCAGGAGCGACTCATCATTCGCCGTTAGGATTTAGAATTTGGCTGGCGTCTGCATCGTTGCACTGGAATATGGTACCAGGAGCGACTCATCATTCGCCACTTGGGGATTGGGGAGCGATGGCCTAGGAGACAGGTTCAGATCCCTATCGCCTAAGGCTTTTTAATTTTATGGGCCGTGAGGGTCCCATAAGAGCATTTTCTCCCTGCAAGTCGTAAGGATCCCGCAGGTGTATTTTCTCCTTAGGAGTTGTGAGGACTCCTAAGTGTGTTTTTCCTTTGTGAGTCGTAAGGATCCCACAAAGGTTTGTTGTCCTCATGTATCGTGAGAACACATGAGTGGATTTCCCTCGTTCCCAGTTTAATGACTTAGAGGTCGACTGTTTCCAGTTTAACGACTTAGCGGTCATCTGTTTCCAGTTTAAAGACTTAGGGGTCTGTGGTGCCCAGTTTAACGACTTAGCGGTCATCTGTTTCCAGTTTAACGACATGGTGTTCATCTGTTTCCAGTTTAACGACTTAGAGGTCATCTATTTCCAGTTTAACGACTTGGTGGTCATCTGTTTCCAGTTTAACGACTTGGTGGTCATCTGTTTCCAGTTTAGAGACTTAGAGGTCTACTGTTTCCAGTTTAACGACTTAGAGGTCATCTGTTTCCAGTTTAACGACATAGAGGTCATCTGTTTCTAGTTTAACGACATAGAGGTCATCTGTTTCCAGTTTAACGACTTGGTGGTCATCTGTTTCCAATTTAACAACTTGGTGGTCATCTGTTTCTAGTTTAGAGACTTAGAGGTCTATTGTTTCCAGTTTAATGACTTAGAGGTCATCTGTTTCCAGTTTAAAGACTTAGGGGTCTATTGTTCCCAGTTTAACGACTTAGCGGTCATCTGTTTCCAGTTTAAAGACTTAGAGGTCTTCTATTTCCAGTTTAAAGACTTAGAGGTCTAATGTTTCCAGTTTAACGACATAGAGGTCATCTGTTTCCAGTTTAACGACTTGGAGGTCATCTGTTTCCAGTTTAAAGACTTAGGGGTCTATTGATGGCGAGCTTGGAATTTTGGGGTAGGGGCCGGCATCAGTGTTGCTAACACTGAAGCAGAGGTGCCAGGAGCAATTCATCATCTGCCTACTCTTGTTGGCGGAGCAATGGCTTAGGAGACGGGTTTAGGTCCCTATCGCCTAAGGCTTTTCAATTTTATGGGCCGTGAGGGTCCCATAAAAGCATTTTCTCCCTGCGAGTCGTGAGGATCCCGCAGGTGTATTTTGTCCTTAGGAGTCGTGAGGACTCCTAAGTGTGTTTTTCCTTTGTGAGTCGTAAGGATCCCACAAAGGTTTGTTCTCCTCATGTATCGTGAGGATACATGAGTGGGTCTTCTCAATGGAGTATAACTCCAAAGGCGGAGACCAGCCGTGTAACTGGTGATTACGGTGGGGCATGGGTATGATGAGAATTATTTGAGCCCGTGGATTGTATACGGCAGTCAATTTAGGGACTGGCCGTAGGGCCGGAAGAATTTTGAAAAAATGGATTTTTGTTGGCGTCTGCATCGCTGCATTGGAATATGGTACCAGGAGCAACTCATCATTCGCCAGTTTTTTGTTATGTTTCTTTTTGTTTTACCGTGATTGCTCTATCATTTCAGCTTTTCTTATCGCGAAGATCGCGATTGCCCTATCATTTCGGCTTTTATTCGCGGTTGCCCCATCATTTCGGCTTTTCTTTATTTTTCTTTTATTTACACATTTTTTTTGTTTATTTACATTTTTTTTTTACATTCCCAGTTTAACGACTTAGAGGTCGACGGTTCCCAGTTTAACAACGTGGGGGTCATCTTTGCTTATCCCAGCTCCTTGAACTTTGATCTTGGCAGAGCTGTGTTGATGACCTAGCTCCGTGGCTTGCCGATACATCCGAGGATTGTGAGGTTTTTCCAAGCTTATATTGGTCCTCTGCCCAATCTTTGAAAATATAGCAGTCTTCGAAGGTATGACCCACCACTCTATGATATGGGCAGTATACGGGATTGTCGGTCATGTTCATTTCCTGTGGCCTCTTTGGAACAGGCAGTTGCAGACCGTTGTTTAAGGCGTCCATGAATATTTTGCGGACTTCATCCCTCCTGAAGGAGTATACCTTCTTCTTTCTCTCCATTGGAGTAGGTGCCTTTACTGATACTGGTCCTTGAGGCCGATCGGTCTTTAGTTCGCCCTTTTCAGATAATGGCACATGTCTGGGAGGATTAGGTTCCCGAAAGGCTTCGGTCTCCATTTGCATGAAATCGGCGGTCGTAGCTTGACTGTTTGCTAACGCGCCTTTAGACAGTTCTATCTCTCCCGTCCTGTATTGCCTTTCGACCCAATCTTTGAAGACAAAGCAGTCCTCAATGGCATGACCTATCACCCTGTGATAAGGGCAATATTCTGGGTCGTCGGTCATATTCGCTTCTTGTGGTCTCTTTGATTCCGGCAGTTGTAGACCGTTTCTTAGGGCGTCCGTGAATATCTTGTGGACTTTTTCCCTTTTGAAGGAATAGACCTTTTCCAGCTTCTCTTTCAGAGGTGATTCCCTCCCGACGTATGTATCGGAGGGATTGGAGGCTGATTGCGGCCGTTTTTCACGAAGGCGCTCCGCTGTTAGGTTGAAGGGGATATCAGTTGGCTGCCTCCGGGTATCAATCCCTGGCTCATGAACCAAAATTTGACCCTGTTGTAATTGCAATCGGGCGACTTGGGTCGCGAGATCTGCCACGACGTTTGCCAGCTCGTCGACTTTGGAATAGACCTCGGCCATCTTCTCATCCCTGTCCTGCAATTGCCTTTGAAGCCATTGGAATAATGCTTGTTCTGTAGTTCCGGCTATGACAACCGGGTAATCTTTATTGCCTGAGCTCAATTCCGCAGGAACCACGGGCTCCTCTGGCTTATCGGCCTGAGCGGGCTCTTCATCATTTAGATCGAGCCGATGCTGGGTAGCGTCAACCAAATCATCACCATGGCTGTGAAGAAGAGGAGGGTTCGTTTCTTCATATCCGGCCATGTAGACAGTGTGGATAACACATTCAGCCATTCTTTCATCACTGGCAGCTGATTTCGCGGAGTGGTCCGGGCTCATAAATTTTAACATGGCCAGAGCCCTAGCCCTTTTGTTGGCTTTGTATCTGAGCCGCTTTTGCCTCAGCTTCTCTGCCTTGAGCGCTTGGAAGGCTTCTGCTCTTCGGGAAGCCGCCATGGGCTGAGCGATGGGGAGACTTGAGAAGACACCCAATCGAGCAGTTGTCAGAGGCGCCGCCGGAGCTTGCGCGAGATGCCCTGTTGCTTTGTTGGTGCTGATGGCCTTGCCCCCAGCTGGGGCCATGGAGAGTCGTTCAAACACCGACTAGTGTTTGAGTTGGGGCGCCTTCGAGACCACCACATTCGGCCTCTTTCCTTTCGAGACCGGTTTGTCTGTTACCGGAGCTTGAGGAGCTGGGATGGCGCCAACTGGTATGAACATAATAGAGCCAAATGGTATCAGCAGCTCCTCCCATTGTCACCCGAGACTGGCCGGGAGGACCGTCCTAGAGTCTATCCTCATCGTGTAGGAGACGGGAGCCGTGCTGAGAGCTGAGTTCATCTTTGGAGATATTGTTGAAAAGTGATTGCTTGAAGACCTGCATGAAAGAGCATTATTTTAGTATAAATACAGATATGTACATTGATTGAGTTCGCATGAATGCTTAACCCGAAATATAGGAGGAGAGATTAGTCCTACCGGGCGTGCCAGAATCTGTAGGGTGTTTTTCGTCACTCCATTGAGATGGGAATACGCGCGCGCTTGTCAGGCGCATTACAGATTCCCTCTGCCTAGGGTAGGCTGGGGTTTATTGATTATGGGGATCCGAATCTCCGGCAGCCGCGGACTAAGCTACCGTTAATTACCCCTCGCCTTTAGGGCGAGGGAACCTCCGATTGACGGGTTAAACTGGTCATGCGAACTCAAAGTACAGTGTACGTGTGTGCGCACATATGTATACATATGTATATATATATGTGTGTGTGTGTGTGTAAGGAAAAAAAAGGAAGAAAAGGCATCTAAAGGATGCGTGGGGGCAGCACCTTGGGCGTTGTGCGCTCAGGCGGTAGAGTGCCACGTGTCGGCACGTGGACACTCTGCGCTTGAGCGCTGGGCACTTGAGTGCAACCGCGCCATGTGTTGGCACGTGGGTGCTATGCGCTTCAGCGCCTGACGCTCGAGCGCAAGTGCGCCACGTGTCGGCACGGGGGAGACTTGCGCTTGAGCGCTGGGCGCTTGAGCGCAAGTGCGCCACGTGTCGGCACGGGGGCGACTTGCGCCTGAGCGCTCGCACTTGAGCGCAAGCGCGCCACGTGTCGGCACCGGGGCGACTTGCGTTCGAGCACTCGCGCTCGAGCGCAAGCACGCCACGTGTCGGCACCGGGGCGACTTGCGCTCGAGCGCAAGCGCGCCACGTGTCGGCACGTGGGCGCTTTGCGCTCGAGCGCAGGCCGTTATAGCGCAAGCGTGCCACGTGTCGGCACGTGGGCACTTTGCGCTCGAACGCTGAGCGCAAGCGCGCCACGTGTCGGCACTCGGGCGCTCTGCGCTTGAGCGCCGTCGAGAAAAAGAGGCTTTTAGCCTAAAAAATTTCTCGGAAGAGAAATCAGAGAGGAGTTGGACTCCTGAGTGTGTTTTTTTTGGGTTTAGTGAAAGGGGTTCTTCTTCTTCCTCCTCTGTTAGCTGGATCTTGAAGATCAAGAGATGTGAGATCTCAAAATCTCTCCTTTTGGGGATCTAAAGACAGATCCAAGTTCCCCTTTGTGGGTTTGGTGGTGAAAAACTATTTTGTTTTTGAAAAGGAAGAGTAAAACTCTTGATTTAATTCAGAAGAAAGAAGAAGGTTTGAGACTTTCAGAAAAGGGAAAGAAATACAAACCCTAGGTTTTTGAGAGAATGAAAGTATCACTTTATTCATCATCATTTTGCCTTATATAGGCTTACATAGTTGCATATAGCCCCTTGGGCTTTGCAAAAATGGCATTTTGCCCATCCCATGGCTCATGTACCATTTCATTTTTGCACATAAGCCACGGGCTTACAAAATATTGGCTTTATGCCCATTTCGCATACATTCATGCATAAAAAAATTACATAAAAATTATTTATTACATGATTTTGTTGTTGGCATGGGGAGGCTTGGCCGCGGGCTTGGCTTGGGCATGGGCCCGCTTGACCTGGGCTTCGGCCCATCTGGCTTGGGGTTGACTTTGATTTTGACTTGGTCAACCGGGGTGTAAATTTTTACCCCAACACTAATCAGGATGGCTCCCACTGTTTTCTCGAATTCTCCTCCAAACCCTAAAAGGAGAATTAGTCGGGATCATCTAAAATCACCCGAAGAGTAATTCTACTCATCAGTGGGAATCGGGATCCAACTATCATCGCATGATAACTTGATAGAAGCCACTCAAGTCACCATACTCCAGAAGGTATGCGCATGCCTGGCAAGTTTCCTGTATGTTTGAAACTCCCGATGTGATTTTTACCCCAAGCGTCATATAGTCTTGATAGAGACCAAAGTACTATAAGTCGCAAGTCAAGTTCAACCCGTCATTGTCCTGGATTAACTTAGACCTACCCGCACAAGCCCTTGATAGAGACTAAAGTGGCTATGCGATTGTCCTAAATAATCGCATTTAAAATGCAACAGATAATTAACAATCAGCTACCGTACACTATGCCTTGATAGAGACCAACGTATATAGCACGAATACTAACTGCTTCTTATCTGAAATGACGGAGGGCTACGGCTGGTTTTTGGAAAAAAACCTTTAACGTAATGAACTTGGTATCGTTGAAGGAATCCAAGTGGTTTTAAAAATATATAGTTGCGCAAACTTTTGCTAAAGAGATCACTCCCGGTGAAGGGATCTCGGCTCTTTCCTCGTCGAATGAGGTGCAGTATATTCCAAAATGAATACCACGATGCAAAGCAAAAGAACCGACTATAGTGAAATTATTACTCTGACGCAAACTTTTGCTCAAGAGGCCACTCCCTGTAAAGGGATCTCGGCTCTTATCTCGTCGAATGAGGTGCTGGATATTCATAATTGAATACCACTGTGCAAAGCAAAAAAAGACGTCTGTAATATCAGTTTTCAAAAACTTGGTTCCAACAACATCAAATAGATTTGTTTTATCATTGCATTAATCAAAATTAACACAGTCCTATCAATTAATCACATAAAAAAAGAACGAAAATATAATGAACGTATATGCCATCCGCATTCGCCACTGGGCCCTGTCATCACCCGTTATGTTACATAACTAACGGCAGAGCGGGGCTGGACTAGCGCGGGTGCAAAACAGCATCTACTAGGAAATATATAAATATATCTAACAATCGTCCCAGGCATGATATATGCAACATCACAGAATAAACTGATAATTTGGAAACCCCGGGTTTCCTTTGAGCCGCAAATGAAACCCGACATTCCCCTGGTCGTGTGGATAGCATGTGCAATGAAAACCTAGACCCCTACGAGGGCGGCAAGTTACCCACCAAAACCAGAAGTGAGGCAACCCCAATCAACAACGTGAATGGGCCACTCAGCACTCCACGGAATCCTGTACCTTGGGCACCCCTCCGTGGGTCAACCTGTACCCCCTACGAGTGCGGCGGATAGCCCACCAATTCTGAGTGAGGCCCTCTCCGTCTCAACGCTATGAGATGCGGGGCTGTTGCCCTCTAGAACCCAGCTATTCGTGCACTCCACCGCGGGGTAAACATGGTACAGAAAAGAAAATAATATGTACAAGGGTGACATCGACCTCAACCCGGTCGTGCCTCAAACAAATAAT
Source organism: Agapanthus africanus (assembly GCA_030015575.1). Classification (NCBI taxonomy): domain Eukaryota; kingdom Viridiplantae; phylum Streptophyta; class Magnoliopsida; order Asparagales; family Amaryllidaceae; genus Agapanthus; species Agapanthus africanus. The sequence continues at coordinate 533,908,910 of JASDDO010000016.1, forward strand.
ATACAAACTGGCAGAGACGGCAGTCCACATGTCGGACGCTCACCCCGCAATATCAAATGTACAAATGAATCTAAACTGTACTACCATTGCACCCAAGCTATCCACCACGACGATCTAACCACAACCACAGCACAACACAGGACATCAACGTGAATGTCATGTTCGCAAACTCGTCTAAAAGAACATATAGCAATTAGACGAGTTGTACCACTCTAATGACATTCACGGTCGCAGATAGTAATGTATGCACTGAAATCTTTTAAACAATGTTAAAAGTAATGACTTCGAAGTATACCGAATTGCCTTTAAACCAATGATAACTCAATATCCAAACTGGGCAAAAAAATCAATACCTGAGATCCAATATTCCAGAGACTAGAGCACACACAAAAATGCGAGACCCAAACCCAATATAAAACCGGCCAGGCCGGTTTTTCATCAATTCTCGCCAGCCCACTCTTGGTATTTGGGGCTCATGTTTTGTGTGTGTTCTAGTTGTCTAATAAATAGTCTTCTGCAATTGTTTAAAAAAATTTGAAGACTCTGAAAATTTCGACAGAAGCTGGAATATTACGGGCATTGTTTTGGAGTTGTTTCGGTTTCGATATCTAAAACATCGTTTAAACTGCTAGTATGGGGTTAATAGGTTGGCTCTGATACCATATTGGGTTACGCCAGCGCCCCGGCCAAAATGCGGAACAAAATTTTTCTAAACTGGCGCTAACGGAACCCGATACTACAGATCGACCATTAACCCTGGACTAGCAATATGTAAAGGAGTTAGAAAGGTTATACCGAATGATCCGTGTCTTTCGGTCTTCAACCTTCATCCCAAGTTCCTAGTGGCCACCACGATCAAGTTTGATCTCCGGTCTCCCTCTATCGTAAATGATCCACCTGAGGGTATGTAGTTCGAGCTCCAACCTCGTAGCCGAGGTAACTCGAGTACCTAGTTCGCTAAACTAGATAGCCAAGATTAAGTAGAGAGTGTGTAGGATTAGTTTGTCTCAAGACACTCTAGGTTTCTCAGCACATGAGACTTATAGGGTGGAGGCAGAAGAAGATGCCATAAGGATGAGAGTGTGAAGAAAACTCAAGTGAGGAAAAAATAGCTAAGTGTTGTGTGATATTGAAAGAGTGAAGCATGTAATAGTGATCTGTAATACCACATAAAGCATGTACATGATGATAGAGACAAACCAGATAGCATACTATCATCTCGAGTAAGACGGTTCTATCCGTATAGGTCCTCCCTCAATCATCGCAATCGCGTGCCTGCGATTCAATAATTGACTTGAGGGCACTATATCCAATACTGTAACGAGAAGAATGTCGGGATGGTCTTTAGGTTGTTTTGTGAACCATCTAGACTTGGAGCTAGGAATTTTGCCATAGCTCCATTTTGTTTCGACCCTAGGGTCTTTTGTTGACGTCGCGTCTACATCCTGCTGGAGTGAGAGGGAACACCATTGTTGACATTGCGTCTGATGTAACGAGACGAATGTTGGGATAGTCTTTAGGTTGTTTTGTGAACTATCAAGACTTGGCTCTCCCTTTAACGGAGCCTGGTGGGAAAACATGGTTCCCTTTTCGTTTATGCCCATGGATTGTATACAGGGGTTGATGTGGATTCACCTGCAGGGCAAAAGTTTCATCATTTTTTTTATTTCTTTCCGCGATACTCTATCATTTCAGCTTTTTATATCGTGAAAGTCGCTATTGCCCAATCATTTCGGCTATTTCATATGCATATATTTTTGCTCGCTGATTTTTTGTTGCGAATATGGACTTTAAGATCTGGTACCAATCTTGGCATCAACATCGCTACTACTGGGATATTGTCAGAAGCGAATCATCATTTGCCTCGAGAGGACTTAGGGTTTGATACCTGTTTAGACATCAGTATCGCTACTGCTGGAACATTGCCAAGAACGAATCATCATTTGCCTTTGTCGACTTGAACAAAGATGGTTTAGTAAACAGGGTTAGGATCCTGTCCACTAAGATTTTCAGATTTTATAAGCCGTAAGGGTCTCAAAAAGTTATTTCTCCCTACGAGTTGTGAGGATCTCATAGGAATATTTTCTCCTTAGAAATCGTGGGGATTCCTAAGTGTGTGTTCTTTTATAAGTCGTAAGGATCTCATAAGAGTATTTTCTCCTTATAAGTCGAGAGGACTTACAAGTGTCGTTCACCACATGAGGACATTTCTTATCATTGGTGGAACTTGGTAGGGAAATCGTTTATTTGTGCCCGTGGATCGTACACAAGGGCCAATATTGAACCGCCTGTAGGGAAACTTGGGGAATATGACGGCTTAAGGACAGGTTTGGATCCCTGTAACTTAAGACTTTTAAATTCTATGAGCCATGAGGGTCTCATAGGGGAATTTCTTCTTACGAGTCGAGAGGATCTCGTAAGTGAAAATTTTACGAGATTGCGCCCTTTCGGGTTTTCACAAGCTCACCGATAGCCTTACAGTTTTTACTCACGGTGCCCTTTAGGGTTTTCATCCGTGCCTATCTTGCTTGTGGACATACCTTTTTTTAAACGAGATTGCTCCTTTTCGGATTTTCACAAGCTCGTCGTAGCCCTGCTGTTTTTACTCACGGCGCCCTTTCGCGTTTTCATTCGTGCCCATCTTGCTTGTGGGCATACCTTTTTTTTAACCGAGATTGCGCCTTTTCGGGTTTTCACAAGCTCGCCGGTAGCCCTGCTATTTTTACTTACGGTGCCCTTTCGGATTTTCATCCATGCCCATCTTGCTTGTGGACATACCATTTTTTTTAACATCGGTTTGCCAATGGGACTTGGATTGCAGTCTTCGCCGTTGGAGCTCTTGATTGCAATATAGATCTCAAGAGAAGACATCGTCGTATTTGGGATGATGCACCATGTTTGAGGCGGAGCACTAGTTTAGGGATATTCCGGCCTATTGTTAGTATAGGGACATCTCGGTCTGTTGTCAGTTTAAGGGCGTAGTGGTTCATTTTCACCATTTAAGGTGAAGCTTTAGTCTAAGGACATTACGGTTTGTTATCGCCATGTTTGAGGCAAAGTGTTTCTGAATACCACTTAGAGTTTTGACTCAGGAAGATAGCGAGCGGACACGAGCGTCGTCATCTATCATTGACCTAAGTCGTAACTCGTCAAGCGTGGTATTTCTTGATGAATCAGCCATTTATTGGCCGGAAAGGTCTTTTGCCATGCATATCCATGAGCAAATAGGCCCCACCTTGGTATACCTTGTCTTTGATGTATGGGCCTTTATAGTTCAGCTCGAATTTCCCTCGTTTTGCACGATTGGAGATCATAGGTCTTTTGACGACTAGCACGAGTTTGCCTTGGCGGAATGTTCTCGGCCTAGTTAGTTTTTCGTATGAGCGCGTCATCCTTGCCTTGTAAGCTTCTAGGTTTTGCTGCGCCATGAGGCGAGTTTCATCGAGGGCATCGAGCTCCTCAAGCTGAAGATGGGCATTTTCGTCATTTGTTAGCTCGATCGAACCGCTACTCGGAGAGAAGGGAGTTCTATTTCCAAAGGAAGGACCACTTCAGTGCCGAATACAAACGCGTATGGTGTTGTATTCGTAGTCGTATTGAACGTCGTTCGGTATGCCCAGAGAGCTTCGTGCAGTCTCTTGTGCCAGTCCTTTTTGTTTCTGGACACTGTTTTTTTTATAATCTTGTTCAAGGTCTTGTTGAAAGCTTCAGCTAGACTGTTGGCACATGTATTATAGACTGAAGAGTATCTCCAGTCTATTTTATGCTATTCTGCGAAGTGACTGGTTTTATGGCTCCTGTAGGCTGGCCCATTATCCGAGATTATCCGTCGCGGAGTGCCTAACCGGTAGATGACATGTGTTTTGAAGAAATAGAGGATATTCTTCGTCTTCACTTCTCTTAGTGGTACTGCTTCCGCCCACTTAGAAAAGTAGTCGGTCGTTGCTAGTATGTACCAGTGTCCTTTGGATGATGCTGGCTCAATGGAGCCGATTATATCGGTTCCCCACATTTCGAACGGCCAGCTAGCTAATGTTGGGTGTAGCGGATTTGGATGTTGGTGGATGAAGCCCTTGTGAACTTGGCACGAGTGACACTGCTTCGCATATTCGAGACAGTCCTGAATCATTGTGGGCCAATAGTAACCTATTTTCTTGATCTTCAGTTTCATCTTTGGCCCGGCCTGATGAGAACCGCAGAGTCAATCGTGAATTTCTTGAACGACTCTCCTTACTTCTCCTGGCCCCAAGCACCTTAGCCATAAACTGACAAGCGATCTCTTGTATAGAGTATCATTGACGAAAGCGAAAGATAGAGCCCGTTTTATGAGCTGATGTCTTGACGACGCGTTTTCAGACGTTCGATGGTATTTGAAGTAGTCTATGAAGACTTCCCTCCAATCCTTGACCTTTTCTTCGTCTTCTATTTGGAGGACCGCTTGTTTGGTCGTTTCTTTTCTTTCAGATGGCTCAATTGAATCCTCTAAAGATATTTCTGCTGGCGCGAGAACCCGACGGTTTTGCACAACGATCCTTACGTCATCAAGATTTTCGTCAGCCAGCTCCCTAGCAATCTTGGCTAATGCATCCGCCTTGCTATTTTCCGCACGCGGTATGCTTTTCAGGATGTAGGAGGGGATTTGTGTCAGCAGCTGCTGCACTCTCCTGCCATATTTTATCAACTCTGGTTTGTACTTTTGATAGTCACCATTTACTTGGCTATCGACCAGCTGGGAGTCTCCATATATGAGGAGGTTTTCGATTCCCATATCAACAGCGATTTCAAGACCCGATATCAAAGCTTCATATTCAGCCTCGTTGTTTGTTCTTGGCTCTGTTAAGGAAAGGGCGAAACACATTATTCCTCCTTGCGGAGTCACGAAGATGAGGCCCACCCCGTCTTTGATTATAGGAGCGTTATCCTTAACTTCTTCATGGAAGATGCTCCATCGAAGTAGAGTTCCCATTGGACATTATTTTCTTCCTTCTCCCCTTGGATTGTGCCGAACGCGAGTTCGTCTGGCAATTCGCAATTTAAAGGAGAATCGGCTGGTATCGGATGCTCAGCGAGAAAGTCGACGATGGTCTGACCTTTCACTGCCTTGAGGGGTCGATACGTTATCGAGAATTCCATCAAGAGGAGGATCCATTTTGCAAGCCTTCCTGTTAGTATGGCTCTTAACATCAGATATTTGAGAAGATCCACCTTTGATATGAGATGGACCTCATGTGCCAAGTCATAGTGCCTGAGCTTCGTTATTGCAAAGATCAGTGCCAAACAATGCTTTTCGATGGGGGGTAGTTGTTTTCTGCCCCCAGGAGAACTCGACTCAAATAGTAGAGAGCTCTCTCCTTTCTCTGATCGTTCTCCTGTGCCCATAGTGCGTCTAGAGAACCTTCGAGGTCCGTTGTGTACAGGATGAGGGGCTTTTCTTTGACCGGAGTGGTTAGTACCGGCGAATTTTGCAGGTATTGCTTGATTTCGTCCAGTGAACTTTAGCATTTATGATCCCAAACGAACGGGGTCCCCTTCTTCATCATATGACTGTAGGGACGGCATTTTTCGGAGAGGTTGGTTATGAACCGCTGGATATACGCGAGCTTTTCTTGGAGAGACCGCGGTTGTTTGAGAGTTCTTGGTGTGAGCATTTCCATAATCGCCTTGATCTTTGATGGGTCTATTTCGATTCCTCAGTGTCGTATGATGAATCCTAGGAATTTGCCTGAGGAGACTCCAAACGCGCATTTCAGAGGATTCATCTTTAGATTGTATTTCCGAAGACGCTGGAACACTATGTTCAGATGTTTCCAGTGCTCCTCGTACGATTTGCTTTTCACCACAAGATCGTCAATATAGCATTCGACAATCTCATGTATGAGGTCATCGAATATCTTCATCATGGCCCTCTGGTAGGTAGCACCAGCGTTCTTCAGACCGAAGGGCATCACCTTGTAACAAAATATACCCAACGGAGTCTGGAAGGCTGTATGCTTTTGGTCTTCAGGATGCATTTTTATTTGGTTGTATCCTGAAGATCCATCCATGAAGGAGAAGAGCTCATGGGTAGACGTGTTATCGATCATTAGCTCGGTAACAGGTACTGGGAAGTCATACTTCGGACAAGCTTTGTTAAGGCCCCGAAAGTCCACGCAGATGCGCACTGTCCTATTTTTCTTCATCACTGGAATAATGTTGGCAATCCAGTCGGGATACTGAACTTATTGAATGAAGCCAGAGTCAATTAGTTTCTTGACTTCGGCATTGATACTCATCTCGAGTTCGAGCCGCATTCTTCTTGGCGCCTGTTTGACTGGCTTAACGTCCGGCGATATAGCCAGTTTATATACCGCTATCTCTGGATCTAGTCCCAGCATCTTGGAATAGTTCTATGCAAAGCAGTCTTTATATTGCATGAGTACATTTATTAAAGTAGCTACCTGCTTTTTAGATAGCAGCTCACTGACGAATGTTGGTCTTGGATTGTCACGCCCCGCATCCCAGAGTACACTAAAATGGGCACGTGACATAACCAACCATGCTACCTGTGGGTAGGAAGTATCCATCCACAGTCACATTACGGCTGTAGAGATATCAAGAACAAAATAAAACTATCTAAAACATGTCCATAATCCAAGATAAATCATGAGTCAAGAATAAATAAATGCGGAAGCGAAAGATCCAATACAAATAACTGGAATGTATGTCCCATAATGCGGGCTCACATCAGGAATAAAAAAATGCAGGAAAGAAAAAACTAACTACTGCTGACACTCACAGCTCAGCCTGTCGGCTAAAGTACTCCTGCTCGGACTGCAACAGCGGTACAGAATCTGGGCCATGCAAAACCCAGACGTCAGCGCGTCATGTCATCAAGTAATATAATATGAACAGTGTAGCAGGCAATGCAAATATAAACATGAATGGGAAACAGGGATAACAGTAATATAAATCAGAGCAATGCAGGGTAGTGTGCAGTGGGTAAACTAAACTGTTCTATCAGGCTCTAAAGTCTTTGAAACCAAATAATGTAATCCCCATCGTAACTCGTCGGTAGTTATTCCGTAACGCCCGGAAAGACGGCAAACAATAGGTATTCCGTAACGCCCGGAAAAACGGCAAACAATGGGTATTCCGTAACGCCCGGAAAAACGGCAAACAATGGGTATTCCGTAACGCCCGGAAAAACGGCAAACAATAGGATGGCCCTTGGAGTTACGTTCGGTTATAATACCGATTTCCCCATACCCTCAAGTTATATATGTAAGTCAAGTCAGGTATCCCGTAATCAAGAAACTAATGCCAACACAGGATCAGGTAAACAGCTTTGTCTGGATAGACAACAGGAACGGTTCATGAGGACTACATGTCAGGTTTGTTGGCATTAGACACAAGATCAGGTAACGGCTCAGGTCATGGTACATCAGGTCAAGTCAAGCAGTATACGGTACCATGTTGGGTCAAGCACTATGTATGTAGCAAGTCAGGCCAAGAAGTAAGCGATATCATATATGTATTCACAATCAGTTATATAATCAAGCATGGTTATCAACAACATGATATAAGCAATGAATTAAGCAATAGGCAGATGCACTCAGTTTGCAGTACAGTTATTGGTTGTGTCACAAAGAGGATTTCACATTATAAGAATGCAGTAAGACAATTATAGCTGTTTAATCATGTTAACAAGTTTAAGACTTCATGGATGCAATATTATATGTATAAATAGGTTCCACGGATGAAATCACAATTTAAGCAGGTTACATGTATACAAGTGTCTGAATGAAGTAAAACGGTAGATAAGGTGCCATAGGCTACGTTATTAGTGAAGGTGAAATTAAAATCTGTAAATATGGTTAATAGGTTTACTACGGCAATTGCAACAGGTAGATTCCAAGTTTGAAAGATAAATGATATATAACAACACTGACATAAAAAAAATGGGAATTATAATACTACGTTAAATAGCAGGTTTAGGGTGTCATTAATGAATATGTAAATATTATTTAGCATGTAGCAAGGGGTACTTGCCTCGACGGGTCGCGAACCGAGAAAACGGAACGATAAACGTCGGCGGGGAAACTTGCGACGGTCGCATGGTTCACGGAATGAACCCAAACGACGAACACTGGAACCACACGGGTCGGGGTATCACGCTGGAACGTCGGAACACGTCGTCGGCATCGTCGGATTCCGGCCAAGAAATGAACAGTAAACATACACGAGATGCAAACAAGAAAGAAAAGAGAATAGAGAAGAAGGAAAGGAGGAAAGAGGAGAAGAAGCTTACAGAGGGGATGTGCGAGGCCGGGGAGGCGGATCGAGATCGCCGGCGGCGATCCCACGAGGTGCAGGCGGCCGCGGCGCTGGTGCAGGGGTGTGCAGGCGCTCGGGGACGCGTGGGTTTAGGGTTATTGCTTGGAAAAAGGAGGAGGAGGGAAGAGATTTTTAAAATATGAGAGAGAGAGAGGTATATGGAGGAGAGAGAACGCGAGAGAGAGGGAAGAGAGAGGAGAGAGACGGTGAGAGGGGGAGAGAGAGAGAGAGAGAGAAAAGGTGTGGGGCCCACGGGATAGGAGTTCGTTGATTGGCTGAGGGGGAATCGTTTTGTTAGGAAAAATTTAACATAAAGATTTATTAGATTATAAAATTTTAGATGGTTAATATATATAAATATATGGTGGTTTTAAATATATTAAAATTTGGAATTTTGGCGCAAAGTAAAACATTTCCAAATTGCGCGCGGGTCGGGTCCAAAAATTTGAAATTGAAATAATAGAATTTTAAGCGGGATCCAAAAGTGAAAATGAAGTGTTTTATGATCAAAAAGCATACCCCCAAAACGGACACACGTACGTGCACGTAGCCGTCCAAACTCACCCATTTCACTGAACGGGACGAGAACACGATACACGGACGCTACAACGGGGTTAGGGGTGTCAAGCAGACCAAGATGAATATTTTTAATTTTACTTTAGATGCCAAAAAATTGTTATATGCAGAAATGAATTTGCCGGGTAAAATTTTACAGTAAGTAACAATCAAACAAGATAAATGAAATAAGTGTCGCACTACGCTCGAACGGTAACTGAAATTAGTAGCATTGGGCTCGGGTGTTACATTATACCCAACTACAAAAAGAATTTCGTCCTCGAAATTCCAAGAACACAAAGATAGAAAACTACAAGAAAAGGTGAGGAGACTTCTGCCCGATCTCATCTTCTCGTTCCCAAGTGGACTCTCCATACAAGCGATTACCCCAAGAAACAAGCACAAGAGGGATCACTTTGTTCTTATGAACCTTTTCCCTTCGATCCACAATTTCAATCGGTCGCTCCTCAAAAGTCAAGTATTCTCGTACTGTTAGCTCCAAATGACCCAATACGTACGTTTCATCTCGAACATACCTTCGTAGTTGAGATACGTGAAATACATCGTGCACATTCGCCAAGGACTGCGGTAACGCCAAACGATACGCTACCTCACCAACACGCTCCAAGATCTCAAAGGGTCCAACGAATCGAGGACTAAGCTTTCCTCGACTTCCAAAACGAATCACCCCTCTAGTTGGTGATATCTTCAAGAATACCAAATCATCCACGGCGAACTCTAGAGGTCTTCTTGACGTATCTGCCCAACTCTTCCGTCTGTCTTGTGCTGCCTTCATATGATTTCTGATAGTGTTAACCTTCTCAACTGTCTGCACAACCAAATCTGGTCCCAACAACCAGGTGAACGGCATTTACGGCCATACAAAGCTTCAAATGAAGCCATCTGGATAGTTGCCTGAAAACTGTTGTGGTAAGAAAGCTCCACCAAATGTAGATGATCCTCCCAAGACCCCTTGAAATCCAACATGCATGCTCTCAACATATCTTCAAGAGTTTGGATAGTTCTCTCCGACTGACCATCAGTTTGAGGATGATAAGCTGTGCTAAGCTTCCAACGAGTCCCCAAACTTTCCTGTAAACTCCGCCAAAAGTGTGATAAGAACCGAGTGTCCCGATCGGACACGATGTTCACCGGTACTCCATGCAATCTTATAATCTCCTGCATGTATCGCTCTGCCAAAGTCTCTGTTGATTGACCAACCCGGAAAGGATTAAAGTGAGCTGCCTTGGTCAATCGATCAATAATCAACCATACTGCATTGTTCTCTCATATTAAGCTCCTTCTGCGTGAACACATAATTCAAGCTCTTATAATCAGTAAAACTTTGACACTTTCGCCTAAAAGGTAGTGTCTCCAAATCTTCAACGCGAAAATCACTGCCGCAAGCTCCAAGTCATGCGTTGGGTAATTCTCTCATGGGTCTTCAATTGTCTCGATGCGTACGCTACAACCTTCCCATGCTGCATCAAAACACACACAAATCCTTTCCCAGATGCGTCGCTGTGAATCACCAATCCTCCGGAATTGTCTGGCACGGTCAAAATAGGAGCGGTTATCAACTTCTGTTTCAACGTCTCAAGAGCTAACGCACATTTATCCATCCATACAAAAGGTACCTCCTTGCACGTAAGCTTGGTTAACGGCTCCGCCAGACGAGCAAAGTTTTCCACGAATCTTCTGTAATACCCGGCGAGTCCAAGAAAACTTCTTATCTCCGCAACATTCTTTGGAATCGGCCAATCTCGTACTGCTGCAATCTTTTCTGGATCGACGGCAATTCCATCGCCAGACACAACATGCCCCAAAAACTTTACTTCCTCCAGCCAAAACTCGCACTTACTCATCTTCGCTTACAACTTCTCCTGTCTCAACGTCTGCAGTGTGATCTTCAAGTGCTCAGCATGCTCTTCCAAACTCTTCGAGTAAACCAGAATATCGTCAATGAACACCACAATAAACTGATCCAAGAACGGTGAAAAGTTTCGGTTCATCAAGTCCATGAATACTGCAGGCGCATTCGTTACTCCGAAGGACATCACTAGGTATTCGTAATGTCCATACCGAGTTCGGAACGCCGTCTTGCAAATCTCTTCTGTTTTCACTCGAACCTGATGATATCCGGATCGCAAATCCAGCTTCGAGAATACCCTCGCGCCACTAAGCTGCTCAAAAAGTTCTCCAATGCGAGGGATAGGGTACTTGTTCTTAATAGTCATCCGGTTTAATTCTCGATAGTCGATGCACATCCTTCTTGTGCCATCTTTCTTCTTACTGGAAGAACTGGAGCTTCCCAATGCGAATTACTACTTCGAATCCAGCCCTTCACAAGTGATTCTGTAACCTGTTTCTTAACTTCTTCCAACTCCACTGGTACCACTGGGTGATACGCTTTGGATACTGGCGCTGCACCAGGAATAAGATCAATTGTGAACTCCACGTCTCGCTTCGGCGGTAATCCCGAGATGTCCTCGAACTCGTCCATAAACTCTCAAACTACAGCTGGTGCTTCGTCTTTAACAAACCTTGCCGATGGAAGAACATTAGTTGTCGGCCTAGCCCCAAACTCGACTGGCCTGACAAAACTGCTTCCACAAAACAAACCTCTGGATGTCCGGGAATCTGAAAATTCTCTTTCTTTACTCTACGCTTAATGTGAGCATGGAAAGTGCTGAGAAATCCATTCCCAAGACGATTTCACAATTGCCGGTAACAAACACCAAGGAATCTGCAATTAACTCCCGACCGCCAACACTAACAGAACAATCCTTATATCTTCTATTAGTTAAGATTTTTCATTTCCCAATGTGTATGTCCCAAAACTAAACAGGGTCGTGCAATCCTTCGAGTGTATAGTAATAAACTTGGACGACATAAAACAATGGGATGCACTAGAATTGAATAACGCTAATGCGAGAAAACAAAGATCCAGTAGGGTACCTGAAACGACTTTCTCTGGAGCTTTAACCTCTTTAGCCGTCAGGGTAAAGGTTCGAGCTTGATTGGGTCCTCGAGTTATCAGCTTCTGCTCCTGAAACTGTCTCTGTGGTGGCTTCTGAGTATCATCCTTTAACCGTAGCTTCGACGGGAAAGTATCAATGGTGTGATCCGCTGATCCGCAAATAAGACAAAGTCCAAGCCTCTTACGACAATCTTTGCGATAATGACCCGGTCGATGGCAGTAATCGCACACCACTCTTCCCTTATGCTCGGGCAAAACTGGCCTCTTCATTGGTACAACGCCACGCCTGTCCACCGGAATACCCTTGTGTCCATGTGCTCGATTTGGTGCAAATGTTGGCTTCCGTGCTGTAACTGATGGCTGCGATGTACCCCCGGTCTTCATAGTTAGCCTCTGCTGCTCTCGGGATGCTGTAAGTACTTGTGAGAAAGTGGTCAAACCAAGGGAGACAATCTACCTCTGGATGTCCACATCCAAACTGCGCATGAACCTTCTTGCCCTATCAGCATTGTTGGCAACCAAAGGTCCAGCGAATCTACTGAGCCGCGTCCACTCAGCTGCATGCACATCTACAGGTGCGTCGTTCTGCTTCAAACTGACGAATTTTTCCTCCATTTCCTCCCGTGCAGTCCGCGGGAAGAACTTTTCCAAGAAACTTTTCGAGAAATCCGCCCAACTGATCGGCTTGGGCAAGCGGGTCTCTTCCACAAGCCACCATTCCCGGGCATAGTCTACCAACTGGATGCGTACCATATCCACCTTCTTATCCTCTGGGATCTGTGCCGCAACAAGTAAATTCTCCGTATCAACCAGCCACTGTTCCGCTGGCAAAGGCTCCTCCAGGCCAGTGAAGACAGACGGACCCAGTCTCCTGAAATCTGCCACGGTACCCACACGATCCACTGGTCTGGCCACAACACTGCTCGTGGACTGCTGAACGGTCCACAAACCTTCCTGTAAAGATTCCGCTTGCTGTTGAATCAGCTCGGTCTGTCTCTTTTGATTCTCCAGCATTCCTCTTATCACTCCAAGTATGGCGGCTTCGTCCACACGCCTTTGGTACGTCTTCAAATTCTTATCTGCCATATTCCTGAAATCAAAACACCCAACATTAGCATGATGATAAATTCGAAATATATATCAAGGCTAGAACTCCAAATTACTTAAATAGAGTATCGCATTGTAACTATGCCGCGGTATCATAGCCACAATTACATAACTCCACCCAAGTCGCCTAAGTCCTAGAGATAACGAGGAATAAGGTTTCGAGTCGATATGCAAAGGAAGTTTGCACATCGTAAAAGATATAATCAGGAAGAATGTGATTCAAGAATGGTAAAACGGTCAAGGTGGCAGGATATGTTTCCTAAACACGGGTATTCTGATTCGTGTATTGGGTACAATACCCAACTACAAAAGAATCAACCCGACTATCCTATGGCTCTGATACCAAAACAACCATGTCACGCCCCGCATCCCAGAGTACGCTAAAATGGGCACGTGACATAGCCAACCATGCTACCTGTGGGTAGGAAGTATCCGTCCACAGTCACATTACGGCTGTAGAGATATCAAGAACAAAATAAAACTATCTAAAACATGTCCATAATCCAAGATAAATCATGAGTCAAGAATAAATAAATGCGGAAGCGAAAGATCCAATACAAATAACTGGAATGTATGTCCCATAATGCAGGCTCACATCAGGAATAAAAAAATGCAGGAAACAAAAAAACTAACTACTGCTGACACTCACAGCTCAGCCTGTCGGCTGAAGTACTCCTGCTTGGACTGCAACAGCAGTACAGAATCTGGGCCATGCAAAACCCAGACGTCAGCGCGTCATGTCATCAAGTAATATAATATGAACAGTGTAGCAGGCAATGCAAATATAAACATGAATGGGAAACAGGGGTAACAGTAATATAAATCAGAGCAATGCAGGGTAGTGTGCAGTGGGTAAACTAAACTGTTCTATCAGGCTCTAAAGTCTTTGAAACCAAATAATGTAATCCTCATCGTAACTCGTCGGTAGTTATTCCGTAACGCCCGGAAAGATGGCAAACAATAGGTATTCCGTAACGCCCGGAAAAACGGCAAACAATGGGTATTCCATAACGCCTGGAAAAACGGCAAACAATGGGTATTCCGTAATGCCCGGAAAAACGACAAACAATAGGATGGCCCTTGGAGTTACGTTCGGTTACAATACTGATTTCCCCATACCCTCAAGTTATATGTGTAAGTCAAGTCAGGTATCCCGTAATCAAGAAACTAATGCCAACACAGGATCAGGTAAACAGGTTTGTCTGGATAGACAACAGGAACGGTCCATGAGGACTACATGTCAGGTTTGTTGGCATTAGACACAAGATCAGGTAACGGCTCAGGTCATGGTACATCAGGTCAAGTCAAGCAGTATACGGTACCATGTTGGGTCAAGCACTATGTATGTAGCAAGTCAGGTCAAGAAGTAAGCGATATCATATGTGTATTCACAATCAGTTATATAATCAAGCATGGTTATCAACAACATGATATAAGCAATGAATTAAGCAATAGGCAGATGCACTCAGTTTGCAGTACAGTTATTGGTTGTGTCACAAAGAGGATTTCACATTATAAGAATGCAGTAAGACAATTATAGCCATTTAATCATGTTAACAAGTTTAAGACTTCATGGATGCAATGTTATATGTATAAATAGGTTCCACGGATGAAATCACAATTTAAGCAGGTTACATGTATACAAGTGTCTGAATGAAGTAAAACGGTAGATAAGGTGCCATAGGCTACGTTATTAGTGAAGGTGAAATTAAAATCTGTAAATATGGTTATTAGGTTTACTACGGCAATTGCAACAGGTAGGTTCCAAGTTTGAAAGATAAATGATATATAACAACATTGACATAAAAAAAATGGGAATTATAATACTACAGTTAAATAGCAGGTTTAGGGTGTCATTAATGAATATGTAAATATTATTTAGCATGTAGTAAGGGGTACTTGCCTCGACGGGTCGCGAACCGAGAAAACGGAACGATAAACGTCGGCGGGGAAACTTGCGACGGTCGCACGGTTCACGAAATGAACCCAAACGACGAACACTGGAACCACACGGGTCGGGGTACCACGCTGGAACGTCGGGACACGTCGTCGGCATCGTCGGATTCCGGCCAAGAAATGAACAGTAAACATACACGAGATGCAAACAAGAAAGAAAAGAGAATAGAGAAGAAGGAAATGAGGAAAGAGGAGAAGAAGCTTACAGAGGGGATGTGCGAGGCCGGGGAGGCGGATCGAGATCGCCGGCGGCGATCCCACGAGGTGCAGGCGGCCGCAGCGCTGGTGCAGGGGTGTGCAGGCGCTCGGGGACGCGGGGAAAGGAGGAAGGAGATGGGTGAGACGAGGTTGAGGAGGCGAGGAGGTCGGTGGTAGTGGCGTCGGCGTTGAGGCTGCGGCGGCGGCGGGGTGTGCGACGCTCGGGGACGCGAGGGTTTAGGGTCATCGCTTGGAAAAGGAGGAGGAGGGAAGAGATTTTTAAAATATGAGAGAGAGAGAGAGGTATATGGAGGAGAGAGAACGCGAGAGAGAAGGAAGAGAGAGGAGAGAGACGGTGAGAGTGAGAGGGAGAGGGAGAGAGAGAGAAAAGGTGTGGGGCCCGCGGGATAGGAGTTCGTTGATTGGCTGAGGGGGAATCGTTTTGTTAGGAAAAATTTAACATAAAGATTTATTAGATTATAAAATTTTAGATGGTTAATATATATAAATATACGGTGGTTTTAAATATATTAAAATTTGGAATTTTGGCGCAAAGTAAAACATTTCTAAATTGCGCGCGGGTCGGGTCCAAAAATTTGAAATTGAAATAATAGAATTTTAAGCAGGATCCAAAAGTGAAAATGAAGTGTTTTATGATCAAAAAGTATACCCCCAAAACGGACACGCGTACGTGCACGTAGCCGTCCAAACTCGCCCGTTTCACTGAACGGGACAAGAACACGATGCACAGACGCTACAACGGGGTTAGGGGTGTCAAGCAGACCAAGATGAATATTTTTAATTTTACTTTAGATGCCAAAAAATTGTTATATGCAGAAATGAATTTGCCGGGTAAAATTTTACAGTAAGTTAACAATCAAACAAGATATATGAAAT
Source organism: Agapanthus africanus (assembly GCA_030015575.1). NCBI lineage: Eukaryota > Viridiplantae > Streptophyta > Magnoliopsida > Asparagales > Amaryllidaceae > Agapanthus > Agapanthus africanus. Next base: position 533,924,916 of record JASDDO010000016.1, read on the forward strand.
AAGTGTCGCACTACGCTCGAACGGTAACTGAAATTAGTAGCATTGGGCTCGGGTGTTACATTGATCGTTTACCATTCCCAAGTCAATTTTCCTTAAATTGTCCACCGTGGTGTATATCCCATCTTCCAGCTCTTTTGGCACCGGTGGAAATTCTGAGATCACCTCCTCCTCGTCCTCATGTATGAAGCACTTGAAAAAGTTATCCCTATTCTCGTGCTCCCCCTCATGTGAGAGTGTTATCATGTGGCAAGTACGAGTTCGCTTCCATTCTTGGTTTTGAGCTGGTCCTGTCCTCACGGTATAGGTCCTCTTTGGCTCATGCTTTAGCAGTGGGGTTACCCTTCAGCTATCAGATAGAGCGAACCTGCCTTGTTGATATTGGTCTTCGACCCGGTCTTTAAAAGTAAAGCGGTCTTCAAGGGGGTGTCCTATTGCTCGGTGGTAGGAGCAATAATCCGGGTGATGAACTTCATTTATCTGTTCAGGGTACTAAGGCTCCGGGAGCGTCATCATTTGATGCTTGATGACAAGGTTAAATATGTTCCTTGTTTTATCTTGAGGGAAAGAGTACTCCCGACCCATCTTCTTCATAAAAGACGGATTCCAGCTGACTTTTTCTTGATTGCGTGAGTTCTTGGATCCGCTTTGCTGTTTCTGAACGTCATTCTCGTTCTTTACCTTGTTTCGGGCTTTTCTCTTGTCTCGACAACGTATAGCGCGCTGAGGGTGAAGGGCATCGTAATCTTCTCTTTTCGCAGACTGCTGATTGAGACGCTGCGTCCTGGCCTTTTCGTAAATAACCATCTCGCGGCTGTGATCATCCCGAATCTTTTGACCGGCTTCTCTCATTATCTTTTCAACTTGTTCTTCGAACGACGGACTTGACGCTCTTACAGTGGGATTTTGCTCCATTCCAACGTCACAGCTATGTGGAAAAGCATTCCTTTCCACACAGGAGCTATTTATGGCGCGACAGCTATGGAATCGCTCCCGTTTCTTGGACCGAACATATTCGAGCCCGGTTGTTTCTAACTTCCCGTTGGGCATTCTTTGCTGAGTCCCGAGGACGTCCCAGATCTTATTGTAGAGCTGGGCTTGTCGAGCGGTTTGTTTGAAGGACACGCCTTGGCATCTTAACAGCCTTTTCAATCCCTTTGCGTAATATCTGGGCAGACGGATTGGTTGAAGCCTGTCAAGCGCAAGCTCGGCACCATGCTAGATTTCTTTCTCCACTTTGGTCTCCGTAGATTGATAGAAGAGGATCGCCTTTTCACCTCTTCGCCTGGGAGGGATGTAGAAAGTCTGCAGCTCTTGTACGCTGTATGTATCAAGCATATCAAGTTCTTTATAATGTCGTGGCAAAACCATGGTGATTTGTAAACTCTGATCAGCTCTAGTAAGGGTTTGCGCTGTCGGGCTGGTGGAGAACACGGCGTTGGTCTCGTCCTCAGAGACACTGCCAAAGACCAAAATATGAGCAGATGGTCTGGGCCTGTTGTATTGGGGTTGCCCCGAGTAGACTATTTCCTCATTTTCTTCGGTATCACTCCTAAAGACCGAGATAGTGGCGACGGCTTTTTGTTTATTCTCCGGCTTATGACATCTTTCCGTGTCTTTGAAGTCTGGTAGGAAGTACTTGGCGTTTTCATATTTTCGGATTTCGTTTACAGAGAATGGATTTAGCTCCCCCGTGACGGTGTATTCGAGGCCATCTTTGAAATACTTCATACATTAGTGTTGTGTAGAAGGTATGATGTTGTACTCGTCTAACCAAGACCGACCGAGCAGAGCGTTGTAGTAAGTCTTGGCGTCGATGACATGAAATTTGATATCAGTGACGAGAAGCCCAAAGCGTAATGTCAATATTACGGACCCGAGCGTCCGTGATGACTGTGAGTCAAACCCGGATATGGTAATTTTGTACCGAGCCAGGTGCTGAGCGTTCATGCAGATCTCCTTCAGCACCTTCACATTGAGAAGGTTGATGGAGAACCCGTTGTCGACCAAGATCTTCCCTATCTTGATGTCATGGCAGTACCCGATGACATATAGAGGACGGTTGTGCTCGCACATTCCAAGGAGAAGATCTTCATCGCCGAATGTGATGTCAGCGGTATGAACCTCTGCCAGCTCGTCCTTCATCTTTTCTTTTGCGAGGAAAGTTTAGAACCGATCGGGCTCTTATAATACCCTGATCAGAGAATCTCTTGCTTCTTTAGACAGGAGGAGAGCATCCAGTATGCTCAGTTGTGAGGGTATCTTCCTCAAATGTGTCAGGACATTGTAATCCACCTTATTTTTCTTAGGCGGGTCTTTGGCTGCGAGCTCTTTGACGACTCTATCATCGAGGGCAATTTCCTCAGGGATTTTTTCCTTCCCCTTGTATCTTTTGCTCGAACCTTTGTTTGTAGACCCGAGGTTTTTTTCAAGCAACGTACGGTTACGCAGCTGAATATTCTCGCAGTTCTTCTCCTCTTCTTCTTTTCCAGAGGTGGATTCTTTGAAGAGAGGCCCAAGAGTTATTTCTTCCTCAGAATCACTCCCAAATGTAAGAACTTGAGATTTTCCTTTTGTCAAACTGGTATCAACCATATGACAGTTGCCAGCCGTTCCTTCATGCTCGTCTGTCGTGCTTCTTTGCTATCGACGAGCTTTGTGCTTCATCCGCTTGAAGTGTTGTCGGTGAGCAACGTATCCTTGCCACCACTTCTTGAAGGCATTGCACTTTTCGGTGGGGTGGGTGACCCTCCAATGATATAGGCAATAGTTCGGATGTAAAATCTCTCTGTGGAGGCATGTGGCTGTTTCCCTCAATCAGAGCAAAGCTCTGTTTGAATTTCAAAATTCAAAAATTGAAGCAACGCTTCAAATCCCTTGCGCTGCGCGCAACGCGCCACGTGTCAAAAGCTGATACGATTAGCGCAGCGTCCAAGGCAGCGCGCCCAATCAGAGCAAGGCTCTATTTAAAACAAAAATTAAAGGAAGTAACGTTTCAGTTGCGTAAGCGCTGCACTGCACGACACGTGTCAGCACAGTGGCGCAAGCGCAGTTGCGCAAGCGCAGCGCTACGCGACACGTGTCAGCGCAGTTGCGCTGCACTGTGCGCTGCGCGACACGTGTCAAGCGCTGGGGCGTTTGCGCCAAACAGAATTAAAATTCTAGTAAGATCCTTCTGTTCTTGTTAAAAGAAGAAGATTGTCTTCTGTAAAACAGAAGCCCTTGGATCAAAGATCCAACGGTGGGGAAAATTCCCCAAATCACTCAGAGAACGATCTTTTTAACAAATTAAACAAATTAATTGGCACTATATAAAGGCCCCTAGACCCCAAATCAAAAGGGGGAAAAAACAATAGCACAGAGAACAGAGAGAACTCTGAAGAATTTTGAGAAGAAACTCAAGAAGAAGAGAAAAAAGGTAAAAACCTTTATAAAAGAAGAACTTCTTCTGAATAGATCATTGATCTAAGAACAAGATCAATGATCTTCAATAATAAATAATAACAGTGCCTTGCACTTTTTTATGAACCAATGGTTCTGGAATCTCAAAAGATTCTTTTCTTGAATCCAAAGTTGGATCAAGAAATTAAAACAGTGCCTTACACTTGTAAATCTGCACTGTTGCGCTCCTGGGTTGGCGCAAGCCACCAGAGAGCGCCACGTGTCAGCTCCAAGACCACTTGCGCTGTGCACTTTTAAAATAGAGCATTGCTCTTTAAAAGTTGGCACAACTCACCAGAGCGCGTCACGTGTCAGTAGCGCAACAGCGCAGCGCAACGGCGCAGCGCACTACGCTGTTGCGCTTGCTCTCACCAGAGTGTGACACGTGTCACCACGATAAGCGCTTGCGCTCAGTAATCGGCGCAAAGCGCCTGATAAGTCACTGTCAAGTAATTAATGCACTGCAGAAGGGCCAAGCCCAATTAAAAAAGGCCTAACAGGCCTAATAAAATGCAATGCATTATTTTAAAAAGGGACAGAGCCTAAACAAAAACAGATGCTCTGCAAAGGGACTGAGCCCAAATCAAAAAGGCCTAGCAGGCCAGAATAAAATGCAGTGCATTATTAAAACAGGGGCAAAGCCCTAGCACGGGCCTAATAGGCCAAAGATAAATAAAAACGTTGAATATTTCTCAACTGGACTTAGCCCAATCATGGCTGTAAGTCCTCAAATTAAATTAACTGAGCAAGACTGCTCTCCTAGATCAATTTACATCCGGTTTAAGGGTACATCTCTGAACTCCTTTGACTCCTATCATTGTAATCCTTCAACGACGTCAGAGAGGTGATAGGTCCTAATAACCACAACATATTCTCAACTGGACTTAGCCCAATCATGACCGTAAGTCCTCAAATTAAATTGACTGAGCAATACTGCTCTCCTAAATCAATTTACATCCGGTTTAAGGGTACATCTCTAAACTCCTTTGACTCTTATCGTTGTAATCCTTCAACGACGTCAGAGAGGTGATGGGTCCCGACAACCACACATCGATATGGACTAATGCGTCCTTAAACTAATGGACTAATGCGTCCTTAAACACATCCATACGGACTGTGAAGTCCTTAAACTCACGGACTAATGCGTCCTTAAACTCATGGACTAATGCGTCCCTAAACACACCCATACGGACTGTGGGGTCCTTAAGCCCATGGACTTATGCGTTCTTAAACTAACGGGCTAATGCGTCCTTAAATACATCCATATGGACTGTGGGGTCCTTAAACCCATGGACTAATGCGTCCTTAAACTAATATCCGTCCCTAAAACGGGAAAGATGGACCACTATGTCCCTAAACTGGAACAATAGAGCCCAAATGCTCTTTTGTCGGATCTAAACGATCCCGTTAAGTTGATCTCAGTCTCAAATTAGACTAACGTATCATTAACAAACGTTTAAGTTGATCTTGGCCTCAAATATGGCTAATGTATCCTTAAACCAAAACCCCAAACCCAAATCTAAGAAAATACGGATTTGGACTAATCCACGTCCTACGGGCGACGACATAAATTAGTCTCCGTATACAATCCACGGGCAACCACAAACAAAACAAACACCCACGACACGAAGTGAAATTCTGGAGAAGGAGAAAGTTGTTACCGCAATGCGGTAGCGTAATTAACTGCAGGGGCTTGCGCCTGCAGGGAAGAGCGTCTCCGCAATCAAAAACTCCTCAAGCGAAGGGGAATCTGACAAAGTCTGCAACATCGGCCGCATCCGTCTAAACCTCCAATATACGGTGCCATAAATCAACTTGGCATCTTCGGAGAGGTGGACGGATAAAACCAAATAGCATCTGTCCCGAATCCCAGGCGAGACGTCCCTACGTCGTCTCGACCGTCTTTCGGAGGGGACCAGTGGCCTCAGGAATATTTCCCTTGAGAGATGGCAGCTTCATTCCCATTGACAGGGCTTTAGCGAACCGCTTCTCTGCCTTGATCCTGCTCTTATTTGTGGCAGGAGTGCGTCGGTCTAGTTGGAATACTTTGCAACTCCTCCTTTCCGCATCTCCTTCATCCTGACGCCGACGCTTGGCCTTTTCGTATATGGCCATTTCACGTTCTCGATCAGCTTTGCTCTTTTGAAAGGGTTCGTTTAGCAGTCTGTCAATTGGGTCTTCTGACAGTTACAGGGATTTTTGCGACGGTCCTGCCCCCAGTTCCTCTGCGTTGTTTTCTAACGCCGAGGGAGCTTCTTCGCTATTTAATGATGAATGAGAAACCGTGTGGCAGCTTGCTATATAATCTTCGGTTTCTCCCGACGAGCCATTTCCCTCATCATCGTCGCTATCTCCGTTCTCAAGTATAGTGTCGAGAAACTCTTCGAGGGTGACTGGGGTCCGCGCCTTCTGGTTATACTCTTCCAGCGCGTCGATGTATTTTTGCAGGTCCGTGCACTTGTCGTCAGGCTGCACAGGCTTCTTGGTCTTCTTCTTTCCCTTTGAAGACTTTGAAGGCTTGACCTGGGTGTTTTGCCCATTATTAAAAGTTTTTGGTGTGGGACGCGGTTTCAGCATCCCCTCAATGATCTCGGGCTCCAGCGGGCTTTTCCACCCGATCGCCGGACATACTTGAAGATCATTCAGTATTCTTTTGGTTTTAGCTAAAAGGACAACTTCCAATGGAGCTTCTTCCACAATTGAGCATGATGCCCCCGGCGTATCCACCTTTTTAGGAGCGTGCCTCTATAGTGGGTTCACCCTCTAGTTCTCAGAAAGCGCAAATTTCCCCCGTCGATACTGGTCCTCGATCCAATATTTGAAGACGTGGCAATCTTCAATTGGGTGGCTCACCATTCTGTGATAGGAGCAGTAGTTGGGGTTATTGACGTCACCAGGCTGCGGTGGGTTCGGTAGAGTGATGTGTTTGTTGCGCACTGCCAGTTCGAAAAATCTCCTCATTTTATCACGGAGGAACGAGTAAGCACATCCTAACTTCTCTTCGAGGGATTGGTGCAAGCACGCGTTGTTTTGGCGAGTAACCGTTTTTGGGTCACCCGGTTGTTGTTGAGTGTTGGCAACGAAGGACACTTTCCCTTTACCCTTTGCATTCCGAGGGTCCATTTTTGAAGAGGAAGGTCCACGGCCCATCTGGTCCATTTGGGCCAACTTGTCGATCAGAGCCTGGAAGGTGGTCGGTTTAAAGAATGTCATAAACTAGGACACAGACGCCTGATGATCCAGAGTCCCTATGAACATGCCCACGGCAGGAGCTTCTTCAATGCGTTGTTCGCATTTTGACCATAGGTTCCGCCACCGGATTGCGTATTGAACCCAGGTCTCTCCTGGCTTTACCCTAGCGTCGATTAATTCCGTGATCGGGGTGCACTCGCTTGCGCTGGCGAACCGCTGCATGAACAGCAATTCCATTTTCGTGAATGTTTTGACGGAGTTATTTGGGAGCTCCGAGTACCATTCAAACACCGTTTTGACAGGCTGCTAATGAACTGGCGAAGTAGCAATTTGTCGTCGCCTCCAGTATTGCCGCATAAAGCTCTGAACTGAGCAATGTGCTGATGCGGGTTGCATGTTCCTTTGTATACATGGAATTTAGGAATTGTATATCCCGGCGGGTACTTGATTTGATCGTACCAGCCTGGGTACGGTCGCCCGGTTCTGACAACTTGGCTAGCCGCTTCACTTGCCTGATGAGCTCATATTTGTTGAGCTATGTAATTATCAAGGGCAGCTTTGGAGATCGTTTCCTCCCTGGCTGTTGATAAAGCTGGAAGTGGGTTTGATGTTTCCTCTCTGTCGTCCTCGATGATTATCAGTGGGTCTTCGGCTGGAGGTTCTGGCTGGATCATCATTCCAACCATGTCTTGGAACAGAAGCACCATCTGTTTTATATTAGCAACCTGTTCCGCGGCCTCCTTATCCTTTCTTTCCAGCACCCTTCACAGGAACTCTGTATCGGTCTCCTGCTCCTGGCGCTGTTCAGACGCCGATTCCAGGCTTTCTTTTTGTCCGATGAGTGCTGACATTTTCATCAGCATCTCCTGGAGCTTTTGTTGCTGCTCCCGAGCTTTTGTCAACTACCGAGTTTGCGGCCGATGACCCACAGAAGCACGGCTCTCCTCTTTTTCGGAAGCCATGTAAACCGTGTGCATGATCCCCTAGACTTGGGATGTTTGGGTCTATCACCTTTGGGATTTGCCGCCGGTGGTGGAATTTTCTCATGCCACGTCCTTTTGTGGGAGGTTGAAGTTGTAGGAGCCGTTGTAGCAGGCACATGTGTGAAAAAAGTCCCTCGATGTATGGTGGAGGGATGATTTTCCTCTTGTTGAACCTTCATTTTCCCCGGTTGACAAGAATGGTCTTTGTTGATCACAGAGTCCTGGACTTTCCGCCAGACCCTGTGAATTTGGGAGGAGATCCGTTGAAGGGACTGCTCCGGTTTTTCCTGCATCATGTTTTCAGCAGGAAGTAGAGATTTCTTCAACACCGCGGTTGGGGAGTTCTTACGCACCCTCCTAAGCGGTTCAAAGTTGTTCCTGGTTGGAATAGCAGCGTCAACTTTCACCATTGGAGCTGGTGGAGTAAGTCCAGAGGGGGAGTTGCCTCCAGCTCTTCTCACCCGGCACTAGTAGCGACGTCGAGCGTGTCTTGCAGACGGGACCACCTCAGTTGTGGAAGCGGCTTCGTCATGCCCCCGGATTTGATGAGGGGATACTGTTGGTGCCAGCCTATCGAAAACTGACGTCCGTTGAGAGGGAACAGCCAATCTTTTGAAGACCGATCTTTTGGTAGGCGAAGCACCTTTGACGACTTCACCTGCCGGAAGAATTGGGAGGACTATCCATTTTGGGATAGCCCCTTCAGGTATCGCGAGCCTATTTGCAGGCTCACCTGAGCTTCGACTCGGCCAACTGAAGACTGAGGTGGCAGACTTGAACGACCGGTTGACAGGGGCCGTGGTGGTTGCAAGTCGATCGAAGACCGACTTCTTGGGAGCTTCCTATGTTGGCACTGGGGCGCTGAAGCTTGCTGGCGGGAGCATGGTCTCGAAGAACAATCCAGTGGTGGCTTGAGTCACTTGCCCCACCGGCATTGAAAAGATAGAGGCCGCATTGGGCCCATATGTCACTCCTCCAGTTGGGGTGGAGCGGGAGTTGCTGTTGCAGTTGGTACAGCTGGAAACCATTGATGTTCACATTTTCTTTCTACACAGGAGCAAGACACCAAATCTTAGTACCTCGAATCCAAGGGCAACCATAGCAAACCGCGATTTTTGTTCGCAAAACACGACATAGGAAGTGTGGAGTGGAAAGAGGAAAAGGTCCCACCGGGTGTGCCAGAATCTGTTCTTCACCGAAAACAGAGACGAACCGGGATGGATTGTCTTTCCTGAATTTGGGGATAGATGCTATTTGGATTTATCCGTCAACCTCTCTGAAAATGCCAAGTTGATTTATAGCACCGTATATCGGAGGTTTGGACGGATGTAGCCGTTGTAGCAGACTTCGTCGTATTCCCCCTCGTTTGTGAGGGGTTTTTGATTGTGGGGACGCTCTTCCCTGCAGGCGCAAGCCCCTGCAGTTAATTACGTTACCGCATCGGGATAACCATTTTCTCCTGCTCCAGAAGTTCACTTCGTATCGTGTGTGTTTGTTTTATTTTTGGTTGCCCGTGGATTGTATACGGAGACTAATTTATGTCGTCGCCCGTAAGGCGTGGATTAGTCCAAATCCGTATATTTTTATATTTGGGTTTGGGTTGATTTAAGAATCGTTGATCTGTTTTGAGATCAAGATCGACTTAAATGTATGCGAGCAGTTGGGGCTCGATTGGTTTTTTTAAGGATACGTTAGTCCAATTTGAGACTAAGATCCACTTAACAAAGTTTTAGGATCATTTTTATTTTAGATCCAACAAAAGAGCATTTGGGCTTTATTGTTTTAGTTTAAAGACGTTTCGGTCCGTTATCACCATTTTGGAGGCGAAATTCTAGTTTGAGAACATCTTGATCCGTTGATCACCATTTTAAAAGTGAGATTTTAGTTTAAGGACGTCTCGGTCCGTTGATCACCATTTTGGAGGTGAGATTTTAGTTTAAGGATGTCTCAGTCCGTTGATCACCATTTTGGAGGTGAGATTTTAGTTTAAGAACGTCTCGGTCCGTTGGTCATCTTGCGCACATATGTATTTGTTACGTGACGGGACGAACAACGATGATATAGGATGCACCCAGTTTGGGGTGCGGTCTGATTTGAGGTATGCACATCAGTTTGGAAGTGCATCAAGAGAAGTTGTTGGTTGTCGATACCCGCCACCTCTCTAAAGACGTTGAGAAATTACAACGACATATATCAGAGGTGTGAAGAGATGTACTCTTAAACCGAATCCAGTATTTGAGGGGAAAAGGAGTTAGTGGTAAACCCGGAAATCATTAGTCATATTTTGAGACTAAGATTTCCTCGGGAGGATGTGGGATGAGTACCGTTTTGGATATCATCAGTTGGAAGATCAATAGTCGTATTTGGGACTAAGATCAGCTTGGGAAGTCATGAGCATATGGGCTCGGATGGTCTGAATCAGGGAGGTTCTATCCTCAAGGCACCTAGCCAATTTGGGCTTGGTCCATTCAGTTTTTTTATTGAAAAGTGCCAAGCACTTGTTTGGGCTCTGTATAATCAGTCCCCTTTTTGTACAAAGAGGGCTGAACACTTATATAAGTTCTGACGCTCACATATAATCATGTGGGCTTTTAGTCATGGGGATTACCCGATAAGTGTTAAACACTTTTCCTCTTTTTGTCTTTATATGGAGTGATGGGCACTCTTTATGGCGCCCACATGCGGAGCACGTGAGGCACTAGGCGCTGCCTAGTGAGTGCTAAGCACTCCTCCATTCTGTGGCGTCCACATGAGGGACACATGAGGCGATGGGCGCCGCTCATTGAGTGCTAAGCACTCTTTTCTTCTGTGGCACCCACGTGAGGGGCACGTGAGACGCTGGGCGTTGAGCATCGCTCATTGAGTGTTAAGCACTCTTTTCTTCTATAGCGCCCATGTAAGGGGCACGTGAGGTGCTGAGCGCTGCCAAATGAGTGTTAAGCGCTCCTTTCTTCTGTGGCGCCCACGTGAGGGACACGTGAGGCGCTGGGCGCTAGGTTTTTCCTTATATGCTTTGTTTTGAAGAATTCAATTCCTAGTTCTTTTCTGAATCTTTGATTCTCAAGAACAAGTTTTTCCCGATGAGAATTAAATTCTCAACTTATGGGAGACCTATCTTATGAATCTCAGATTCAGAGAAAGAACTAAGTTCTTTTAAAAGGGTTAAACCCTTCAATAGGTAAATGAGATGCCTTGATCTCTCTTCTTTTTATTTACATAGAATTTTTTTGAGAAGGGAGATCTTCTTCTTTGTTCCTTTTTGAAACTTTCTTCTTTGTGTTTAGAAGCTTATGGGGGTTCCACTTTTTCAGACTTGATGTCTTGGGTCTTTTATATAGTAGAGGCAAGTTTGTTGATTAGTTTTTGAAGAAATCTCTCATTAAGAGATCCTAATTGATTTGGGGATTTTTACCCACCATTGGATCTTTGATCCAAGGGTTTCTATTTTACAAAACAAGATTGGGGAAATATTTTCCCTTGCATAGAATTTATTCTGTAAAACGGTGATTTTTTAATCACCGTTGGATTTTTAATCCACCGGTTCTCTGTTTTACAGAGGGCAATCTTTCTTATTTAGAAAGATTGAAAGAATATATCCTAAAAATAGAATTTTATTCTATAATCCAGTTTGGGAAATATTTTCTCCCGACAGAATTTAATTCTGCATTTCTGATAATTTATTATCTCCGTTGGATTTTTGATCCAACGGCTCTGTTTAATAGAGAGTAGAATTTAATTCTACCTGGGCGCCGGTGCTCACATGTTGTCCACGTAGGCGCTAATTAAGGTTTTAATTTCTTTATGTGCTTTGCACATTGGCGTCTAGGTGAGGAGCATGTGCGGCGCCAATATAAGAGTTTTTAACTCTAGTGCTGGTGCTCTCGTGGAAGGCACGTGAGGCGTTGTCTCTTAAATTTTGAACAGATTCTTGCTCTTATTATTGGGGGAAATATGGTCGAATGATAGAATCGAAGAAGAACAGAAGCGCACTTTCTCCGCTTGGTCTATAAAAGAAGTGAACAAACAATTGAATCGTGGTGAGCACATTGATAGAGAGGTCCACGACCTTTTAAACGATCCAACGATTGCAACTAGGTTTTACAACGAGTACGGGATGTCCGGATATAAATTTGAGGTAGAAAGTATGGAACGTATTAGGGCTATGCAAAATAGCGGTATCGCAACCGTCGACGAGGTTGGAAATCCCTACTACGGTATTCTTAAGGAAGTTACAGAGATCTCATACCAGCATACGACTGTCCCTTTTCATATATTCCAATGCAGATGATACGATACCAAGACTAACTGGGTTATGAAGGTCGATCAATACGGTCCGACTTTGGTAAATACCAAACGGATGTTACCAAAATACGACAGCTTTATCTTTCTCACAATGGCAACACAAATATATTAGTCTCGGGACTTGCAGAAGGTTGACTGGGATGTTGTTTGTCGTTGGAAACTGAGAGATTATTATAACGTGCCGACATTGAATGGCTCTGAAGATGAGAGCGACGATGAAGATCTCGCGATAACATGTTTTAGTCCATCTATTGAATATACCAGGGATCCAAACTATTCTGTGTCGCCCATTCATACGTTTGTAAGAAGCGACATCGGCCAATTGATTCTTAAGGATCAAGATTTTGAGAATCCACCCAACGAATCATCATATAATGTACCACATAAATGTGTTAGGTAATGAAGTTAAATTGAATATTCGAAATTGTATAATGATTATAAGTAATGAAATAACGTTTATATATGTGTGTGTGTGTATGTGTGTGTGTGTAGGATTTGATCATGGGCGCAGGCAAAGGCACTAAACGCCACAAGAGACAGTATCTACAGGACATTCTGAGTCGATCCATACCTGTTGATGAGATTGTCTCAGGACCCTCAGCAGGCACGGGAGCCACAGCAGCAGCGCTTATCCCTAGCAGCGCTCTCTCTATTACCGCCACATCACCCCCATGGCCCCTATACTCACACCGCATCATCCCCGACTGTCCTCTATCTTTACTACCACTCTCCATACTACCGCCAGATCACCCGTAACGCCGCAGCCTCCCTCTACCTCTATTAGTGTGTCAGCGGGCCTTATACCCGTCACTCCTGCACATGGTGTGTAGTTTACTAATTTAAAATTTGAAACATCATTACAATATAGGTGGATATTGAATCATCTAACAGTTTATTGTTTGCAGATCTGTATTCTACTCACGGGATGGCGTCTAGCGCTGGTTCTAGCGCTACGCCGGGGACGACAGGTATAATCTTTATTTCTTAAAGATTTTAAATAACGATTGTAATATAAATTTTTCAAATTCTATTTTCATATTATAATATTGTGTAGGTATATATATTTTTTCCCAGGCTCGAGCACTGTTAGGACGAGGGGTCTTACTAGGCCCGACTACTGCAGGCCGCGGACGAATGCTGGGCCATGAGATCTGATCTTTGACTCGACAGATGTGCCTGTTAGGGAGCACGCGACACAGTAGAGGGATTATGTTGGGCCGGAGATCCGTACTTATTACAAGTACCCACTCCATATTCGGTGGAACAAGGCCCGGACCGAGCGTGCTACGCGGTTTTTTGGGTCGGAGGAGGTATGACATACCCTTTCACACATTTAAATTTCAATCGTCGTTATATACATATAATTATTTGTTTAATATATTTCAATTTCAGACCAGAAAGAATTATAGATTCGTTGGCGAGCCCGACGAGAATGGCATGTACAGACCATTCGATATAGATCGCGCCCTCACTCACTTCCTAGGCCGGTGTTAAGTGATCAAGCGATATCGCCGATGAGAAGTGAAGAGTGAACTTTATCTTCCCTGGGCCACGGCGATCGAGGATTAGCGGATGCACTTGATGGAGGTCATAGCGCTGGAGATCCCGAGAGAGGATTGGTCGCTTCTTGTCGTCTATTTTGAGCTCGATGATGTGCATGTATCAATTTAATTTTTAAGATTTTAACAATATAACATGAAATCATATTCTAAAATATATTGTAATCTTTATTTTTACAAGACGATGTCGATTTGAAATAAGCAGAACCGGAACAACGGCGTGCGAGAACTCGCTATCCCGATCCAAGAGAAGCGCTCGCAGACCAACGCTCAGCGGCATTTGATGAGTATTTCATTGCTTAATTCCATATTTTTTCTATATCATTAATTAATTATTAAATTAAATATTAATTTCATCGCAGAGAAAGAAAGACCCCGCCAATTACAATGAAGCCAAAGGATGGGCCGCATTACACAAGGGCACAGATGTATATATGGTAAGCTTCATATAATCAAGTTGATTACGTGTTTTAAGCTAGCATCTGTGTATGTGTGTATATACATATATTCTATACAGATCCAGTTCCAGGAGCAGACGGATGCCTTGGGAGTTGGACCTGGCGACTCGATCACCGCCATTGTCCCTGTCCTGAATTCGATATTCGGCGAGTATCACGGTGGGTATGAGCACGGGATTGGTCCCGAGGCCCATCGATTTTTTGATAGACGTTCGACCGCGCATTAGTACGCCATGATCCAGATACAGGCGGCTGCGTCGTAGGGGAGATCCATCGGTTCCGCGAGCAGACGGGGCAGCAGCTTCAGACGCAGCAGGAAATGCGGCAGGAGCTTCAGGAGACGCGGTACGAGCTATAGGAGCTTAGGGCGGAGATCCGAGACATGAGGCAGTCGCAAGCCGATTCCGTCCAGCAGACCATACGAAATGAGTTGAGTGCATTCTTTAGGCCACAGGACGATGGAGATGAATCGTCGTCCCAACGACATTAGTTATATTTTTTGATTTGTTGACACATACATTTGTTCATTAGTGGAATATTGATCATATTGATTATATGTGTATTTTTTGTTTATATTTGCTTGCGATTCGGAGATTATTATTTTGATTATCGTATATTGCGTTGAGATTTGAATATACTGGGTGAATGGAAATTATATATTGTTTGTGAATGGAAATTATATATTTCTGGTTGTGATTGAAATTAACGCGCGTGGAGCGTGGAAAATTAAATTATTTAAAAAATATCATTGGTCACGGTTGTAACCGTGACTAATGCCAGTTAGTCACGATTTAAACCGTGAACCAAAGGCTGCTCCAGATACTGATATCTGGAGCAGGTCAGTGTTTTGGGTCACGGTTACAAGTTGGTTCACGATTGTAACCGTGTCCCAAAACTAGTTTTGTTCACGGTTAGCACCATGAATAAAAATCTGAGGACCACCAACTAACTAACTTTTTAACTTATAAGCTAAGAAACGTTCACGGTTTTAACCGTGAATGTTTCTTAATTTGTTCTGAACCGTGACCCAATATTTGCTTACACGGGTTAGGGTCACGGTTCTCTCATGGTTTAAATCGTGAACAAAAGGACTTTTGTTCACGGTATAAACCGTGAACAAATCCCTACGTTGCAGCAGTGTTAAGATTGCAGGAGGCTCTATAATAAAACAAGCAAAACCGTCGATTCAGAACCAGTGAAGTGAGTCTCACGAGACTCGTTGAGTGATGAGATAGGGTTAGCTTAGCGGTCGTTTGAATTGCGTAGTTAGTCAGTTCTGAGGGACGGACGTGGCACTAGCCCCCGGCGACTGACGTATGAGGGGTGTTGTTTGAGTCGGTTGCCCTTTCACACAGACTTTCTTAATTCAGAGTGACCCCTTCGCGAAGGTCATCCCATTCCCTGAGTGGCACGAGTACCAGAAGTGGGATTAGCAACCAATTCCTCAACTCCCCTATCCGTTGAATTTCCATTGGCTGAGAAAATCCTCTTTGTTGCAGCAATTTCAAGGAGTAAAGTAGGGCACAAGAAGGCTGCCACTAAAGGTGCCACTCCTGAGGTTGTGGAGATTACTAGTGAAGAAGGTGGGAGTGAAGTAGGGGAGAAGCCATCCACTGAAGCCATACTTGAGGAAGCAATGACAGAGTAGCCAGGAGTGGAGCAAGAGTCACCGGATGATTCCATCCCAATTCAATTTTTCATTCTCGGCCTATCTGGAATGTATTCCTTCAGACAGTACCCTGCATATTACAAGCGCCAAAATGTTGGGTCCAAGCCCATTACAATTTATGCCCAGCATTACTTTTTATTGTTTTCTTTAATCAAAACCAATTCTTTATGTTCTGTTTTTATTCAAAATCTCTTCATTATCTCGTACGATTTTTCCTTCTCCAATTTGTGCTCTGGTTAAGAGATAATTTAGGTGGTAACGCCGTATTACCGTATTTATTTAGGTGTAAATGATATTCTCCAAGTTGCACATATATATATTATCGGGAATGATTAAAATATATTAAGCACGTTAATGCAAGAGTTCTTGGAATTAAATGCCCAGTCATCCCATTTCCGGAAATACGAGGATTTCCGGTAATTTTTCATTCTATGTACCAAGCACAACCTTAGTGAAGGTAATAACACTCTACTCTGGGTGGAAATATGCCGCCGAAAAGAATTATATATGCCTTGTTGTTGAAAAATAAGGACAATAACGAGATAGTTCAAAAATAAAAAGCAGTAAACAGCTGATGTTGATAACGGGTGGGATAAAGTGTAGCTTCTGAAAACAGATATCATAGTCATAAATTCGCCGTTCGGGAATTATTCGGCGAGGTCGAAAATTCGGATTCGGGGAACTATTCGGAAAAAATCGGCAGGTATTCGAGAAAGATTCGGCAAGTATTCGGAAATGTTCGGGAATGATTTCGAGCAAGAAATTAATATATGAGGCGTTGGGTTTTGATATTGCGAATTATTCGTTGTTTTTGTGAATTATTCGCTGTTTATTTGAATTATTCGTGAATAATTCGAAGCGTTCGCCAGTGGCGATTAAATCGGAGAATTAATCGGCCGATCAAAAATTCGCTAATAATTTAAGAATTCGCTGAATTATTCGCGAATTGTCAGCGAATTATGTGACTATGCCGTATATAACTATATATAGGAGAAAAAGGTGTTTGTAAAAAAAAAAGGTTTTCTATACTTTTACCGCCAGAAGAATATTCGGGGCTCTCTTAGGCATTCTGAAAATTTGTTTTGATCTGATTTGACCATCAAAAAATTTCGAAGTCGCGTGTGAGTATATATGTGTAACCATAACCTTCAAAAGGGCAATGTATTAGGAACGTTAGCCTTAATCAGTTCATTTAGGATTATGGCCAAAATATCTAGAGTCAAGAATTTGATTACCCAAATCCTCAAAGTACCGCAAGTTTGAAACTAAACCGCGGTTAGGGACCTATTGCCATGGCAAATAAAAAGGTTTACCAACCGCATGAATGAGCTCTACATCCTAACAGAGCCAGAACTCTGGATAGAATTTATCATGACTTCATCATCATCATCATCATCTGTTATATCTCCTTCTTTTTCACGAATTCCTTATTAAGGAATATTCTAATGGAACTATTTGGTGTTTGATCCATAAAAATTTACATATAAAGCTCATCTCTGATGAGGTGAGAGAAATAGGATACAACAGATGATGATGATGATGATGTCATGATAAATTCTATCCAGAGTTCTGAATAATCTAGCTAAAAAAGAAGGCTTTCCATAACTGATCTGTTGTTTCTCTGGATCTTAGGCTTGGCCCGCTGGGAAGTCACCGTCTTTCATTTCCATTGATCGAGTGGATTTTATGGAGCTAGCTTTGTAGATATAAGATCTTCGTTTGTTGTTTATTCTCACTTTCAGTTTTAGCCTTAATTTTTAGTGCCAAGGTGGTTACAACCTTAAAATGGATTATGTAGACTATGAAGACAGTCTCAGATCTCTTCATGAAATTGTTTTCATTTGTTTTCAAATTTAATGTGACTGTCTCAAGAATGTCCGGAGCAGTCAAAGACAAAGTCAAATTAGGATAAATATCAAAGTAGACCGGTCTATGACACATACGAATCTGCATAATTCCCATTAGAGAGGGTATCCAATCGAGATATCTTGCATCTTTTAGAAAAGTTAAAATAGGATCTTTTTCTGGACCTAACTCTACTAACCTGGCTCTGATACCAGATTGGAAAGGGATTCCTTTTTTAATCCGCTCACCATTGGGCCGAGATAAAGAAAAGGGGATAATAAAATAAAAATCCTATATTTATAAGGCCTAAAAGGCCATAATAAAAAGAAAAAAATTAAAATCCCTCACCAGGCAGATCGATTGTACCATACCAGCACACGGTTTTGGTGGGACCCACACATTTAAGTGGAAACACTGTTCATATATCAGTGAAAAAAATGAAGAGTTGTATACCAGCTGGATACCTTTAATAAAGGTAATATTTTTTTTAATAAAGATGTTGGGACACCTCACCCCCTTCTACATTCTTCTCCACTTCTTCTCTCTTAATATAAATAAGAAGGCGCTCTACCATTGTAAGCATATGGGAGCTCGGTCTCTTTCTTTCTTTCTCTCTCCAAAGTGTTTTGAGTGTTATGAACACTTCTTTTTGCCGTCTTATTAGGCATTCTCCAATCTGACTGGACGTATGACACCTTAGATTTGATCTCACTGGTTTTGGTTTTTGCATTTTCAACCAATTTGAATAAGAGAGTTTGGAGAAATTATTATTCATTCCCCGTCCTTGGCCGCTATCTGGGCCTTGACCTCTCGATGGACTCTACATTAGAGTCTTACAAGAATTCTCTGGTCAAAAAATCAGGAAGGCAATTATTAATATCTTTAATATATTCAATATCAAAATAAAAAAAACTGCTAATTCAGCTTGTCATCTGGCAAAAATTTGCTTTGATGCTAAATTTTTAGTATCTTTCTGTATAACAGTTTTAGCAGCGCTGCAATTAATTCTAAGCAAGAATTTCTGATTTAAAATATCATCCTGAAATTTATAAATACATTTAATGATGGAAAAAAAAAAATCTTAATAGTTGAATAATTCAATTGAGCTGGATTCAATTTTCCAGAAATAAATCTAATAAGTATTTTCTTGTTATTATTAGGATTTACTTGCTTAAGAATATCTCTATATCCAACATTAGAGGCATCTGTCTCCACAATTTTTTGCTAAGTAAAATTAACAATATGAAGACAAGGAAAGTTTTTAAACATTTGTTTAATTTTTTGTACAGCTTTTGTATGATCAATCGTCCGAGAAGAAGAATTTTTCTTGAGCCTGTTATATAAAATGGCTGTCTCTATAGCTAGATTTTTATAATGATTTGCCATATAATTTAAAACACCTAAAAATCTTTGCAATTGCTTTGTATCTAGGATATTATCTAGGAACCTAGAAACAAATTCAATACTTCTGTCAATTGGTATTATAGTTCCATTATCAATATTGTGTCTCAAGAATTTTATAATGGTTTGAAACAATTTCATCTTTGGGGCTGATGAGCCAGTGATTCTTTCGACTTTAGAAAAGGAGGTTAATAATCTCAAAATTGAGATTAAAGTTTTAAAAACTTAAAATGGGGTTATTTTTTTTTCATACTCTCTACTATTGAGAGCAAGACCTTAATACAAGGCGATTCTTCATATAAAGAAGAAATGTCGGATGAAGAAAGAAGGAATTTTGAATCTGAAGAAACTCTAAAGAACCTCTCAGATCAATTTCTTCAGACTATTGATTTAGTATTAAATCAAAAATACTATGTAAGGATCACTTTGATCGTTAATAACAATTTAGTTATACCTAATTTAATTGCTTTTGTAGATAGTGGTGCAGACATGAACTGCATCAAAAAATGAATCATTCCCATTAAATACTGCGAGAGAACTACTCAAATTTTGAGTACGGCAGATAATATCGCCATAACTACACCATATAAGATATCAAATGTTAATATATGCGACGAAGACATTTGTCTTCCGTCTTCTTTTATTATAGTAAAGAAAATAACCCAGCATATTATATCAGGGACTCCGTTTCTTAGTAAAATTATGCCTATTAAGAAAATAGTTCCTCAAGGAATTTATACCACTTATAAAGGGAAAAGGGTAATACTTCAGTTTATAACTAATTCTATGGTAAAAAATCTTAATGAGGTAGAAATATTTATCTAAAAGAAAACCAAATAAATTTTTTCAAAGAACAATCCTAATCAAAAAGAGAATTGAAAAACTTGAAAATGAGTTTATAACTCAAACATGCAGCGATCTTTCTAATGCTTTTTAGGATAGAAAACAACATATTGTTTCTCTTCCTTATATAGAAGAGTTTAATGAGGATAATATTCCTACTAAGACAAGACCATGCTAGATGAATCAAGAATACTTAACTTTGTAAGAAAGAGATCAAGAATCTCTTAGATAAGAAACTTATAAAAAAATCTTACTTTCCATGGAGTTGTACAGTATTTTATGTTAACAATACTGCAGAATAAGAAAGAGGAGTTTCTTTTCTTATTATCAATTATAAGCCCCTTAATAAGGTGCTTAAAGGGATAAAAAATTCTCTCTGTGATAAAAATGACTTTCTAAATAAAATAAGCAAAGCGAAGATCTTTTCAAAATTTGATCTTAAATCTGGGTATTGACGAATTCAAATTAATGAATATGATAAATATAAAACTCTCTTTGTTGTTCCGTTTGGACATTTTGAATGGAACGTTATGCCGTTCGGTTTAAAAAATGTGCCGTCGGTTTTAAAATATCATGAACTCTATATTTAATCCATATACGGAATTTATATTTTCCTATACCGATGATATTTTAATATATTTTGATAATATAGTCTTACTACCATCTGAGCCTAGTTTGCATGTTCATCCCTGGCTGTCTCACATCCAACCGTTCAAAGATTCTTTTGCCGTTTTCGAGCAAATGAAAGAACTTTTATCAACCCAATTCTTGCAACATGGACTGAATCAAAATGGTAGCATATTAAAAGCCACTTCTATAATCAAATGGGGGAGTAATGAAACATCCTTATAAAAAACTTGGTCCGTTTTGAGATACATTTCATTTCGTGAAGTACACATGTTTTCTATACTCAAATGAGCACCTTGCGGCAAGCTGCTCTACCTCGTTCCCTTCTCTCTCTTTTTCGCTATTCCAGTCTCTAGTCCCATCACATTCATTTATGTCACTTATATAACTTATAAAGGGAAGAAACTAATTAAGAGATAAATTAAAGAGAAATTAATCGAGCGCGCACCAGGCTAGTTATAACTTTATTATTTGCAAGTTGGGAGATATAAATTTATTATTATGAACAGGACAACATGCGGGCATGATGGTGAGTTGCTAACAGAGGTTGTTGACACTTGAGAGCCATTGCAATGGAACCTTAATTTCGCTCATAATTTTACTAGACTTCAAGCTATCTTGCTCAAAACTAATGGAATTAATGATCCCAAACTATATAACTATATACAAGAAATCAATTTTTAGTACATAGAAATACACATGTTGCTCCCAAAAAAAATTTGAATATATGGGAATATTGGAATGGCAGATTTTATTTATTGAAGATCTTCAATGAAATAATTATCATCCAATATATAGCATGCTTAGGTTTTTTTTTCTTTTTCTTGGAATTTTATTATTTGACTAGAATCATATTTCTTGAATATCCTATATATATATAACCCACACACGGAGCACGCCCACAAGCACCAACACACTCTCGTAACCCACACACGGAGCACGCCCATGGGTATCAACACACAAACACATGGGATCCACGAATTTGCTCTGAGAGCAATAAATTATGGTCACTTCCTCTCCTCGTGATGGAACCTCGTACTCTCCCCAGAAGGGAAAGTGTCATACATGCATTTATTTCTAATTGGTATTATTTATATTCTATCGCATCCCTGCAGGTTGAGGTCCTTTTGAACAAGATCTAAACTTCCTGTGGTGAAAATTAATTCCAATTGTTTTGATAATATGTTAAAGAGGTAAATGGCTCTGAGAATGTTCTCATGGCCAGTTTCCTGATAACAGGAAAGAGGGACCTTCACCTTCTTTCTTGTTATCAGGAAACCGGCCATGAGAACACTCATGGTCATTTTTCTCTATGTTAAATGTCCCTTCTATCACACCAAAACTTTAAAGCAATAACAAAGTTCGAGAGGAAATAAAATTATATTCTATCAATATTTACTTATTTATTATCATTTACTTTATGATAGCATTTTTAATTGACTAAAATTGGTGTTTCCTTTCCATCAATTTCACTGATCTTATTAAGCATATTCTTCTAGGACAAACTTGAATTTGGGTTCATATATAAATAAATGATGATTATATCTAAGACCTTTGGAAATTATTATAGCTAAGCTAGCGAGAAGCTAGCTAGCTAGCTTGCGGTTTTGCTTGAAAATAAAAGCAATCACATTTATTCTTTATTTTCTTTGCGAGTTTCTTTAGATCCCTAGCCCTAGCTTCTAAATTCTTCATGCATGTGTTTGTTATATAAAGGACCCCACTTCTCATCTCAAACATATACACATGCAAAGAAAAAGAGCTTAGCTATAGCTAAATGGCAACCAAGCAAATAAATCATGATCCATTTCATACCCAATCTCTTCTCACGCTTCCAATTATTCTACCAACTTATAGTAATAGTAGCATTAGTGAGCTCTCCACATTATGCAAACAGACACCTTACCCTCAACTGTGCTCTTCTCTAATAACTACTAACTCAACAACTACCAAAAAATGCAACATAAAAAACCTCATCCTTGAAGTCACAAAGAGAAAAATAATCAGAATTGCCCATCACTTGGCATCTTCCACAAACCTTAGCTCCCTCAATGACCAAGCCAAGGCAGCTCACTCTCTTTGCTTAGATCTCTACAAAGACGCTATTCGAAAAATCGATCGAGCATCGCACACTTCTTCGTCTCATGATGATTCTCAAACTTGGCTAAGCGCCGCCATGGCCAATTTACGAACCTGCCACAACGAACTTTTAGAGACACATAACGTATCGAGACACATTAGCAACTTGTTAGCCATTAACAAGAGGGTGCAAAACGAAAATAATTGCCCGAAACGGGGTTTCTCAGGAATTTATCGGAGGCTGCTTCAGTCTTCGCCGATAAATGGGAATATCTATGGTGCTTATGCACCACAGATAGGTCTTGATGACGCTAGTAAGCGTCTATTCTGGAAGGATTTAGACGAGATAGTACAAAGTATACCTAGTAAAGAGAAGTTATTTATTGGTGGTGATTTTAATGGACATGTAGGTACTAGTCGTAGTGGGTTTGATACTATCCATGGAGATTTTGGTTTTGGACAAACGAATGAAGTAGGTGACTCGATTCTAGATTTTGCCTTATCTTATAACAAAATTGTTAGTTGTATCAAGAAGGTAGCTAGAGATCTACTTAATGAGTCGAGAGGTGGTGCTCCACCATCTAAGTACACATCATTGGGGAATGAAGAAGTAAAAGCTGCTATTAAAATTAAAAGGGATTCTTATAAAGATTTAAAGAAAAGTAGAGATGTGGAGAGATTTGCGAAGTATAAAATGGCTAAAAAGAAAGTTAAGAAAGCTGTTCGGGAAGCTAAATGTAAGGTCTACAAGGAGGTGTACGAGAAATTAGACACTAAAGAGGCTGAAAATGATATATACCGGATTGCTCGGATGCGAGAAAGGAAGACTAGAGACTTATGTGCGGTGAAGTGTGTCAAAAATGAAAATCAGAAGGTTTTAGTTCGAGATGAGGATATCAAGGAAAGATGGAGAGATTATTTTGACAAATTGTTCAATGAGAGCTTTACTAAGAATTTGGACGGACTTGTCATTCAATCTCAAGATATAAACCGTGATTTCATGCGTAAAATAAGACTACCTGAGGTTAAAGAAGTTTTGAACAGAATGAGTTTAAGAAAAGCGGTTGGTCCTGACGGGATTCCTATCGAGATTTAGAGATGCTTAGGAGAAATATGCGTTAAATGGCTGACAGATCTGTTTAATAAGATTTGGCAGACAAAAAAGATGCCAAATGAATGGAGGAAAAGTATCCTTGTACCTATCTACAAGAACAAGGGTGACATTCAAAGTTGCTCAAACTGCCGTGGAATAAAACTTATGTGTCACACCATGAAACTTTGGGAGAGAGTGATTGAACACGGGTTAAGGAAGGATATTAAGATAACAGAGAACCAGTTTGGGTTCATCCCTGGACGATCGACGATAGAGGCTATTCATTTGCTTCGTCAACTTGTCGAGCGTTTTCGAGAGAGGAGAAAAGATTTGCATATGATATTTATTGATTTAGAAAAAGCGTACGACAAAGTACCTAGAGAGGTATTATGGGGGACGATGATGAAGAAGGGGGTCCCCGTCAAGTATATTGACATAACTAAGGATATGTACGATGGAGTAGTGGCAAATGTCAGAACCTGCGGCAGCTTAATGAGTGATTTTCCGATTACAATTGGTTTACATCAAGAATCTGCATTAAGTCTATTCCTGTTTACCATCGTGATGGATGAACTTACTAGAACTATCCAAGATGAGGTACCTTGGTATATGCTATTCGCTGATGATATTGTTCTAGTAAATGAGACGAAAGCAGGGGTTAATGCCAAATTGGAATTATGGAGGCAAACATTGGAATCTCGGGAATTCAGATTGAGCAGGTCCAAGACAGCATATATGCATTGCAAATTTAGTAACCAGAGAAGTCAAAACCATATTGGTATAACATTGGAAGGGCAAGAGATATCACCGAGCAACCAGTTTAGATATCTAGGTTCCATCATCCAAAAGAATGGGAAGATCGATAGTGATGTTAATCAAAAGATCCAAGCTGGTTGGTTGAAATGGAGGAGTGCAACAGGGATTTTGTGTGATCGTAACTTTCCGTTAAAATTGAAAGAGAAGTTTTATCGGAGCGCTATTCGGC
Source organism: Agapanthus africanus (assembly GCA_030015575.1). Lineage (NCBI taxonomy): Eukaryota > Viridiplantae > Streptophyta > Magnoliopsida > Asparagales > Amaryllidaceae > Agapanthus > Agapanthus africanus. Next base: position 533,949,390 of record JASDDO010000016.1, read on the forward strand.
CTGCCTTATTATATGGTACAGAATGCTGGGCTCCTAAGAAGTATCATACACAGAAGATGCATGTAGCGGAGATGCGCATACTTCGTTGGATGTGCGGTAACACTAGAAAAGATAAGGTGCGAAATGAGGATATTCGTGCAAAAGTTGGTGTAGCAACTGTGGAGGAGAAGAACCGGCTAAGATGGTTTGGTCATGTGCGACGCAGGCCTATGAAAGCACCGGTTCGACAAATAGATACTCTCGATATGGGCAATGGCAAAAAGGCAAAAGGAAGACCGAAGAAAACATGGATGGAGGTGATACGAAACGATATGGTTGCCAAAGGACTCGATGAAAGTATATTGTTCGATAGGAGTGAATGGAGGTGGAGGATTCATGTGCTGGACCCGGCATGATTCTCATGTTGGTTCATATAGCCTACCCCGTATGCTTGGGATAAAAGGCTCAGTTGTTGTTGTTGTTGTTGTGTGGTGGCAAAAGATGGTTCTGGGGACTATAAGACGATATCGGAGGCAGTTGCGGCTATGGGGCAAATGAGGAATGATACGAGTTTGAGATTCGTGGTATATGTGGTGATGGCTGAGGTTTATAATGAGAATGTTCAAATTTCGCTTTCGATGAAGAATGTGATGACGGTTGGAGATGGGATTGATGCTATGGTTGTCATGGGGAGTTAGAATGTTGTCGATGGTCGGAATACCTCAACTTCTGCAACTTTCAGTAAGCCTTTTTAATTTTTGACATCTCTTGAAACTTCTCTCTAGCTCTTTTTCATAGGTTAGCACTCCTAACCTTCATCATTTACAGAGCACGATTATCACATCAACAAGCCAGCATAATTTACAAGATTTTTTTTATGCTTGCAGATGTACATGGTGATGGGTTTATTGCAAAAGACGCGACTTTTGAGAACACAGCTGGACCGCGGAAGCAACAAGCCGTGGCGCTGGTATCATCGTCAGACCTCTCGGTTTTCTACAGATGCAGCTTCAAGGGGTACCAAGACACCCTTTTCATGTACTCCCAACAACAGTTCTATTGTAACTGCGACATTTATGGCACAATCGACTTTATATTCGGTGACGCCGTCGCCGTGTTCCAATCTTGCAACATATATGTTACATTGTCAGGCCAGCAAAATGTCATTACAGCACAAGGTAGTGCTAAGAATCACTTTACCAAAAGATTTTAAATTACTTTATAAGTTATTAGATCAGGCACATGGAAGATTTCGTCCATTCTTTTCCTTTCCCTAAAAGAATAGATCATGTCAACAGCCGATGTCTTAAGGTTAAGCTTTTGGATTGTAGGTTAAAACTGCACGTCAAGCTAACTTAACTCCAACAACAGGTCGATCAACGAGAAAACAGGCATCTCCATCCACAACTGAATGATCACCGCCGTGCCAGACCTAATACCGGTGCAGGGATCATTTCAGACGTACCTAGGCCGGCCATGGTAGAAGTACTCAAAAACCGTGTTCATGAAAACATCACTAGGGGCTCTCATTGATAAAGCAGGGTGGTTACCATGGAGCGGCAACTTTGCTTTGAGCACATTGTATACATGAACACTGGTGCAGGAGCTGATACAAGCAACCGAGTAAATTGGACTGGGTACCATGCCATGAGCCAAGATGAAGCTGAAAAATTCAGTGTTGGGAAATTTTTTATCTGGGGCATCTTGGATTTCTACTTCTGGGGTTCCCTACACATTGGGAATTTGAAGTTCTCTTGTGTTTTAGACCCATTGGTTAGTATTTTATATTGAGATAAATCAAACATATTTCACATATGTTGTGGTTCACATTAGTGGCATTAAAGAAGATACATGAAAATTTTATTAAACATTAGAAGCAAAACAAAAATTATTAAATCACATTGGATCACAGTATATAACTTAGCACACCTTTGCCGCACAAAACAGAACAAGAAAAGCATAGAATGTTTACATTATTACTCAATTGTAATATTGTGAATCTATGTTACCGCTGTTGCCACCGAAATGCGTTGCTTAGGTGATAACGGTCGGAGCGGAACGACCAGTGAACTCTTGCATCTTTGAAAGCTTCAGGGCCACGTCGACCTAAGAGAAGAACAAAAACAATCTCATTGGCCAAACTGTAATAATAGCAATCTTATTAAGCATATGAGGAAAGGTCGAGGCTTTTTTTACAAGCGGGGCAAGTGCTTCTTGTGAATCTCTTCCAATTTTCAAAGAATCCTTCTCATATTGCTCGATGTAGAGCCTGATGGTTGCTCCTTCAGAACCAGTTCCAGAGAGACGGAATACCTAGATTGTATAGATAGAGATAGGTACACCAGTGATTAGTTTTACTATAATCTCTGAAACCATATTAATTATTTTAATCACAATAATTTTTGCTGACAGGTCAAAGGAACTTACAAGGCGAGAGCCATCTTGGAAGAGATAGCGAATACCCTGATGCTTTGAGATGGAGCCATCAACAGGATCTTTGTATTCAAACTCATCTGCTTCAACAACATCTGCAACATCGGATCGTATCCCATGGATGATCCTATGAGGGGGGGGGGGGAATAAATTTGTATTTGTCATGCAGACTGAACCTCTAATCAACATACCAATGAGTTAATGTAATAATTGTGGTAGCTATCAAAACAATATCTTCACTTTGTTTCAGAAGCAATACCAAGAAGGAGGAATAGAACAGATTGGTAGTATAGTAGTATATTCTCAATGACAGAGACGAATTTCTTGAGAAAGTTTTGATTTTGATGATCGCCTTGTAATTCAATATAATGAGAATATGTTCATGCATGCTGCCCTTGACTTTTTTTAAATCATTCCCTCAAAGAGAAACCTGACAACTAATGATTCCTACCACCGTAATTGTCCTCTATTCTTATTTTGGCAACACATGCTATTTGTTGGGCTCACATATCTGACTCGAGCTTTTCTAATACACAACAGTTGCATTACTGTTTCATCTTGCTCCCTCGTAATTAAGGGGGTTTGATTTCTAACGAATAAATGCTTCCATCTTCAAGTCGCGCCATAGAATGCGTATACATTAACCAATCCTCAAAACAGAATAACAATAAATACGCATATAGGAAATTGTCTTTCCTTTGGATTTGAACACACACACACACACACACACACACACACACACACACACACGATGTCACAAGGTAGCCTCAATTTGAGAAGTGGTGAGAACAAAAGCTTACTTATTAACTTCTGCAAGGGATGATTGTAGTTTGATCAAATTTGCCATAAGTTCCTTAGCAGCACCTGCATCAACATTCTGCACACAGAAAAAGATTGGTCAAGGAGATTGCATCAACTTTAACGGCAAATTATATGGCCAAAAAGCGAGATGAATATTGTGTGCATTTAATTACTTTACCTCATAATCATATCGAGTATAATAGTGGCGACCATAAGTTGCCCAGTGCTGGCGGACTATGTCTTCTACTGAAACTAGCTTTTGCCCATCAATATTGTCCTTGTTCTTAAGGGCGAGAATGGAAAGCCAAGCTAAGACCGCCCAGATTCCATCCTTTTCACGTATATGGTCAGAACCTGAAAGGAACGGCATACATGTAAATCTAACCATGAGATTAAAAAATCCAAGGTTTAAAATTTGTGGTTGGTCATTTAGGGATCAAAATCGGCAATCACGGATCGGTATATCGGATATTTTTTCGTTTGACTAAATGAATTTCTAAAATTCAGCAAAACTCATAACTATAGTAAAAATAAGTAAACACAATTTGGCGTATTTCTGATAATTAATGATGTCGAGTGGTTTTGTAAATATGTTATGAGACAAATGTAAACCATTTGACATGTTCTAATAATTAATGAGCTCAAAGCCTCAAATAAACCAATAACCAATAAATTCACTAACCACTACGCCATAAAAAACTTAATAACAAAACCCTAATAATCAGTTGGTGAACCCAAAACCAAGGTTTTAAATTTTGGTATTACTTTCGGGATTGGTACCCGGACGGTCGTTTTTGTGATCGGAATCTGTAATTTCGGCTCGGGGTCTGCGAGATCCAAAACCATGGTTAGAACCTGTATCCTGATGCCAACTAACCAGTTTGACTTGAAAGCAGAAAGAATTATCGAAGCAGAAGTCCATAAAATCGTTCTATTGTTTCCAAGGTTCGAGAACATGGTTTCGGTCAATCATAATTTTATTGGTTTCACTGGGTTTCAGCTAGTTTCGTTAATCTCGGTTCGGGTTTCGGTTTCAACGGTAATATAACATATATAAAATATATTAAATACTTAAATTTATGGTTCTATATTACAAGACAATGATCCTCGTGTTTAAAAATCCAGTCATGATGCAAAATATATTGAAAAGTATACCTAGATAAGTATTAATATAGGGTTTGGGTTCACTTTTTTGCGGTTTTCTAACGAAGGCCTACAATGATATAGTAAAAATGGTATAAAAACTAAATTTTTAAAGGTTTCGGCCGAAACGATATTATATGGATGGTTTAATATCAGTCTTGGTTTAGTATCGGTCTCCACCGAAACCGATACGAAACCACCACGTATCAATGGTTTCGGCTGAAACCTCGAACCTTGATTGTTTCTATTCTTTCTTTTCTTTTCTTTTTTTGGGTTATTTTCTATTATTTCCAGAGATTGCTATAAATTACAGATTTATACTTTGTTGCTTAGCAATCTTAAGCTATGAAGCATGGATACTTGTATATGCCTCATGTATCGTCTCCGATCGCGTATCGGAGTCGGAAACTCTCGGATTCTTTCGAATACACTCAGACTTGTAAATTTATCACCAACCTCTCTCGAATTTACGCATTTTATCTTTCTCCTGAAAATTAAGGGCACTCAAAAGTTTGAAAGTGTATTGAACATCCAACATAATGCCATTATTTTTTATATTATTATATATTGGCATGTATATGTTAATATATATTCATATTTAGTTAATTTAAAATCGATATAAAAACGTATCTCACATCCTAGGTTTTTGGAAAATTGTGAATCCACGAGTCTATATCGTATCCCGTATCCGTATCCGAACCCGTGCTACATAGATCTTATGCAGTAGATTGATGAGACCTTGAGTAGATAACATTTTTCATAGCTTCTTCAACAACAGAGAATGAACTATGCGACTCATGAGGATAAAAAATGAACAGCATCTACCTGTCCCAAAGCTTTCTTCACCGCAAACTGAACAAAGTCCAGCATCCATCAAATTACCAAAAAATTTCCAGCCAGTGGGTACCTAAATGGAGTTGCTGCTATCATGCTTCTGGAACCATTAAACTAGAAGGGTAAATAAATGGATAATATACCTCAAAAAATTTCAGATTTAGATTCTTCGCCACTACATCGAGTGCTGCTGATGTAGGCATGCTCCTGAAATTATTGGAAAACAGCTAAGCAGTGTAAAAGGATAGGAATGTTATAGAATAATTAATAAGCACGGCCAAGGAAAAAGAACCAAGACATATTCATATCATTTGAGAAACATATTTCTGCTACTATTGTAAGAGACTAGAACTATATCGTGTTGAATGGACATTGTCTAGTTTCTGTTTCAAATGCACAGAAAATCCTGATGTGAAGAAAATAAATAATAAACTAACACAGGAAGATAAAGAGAACCCTACAGTAACCAAAAATACTCACTAGACAACAAAGATCAGTTTAAAACTGGAACTGTCATCAATTCCTTGAGGCTACCTAAAACTTTGATTCTTTAACAATAAGACATACAAAAAAAATTGTTAAGCAGATAAACTAACTATTATTAGTGTTCCCATCAATCTATCGTCAAAAGGCTTGTTGATTCTACAGGCACATAAAAGATTAATTAGGTCCAGTAGCTGAACTCGCTACTTGATTGCAACTTCCAAGTGTCACTATGCATTGCTAAAAGTCTAATAAAGTGTCGCCTTGCATCGCTAAAAGTCTAATAGATAATCAAGGAATTGATATATGATCATATTGAACAGCATGTACAGAAAGTGATAGGTATGAACAACATGTACATGACTATATGCATAATTGGCTTCATATTTGAGGGTCAAATACAGGTACTCCTTAACAAAGAACCCTTTACGGTTGAGAACTCTTGTGGGTGTCCAGCATGGAAGGTGTCCATACACCATATTAAAAAAAATTGTTTTTCAGTCAACTATAGCAGATTGTGTTGAAGGCGTCATTATGCCACATTTTCATGGAGTGTCTCCATATAAGATACGATATTATACGAATTCTATTTTAGGCAACTATAACAGACCACATTGAAGGCATCATTATGCAACGTTTTTCTTAATAGCAAAATATATTTTCCTTCATTACTACTTCAAATCTAGATCTGACTTGCAATGAGCATATATTCACACCATTTTCAACAATTCATGTGCATCTGCATTTGTCTTCCAATCCATCTTTGTGCTAGAAATTAATTTGATGGACAACTTCTGACAATGACTGACAGGCCCCCACCCCTCAATGCTAGAAATTAATTCATGTGCATCTGCATTTTCCTTCATATGTTTATCACAATAGCGAAGAAGATTTCCAAAAAAAAATAAGACAGAAAAGAAATAGAACATCTACCTTGCAACGCCCTTTAGTCCAGAGGCAAAATAAGGAATGCTTTGCACTGCATTGGCAGCAATGATGGCAACAGAATCTGATGGTGTCACAAAGAACCTAGAATTGCAAGAACAGCCAAATGTAAGTTTATATAATGGTGCTGTTCTCCACTCTGTAAGGAAATTACCTTTTGCCAAGGATCATATTCCGATCTGCATCACCATCAGCAGCTGCACCAAACTCCGGTGGTTCCTCATTTGAACTTGATTTTCCTAGTCCCATTCGAGCAACCAGTTCTTTTGCATATGTAAGGTTAGGGTCTGGATGCCCACCTCCAAAGTCTTCCTGTTTGCACAGGTCATAAACAATTTATATGAGATGCCATAAGAATATCTCAACTTCTCAAGCTAAAGAACATATTTATCCTACGCATCTAGAAGCTTCCAGATTTACCTTAGGTATGCAATTTATTAGTGAACTTTCTTTTGCACCAAGCTCTTCAACAAAAATACGATGGGCATAAGCTCCAGCAACGCCATTCAATGCATCATAACTAACAGCAAAAGATAATGTAAATTAATAAACTTTATTATTAGAGTAATGGATCATAGCACGGAACATTTGGTCAACCAGCACTCACTACCTACCAGAATGTGAACTTTGGAGATGATAGCAGCTTTTGGATAGACTGGAAATCAAAAATTTTCCTGAGACAAAATTAGGAGAAATTTAGTTGTATAGTAATGGCACAAATACTTATTCTTTGACTACCTCTTGTAATGGTAACTGGTAAGAATGCGCATTCTATAACAATACGCTATCTTATTAATCCGATAATATTTTCAATATATCACAGAAACTAAGATCGTGATATGATGCTGTGAAAACACTCAGGATGGTGGTATTTCACCACATTCTTGCAGATGCAGCAGCACAAGCATACGATTGAAAAGAGGCTATCAAATTCTAGGTTGAGTGGCTTACTTCATCAATTTCACATAATCATCAGCTGAATCAAAAACCTCCACGTCAAAGTTTCCTGCAGGTCCACTAAATGTCGTCACACCTACCATAGAAATATCTACCTGCAAGTAATTAAATATATAAATATTGTTTGATATTTGAATCAGAAATACGAATATTTAAAAAAAAGCTTGGCATAAATCTTTACATCCGGTAGACCTTCTGCAATCAGGTATTCCTTTATTGTCTTTGTGTTGGCATAAATTTTGTCAGTAATAGCCTCAGGAGCAGGCCCGCCATTTTCCATATTGTATTTGATCCCAAAATCCTACAAAGACAGTAACTCTTTACGTATAATGGTGAAAGTAAATGTTGATAGGTTATGCAGATGGGTTGCAAAAGTCAAATTTTGCAAAAGAAAACACAAAGCTTCAGCCAATCACATGAAGTTCAATATCTCGGAGAAATGCAAGATGCACTTGAAGGGCAATCCACAACTTCCATGAAAGAAATTGAGAATATCTTCATTCCTTGATGTTACACATTATAGCACAGTTGGTAGGGCATGATGCGGCAAACGAGGACACAAGTTTAAGGAATCCAACCAACACAAAGGGAAGAGGAGATCAACCCTAATTTATTTGCGGAAGGGGGTGGGTACCGCATGGGACCAACTTTGTTATAACAACAAAACAATATGTCAATGTAATATGCCTAAAGCCATCGAACTAATAAGAATAACCATATATATGATACCAACATGGTATGGCCTTGAAAAAATATTCAACAGAAGATAGAACTAAGAACTCATGTAAGAGAGGGGGAAAACAGTGATGAAATTTGTTTTAAGATAGCACACTTCAGTAGTACATATTGCAACAAGATTTATTCATCTTATTTATAAAGGTCAAAGGTGATCTATTTATTCTTTAAATAAACTCCTTCTAGGAGCAAAACATCATACGCCACATCCTGATGTACAAATGAATGAGAATTCAGTCACAGAAAACAGAGCAGTTTTCTCTTGGTGAGATCCAGGCAAAAGAGGTGTGCGCGTGCGTGTGAGAGAGAGATTATTTTTTTTTTTTTGGCAATGACCCATAAGCCATAACCTCTGCATACAACACACCCACACACACATCAGACACAAGCACACAACACACAACCCATGAATTTGCCCCGAAAGCGTTAATTTGTGGCCACTTTCCCTCCTGGGTTCGAACCCCGCACTCTCCACAAGAGAAGAAGCCCTCCTGGGGAACCCCGCACTATCCCCAAGAGGGGTAGTGCCCATACCAACTGAGCTATTGCTCATTGGTTAGAGAGAGAGAGAGAGAGAATTTTGTTCCCAGAAGTGCCGACTGTTTCCAACAATAACATATACAATATACTAGGTTTCCTTGCATGATTAGAAAGGTTCCTGGCAATCTTAAATCATGTTGAGCCTACAGATCCAGATACCCCTTACCTGAGTTGATCCCCCATCATCCTTAACTAGATCAATTATAGGTACGATAACTCATTTCAGTTTAAAGACCAGCCAATATAATTTATGGGCAATTCTTTTTGAATTATCCATGATTTTGATTTCAAAACAATTATAATATAAGTTTCACAGTTCACTAGCCATCACAGAAAAGGTACCAAAGCCAGTTAATTACTAATAAATACTGTCAACTGAGATGATTTCTGATTATCTTTGACTTCATGCACGGTCCTTATTTTTTTTAATGCCACCCAGTTTATTCTTGCAAATATCTTCTTAAAATGACAAGAAAAAGATTTAAATCACAATTGAGACAAACCAACATAGGGAGAAATATACCTCATGTGGACCACCTGGATTATGACTAGCTGTCAATATAAAAGCTCCTGAAGCCTTAGAACCCTGTAATTGAGAAGACAGTAGGCAGTCAACATTTGGCATAAAACTTCTCAAAAAGGGGGAAAACAAATGGGGGTAAGATGGGCCATACATCTGCACCAACTCTTTCGCGAATAACAGCTGATACAGCTGGAGTTGAGAGCAAACCATTCTGGCCAATCCAAACACGTCTTACTCCATTTCCAGCTGCCATTTTTATTATAATCTGCCAAGTTTTGGGACATTAAAAGTTAGGTAACTTGGCTGTTTGAATATTAAAGAAACAAGACAATTTAACACCAAATACATAAAACTAGCAACCAAAAACCAAGATCTGCTGCCCAATGATATGGAACTCAATTGAATGTCACAACTACACGTGTAGATTAAGAATATAACAAAGGGCGATCAAAGTATATTTAAAAATGAAGTGTGACATAAATTTCCTTCACTGTATAACATTTTATACCTTCAAACAACCTAACATGAGTGATCGTGTGGATGACAGAGACCAAGTTCAAAGAGTAAAAGAGAGGATGGGCTTAGCAATTGCTCAAACAATGAATGGGACTTTTATGAAGCATAGAGATGTAGAACATAATTATCTTAAACGTGCATTAGGTTGCAATAGCTTCCTCCAATTATTTTATTAAATGATTTAGAACTCAAGAAACCTGTTAATAAAATTCATTTTATGGTCATCAGTTACACCAGAATGACCAGACAGAATCAGTTATTAAAGTAAATCACAGTGACATTCGAATCAGGGAATCTCGAGTATATAAGCATGATTAAGCGCACAGCAGGACCAAAGTTCACTTCTCAAGCATTCAAGCATTAGAAGTACCTGAATGGCATCTTTTGAGAAATAACGTCCATCCCCGGAAACAACAATTGCAGCACCTGTACTATGGAATTCAGACTTAGATATTGTTATAGCCAAATGAGTAAATTAAATCTAATTATGGAGAATAGAAGGAAATAAGTAAATGTAAGTTGACATCATATTAACAACATAAAACAAACAGTAAATGTTTGACCTTCTACTGCTGTGAATTCACCAAAATTTGAAGGTACAAAAAGTTTACCTTAGGAAGAAATATCCACAATCATATGAACTAAAATAACATGAATTTATTTTATTGCAGCCATTGATTAATGTAACAAGGACCATGGGATTATGTCTATGATTGTGCATTAAAACTGTTCACTTTTTAAAAGATTTTTTTATATCTCACCCCCAAAACTTTGTTATTTCCATATTTCACCCCCAAAACTTTGTTATTTCCATATTTCACCCCCAAAACTTTGATATTTCTATATTTCACCCCCAAAATTTTGTATTTTCGTATTTCACCCACAAATCCTTTTTAGTTGTTCAAAAATCTCCCCCTTATAAAAGACAGAGTTACCCTCGACAGTTATAACCAGGGAGATTTTTAAGACTACTTAAGGTTTTGGAGGTGAAATATGGAAATACAAAGATTTGGAGGTGAAATATGGAAATATCAAAGTTTTAGCGGTGAGATATGGAAATACCAAGTTTTGGGGGTAAAATAAGGAAATATCAGAGTTTTTGGGGGTGAAATATGGAAATATTTTGGGAATGAGATATAAAAAAAACTTTCCTAAATTACAATCTAATAGATGTTAAAAACTTAGAATTTATATGGAATAAAACATGCGGTGGAAAATTAAATCTAATTATCGAGAATAGAAGGAAATAAGTAAATGTAAGTTGACATCATATTAACAACATAAAACAATCGGTAAATGTTTGACCTTCTGCTGCTGTGAATTCACCGAATTTTGAATGTACAGCGTAAGTTTACCTTAGGAAGAAATATCCACAATCATATGAACTAAAATAACATGAATTTATTTTATTGCAGTCATTGATTAATGTAACAAGGGCCATGGAATTATGTCTATGATTGTGCATTAAAACTGTTCACTTTTTAAAAGATTTTTTTATATCTCAACCCCAAAACTTTGTTATTTCCATATCTCACCCCCAAAACTTTGTATACCCGTATTTTACCCATAAAACTTTGATATTTCTAGATTTCACCCCCAAAAATTTGTATTTTCATATTTCACCCCCAAAAATTTGTATTTTTATATTTCACCCACAAATCCTTTTTAGTTGTTCAAAAATCTACCCTTTATAAAAGACAGAGTTAACCTCCACAATTATAACCAGGAGTTTTGGAGGTTTTTAAGACTACTTGAGGTTTTGGAGGAGAAATATGGAAATACAAAGTTTTGGAGGTGAAATATGGAAATATCAAAGTTTTAGCGGTGAAATATGCAAATACCAAGTTTTGGGGGTAAAATAAGGAAACATCAAAGTTTTTGGGGGAGAAATATGGAAATATTTTGGATGTGAGATATAAAAAAAACCTTTCCTAAATTACAATCTAATAGATGTTAGAAACTTAGAATTTATATGGAATAAAACATGCGGTGGAAAATTAAAATGACCATTTTAGGTTTTTAAGTTTTAGAAGTAGACAAAGGTTTTCTCTCTTTCCCTTCTCTTCTTTTTTTCCTTTTTCTTTTTTTGTGTGCTTGTGTTTTATTGGGTGGGAGGAAGAATTCATCCTATAATGTTCCTGAAACAGTTTTCCCTTAACATTGTCAAAGATCTAGCATTTATACATTTCAGCTGCCATCGTCAATCTGCGATTTTCTGTCCTTAAAAATTTAATGATCAGAATACGGCAGTTACCCATTGCCCTACCATGGTGTACCAAAAATTGTTGAGATTAGGCTAAGTAGTCTATAAATAGATAGCAAAAGCAAAGCTGAACAAAGGGATGGATAATCAAGTCCCTAACACAGCTATTAGCAGGCGGTTTACTTATCATTCCATATCCAGAAACTTCAGACCTAACCTCTCAAATTACAACAATTGCAAAGTTTGCAGATGATGTTGGCATAGAACTTTCAGCAAGAAGTCCGTTAAAAGAAGGGCCCAATTGCATGACCTAATTTACAAGAATATGTATGATGGATAGCTTGTAACCAGCTAGTATATCAAGGAATTAAATTGAACAAAAAAAATGAAAATGAAAACAAAATAATAAAATCTTTCACAGTTATATTCAGAAACCATCACTTGCATTATTCTTTTCCCTTATAATTATATCTGGTTCCACTATTAAAAATGATGTTGATGTGTGTGTGTGTGTGTCCCCATTTTCTTTTCCATCTAATTAGTGCATTGTCTTTGCCTTGTTGGTCAAATTCATAAAAGCATTAACCAAGTTTTAAGACAATCTATCAATTACACCACCCTTTAATACTTATGCCAAATCCCAGTCCAAGTTAACAAGAAAGAAAGAACCCTGCTATGATACACTCAGTATGCCACACCTATAAACTCAGAAAGACTCTAGGGAAAAAGGAGGGGGGGGGGGGGACCAATATGTTTTAAGTTTTAAAACACTTCTTATAGGATAGCTAGTTGAAAACATTTCTTAATGTCCATTCCGGTTTTTTTTTTCTAGAATAGTAAAATCACAATACCACCTCGATAAGCAGTTACAGGTTTTAAGTGACTTTGAGGTTGACGAAGATAAAGTTTCCAAGAAAACAATAAAACAGGGTTAAAAGCAACTATAATTTCACTTGATACATAATGTTAGCAACAATCAAAAATAGAGCTAGACTATAAATGAACCAAACTTTTATCCGAACAGAAAGGATGGCATAAAAGCTCCAGATATTATAATCAGAAAAAAAATGGCAAAGTCACCAAGACAATTTAGAAGCTATATACACCATTCTGAATGACTTTCTTCCATGCTAAATAATAGTTTTCTACATGCATTAGTACGAAGTACCAGCATCAGCAAGCACAAGTATAACATTATGTTTCTTGGACACAAAATCATACATATTTAATCTGCGACATTAGTGCATCGTTGTTATGCCAGATATGTCAATAGAAGTATGTAAAGTTTACCTGTCACCTTGTCTTGAGAAAGGGCATCAAATGTTGCCTGAACAAAGTTATGCAGGTAATTAGGTTGCTTGAACACTACCACCTGAGGAAAAAACACATCAAGCCAATGTAACACAGTTACACAAACCACATTGAAGGGTTCAAAGCTAAAAGAAAACCCGTTTAAACTTAATATGAAAGAATATAATTGCATGTTCAAACAAGAGTGCACTATTTAGTTTAGTCTTACATCAAAGTTTATAGTTTGGATGTACATCCTTAAAACCGGATCATATTCTGTATAATAGGATATCTCATGTATATAGTAAATATCAGAATTAAAACAAAACATGCAACGGACATGAGGAAGAGCATCTATTACTACCATAAACATCAACGTTAATATATAACCTATATCAGTAGTACGATACCATAAACTTCAAAATAAGATAAATACTGAGTAAATCCTACGATTACAAGCTTATTAGATAAACTGAATCCAGAATAGCATTATTAAACAGAACGCAAAGGAAAAGAGGAAAAAGAAAAGGAAAGAAGCTTCAACAAGCCACTCTTAAAACTGTGTAGCATGCTCGTGGTTTTCACAAAGAAACCAAGATTTCAACCAAAACAGAGCTAGCAATATATTGCTCGTTCACGGAAGGGAAAGAAACAAGATATGCTGTGCATCCATGAAAGATGAATCAAAACTAGAAAAATACAATAAACAATGATAGCATCTTCAACCTTCACTTGTTTCTGGTCGATAAAATTTAATATAGAGATTAGTTAACAAAGAAAGATGAGGGAATTTGGTCATCAACCCTATCTTGTTTCCGGCTGGACAAGAGAGGAGCTTGTGATAATCGATACCAATTTATCACCTCTGAATTCTTTACATGGGGAAAGAGTCAAATTGCTGACTTAATTTTTATTACAGTCGTTAATAGTAAAAGTTAAGCTATGTTCTAACTTGCAAAACTAGGTTCATCAAAACAAGGGAACAAGATAGGGTTGATGACCAAATTCCCTCATCTTGTTAACTAATTTAATAAGATTAGTTAACAAAGAAAGATGAGAGAACTCAGAGACTCACAAAACCACCAAAAAGAACCAGGTTCCGAGTAATCTGCACATTGAGATCAGTTCCAAGCATAGCAGGCAGCATCCAATCCTTAATTTATCAAATTGCCTGAAATCTCTCAACACATAAAAGGACCGTCTTTTTCCTATCCTCCAGTTCTCTTGTAGTTTATTTGTCATTCTCCAAAATCTAACCTTTAAAGTTCGGGCACGTATGCCGCCCAAATCTGAAGCTTTCACTATCTCGGAATTGGTTTCTTTTTTTTATATATAAAGAATTATATAATATTTAATTCTTTTAATGAATAAATGAACCGTGAGGTATCAAATATTTCAATCAAATCGCAAGATCATCCTTCTCAGATCTAACGTTCAACTTCATCGATATCTCATCCATATAAACTTCTAATTTTTTTAGGAAAATCAAATTCAAAATGATATGCACCAATTACAGCTCAGCATTCATCAATCCATCGATTCAAATCAACGAAACCAGATCAAAACAATCCCTGGACCAAAGACCCAACCCAAACACCCTACAGAATCCACGATAAACGCAACGAATCAAAAATCTTCAAAATCAAGACACGATCTTTAAGGGATTACCTTCTTCCTCAGCCCCGATGTTCCCGGCTTCTGGCCGTCGATGGGCGCCGTCGCCTTGCGCTCAATCTTGAAAACCACCATTTTTTCTGCGAATGAGAGAGAGAGAGAGAGAGAGAGAGGAGAGCACGATGATGAGGAGAGTGAGGCACTGAGAAAACGCAAGCTTTATTATGTTTGGGGTTTTTCGATCATTGGATGCTTGGCGCAGAACAGCAAACAGCGTTGTTATGGTGTTTGAGAGGTGGGCCCAGCGTGTGAAAGGACACGTGGAGGAGGATGAGGGGTGTGAGGCGGATCTGGAGGAGGGCGGTGAGCGTTTCAAAAGGGCTGTGCTGGATCTGAGGTGTCGTCAGCTCGGTGCGTGTAAGCGAAGGGTTACCGTGAGCTTTTGTCTGAGGTTTTGGAGAGGTGGAGAGAACAAGTGTTTCTTTGGTTTCGAGAATGTCGTTAGCTTTGGTGTTCTTATCCTTTTTTTTTACAATTTTTTTTTGGCAACGGAGAGAATCAAACATTGATACATGAAGGATATATACGTCGGAAAAAAAATTTGAGAATTTTTTCGGGCGCTCCACGTACTGCTTAATTCTTTTCTTACACGAACTATTTCGTTTGTTGGATTGGAGATTACATCATTGCGTCTTATGATAGAATATTACATCATTGCGTCATATGGCGTGTATTTTTATTGTTGCTAAACCAAGGTTTTGTACTCTAGATTTTCTATTTATTCGATATAAAGAGAGATTCCTTGATAATGAAAATTCAAAATAAATATTGTTTAAAAACCAATAAAACTTTTATGTGGATATTATAAATACGACCAAAACGGCCATGTTTACCTCCCAATTGCATGTGATTGCTGGAGCACAAAGAAAAACAAAACAGTATGCCGACTGTTTGTGCTGCAGCCACAGGCAAATTGTATGTGGCTGTACACGGAGACATACAACTATAAATATATAATCACCGAGTTAAGTTTTCTTGTTCTGCTTGTTAAAAAAATTGCATGAAATTGGTTGATAGCTTAAACAACTCAAGTTCAAACTCATATCAAAAAATTGTATATAGCGATTGTTATTCAAACTGAATTAGATTTGATCTTTGTGGACCAGATTTCATGATTCCTTATACGGTTTGTGTTTTTGTGAGAGTGTATATCTCTATTCACAAATCCCAAAACTATCAACAGTTGTGTGACTCGGTAGCCAAAAAAACATAAAGATTGTGAAACTCGTCATTTCCATAATTTTCTGTGCTCCAAATATTTAAGGCTAAAATGCAGAAACCCTTTCAATTTTGCCTGAAAAGTGGAAAATCTTTCTAAACTTGAAAAACATGTATTTTATCCAAAAAACCTTAGCGGTGTTAACTTTTCCATTGACCTTTTTTATGCCAAAAATATCTTCTAATAAATTTAATTGACTAACCTGATATTCCCGTTTCTTTTTCTTTATATTTTTTCCAAATCCTTACTCTCTTGGATCTTTGCTCACTTTTGAAGGAGTAGAGAAAAGGCAGCCGGTGTTTTCAATTACAGATTTTGGAAAAGAATCGAGAAAAAAAATTTGTAGGGAAAAAAATTTTAAAGGAGGAAAAAGGAAAAAAAACGGAGAAGAAAGACTTAGAGGTCATTACGGGAATATACAAAAAAAAAAACTAATGGCCTTAATTTTTTGGGGGTAAGATGCATATTTCAAATATTTCAAGTTAAGTATTTCCTGCTTTTCAGGAAAAAGTGAGAGGGTTTACCGAATTTTAGCCATTATTTAAATGATGAAACGTGTTGGAATGGCATCATAGGGCATATAAAAGAAAAGGCATGTTGATATGATCCAATTTTTTAAATAATAAAAGATTTAGATTTACTCGCGTAAATTCTCCGTTCCAAATTTATGGGATTCTGTCCTGATTAATACGTGCCATCATGAGCTGGTCTATTTCATTTGAATAGCGAAGATTCTTGACACTTTGCTTGGTTTCTTTGGCTTTCTGCTTCAATTTTTTAGATTATCTGGGAACCAACTCATGTGATGGGATAAAAGGAAGAATCAGCAATTCAATTCTCATTGAAACTCTTAGGCATCCTGACATTTTATTTCCTTCTGCAGGTTGATGATAGTTTAAAAAAGAAAAAGAAATTTGAGCCTTCCGCTTTTCCTTTTATTCTTCTTCTTCTGGTTATCTTTCAATTCGAGCACAACCTAATGTCTAGTTGAAGCCCACCTGATCAACAGCCTAAATAATTGGGCCTGATTTGGGCTGGATCTATAGACCAAGAAATTACAGCATGTGCCCGTCATATATACAAGAAGAAGAAATAGAAATGGAGTCTCATACGTTGCGCCTAAGGTCGCACGAAATTCTACCTCCTCTCTCTTTTTCTATCAGAATGTATTACACCCGGCATATGGAATGATTTCTCATATAGACCGTCTGATTCTCGTTTAGTTTCTTCCTTCGGGTGGATCTAAGAAAAACTCATGAAGTCAGAATTTAGTTTAAGTTTAAACAGAGGTGTATTAAGAAGTTTTTCACTGAAAAAATCCATGAGCCTGTTTCCTGAAATTTTCGAAAAATCGGCTTTAGTTCGGAGGAATGTGGGTCAACCAAGGAGGAAAAACTATTTTAGTCCGTAGAGATTTAGTTCAAGTTTAGACCAAGTTGTATGAAGAAGTTTTTCAGAAAAATCTACGAGCCTGTTTTTGAAACCTGCGGAAATGCAGCATAAGGGGTTTAGCTCATCTAAAAAAAAGGAACTCTTCTAGTACAACTATGTATCGATATTTTTAAGGGTCCACAGCATTCATCTTGACCAACATATTCTACAACATGCACAGGAAAATTTATATGATTTTGATACTTCTTACAACTGAATCGGAGGGACATAGATTTAACTATTTTCAGAATTAATAAAGAACATTTTCCATAACCAAATAAACAGTCAAAAGTATCAAAATAATATGGAAATTGTGCACGTATTCTTTAGACCATAATTATCAAGACAGTCAATCCCAATCATAAAAAATAGTCGTCACCGGTATACGGACGGCTAAGATTTAGTATTAAAATAAATATATCCTTAAAATATACACAGGCAATGGCCAGCTTTGACAAAAAAAAGTTTCAAAGCATGCTTTGATAAGATCCGCGGGCAATACAAAAATCTCCGGTATTTGCCCATATTCATGCAAAATACTTCGAGAAGCAGAAACTATAGACAAAGAATCTGGAATAAGAATTTGTTGTTGGCATTTTTTCCCCTTATTCTTGAATAAGAAAACATAAAACAAATAATTGACAATTACATTGTTGGCCGAACGTAATTATAATTTACTTACAGATGATGGGAGCCCGGTTAAGGCGGAGGGGATAGATCTCGATTGGGGATGGGGATGAAGGAGAAGGTGAAGGCGAAGGCTTTGTTTAGGGTTAGGATTTAGTGTTGGATTTGTTAGGGAAGGTGGGGTAGGAGGCGGTAGTGGCCCAAAAGGAGGGCAACACCGTCAGTGGAGTGGGTGGCAAAGTAGGGGTCGGGGTCGGGGTCGGGGTTTAGTTAAAGGGTTTTAATTAGTAACATTTAAAAAAAATAAATAAAAATAAGAAAATGAAATTTGATGGACGGATTCCGTCATGGGGGTGCTTCGAGTGTAACGTTTGGGGTAACAAACATTTACCAAGTTTTGAAGGGTGCATTAGAAATTATCTATGTTTTGGGGACCATTTAGTAAAAAGCCCTTAAGGAAAAGGGAGGGTCCAAGCCCCAAACAACTTGAACCATCTGTACTAAACAAAATGAATGGAAAAGAATAATAAGAAGTGTAGTCAATATTGTCCCAGTCAATAGGCAGTAAGCCAAGACCATATCCCTTCAACTCTAAGCAAGCAATATACATTTGTTAGATAAGCAATGCATGTAGAGCCATGGCAGAGAAAATTGTTCCTCTCTTTTTCTCTCATTTTTTTTTTGTGTAATGGAGGGAATCAAACATTGATACATGAAATATATGTGTGTGCGAGAGAAAAAATAAAAAAAATTGAGAATTTTTCCGGCTCTCCGCAAGTTACTTAATTCTTTCCTTACACGAACCATTTTGCTTGTTGGGTTGGAGATTACCTCATTGCGTCTTCTGTTATAAGATACATATGGTGTATATTTTTATTGTTGCTAAACCAAGGTTTTGTAATCTAGATTTTCCTTTTATTCGTTATAAAGAGTGGTTCCTTAATAATGAAAATTCAAAATAAATATTGTTTAAAAAAAGGATAAAACTTTTATGCGGATGTTATAAATATGACCAAAATGGCCATGTTTAATGCCGCAATTGCATGTGATTATAGCACAAAGAAAAAGAAAACATGAGGTGGCCCAGACTTCCTTGTGGGGGCTCTCCTGTTTTGCCAACCGTTTGTGCTGCAGTCGTAGGCAAATTGTATGTGGCTGTACACGGAGGCATACGACTATAAATATATAATCACTGAGTTAAGTTGTCTTATTCTTCTTGTTAAAAAATTGCATGAAATTGATTGATAGCTTAAACAGCTCAGGTTCAAAGGCATATAAAAAAATTGTATATAGCCATTGTTATTTAAACTGAATTAGATTTGGTCTTTTTAGACCAGATTTCATGATTCCATGTCGGGTTTGTGTTTTTGTGAGAGTGTATCTCTATATTCACAAATCCTAAAACTATCAACAGCTGTGTAACTCCATAGCCAAAAAAATATAAAGATCGTGAAACTCATCACTAACTTATTAATTTTCTGTGATATAATTATTTAAGGTTAAAATGCGGGAAAAGCCCCTCATTTTTGTCTGAGAAGTGAGAAATCCTCCTATACTTAACATGCACTTTATACCCAAAACCCTAACGGTGTTAACTTTTCCATCGAACTTTTTTATGCCAAAAATGTTTTCTGATAAATTTAATTGACTAACCTAATATTTCCGTTTCTTTTTCTTCATTTTTTTCTCTAATTGATGAGGCTCGATATCGGTTGATGGAGGTCCTTTTCGGGTCTCCGTCAGATGTTGTCTTCTGTCGATCTCCTGGTGGATTTTGGGGGTGATCTTCTGTTGCGTGTGGATCTCAATGGGTTTGAGGAGATTGGTGATTTGAGGAGTTTAGCGCTGAGTACCTGCAAAGAAGTCCTGGGGTGGTTTGGTGCCACCGAGGACCCTCCGACGATCAAGTTAGCACTAGATTCGAGCAGAGTAATGATTAAGTGGAATAAAATTGGCTTACTTGACCCCTCTGTGATGGGGGGTTTTTATAGCGGCGGCAGCATGCAGCAGCAGACGCGAAGATCTCGCCGGCAGTTACGCTTCCGACGTCACGCCTGCGTAAAGAGCGAATCGCCGATTAATGGGGATCGTGATGGCATGGAACGTGGGATGTTGCTGGCGGAGAATCTGCGCATGGCGAGATTCGCGGAGTGGCGGTTACGCCTGCGAGTGGTGGAGTCGGTCGGAAAACCGAGGAAGACGTCCTCGGCTGGAGGGCTCGGGACGAGCGAAAGGGCTGAGGAGTGTTGGTCTTGTGGGGGCTCGGGACGAGCTGAGAGGCCGAGGAGGCCAATTTAAAGGGGGCTCTGAGGAGAGCCGGTTAGGGCTTGCAGTTCGGGTACAGGGGTGACCTGGTCGGCTCCATGCAGGCCCTTTCTTCTGAGTTCTTGGACACGTCGTCTGCCACGTGTCGTGATCCTGGAGATCCCCAATATTGAGCATCATCATTAGCCCCCCACTCTTGTCCCGACCAGCTAGCGGGTCGGATCAGGAGTGGACTGCCGGGCCGCCCGGGGTGAGCTCCCTCCTACGGTTTTGTCGAGACGCGTCCCCGGGCTGTCAGCTGTCTTTTCTGCCAGCGAATCAGGGCGAGATCTCTGCATTTAAGGAAGGTGCGCCGGTTTGTGCATCCTGCCACTGCAGCGATGGTCCACGTAGCAAGCGTCGGTTGGCCGATGCGACGTATGCAGGCCTGCGGCATCTGATGGGATGCGGCCTAGTGCGGGAACGACACGTGGAGCGATCGGAGCCGCTGGACACGAGGAAGCGTTTTGGCGGGAGATGACGGGCGCCGTTGGATGAGGTCGCTTGCAGCGATAAATAGGGGTGGGGCCCGTCCCTGGGCCCCTACTCCTTCATATTTCCCGCATCTAAATCCTGGTTGCTCGGCGTTCGTCTTCTTTCTTCCGCTTTCGTTTCCCGAGGATCCCTTTTCTCAAGATTAGATGTCTTCCTTTGTAGAGTCAGTAGATATTGTAGGAGTAGGTTCTAGGGACCCTTTAGTTGAGTCTGAGTCCTCCCGGGGAGCAGGGGTCGGATCCTTTCCCCGGAATCGTGCGGCGGGGGCAGCCCCCAGGGCGGAGGCGGTAGATGCGGCCCCCGGCACCTCGTGTTGGGTGAGGCATGAGGACGAGCTCGCCAATGCTCGGGCTCGCTTCCACATCCCCTCACGTTATACGCTCCGACTGGCCAAGGAGGGAGAGAGGGCGGACCAAGTACTGAGCAAGGAGATCGCCCTGTATTTGGAAGCTTTTTGGGGTGGAATGCGCCTGCCCTTCTCTTCCGAGGTCGTCGAAGCGCTGAACTTTTTCGATTTGGCCCCTGGCCAGTTAGTGCCGAACTCGTGGAGGATCCTCCTCGGGTTCCTGATCCGCCTGAAGTTACAGGCGGTTCCCTTCCTCCTCTCCCTCCTCGATTTTTGTCTCGTCTTCAAAAATCACCGTGGTGGTCGAGCGGGCGACCAGAGGTGGGTCTATCTCTCTTTTAGAAAGCGGCTGGGGCGTGCTGCCGGGACAGGGGTCGTGGCCCTGCCCTCTTCCATTCATGATTGGAAGAAGTTTTTCTTCGTTTCCCCTCCCGAGGGCGAAGCCTGCCCCGGCTCCCCCTTCTCCGGTGGTCGCGTCTCACGAGCGTTCGGGGGTGGATCCCGCCCCGGGTCCCAGCAGAGTGTCGGGCCGGAAGCGGGCTCTGATTCTGGAGGACCCGGTCTCGGAGGAGGAGATCGGCTCTCCCTCGGAGCCGCTCAAGAGGAGCTCCCAGAGATCTTCCCGGGGCCGGTCCTCGTCGATCATGATGGAGGAAGGGGGCCTCTGGTTCACAGTGCCATCGGGGCTATCCGTTGCGGATAGCCTTCTGCATGAAATAGAGGCTGCGGGGTAGAGTCCCCGGGGGGACCTTCAGGGCTCAGATGGCGTCCATCGCCCAGGAGTCCGTGCAGGTGAGTGTTTGGTTTTTTGTGGGATTCGGTGCCTCCTTCATCTTTCTGATCCCTTTCCAATTTCTCAGGTTCTCCAGCACGTTTCCCTCGCCTTACGCATGGAGGCCGAGGTGATAGCCCCGGCGATGAAGGCTGCGGGCCAGCTCGCCTCGCTGGAAGAGAGCTCCAAGCGGGAGCTGGAGGCAGTGATGGCGAGGGTTGCCGCCCTGGAGGGCAAGGTGGAGGCCGGGAAACGGGAGGTTGCCCGGTACCGCGAGGCTGTCGAGGCCAAGCTTGGGGACGCTCAGGCGCTCGCCGGCAACCTGAAGAAGACGGTGAAGACCCTCCGGAAGGAGCTGGGGGCGGCGACCGAGGCGGCTAAGTCGGCCGACCTGAAGGTGGCAAAGTTGGCCGACCTCTCGGCGGCGAAGGCGGTAGAGGGCTATAAGAAGTCGAAGAAATTCTATGATGACCTGGCCGTGGCCATGACCCGCATCTGGCACGAGGCCCTTGACGCCGTTAAGGCACGGATGCCGGGGTTCGCCGATGAAGACCTCCGGGCCGAATATCCCCACATGGACGCCGATGAGCAGGGGGAAGAGATTCCTGACGAGGAAGTCGCCGAGGACCCTGCTCGTCACGTGGTGGTCATCGAGGACCCTGAGGTCACGCCTGGCCCCGAGGCCTAAAGCCCCCGTCTTCTTCCTTTATTTCTTTGTTTTTGGAATTTTTGTAAGCCTCCGGGCATTTTGTAAGGCTGGGGAGCCCAAAATACCCTTTGTAAAGCCTTTGCCTTTTGTAGCAATAAAACTTTTTTCTTTGGTTTCATCGATTCGCACTTTATCATCTGTTTGTGAAGAATGCTTGTAAAATATCTCTGCTTGCACCGTTGGGCTTCCATGTCAGGTCGGCCGTCTGTCTAGCGATCGTTCGTCGAGTTGATTTCGATCACTTGCCGAGCGCTGCCGAGGAGGCATCTCCATGGTCTCGAAGTCGAGGGGGGATCGCTTAGACTTGGATAGGCTTGATTCCCCTTTTTGGGGCCTCGGATCCTCTGCATGTGATGGGTAGAGGGCTGTTCGTCGTATTTGTGCCGAGCATAAATGGGAAGCTGCTCGGTTGCCCCCTGGTAGGGGCTTTTCGACTTCTGGCAATGCGAGCAACGACCACTATCCGGGGATGGTCGAGCGACGGCCGGGCTCGACTGCCTGGGAGGACTTTGGATCCTTAGCGTTGGAGGGGCTGTAAGAAGCCCACTAAGGATGACCGGGCAGTGAAGCTGCGCGGTCGCCTCTTGGCGAGGGCTTTGATCTCTGGCGTCGCGGGTAGGCAACTACCAGCATGGGATAACCGAGCGGGACAGCCGCTCGGATGCCTCTTGCGAGGGCTTCGATCCCTGGCGTCATGGGTAGGGAGCTACCAGCCGGAGATGACCGAGCAGGGTAGCTGCTCGGTTGCCTCTTGCGAGGGTTTTGATCCTTCAGGACGGGGACCGAGCAGGGTTACTGCCCAGTGCCTCTTGGCGAGGACTTTGATCCCTGTCGGTTGTGGTAGGAAGCTACCATCCGGGGATAGCCGAGCAAGGACTCGACTGCCTCTGGGAGGAATTTGGTCCTTAGTGCGGGAGGGGCTGTAAGAAGCCTACCAAGGACCCATGGCCGGACAGGGTTACTGCCCGATGCCTCTTGGCGAGGGCTTTTGTCTTGAAGGATAGACGAGCGAGGGATCCTCGGGCTCGACTGCCTTTGTGAGGGCTTTCGATCCCTGTCGGTTGTGGTAGGAAGCTACCAGTCGGGGATAGCTGAGCAGGGAAGCTGCTGAGCTGCCTCTAAAGAGGGCTTGGGTCCTTAGCGTTGGAGGGGCCGTAGGGGGCCTGCTAAGGATAACCGGGCAGTAAAGCTGCGCGGCTGCCTCTTGGCGAGGGCTTTTGATCCCTAGCGTTGCGAGTAGGGGAGCTACCGGCCAGGGATAGCCGAGCAGGGAAGCTGCTGAGCTGCCTCTAAAGAGGGCTTGGATCCTTAGCGTTGGAGGGGCCGTAGGAGGCCCGCTAAGGATAACCGGGCAGTGAGGCTGTGCGGCTGCCTCTTGGAAAGAGCTTTGATCCCTGGCGTTGCGAGTAGGGAAGCTACCGGTTAGGTATAGCCGAGATGGGTAGCCGCTCGGCTAATTCTTCATGAGGTTTCGCCCGACCATCCCGTTGCAGGTACGGGGATCAGGAACGGTCGCGGCGACCGCGCGCACAGCATGCGCATTGAATGCCGGGGGAGGCGAAGCGCTAGGGTCGCGTCGTTTCGATTCCGCCAAAGAAGGCTCGATGATCGACGCGTGGCAGCGACTTTTTGGGTGGAAGCGGGCGACTGTTGAGCACCGTTGGGGCGCAGTGGGCTATATAAGGCTGAAGGAGCACTGGTCCTTCCTTCCCTCTGTTCCCCTCCGAACGGCGGCCGAGACGACGCGGGGGACGTCTATGCCTGAGGTTCGGGGCAGATGCTATTTGGTTTTATCCGTCCACTTCTCCGAAGATGCCAAGTTGATTTATGGCACCATGTATCGGAGGTTTAGACGGATGCGGCCGATGTAGTAGACTTCGTCAGATTCCCCTTCGTCTGAAGGGTTTTTGATTGTGGGGACGCTCTTCCCTGCAGGCGCAAGCCCCTGCAGTTAATTACGCTACCGCATCGCGGTAACCACTTTCTTTTTCTCCAGAATTTTACTTCGTGTCGTGTGTGTTTGTTTTGTTTGTGGTTGCCCGTGGATCGTATACGGAGACTAAGTTATGCCGTCGCCCGTAGGACGTGGATTAGTCCAAGTCCGTATTTACTTAGATTTAGGTTTGGTGTTTTAGTTTAAGGATACGTTGGCCATTTTTAGGTTAAGATCGACTTAAACGTTTGTTAAGGATACGTTAGTCTGATTTGAGACTAAGATCAACTTAACGGGATCGTTTAGATCCGACAAAAGAGCATTTGGGGGCTCTATTGTTCCAGTTTAGGGACGTAGTGGTCCATAGGTAGTTTAGGGACATTGCGGTCCATATTCCAGTTTAGGGACATGGTGGCCCATGTTCCAGTTTAAGGACGTGGTGGTCTGTGTTCCAGTTTAAAGACGTAGTGGTCCGTATTCCAGTTTAGGGACATGGTGGTCCATGTTTTAGTTTTAGAGACGTGGTGGTCCGACATTAGTTTAAGGACGTTTCGGTCCAACATTAGTTTAAGGACGTTTCGGTCCAACATTAGTTTAAGGACGTTTCGGTCCACGAGTTTAAGGACCCCGCAGTCCATATTCGTATGTGGTCGTCGGGACCCGTCACCTCTCTGACGTCGTTGAAGGATTACAACGACAGGTGTCAGAGGAGTTCGGAGATGTACCCTTGAACCGGAGGTAAATTGATTTAAGAGAGCAATCTTGCTCAGTCAATTTAGTTTGAGGACTTACGGCCAAAATTGGGCTAAGTCCAGTTGAAAATGTTCAACATTTTATTTGCTTTTGCATTGCATTTATTTTTATTTTTATTTGGGCTCTACCCATAAGGGATGCAGAGCATCAATTTGTTTTGGGCTCTGCCCATTTATAAATGATGCAGAGCATCAATTTCATTTGGGCTCTGCCCCTTTTTATTGCTTTGCAATTTATTTTGGCCTGCTAGGTCTTTTTGACTTGGGCCTGGCCCTTTAACAAAAGAAAAGCATTGCATTTGTCAGGCGCTTTGGGCCAATCAAAGAGCGCAAGCGCTTGTGGTGATGACACGTGTCATGCAGCGCAGTGCGCTGCGCTAGCGCTGCTGACACGTGGCGCGCTCTGGTGAGCTGCGCCAATTTCAGAGAGCAAAGCTCTATTTCAAAAGCGCGTAGCGCAACTGGTTCAGATGCTGACACGTGGCGCTCTCTGGTGGCTTGCGCCGGCCCAAGAGCGCAACAGTGCAGATTTATAAGTGCAAAGCACTATTAATTTGAGAATCTTTTAGATTCAAGAACCAATGGTTCATAAAAGAAGTTCAAAGCACTATTTTTATTTTGTTTTCTTTCTTATTGAAGATCATTGATCTTGTTCTTAGATCAATGATCTGTTTTTAAAAGAATTCTCTCTTTTTCTGAAGGTTTTTACCTTTTTTTTTGTTCTTGAGGAATTTCTCAGAGTTCTCTCTTTTTTTTTAAGAAAATGTTGATGCCTTTGAATTGAGGTCTGGGGTCCTTTTTATAGTGCCCATAAATTAGTTAAATTTGTTAAAGAGATCTTTCTCTGAGAGATTTGGGGAATTTTCCCCACCGTTGGATCTTTGATCCAAGGGTTTCTGTTTTACAGAAGAAAATCTTCTTGTTTTAATAAGAACAGAAAGATTTCTTTAAAATCTTAATTCTGTTTGGCGCAAATGTCCCAGCGCGTGACACGTGTCGTGCAGCGCACAGTGCAGCGCAACTGCGCTAGCGCATCTGCGCTGACACATGTCGCGCAGCGCACAGCGCAGCTCAACTGCGCTAGCGCATCGGCGCTGACACGTGTCGCGCAGCGCAGTGCTTGCGCAACTGAAGCGTTGCTTCCTTTAATTTTGCTTAAAATAGAGCTTTGCTCTGATTGAGCGCGCCTTCTTGGGCGCTGTGCTGACGTATCAGCGCCTGACATGTGGCGCGTTGCGCCCGAGATTTGAAGCGTTTCTTCAAAATTTTGAATTTTGAATTTCAACAGAGCTTTGCTCTGATTGGACAAAACATATGCCCCCCCACCGTTGCGCTCACGTGGCGCACACGTGAGTGCAGCGGTGGCAAACTCCTGATCGTTGGATCAAGGGGTGAGCTCAAGGGGCGCAAGCGCTTTATAAATAGGACATCTGGCCCTTAGAAAAATCTTACCGTTTCAAGATTTTTATTTTCTAGAGCTTTGCTCTCATTCAAGAACTTTCAGAGCTTTGCTCATTTCTAAAGTCAGAAACCTTAGGTAAAATTAATTAAACTTAATTTAACTTAATCTCAACCAAAGAGCTTTGCTCTCACAGATCTTCTGATCTAAAGAGATCCCCATTGGGGTTCCATAAATAGAGCTTTGCTCTCAAGAACTTATAGATCTGTAGAGATCTTGTTCATGGGTTCTAACCCATGAACAGAGCTTTGGTCTTTGAATCATCTGTAGGTCTTTTAGATCTGAAAAATGAAGCACTTATTATAAGTTTTCATGGATTTTTCAAGATTCCAAATTTTTTAATTATTTTAAGTGTTAAAAAAAATTCTGATGGATCTTTCCATTATTACCACAGAGCTATGCTCTTTTAAGGAATCCTATTTCCCTAAGACCAGAGTTTGACAAGTGTCACTCTGTGACAGAGCTTTTCTCTGAAAGAGGAGATTTTCTCCTTGTTTTTAGGGATCTCCCATTGATGAGAATATTCTCTTGGGGGTCTTTTCATTAATTGACAGTCTCAATCAATGATGGGGCTGTCTTATTACATGAGGCACTGTCATCCAGATTTTGTGGGTCCCTATTTGGTCCCCTACCCACTACAATGCTGTGTGGTGTAATTAATTAATTCTAATTTAATTAATGCATTTTTTTAATGCCAAGCGTTGGAATTACAACACCAACGACTAAATTGTTCTTTTGCAGCGATCATGTTTCTAGACACTTCATTCCCGTTCGTCCGCTCGGAGGAGGGATTTCCCGAGGCGCCTTTGGACCGCGAAGTCCTGGCCATGATTAAGGAGTACGATCCGGAATACAAGAGTCTCCATCTCTGGGGGTCGTGGTACAATCAGATCATCATGGGCCGACGGAGCTTCACATGCGCGGTGCCGTCAGAACCCATAACGGCGATTCATTACGCCAGCCCACCCCCGGTGCAGTACGCCGTGGAGATGGTTGATTGGACATCGAAGGGCTTTCTACATCCCTCCATAGATGCGATTCCGGTTCAGCGTCCCATGGTTTTAGATATCCTGGGACGCCGCATCTGTCAAGGCGAGGCGCGACCTTGGAGGCAATCATATAATATCGGTTTGATCCCCCGCCACCGAATCGGCCATCTGCCGTGGGCCCGGTATATCCTGTCGACGAAGAAGTCGTAGTTGATAAGATTAGGATTGTATACCGCAGTCTACGTCTCCCTCTTCCAGTATCCCACGCTTCCCACCTGGTGGTTCAAGGCCTTTCTGGAGCAGTGGAACATTCCTACCCACACTTTCCTCGCCATGGATCGGGAAGTGTCAATCTTTTTGGAAGAATTTACGGAGGTATCCGGTCTACCGGTCATGGGGAACATTATGAGGAGTTGCTCCCGACGGATGAGTACGTCTTTGGTGCTAAGCCGGTGATAAGGGGGGCCACGCCGGAGAACGCTGTTCAACACCAATTTCCAAGTCTGATCAAGGTGTTGAATATCTACGAAGCCCTTTTCGTTGAGCGTAGGAGCCGCGGAGTTAATTTTGAGGATTTCATTGCTCGGTTCCTACATCCAAACGTCCTCTCGGCAGAAGCTGTCAAGTTTGCCACCCTTGAGGACCCTTTCGGTTTAGGTTTGGATAACCTGCCGGCGAAGGACATGGACCAAAAGGACTTTTTTCTTCCTAACTCCCCAACCATGTCTTTTGCGGAAGTCGCAGCCCCCGAGATGGACGAGGATGCCTTCTTTTTAGGATTTCTTGGGCTTTGGCTGAGTTGGTTTGCGCTCCCAATGCACTCTCACCGCATGCGGCCCTCTGTTTTTTACCCAGCCCACCGAATGACTATCGGGGTAAAGGTGGCCGTTGGGATCGCCGGCTTGGCGCACTTATATCATGGCCTCAGCCGAGCAACGGATGCTAATGAGCCTGGGGTGCTGCACGTGGTCTTCCCGATGCACTACTTTATGTCGTGGCTCGAGCTACATACGGCGGGTGTCTTCGGTATGCATAAAAGGCCCTCGTTCTACGAAAGGTGCAGTTTTCCTCGCATTCTACAGTTGATCGGCGCATCAATTGTAAATCCATCGCCACGAAATGCCAGGGGTTTACTCCTTCGCTCCCACACCGTCGGAGCCGGTGTGTCTTTCATTGACAAGGTGTTGACTATTGGAAAAACGTCCACCACTGCAGTGCAGCCATTGCAAGACACTTTCAAGGATGGAGCTTCAGTTTTAACGGCCCGGGAGACCCTTCACTTATATTCCATCAGACCGGGCTTCTTGGTGTTTAGGCAGGACGGGACAGCGATCTTCATGAGATATAACCCGCATCGTTTCGCCCAACAGCTGAGCTACGATCAAGGGGTCCCCTTGGAAGCTTTCTTGCTGGAACCCGCTGCCACTGAAGAAGGGATGGAGAACGCGCTGCATCATTTCATGCGCCTGAATACTGGCTCTCATTTTTTTATCAGTGCGCTGGCTTGCGCTCCACGACTCCTCAATGTGTACAAAGACTGGTACAATCATGCAACAGGAGCCGTTATAAAGGAGGAAAGGCGACTGCTGGTCGACCGTAAGGGTGCGCCTCCAGGCAGTGACCACAACGCTCCTTTGGTTCCGAGGACTCCAGTAGTTGCCCATCTAAAAGAGGTTAGAACCGGGCCATCGCGTGCGCAAAGTCCTCCGCACGGATTGCCGCTTCCCGATATTACAGATGCAGCCCCAGCGCCCTGTGCTCCAGTGGAGACAGTGGTTGTAGTTTCGCTGGAGTCTGACGTGGATGCAGACATCGGGACCCGCCGTCCCAAGGTGGCTGCTAAACGGATGTCGATCCTACGTGCGCCTAGGGTCGGAGGGCAGAAGAAAAAGAAGTCTCTCTTTGCTGCGGACGTCGCGTTCGGTCAGGAACCCCACGCTCCCTATGCCGAGGGCCTGAGTGAATACGGGACTAATGAGGGATTAGTCATGCCGGATGACACAGATTTGGAGGCCGCCCTCGAAGCTTCGGAGCAGTTGGCGAGGCGTGATGCATGGCTGGCTAAGCTTGCGGAATCAGGTAATCACTAGTCGCATTTTCCATTGCATCACATTTTTATTATTGCCTTTGACTAACATTCTTCTTTCTTTTCTTCCAACAGGAATCACCACTGAAGAAGCCATCGCCGCTTCCCTGAAGACTTTCCAAGAGGAGGAACGTCTTAGAGCGTCCATGGGCCTTAGTAAGTTTCAATTCATCAATTTTTTTATTTACCTTGTGCTATGGTCGATCTAACCTCTCCCTTTTTATTGTAGGAACCTCAATGCCGTTCCCGCCAAGCGACGCGGACATTCTGCCAGCCGCCGATGTTCCTGCTTCCTCGGGGCTACCGCAGGAGGTCCATCTTGAAGAGCCGATGAGAGATGCCTTAAAGGCTCTGGAGGCATCTTTAAATGAGGACGACGACGCTTTGATGAAGGAAGCATCAAGGAGGTCCGTCGTGACAGCCCGGGAGGAACGGAAGCGGTCGAGGCGCGAAGCAAAGGCATGCAGGGCTGCTTTGTCTACGGGAGCGGGCCCAAGCACCGTTCCTCGTGCCGATACCCCGTCAGAAGAGGCACCCGTCGGCCTATCCACTGCTCGCAGACAGGTGGCGCGTTCAGTTCGGAGTGCTAACGATAAATCTACTTCAGGTAATGAATCTTTCGAGATTTGTTTGTAAAATTGTAAACTCGCTGGTTCTTATGTATCCTATTTTACAGGGCCAAGTCCGACCGAGGGGGAGACGGAGACCGTTGAACCCAAGGAAACAGGGGAGGCGGCACCTGCCGAACCCGAGCCGACGGTGGGCAACGTCGCTGGGGTTGCGGAGCCTGAGATGGAGGTTGAGGGATTTGCAGCTGAGAAGGTCATTGATGCCGAGCCTGAAGTGGCGGCAGATGAAATGATCGTTATAACTGAGCCCAGGGTAGTGGCGGACGAGGCGCTTGAGGCCGGCGACCTTATGGTGGCGGCGGATAAGCCGATGGAGATCGCGGAGCCCGAGAAAGTAGCGGGTGAGATGGGCACGACTCTTGGGGAAGAGTCAGCCGCTCTCTCTCAAGAGTCCGGCAATGCTCCGATCATTGCCTTCCCCGTCTACGATCTTCCGCCGTCTCCTGGCCGCGCGAGCACGACGACGGTCCCCATCGAGTCGGGTGATGAGGCCACGGGCGGTGGCCTCATGTCAATAGAGGAGGGAGTCGCCTCCGTTTCAGCCGGTAGCTCATCAGGTAAATCCCAGGTTGCTGTTTTTCTTTACCTCACAATCCTTTCTGACAAGTTCACCTTTTTTCGTAAAGCAGGTACAGCCAGCGCCGATGCCCCACTGCTCGAGAGAGCGCCTTCGACGACTGCTTTGGCGGTGGTCACCTCTCAACCCTCTCTCATACCGTCGAAGATGTTGGAAGGTATGGGTTTGCAACTTATTAATCTCACTTTTCAGACGTATAATTTGTGTACTAAAGTCATACTGTTATGTCTTTCAGGAGTGCTTTTTGACCATCTTTATCAGATGTTGCTTCCGCACTTCTCCTTCCCATCTGAACTCGCTTCTTCCTCTGGTGGCGCTGGTGAGTATGGTTTCCCATTGATATCTTTCTTTTTTGTTGATGGCATTACTTCTAACTTCTCTCTTTTTTTTGTCTCGACTGCAGTGTTACAAGTCGAAGGAGGGGATGAAAGATCGGCTGCGCCACCGACCCTTCCGGTCTTGCCACCTGCCTCAGCTGGTACAGCGATTATTATACTGATAACCCCCCTTTTTTTATTTCCTGAACTGTTATCTGATGACATCTTGCTTCTTTTCAGCTGTCGTTCCGGTCTCGGCGCCCTTCGAGTCTCGCATCACAATGCCGGCAGGTCCTTATTTGAGACGTCCATCTTCGAAAGGCGCCGCGAATAGTCTGCGCATGTTGAGTGATTACGTCGAGGAACTCGACGTTAATACTCCTACATCTGCCGCAGACTTCGCTACGGCGGTTAATCCGATGCTGGTGATACTCGTGAACTTTCATGACGAGGGCATCATCGCGCCTTGGGTTAACCATTGCAGGGAGATCGAGGCCCGCCTGTATCAGCTGGAGTCGATGCGTCCCGTTCCCGAGACCTTAGCCGCCAGTGATCAAAGAGCAGCATGGATTGAACAGAGCGCTTCCTACTTCCGCTATCTGGAACAAGAAGTTATTTTAAGGCGTAAGGAGCGCGGTGAGACTTCGAGTAAGTCTGCCCAACTGCATGCTCGGGTGGAGGCCAATGCTACACGGCTGAAGGTTGTCTTTGAGGGCCTTCTGCAATGCCTTTCCGAAGGGTTATCACTGAGGCAGCAGCTTGACGTTATTGAGCGGGATGCTCCTAACCAGGAAGCAGCCCAGAAGGCGGCCGAGGAGCAACTTTCATCCTTTTTGCAGCAGCGGGCCCAGGTGGAAGCGGAGGCGGCCGCGGCAGCCACTCAGGAGGAGGTGCTGAAGGAAGTGCGAGAGCAGCTTGCGAATTTGTTAAAGACACTTCCTCCTCAGTAGCTATCCCTCTTTGTATCATTTGTACTTGTATATATATATTTTTTATTCTTTAACACAATGTATTCTGTACTCAATCAAGTTTATGAATAAAAGATACACATTTCCTTTTGCAATGTCTTGTATGTTCTTTTGCTTTCTGCCTTCTTTTATTATCTGCATGCTGTCTCGATAAACATAGTTAGCAGATAATAGAGTAAGCATCTTGATTTCTTTAAGAGATAGCGATGGCTTAGGCCGCAGGTTCAGATCTGCTGCCTAAGACTTTTCAACTCTATGAGCCGTGAGGGTCTCATAGAGACTTTTCTCCCTACGGATCGAGAGGATCTCATAGGTGGATTTTCTCCTTAGGAATCGTGAGGATTCCCAAGTACGTTTCCTCTTATAAGTCGTAAGGATCCTATAAGAGAATTTTTCCTCTTACGAGTTGAGAGAACTCGTAAGTGTTTGGTGAGTTGACTTGTTTCTGGGTCGAAGTATTGCTCCGACGGGGAGGTCATTGGCTGACTTGTTTTCGCGACGGAGGTCGTTTGTTGACTTGTTTCCACGACGGAGGTCGTTGGTTGACTTGTTTCCGAGACGGAGGTCGTTGGTTGACTTGTTTCCGCGACGGAGGTCGTTTGTTGACTTGTTTCCGAGACAGAGGTCGTTGGTTGACTTGTTTCCGCGACGGAGGTCGTTGGTTGACTTGTTTCCGCGACGGAGGTCGTTGGTTGACTTGTTTCCGCGACGGAGGTCGTTTGTTGACTTGTTTCCGAGACGGAGGTCGTTTGTTGACTTGTTTCCGCGACGGAGGTCGTTGGTTGACTTGTTTCCGCGACGGAGGTCGTTTGTTGACTTGTTTCCGCGACGGAGGTCGTTGGTTGACTTGTTTCCGCGACGGAGGTCGTTTGATGACTCTAGGTTATCTGTGAACCGTAGAGTCTTGGAACTGGGGACTTTGCCGTGGCTCCGATCGGTGATGTCACGTCCGTGTCCTGTTGGAATGAGGAGGAACGCCGCTGTTGGTCTCCAGGCTGTAGATGTGGTCGTCGAGATCTGACTTCCCTTTGACGCAGCCTGGTGGGGAAATGTAATCCCCTTTTTGTTTGTGCCCTTGGATTGTATACAGGGATCGATGTGATCTCAACTTTAGGGCAAAAGTTTCATTCATTTTTATTGTTTTATTTCCGCGATGCTCTATCATTTCAGCTTTTTACATCGCGAAAGTCACGATTGCCCAATCATTTCGGCTATTTTTCGCGGTGCCCAATCATTTCGGCTATTTATTTTATTTTTACTCGTTACTTTTTATTGCGAGTTGCCCAATCATTTAGGCTATTTTCCATGCATACATTTTCTTTACTTGCTGCTTTTTATTGCAAGCTGCCCCATCATTTCGGCTATTTCGTATGCATGTACGGCCTACTGGCTTTTTGCCGTAAACCTGGAATTAGACACCGATTTCGGCATCAGCACCGCTACAACCGGGATATTGCCAGGAGCGAATCATCATCTGCCTCTGTCGATGTCGAACAAAGGTGGCTTAGCGACCAGGGTTAAGGTCCTGTCGACTAAGGCTTTTGACTTCATGAGCCGTAAGGGTCTCACGAAGGTATTTCTCCCTACAAGTCATGAGGATCTTGTAGGTGTATTTTCTCCTTAGGAATTGTGAGGATTCCTAAGTGTTCGTTTCCTCTGTAAGTCGTAAGGATCCTACAGGAGGGTTTTCTCCTCATAAATCGAGAGGATTTACATGGGTTGTTCACCATGCGAACATATCCCCAGTCACGGATGAGACTTGGTTAGGGAAATGCTTATTCGCGCCCGTGGATTATATACGAGGGTCAGTATTGAGCCACTTGTAGGGCAATATCGGAAGTCGTGGAGATTGCTTAAGCACAGGTTTAGGTCTCTGTAACTTAAGACTTTCAACTCTTATGAGCCGTGAGGGTCCCATAAGAGAGTTCTCCTTACGAGTCGTGAGGATCTCGCAAGTGTATTTTCTCCTTAGGAATCGTGGGGATCCCTAAGTGTGTTGCTCCCTTGTGAGTCGTAAGGATCTCACGCGGGTGGTTTCTCCTTACAAGGTCGAGAGGACCCTATAAGTGTCTCTTAACGAGGTTGCGCCCTTTCAGGTTTTCACAAACACTCGCCGGTAGCCCTGCTGTTTTTACTCACGGAGCCCTTTCGGGTTTTCATCCGTGCCCTTTTTGCTTATGGACACACCGTTTTTTTTATTCTTTTTATTTTTATGTATATTTTTTTTACGAGGTCGTGCCCTTTCGGGTTTTCACGAACACTCGCCGGTAGCCTTGCTGTTTTTACTCACGGAGCCCTTTCGGGTTTTCATCCGTGCCCTTTTTGCTTATGGACATACCGTTTATTTTATTTTATTTTTATATGTTTTTTTTTATATCTTGTCATCCTAAAAGATGCTGCGGTAGTAGTTTAAAGACGTTTCGGTCTGCTATTAGTTTAATGACATTTCGGTCCAACATTATGAGAAGGCTGGCTACTGCTGATAGAGTTTGAGCTTAGGAAGATAGCGAGCGGACATAGTCGTCGTCATCTACCATTGACCTAGGCTGTGGCTCATTAAGCATAGTATTTCTTTAGGAAGCGACCGTTTATCGGCCTGAAAGGCCTTTCACCGTGCATGTCCATGAGTAGATAGGCCCCACCCTGGTAGACCTTATCTATGATGTATGGGCATTCATAGTTTGGCTCGAATTTTCCTCGCTTGGCGCGATTGGGAATCATAGGCCTTTTGACCACTAGCACAAGTTCGCCTTGGCGGAATGTCCTCGGTCGGGTCAATCTTTCATATGAGCGCGTCATCTTTGCTTTATAAGCTTCCAGATTTTGCTGTGCTATGAGCCGGGTTTCATCAAGGGCGTTAAGCTCCTCAAGCCGAAGGTGAGCATTTCCTTCGTCCGTCAGCTCGTAGTGGACTGCCACTCGTAGAGAGGGTAATTCTATCTCGAGAGGGAGTACTGCTTCTGTACCGAATACCAACGCATATGGCGTTGCGTTCGTGGCCGTCTTGAACGTAGCTCGGTACGCCCAAAGAGTCTCTTGCAGTCTTTCGTGCCAGTCTTTCTTATTTCGTGACACCGTTTTCTTCATGATCTTCGTCAAGGTCTTGTTGAAGGCCTCAGCTAGACCGTTAGCTCGCGGATTATAAACTGAGGAATATCTCCAGTCTATATTATGCTGTTGCGCGAAGCGACTGATTTTGTGGCTTCTGTAGGCTGGCCCGTTATCGGAGATGATTCGTCTTGGCGTTCCAAACCGATATATGACATGCGTCTTGAGGAAATGGAGGATATTTTTCGTCTTTACTTCCCTCAGCGGTACCGCTTCTGCCCACTTAGAGAAGTAGTCAGTCGTCGCTAGGATGAAACGATGTCCTCTAGACGATGCTGGTTTGATGGGGCCGACTATATCAGTCCCCCACATTTCGAATGGCCAGCTAGCCACCGTTAGATGTAGTGGATTCGAATGCTGATGGATGAAGTCCCCATGAATTTGGCATAAGTGGCATTGCTTCGCATATTCGAGGCAGTCCTGGATCATCATGGGCCAATAGTAGCCCATCCGTTTGATCTTCAACTTCATCTTTGGGCCTGCTTGGTGAGAACCGCAGAGTCCGTCATGAACTTCCTGGACGACCCTTTTCGCTTCGTCAGGTCCTAAGCATCTCAACCATAGAGAATCAAACGACCTCTTGTATAGAGTATTGTTGACGAAGGCAAAAGACAAAGCTCGTTTTATGAGCTGATGTCTTGTGGACGCTTCTTCAGGCGTTCGGTGGGATTTAAAGTAATCTATGAAGACTTCTCTCCAATCCTCAGCCTTTTCTCGTTCTTTTATTTGTAAGGTCGTCTGCTCATTCGCTCCCTTTTCCTCGGATGATTCCGAAGGTATTTCTGCCGGGGCAAGCACCCGACGGCTTTGTACCACGATTCTAACGTCATCGAGGTTCTCGTCAGCTAGTTCTTTAGCAAGTTTGGCCAATGCGTCCGCTTTGCTGTTTTCCGCACGCGGTATGTTCTCCAAAGTATAGGAAGGAATTTGGGTCAACAGTTGTTGCACCTTTTTACCGTACTTCACCAACTCCGGTTTGCACGCTTGGTAGTCGCCGTTTACTTGACTAACGACTAGCTGGGAATCTCCATATATGAGGAGGTTTTCAATTCCCATGCCGATGGCGATCTCGAGGCCTGCTATCAAAGCTTCGTATTCGGCTTCATTGTTCGTTCTTGGTTCTGTTAAGGAGAAAGCGAAGCGCATTATCCCTCTTTGTGGAGTCACGAAGATGAGGCCTACCCCCGATTTGATTATAGGGGTACTTTGTTTGCGTTTTTTCATGGAAGATGCTCCATCGAAATAAAGTTCCCATTGGGTATCACCACCGTCGATCGCGTCAAATGCATGTTCGTCTGGCAAATCGCAATTCAGAGGAGAATCGGCAGGTATCGGGTGCTCAGCGAGGAAGTCGGTGATGGCCTGGCCTTTCACTGCTTTGAGAGGTTGATATGTTATCGAGAACTCCATCAAGAGCAGGTCCCATTTAGCGAGTCGTCCCGTCAACATGGCCTTCGACATCAAGTATTTAAGGGGGTCCACCTTTGAAATGAGACGGACCTCGTGCGCCAACGCATAGTGCCTGAGCTTGGTTATCGCGAAGATCAATGCCAGGCAGTGTTTTTCAATGGGGGAGTAGTTGCTTTCTGCCCCTAGCAGAACTCGACTTAAGTTGTAGAGTGCTCTTTCTTTCCCTTGATCGTTCTCTTGTGCCCATACTGCGCCTAAGGAACCTTCGAGGGCGGTTGTATAAAGAATGAGGGGTTTTCCCTTGACCGGAGCAGCCAACACCGGCGGGTTCTGCAGGTATTGCTTGATCTCGTCTAGTGCGCCTTGGCATTTTTGATCCCAGACGAATGGAGTTCCCTTCTTCATCAGGTGGTTGTAAGGACAACACTTGCCTGAAAGGTTGGCTATAAATCGCCGTATATACACGAGCTTCCTTTGGAGAGACCGCAGCTGTTTGAGAGTCCTTGGCGGGGGCATTTCCATGATCGCCTTGATCTTTGACGGATCTATTTCGATACCCCGGTGTCGGACGATGAATCCTAAGAATTTGCCCGAGGAAACTCCGAATGCACACTTAAGAGGGTTCATCTTCAAGTTGTATTGCCGAAGGCGTTGAAATACGGTCTTCAGATGCTCGAGATGTTCCTCGTATGATTTGCTTTTAACTACGAGATCGTCGATGTAGCATTCGACGATTTCGTGTATAAGGTCATTGAATATCTTCGTCATGGCCCTCTGGTAGGTGGCACCGGCATTCTTTAAACCAAAGGGCATCACCTTGTAGCAGAATATACCCAAAGAAGTCCTGAAGGCGGTGTGCTTCTAGTCTTCGGGATGCATTTTTATCTGATTATATCCTGATGAGCCATCCATGAAGGAGAAAATCTCGTGAGTGGACGTGTTATCTATCATCAGTTCGGTGACTGGCATTGGGAAATCGTCCTTCGGGCAAGCTTTATTGAGATCCCGGAAGTCCACGCAAATACGCACAGTCCCATTTTTCTTCATCACTGGGACGATGTTGGCGATCCAATTGGGGTATTGAACTTCCTGGATGAAGCCAGAGTCGATTAACTTTTTAACCTCGGCGTTATGCTCATCTCAAGCTCGAGCCGCATTCTCCTCGGCGCCTGTTTGACTGGATTGATGTCCGGGGATATCGCCAATTTGTGTACAGCAATTTCTGGATCTAGTCCCGGCATTTCGGAATAGTTCCACGCGAAGCAATCTTTATGCTGTAGAAGTACGTCTTTTAACGTAGCTACCCTCTCTTCAGATAGCAGCTCGCTGATAAATGTCGGTCGTGGATCGTTCACCGTTCCCAACTCAATTTTCTTAAGGTTATCAGCAGTGGTGTGTATTCCATCCTCCAGCTCTTTCGGCGCTGGTGGAAACTCTGAGATAAACCATCATCGCTATTTTCGAAGCACCAGGGAAGGTCATCCATGTTCTCGGGCTCTTCTTTTAGTATTGTTATCACGCGACAAGTGCGAATCCGCTTCCAATCACAATATGGAGTTGACTCTGCTCTTGTGGCTTTAGGTTCGTGCTTCTGTGGCGGCGCTACCCTCTAGTTGTCAGACAGAGCGAATTTGCCAAGCTGATACTGATCTTCAACCCAATTCTTGAAGGTGAAGCAATTTTTAAGAGAATGCCCTACCACTCTGTGATAAAAGCAATAGTCTGGGTGTGAGACTTCGCCTGCTTGTTCGGGGTGTTTAGACTCCGGCAGTGTAAGCATCTGATGTTTTAGAGCAAGATCAAGTATCTTCTTCGTCTTGTCCCGAGGAAACGAGTACGCTCGACCCATTTTCTTCATGAGGGATAAATCAATAACGCTCGACTCCCGTTTGCGTGGCTTCTTAGCCCTGCTTTGTTGCTGTTGAGCGCCTTTTTGGCCTTTCGACTTATTTCTGCTTTTGCGTCGAGCCTTCTTTATAACAGGTTGACAAGGAGCGGCATTTTCATCTTTCACGGCCTGTTGAAAGAGGCGTTGCGTTCTGGCTTTCTCGTAGATGGCCATTTCGCGGTTATGGTCGTCCCGGACTTTTTGACCCGCTTCCCTTATAAGCTTGTCCATTTGTTGTTCAAACGACGGACTGAGCTCTTTTGCATCTGGAACTTTCACTGTCTCAGGATTAGCGTCCTCCCACTGAGCATCCGCTTCTTCATCGAAGTCATACATGACATAGCAGCTGTTTAGTAGCTCTCGTTTCTTTGACCGGATGTATCCAAGTCCTTTTGTCTCCATTCTCCCATTAGGCAGTTTGCGTTGAGTCCAAGGAACGTTCCAGACTTTGTCATAGAACTTGGATTTTCGAACGGTCTGCTTGAAGGATATCCCCTGGCGTTTCAGCAGCTTTTTCAAACCCTCCGTATAATATCTGGGGAGACGGATGGGCTGAAGCCTATCAAGCGTAGGATCCGCGCCATGCCAGATTTCTTTCTCCACTCTGGTTTCTTCAGAGCGGTAGAATAGAATTGCTTTTTCGTTTTCTCGCCTGGGAGGGATATAGAACGTTTGCAGCTCCTCTACGCTGTAGATATCAAGTGCATCTAGTTTTTTATGGTGTTTAAGCGGCACCATGGCGACTTGCAGACTTTGCTCTTCATCAGCGAACATTTGTATTGAAGGCCGAGTAGAGAATATAGCATGGACCTCATCTTCCGAGTCACTACCAAAGATCAACGTAGGAGTGGATGGTCTTGGCTTGTTGTGTTGGGGCGGACCCGAATAAACTATCTCCTCTTCCTCCTCGGTATCACTGCCGAAGACAGGGATGGTGGCGTTAGCTTTGTTCTCCGGCTTGTGACACCTTTCCGTATCTTCGAAATCCGGTAAGAAGTATTTGGCATCTTCGTATTTGCGGACCTCGTTCACTGAGAACGGGTTCAGTTCTCCCATCACGGTATACTCGAAACCATCCTTAAAATACTTCATACACTGATGTTGTGTAGAAGGGATGATGTTGTACTCGTGTAACCATGGTCGGCCGAGCAAAGCGTTGTAGCATGTCTTGGCGTCTATGACGTGGAACTTAATGTCCATGACGAGTAGCCCGAAGCGTAGCGTCAGTATTACAGACCCAAGAGTTCTTGATGACTGGGAGTCGAACCCGGAAATGGTAATCTTGTCCCGAGCAAGGTGCTGGACACTCATGCAGATTTCTTTTAAAACCCTCACGTTGAGGAGATTAACGGAGGATCCATTGTCGATCAGGATTTTTCCTATCTTTATATCGTGACAGTATCCTGAGACATAGAGAGGGCGATTGTGCTCGCACGTCCCAAGGAAAAGGTCCTCGTCGCCGAAAGTGACATCGGCCGTGTGCACTTCCTCCAATTCATCCTTCATCTTTTCTTCGGCCAGGCAAGCTTGGAATTGTTCCGGATCTTGTAGTGCCTTGATCAACGAATCTCTCGCCTCCTTTGATAGCAAAAGGGCGTCAAGAATACTGAGCTGTGAGGGCAGCTTCCTCAGATGTGCTAAGACGTTGTAATCCACCTTATTCTTCTTCGGCGGGTTGTTGGCGCTTAGCTCCTCCAGAACATGGTCATCTAAGACGATATCTTCAGAGACCTTTTCTTTCCCTTTATCTTTTCTGTTTAAGGGTCCGAGGTTCTTTTCAGACAGCGTCCGATTCCGCAGCCGGATATTTTCGCAGACCTTCGGCTCTTCTTCTTTTCCCGAAGTGGATTCTTTAAAGAGAGGGGCAAGTTCCAGCTCTTCATCAGAATCGCTCCCGAATGTAGGCACTTGTGACCCGCCAGTGTTAACCATGCGACAATTGCCGGTAGTTCTTTTAATACCTTCGGTCGTATTTCTTTGCTCTCGACGAGTTTTACGCTTTTCCCGCTTAAAGCGTTGTCGATGAGCAACGTATCCTTGCCACCATCTATCGAAAGCTTTGCACTCTTGTGTGGGGTGCGAAATCTTTTGATGATATAAGCAATAGGAGGGGTGCGCTTCCACTTCACCGGTGATGTTTCCTTCAAAGGATGGTAGCTTCATGCCCATTGATATGGCCTTAGCAAACTTTTTCCTCATCTTGAATTGGGTTTTGTCGGCAGCGGAGGTGTTTTGCTCCAGCGGGATCATTTCAGCTCTTTCATCAAGTCGCTGGCGCTTGGCCCTTTCAAATATAGCCATCTCGCGTTCTCGATCAGCTTTACTTTTCAATCGAGCTTCGTTAAGGAACGCGTCAATCATTTCATCTGATAGCTCCGGAAATTTTGGTTCAAGATCTGCCCCCAGCGCTTCGGTACAAGGAGTTTCCTCATCGTCCATGAACGAATGGGAAATCACATGACAGCTCACCGCTCATTCTTCAGATTCATCAGGTGAACTTTCTCCCTCATCTTCCTCTTGAAAGACGTGATTGAGGAATTCTTGGAATGTAATGGGAGTCCATGCCTTCTGGTTGTATTCCTCCAGCGCGTCAATTTATTTTTGCAAGTCCGTGCGCTTGTCGCCAGGCTTCACGGGATTCTTTGATTTCTTCTTCTTCTTTTTCGAAGATTTTGACGGCTGATTGCGAGTGCTTGGGCCACCACCATCGGTCTTTGGAGTTTGACGTGGCTTCAACATCCCTTCAATGACCTGCGGTTCCAATGGGTTCTTCCATCTAATCGCTGGGCATGTCTGAAGATCGCTTAGCATCCTCTTTGTCTTGGCTGATAATACAACCTCCCAAGGAGCTTCTTCGACGAGAGAGCACGCTGCCCCCGGCACATTCATCCTTTTAGAGGCGTGAGGTTGCGGCGGATTCACCTTCTATCTATCGGATAACGCGAACTTGCCCTGCTGGTACTGGTCTTCAAGCCAATTTTTGAAGACGTAGCAATCTTCAATCGGATGACCCAGTACTCGGTGATAGGGACAGTAGTTGGGCTCGTTGACATCATTTGGTTGCGACGGACGTTTTAGCTCCGGCAGATTTATGAGTCGGTTGCGCAACGCCAGTTCGAACAATCTTCTCGTTTTATCTTGGGGAAACGAGTAAGGACGTCCTAGTCTCTCCCCAAGGGGTACCTGTGGACGCATATTATTTTGACGAACAACCGGCTTCGAGTTGCTCGTCTGTTGTTGAGCATTAGCGACAACGATCGCTTTCCCCTTCCCCTTCTCATTTCGGGAGTCCGGCTTTGGAAGAGGAGGTCTGTGGCCCATCTGGTCCATTTGCGCCAACTTGTCAATCAGGGCCGGGAAGGTAGTCGGCTTGAAGAACATCATAAATTGCGAGATGGTTGCTTGCGGATCAAGGGTTCCCACAAACATACCCACCGCGGGAGCTTCTTCAATGCACTGCTCACACTTCGACCATAAGTTCCGCCATCGTATAGCATACTGAACCCATGTCTCGCCTGGCTTTACCCTGGCGTTAATCAGTGCCGTCATCGGGGTACGTTCACTGGCGCTTGCAAAACGCTGAGTAAACAGCAGCTCCATCTCCGTGAAGGTTTTAATAGATTCGTTCGGGAGCTCAGAGTACCACTCGAACGCCGTATCTGATAGGCTTCTAACAAACTGGCGAAGCAACAGCTTGTCGTCACCGCCGGTGTTGCCGCAGAGTGCCCTGAACTGGGCAACGTGCTGGTGAGGATTGCCTGTCCCCTTGTAGACATGGAACTTGGGAATTGTGTAACCCGGCGGGTACTTGATTTGATCGTACCAACTCGGATATGGCCGCCCTGTTTTTACGACTTGGCCGGCTGCTTCAGTCGCATGATGAACCCGTATTTGCTGGGCTATGTACTCGTCCAAATCAGCTTTGGAGATTGTATCCTCCTTAGCTGTTGACAGAGCTGGTGGAGGATTTGATGTCTTTCCCCTATCGTCTCCAAGGACGATCGGGGGATCTTCGGCCGGAGGATCTTGTTGGATCATCATCCCTATCATGTCTTGGAACAGGAGGCCCATACGCTTTATGTTGGCTGCTTGTTCAGCAGCCTCTTTATCCTTCTTCTCCAATATTCGACGAAGGAATTCGGCGTCGGTTTCTTCCTCCTGACGTTCGTCCGAGGACGCTTCAGGGTTTTCTTTTGGCCCTGTAAGTGCGGCCATAGCATTCATCATTTCTTGGAGCTTCTGCTGCTGCTCCTGTGCCTTGGTCACTGATTGCGTAAGCGATCGATGACCCGTAGATATGCGACTGTCCTCTTTACCAGACGCCACATAGACGGTATGAACTACAATGCCCCCTGACTTAGGGCGCTTGGGTTCACCACCTCTGATATTTGTCGCCGGCGCGGGGGTTTTCTCCGGCCTCCTTCTTTTGTGGGCCGTTGAAGTTGAAGGGGCCGTTGCAGTGGGCACCCTGGTGATCGTTGTCC
Organism: Agapanthus africanus; assembly: GCA_030015575.1. Taxonomy (NCBI): domain Eukaryota; kingdom Viridiplantae; phylum Streptophyta; class Magnoliopsida; order Asparagales; family Amaryllidaceae; genus Agapanthus; species Agapanthus africanus. The sequence goes on from JASDDO010000016.1 coordinate 533,992,949, forward strand.
CCTGCTGTTTAATAGGACGGTCTTTTTCTTTTTGCACCTTCGTCTTCTTTTGTTGACGAGAGTGATCTGGGTCGATCACGGAGTCCTGAACCCTTCGCCAAACCTTGTATATTTTTGAGGACAGCCGTTGAGAGGGCTGTTCTTGTTTTGTTTCCGGAACTCTCTTCGCGGGCGGAGGAGATCTTTTCAATGTAGCGGTTGGAGAATTCTTACGTACCCTCCTTAGCAGCTCAAAGCTGTTCCCAGTTGGAACAGCAGCATTAACTTCTACCACTGGAGCTGATGGAGTTAGCCCTGAGGGGGAGTTGCCCCCTGTCTTCCTCACTCGTTGCCAATGGCGACGTCGAGCATGACGAGCCGTTGGGACTGGCTCGGAGATAGAAACAACCTCTCCTTGCCCCCTGTTCAGGTGTGGGACTGTTGCCGGCGTCAGCCTATTGAAGACTGATGTCTTTTGAGCAGCAGGAGCAAAAGTGGGAGTTGGGACGGTCAGTCTTGTAAAGACCGATCTCTTAGCAGGAGAAGCCGCCTTGACGACTTCAGAAGCAGGTTTGGCTACTCTTTCTGAGGTAACCTTTTCTGGGACCGCAAGCTTCATTGTGGGTCTGCGAGAGTTTTGGCCCAATCTGGAGAAGACCGAGGCACTGGTGTTGGACGACCCGTTGAGAGGGGCCGCAGTAACTGAAAGTCGATCGAAGACCGACTTCTTAGGAGCTTCTTGTACGGGCACGGGGGTGCTGAAGCTTGTTGGCGGAAGCATAGTTCCGAAAAACAACCCCGTGGTGGCTTGAGTAATCTGCTCCACGGGCATAGTGAACAAAGAGGCCGCTTGGGGCCCATAGGTTATGCCCCCAGTTGAGGTCGGACGCGAGCTGCAGCTGCAGTTGGAGCACTTCGAACAGGTAGAGGCCATCGATGCTTTGATTTCTGCACTAGGCAAAAGACCAAATCTTAGTAACTTAAAATCCGGAGGCAACCATTAACAAACCGCGATTGATTCGCGAAGACGACACACGAGGTGTGGAGTGGAAAGAGGAAAAGGTCCCACCGGGCATGCCAGAATCTGTTCCCCTCCGAACGGCGGCCGAGACGACGCGGGGGACGTCTATGCCTGAGGTTCGGGGCAGATGCTATTTGGTTTTATCCGTCCACCTCTCCGAAGATGCCAAGTTGATTTATGGCACCATGTATCGGAGGTTTAGACGGATGCGGCCGATGTAGCAGACTTCGTCAGATTCCCCCTCGTCTGAGGGGTTTTTGATTGTGGGGACGCTCTTCCCTGCAGGCGCAAGCCCCTGCAGTCAATTACGCTACCGCATCGCGGTAACCACTTTCTCTTTCTCCAGAATTTTACTTCGTGTCGTGTGTGTTTGTTTTGTTTGTGGTTGCCCGTGGATCGTATATGGAGACTAAGTTATGCCGTCGCCCGTAGGACGTGGATTAGTCCAAGTCCGTATTTACTTAGATTTGGGTTTGGTGTTTTAGTTTAAGGATACGTTAGCCATTTTTAGGCTAAGATCGACTTAAACGTTTGTTAAGGATACGTTAGTCTGATTTGAGACTAAGATCGACTTAACGGGATCGTTTAGATCCGACAAAAGAGCATTTGGGGGCTCTATTGTTCCAGTTTAGGGACGTAGTGGTCCATAGGTAGTTTAGGGACATTGCGGTCCATATTCCAGTTTAGGGACATGGTGGTCCATATTCCAGTTTAAGGACGTGGTGGTCCGTATTCCAGTTTAGGGACATGGTGGTCCATGTTCCAGTTTTAGAGACGTGGTGGTCCGACATTAGTTTAAGGACGTTTCGGTCCAATATTAGTTTAAGGACGTTTCGGTCCAACATTAGTTTAAGGACGTTTCGGTCCACGAGTTTAAGGACCCCGCAGTCCATATTCATATGTGGTCGTCGGGACCCGTCACCTCTCTGACGTCGTTGAAGGATTACAACGACAGGTGTCAGAGGAGTTCAGAGATGTACCCTTGAACCGGAGGTAAATTGATTTAAGAGAGCAATCTTGCTCAGTCAATTTAATTTGAGGACTTACGGCCAAAATTGGGCTAAGTCCAGTTGAAAATGTTCAATATTTTATTTGCTTTTGCATTGCATTTATTTTTATTTTTATTTGGGCTCTACCCATAAGGGATGCAGAGCATCAATTTGTTTTGGGCTCTGCCCATTTATAAATGATGCAGAGCATCAATTTCATTTGGGCTCTGCCCCTTTTTATTGCTTTGCAATTTATTTTGGCTTGCTAGGTCTTTTTGACTTGGGCCTGGCCCTTTAACAAAAGAAATGCATTGCATTTGTCAGGCGCTTTGCGCCAATCAAAGAGCGCAAGCGCTTGTAATGATGACACGTGTCATGCAGCGCAGTGCGCTGCGCTAGCGCTGCTGACACGTGTCACGCTCTGGTGAGTTGCGCCAATTTCAGAGAGCAAAGCTCTATTTCAAAAGCGCGTAGCGCAACTGGTTCAGATGCTGACACGTGGCGCTCTCTAGTGGCTTGCGCCGGCCCAAGAGCGCAACAGTGCAGATTTATAAGTGCAAAGTACTATTAATTTGAGAATCTTTTAGATTCAAGAACCAATGGTTCATAAAAGAAGTGCAAAGCACTATTTTTATTTTGTTTTCTTTCTTATTGAAGATCATTGATCTTGTTCTTAGATCAATGATCTGTTTTAAAAAGAATTCTCTCTTTTTCTAAAGGTTTTTACCTTTTTTTTTGTTCTTGAGGAATTCCTCAGAGTTCTCTCTCTTTTTTTTTTAGAAAATGTTGATGCCTTTGAATTGAGGTCTGGGGTCCTTTTTATAGTGCCCATAAATTAGTTAAATTTGTTAAAGAGATCTTTCTCTGAGTGATTTGGGGAATTTTCCCCACCGTTGGATCTTTGATCCAAGGGCTTCTGTTTTACAGAAGAAAATCTTCTTGTTTTAATAAGAACAGAAAGATTTCTTTAAAATCTTAATTCTGTTTGGCGCAAATGCCCCAGCGCGTGACACGTGTCGCGCAGCGCAACTGCGCTAGCGCATCTGCGCTGACACGTGTCGCGCAGCGCACAGCGCAGCGCAACTGCGCTAGCGCATCTGCGCTGACACGTGTCGCGCAGCGCACAGCGCAGCTCAACTGCGCTAGCGCATCGGCGCTGACACGTGTCGTGCAGCGCAGTGCTTGCGCAACTGAAGCGTTGCTTCCTTTAATTTTGCTTAAAATAGAGGTTTTCTCTGATTGGGCGCGCCTTCTTGGGCTCTGTGCTGACGTATCAGCGCCTGACATGTGGCGCGTTGCGCCCGAGATTTGAAGCGTTTCTTCAAAATTTTGAATTTTGAATTTCAACAGAGCTTTGCTCTGATTGGGCGAAACACCCTCGTATACAGATCGTTGAGAATGCAGGACTTCCCCTTTACCATCCCCCAAATCGTTCACTCCGAAGATGTGTACCTCTACGACCAGAACTGCACCGAGGACACGGTGCAGTTGGTCTATGGGAGCATCAAAGACCACTTCGGCTGGTTGCTCCCCCGGCGCTCCTCCCTGCTGCAGCTGCTGCTGTACTCCATCTGGAGGGCGTCGCCGGGGCTTTACAACCCCTTGTCTGAGCAGCTCTATGATGAGGTCGTGGGTAAGCTGCGGTCTCTGAGGCGCTTCGGCCTGATCTCCGCGAACCGGCTGGCTCGCTCAGAGGCACTCGTCCGTGAGTGCTACGAGCTGAGGCTCGGGGTCAACACGCGTAGTGGGAATCGAGGGCAGAGGCTAGATCTCGCGAGGCCTTGGTTGGCGGAGATCTTCACCGAGTACCATGAGCAATGCTCTCTGCACCTCCTCCCCCCGCTGTTGTAATTTTCTTTTTCTTTTTGTATGTATGGCTGAGGAGCCCATAATATCTTTTGAATAAACAAGATCTTTCTTCTTTTTCGTAATGTTCCATTGATTTTTATTAAATTAACAACAAACCCTAGGAAGAGTTTATATTGCCTTAAAAGAAAAGTACATGTTAGTAGATGACCTTATTAGTGCGGCCCGAGCTCCTTGGAGGCTCGTTGGCCCCTGTGCTCGGCACCGGGTATGGGACTCCCTGAGCGCCGGGCCGATCGCCTGCCGAAACGAGCATGATCTGGCCGATAGTTAGCTCGGCGGGAGGGGGACGCTGCTCCTGCTCGCGGTCGGCCTGCCGTTTGTCCTTCAAGTAGGCGGCGAGGTGCCCCGATCGGATGAGCTCCTCGATGCAGTCCCGGAGTTGCTTACAATCCTCCGTGGCGTAGCCCAGTGTCCGGTGGAAGGCGTAGTAAGGGCCCTGGGTTCGCTTCGCGGCCTGACGCGGGATTGGAGGGAACTTGAAGAACCCCTCGCTCTGGGCCTCCTCTAGCAACACCGCGAGGGAGACGTTGAGTGGGGTATACTCCTGGAACTTCAGGTGATAGGATTGCTGACGCTCCGGCCTTTCTTCCCGGGCCCTCTTCTTCTGGTCGGGCCGGTCTGCTCGAGGGAGGTTCACGTTCACCTCGGACTCCAGTTGAATCTCGCGCTCGGTCCACGCCTTGACCTCGGCCATGGTTTTAGGCTGTGCCAATGCGAAGGAGCATAACCACTCTCTGTGCCTAAGACCAGATCTGAGCGCCGTGATGACGGTCTCGTCCCGGTGCTCGGAGACCTCGAGGAGGGCGTTGTAGAAGCAGGTGATGTAAGCTTTGAAAGTCTCCTTGTCCCCGCTCTTAATTGTGAAGAAGTAGTCAACCGTGCGCCTCTGCCGACGGTTCCCGACGAAATGACCGAGGAACTGAGTAGCCAGCTCGTCGAAAGTCGAGATTGAGTGAGGTTCGAGTCCTCGGAACCAGTCCCGACCAGAGCGGGTGAAGGTAGCAGGGAAAGCCCTGCACTGGGCGACGTCGGAATGGTCTTGGAAGCTCATCCCCGCGGTGAAAGCGTCCAGATGGTCTTTCGGGTCGGTTTTCCCGTTGAACAGAGAGACCTTCGGGGGCTTGTTGCGCGAGGAGACGTGGACAGCGAGCAGTTCCTCGGTAAACGGCTTGTTGAGCGAGTCGGCGGCGTACTTAGCCCCATCGCTCGAGAGGTGTCCTTCCCGGCGCATGCCCTCGATCTTCTTCTCGAGGGCGTCGAGACGGTCGTGGTACCCCGGCTCCTGGCGATCCCTGGCTTCTTCCGTGGGAGATCCGCGTCTGGGCGCGGCCCCGGTTCCTCTCGATTAGGTTCTTTAGATCCCCGGGCGAGGTGGCCCTCGAGTCGTCGTGGCGGGCCCCCTCTGTGCGACCCCGTCGGTGGAGGGGATGTCGATCATGCCTGGGGATAGGCAAGGTGACCGACATCTCCTCAGGGGGGTAAGGGTCGCGAGGAGGTTCGAGGCCAGGCACTCTGGCGGCGGATCCCGGTGTGGAGCCGTGGGGCGCCCAGCGGGCCTCAGGGATCATCGACCCATGAGATCCGTGGTCAGGAGTCGTAGCCTGCCGGTGGTCAGCCGTGCCGGCAAGGGCGGAGCCTTCTGGAGGTGGAGGAGCGGCGATCTGGGGCCCTGGCCCTGCCGTCTGAACGCGGATGAGCGCTTCCATGAGGGACTGCAGCCGATCCATTCGGCTGGCGAGGGCGTTGATGATGGTCGCCGGGGGAGGTTCGTCTGCGCCTCTGGTGAGTGGGAGGCGGCGGCTGGTACCCGGATCTTCAGGGTGATCGCTTGCCATGTGTTTGGAGATCGGAAGGCCAACTTTGCGTTTTGTGGAGTTCGTTCCCACAGACGGCGCCAACTGATGGAGGTCCTTTTCGGGTCTCCGTCAAATGTTGTCTTCCGTCGATCTCCTGGTGGATTTTGGAGGTGATCTCCTGTTGCGTGTGGGTCTCAATGGGTTTGAGGAGATTGGTGATTTGAGGATTTTAGCGCCGAGTACCTGCAAAGAAGTCCTGGGGTGGTTTGGTGCCACCGATGACCCTCCGACGATCAAGTTAGCACTATATCTGAGCAGAGTAATGGCTAAGTGGAATAAAATTGGTTTACTTGACCCCTCTGTGATGGGTTTTTTTATAGCGGCGGCAGCATGCAGTAGCAGGCGCGAAGATCTCGCCGGCAGTTACGCTCCCGACGTCACACCTGCGTAAAGAGCGGATCGCCCATTAATGGGGATCGTGATGGCGTGGAACGTGGGATGTTGCTGGCGGAGAATCTGCGCATGGCGAGATTTGCGGAGTGGCGGTTACACCTGCGAGTGGTGGAGTCGGTCGGAAAATCGAGGAAGACGTCCTCGGCTGGAGGGCTCGGGACGAGTGAACGGGCCGAGGAGTGTTGGTCTTGTGGTGGCTCGGGACGGCCTGAGAGGCCGAGGAGGCTAATTTAAAGGGGGCTCTGAGGAGAGCCGGTTAGGGCTTGCAGTTCGGGTACAGGGGTGGCCTGGTCGGCTCCACGCAGGCCCTTTCTTCTGAGTTCTTAGACACGTCGTCTGCCACGTGTCGTGATCTTGGAGATCCCTAATATTGAGCATCATCATCGGTGATCTCCCAGATCAGGACACGTGGCATATGACGTGTCCCAGAGCATACAAGAAAGGACTTACAGTGGCCGACCAGATCACGCCTACGCTCGTCCTACTGAGCGAACGCTGGCTCGCCTCCGAGCCCCCTGCACAACTGGTCTCCTCGGCCTCACAACTCATCTCCGAGCTACCGCAGAACCAAGATACCTCGGGTCTCCCGCTCGTCCGCGAGCTCTTCTGCCGAGGTCATCTTCCTCGGCCTCATCGACCGACCAACAACACCGCTTGCAGGCGTAACCGCCATCCCGTGAATCTCGCCATGCGCGAGATCTCCGCCGGCCACATCCCACGTTCCACGCCACTACGATCCCCCATTAACGAGCCTATCTCGCCATTAATGGGAGGTCCCGTTCATCACGCGGGCGTGACGTCGGGAGCGTAATGGCCGGCGTGATTCTCGTGTCTGCCCCGCCTGCTGCCACCGCTATATAAACCCCCTCTCAGACGATCGAGGTAAGCTTTTTCTACTCCACTAAGCCGTTACTCTGCTCGGATCTCTAGACTAACTTGATCGTCGGAGGGTTCTCGGTGGTACAACCACCCCAGGACTTCCTTGCAGGCAACTCGACAACTACAACCTCAACCCATTGAGATCCACACGCTCCGGGAGCGACAGCCTCCAGATCCAATCTGAGCCACCCATCGCCGCCATCAGCAGATCAAAGGGAGACAACATCTTGACGTGATCCGACATCCGTCACTAATCCTTTCTATCTTGGATCGTTGAAGGAGTAAAGAAAAGTTAGTGTTTTGAATTAGAGAATTTGGGAAAGAAACAAGGAAAAAATATTTGGAGGGGAAAAAATTTTAAAGAAGAAAAAAGATACAAAAATAAAAGGAGAAGAAATACTTAGAGGTCATTATGGGAATATACACCAAAAATCAATGGTGTTAAATTTTGGGGAGGTGTCTTTCTTTACTTTTGATAAAGCAAGCAGTATATATTCTTGAGTCTCCAAGTCATTATAGCAGAGGATAAAGCTTTCCTTAGCTTTTGAATGGATTGGTTATAAGAGGGATGGAGGAAACATCATGGAATTTTTCTTTCAATCCCAATCGAGGTGAACATTAACATCAATGTTGTACCTCGCATCCCGTCGAGCAACCAGTTTTGCGGTCCATCGAAGCCATCCATAAGAAACAGATTCTGGACAGCGGATCGTCGCCGTCGTCACTGAGATACAGAGATCAGACTCAATGGACTCGTCCGCCCACTGCATAAAAAAAGATCAACTTAAACCAGGAAAAGAGAAACATCCAGAAATCTAATATATAGATAGATATGATTATGGGTTGATTGCACAAACCCCCCTTTAGTTTACCCACTGTAGCACTTATACCCAACTCAACTAATTATTAGCACAAGCATCGTCATCGGCCAAAACCCTTCAAAACACTCGTACTCTACTTTAAATGTCTCGAATGATTGTCTAGTTTGACTTTTGAATTTGTTTGTGTTGTTTAGACTAGAATTTGGGTGTGTTTTAGGGGTCCGGTTAATGAATAGAACTAAAACCTCTTCCCCTAATAAGTTGACCGAGGGGAGTATAACTGCTATAAAGAGTAAACTATAGGGGTGTTTGTGCTACTAACCCTATAATCTATCTACACAATAGCTATAAAACAACTAAATATTAAGGCTTGACCAGACTTACCTAAGGACAAACCGAGAGAGAGAGAGAGATGATTGTTGGGGTAAAAAATTACACCCAACTGCCAAAATCAGAAATCAAATTCAAGTTCAAAATCAAAGTAAAAAAGTCGAAGTGGGCCCAAGCCCAAACCTGAGCCAAGTAGGTTCGAGCCTGTGCCCAAGCCCAAGTATGAAGAGGGGGCCGGCCAAAAGAGGAGAAGAAAAAAATGTTAAATGTAATTATTTTTTTTAATTAAATAGGCAAAAACCAATTTTTGTAAAAGCTATGGGGCTATGTGCAAAGATGTAGGCTTATAAAAGCCCCCCCCCGTGGTGACTCAAAAAGCTCTCGGATTCCCAAAAAAATAAATTTAGGGTTTTATGCCGCTCTCTCTCTCTCAAGGTCTCCTTTTTCTTCTTTCTTTCTTTTCAATTAAATCCAAGACAAATCTTTCCCCTTTTCAAAAACAAAATTTATTTTGACTACCAATCCATCGAGAGGAACACGACTCTCCCGTTAAGATCAACAAAAGAGCAATTTTCTCTCTCTCTCCATCAATCTCTTCACGATCTAACAGAGAAGGGAAGGAAGAAGAGAAAACCCACGTTAAAATCCACTTACGCACATCCCGAGGCCTCACAAAAGGGTAAAAAGGCCCCATTATTGATCTTCTGGCTTCAATTTTTTTTTGTGTTTGGAGCTATAGCTCCATTGAGTTTCGACCCTTGCCTGTACCGTGCTAGGTGCGCACCTTGCTAGGTGCCCATTTGGTCAGATGCGCACCTTGTTAGGTGCACATCTTGCCAAGTGCGCTCCGGCCTAGATCCACACTTTTCTAAGCGCGCACTTCATTAATCCTTTTGGCCCATTCAGGACCCTTTAGTCCCCTTCACTCTTTCATACCTCGCCAGGTGCACGTCTTGCTGGGTGCGCACCTTGCCATATGAGCGTCTCGGCAGGTGCGCACTTATCACGTGCGCCCCTTGCCACATGTTCACTTTACTAAGTGCGCACGTAGCACATATACACTTATCATCTCTTCCGTTAGAAAAAAATTTCTAACGCGCTGCCCCGCATCCCACAAGAGGGTTGCTATCCCCTTGACCCCTATCCCGCTATCCGGATAATGAGATCCCCGTAAAAACTTTATGAGGCCTCCGATATGCCCGAACCACCCTCAAACTTGTTCCCAAACACAAAACGCACATATTGCATATTGAATTCGCATGATTTGTTTGATTTATTAATCGAAGGTTCCCTTGCTCCAAAAAAAGGGGTAATTATCGGCAGCTTAGTCCACGGCTGCCGGAGATCTGTATTCTCACAATCAATAAACCCCTGTCTACCCCAGACAGGGGAAATCTGTAATATGCCTGACAAGTGACGCGCATTCCTATCTCAATAGAATGACGAAAAACACTATACATATTCTGACACGCCCGGTGGGACATTTTTCTCTCCTTCAATATTTCGGGTCCAGCGTTCATGTAGACCCAATTACCATATATATTGATTGCCTGTACAGAAATCATGCTTCTTTATGCAGGATAACAACTTTCTGATCGCAGTTTTCAAACTCAACGAGAATGTCTCCAAGGACCAGTTTAATCTCTGCGGCAACTCCGATTCCGTACGTGGTCAAGATTAATACTCACGTGGTTCACCCCGCAAGTCTCAGTCGGTAATGAGAGGAACCGCCCCGTCAATCTAGTTCCATCATCATCTACCCTGCCGGAAGCGCTCATCTGGCCGAGATCCCGCTAAACCAAGTGCCCAAACCAACCTGGAGGCCGAACGTCATAGTCGCAAAGGCACCCCACCCCAAGCGCAGATCTGCAGTTGAACGGCTTTCCATTGTCCTGACTAGGGGTGAGGCCATCAACACCAGTGAAGCTACAAAGTGTCTTCGTCAAGCTCAGACGGTGCCCTTGGCAATTTCATGATCGGGCGTCTTCTCTGGACTCTCTGTCAATCGGCCTAAGTCGAATTCCTGAAGAGCAGATACCCGCCAAGCTCTCAAAGCAGAAAAGTTGAGACAAAAGCGGCTCAGATATAGAGCCAACAAGAGGGCCAGGATGCCGGCCAAGTCGAATTTTGTGAGGTTCCAAAAGCAAAGTTACCCCGCGACGACAGCAGAGTCGGTTGTGAAAGCCAACAATTCCATTGAACCCCTGAAGTGGGTTCAGGAAAATGCCATAACCGCTAAAATCAAGAAGACAACGATCCGAACGATGCTAAAAAAGACGTGTCCAAGCCCAAACATAGAAAGCATGATGTCGTCTCTTTAAGAGTCTATCAGGCGCTTTGTGGCGTGCGAAAACAGCGGGGCAGAGCCAGAAAAGAAACGCCAGCGCCACTCAAGAATCCGGTCAGGCCAACCGCCTTCAGTCGATTGTCCTGTCCCGAAATAGAAGGGCGCGACAACGGTTTGCAAAATCGGCTACCAGTAATAAAAAGATAGCTGAATATGTTATCCAGACGGTCTATATGGCAGGCACGCGTCCCAGCGACAACCTTCGCAGTAGAAGCAAAGATGGGGTCACAACATCCCAAGCCCAATCTGGCTTGAATGTGGTTGCCCCTTCCCAAGATTTTATCCTCCTCTGGAGGATGATGAGAACCCTCTCGATGAAACCGATAAGCAGAAGTACCCCTCAGTTCATGCGGAATCAAGCTCAGACAACGAAGAAGAGTCGACTTTCTGTCCCCAGACCGCAGAACAGGAGCTCCTCCAAGAGCTTCGAAAATAGCTTCGAAGCAAAGACAGAGAGATGGCCAAGCTTTACTCAAAAATTGATAATCTGACGAACGTCGTGATGCAGCTCACGGCTCAAGTTGTTCAGGCACCCTCCAATCAAGCGCAAGTCTCTACCCATGAGCCGGGGGATAACTGAAAATCTACCCTAGCACCACCATGAGGTTTTAGTAGCATCAAGCATGCTAAATTTTAATTTTTTTATTAGGTGCTAAGTTAGACTATACAAGATCTTTGCTAGAATATTAGGGTTTAAAACTATGATGATATAAAAGCTAAGAGAAGGGAAGATAGTTATACCCTATAGATCGAGTCCTTCTCTTCTTTAGCTTCGTGTAGTAGTCCATGAGACTCCACTAGGCTCCACTTCAAATTGGATCGAGCTTACTTCGATGACTTTCGTGCCGAAGATGATCCACCCGAAGCTTACTAGTTCAAGCTATCTCTTCACTAAACTATTTGGTGAAGGCAACACACTACACTTGAGTGCTAGTCAAGTGTAGGATGGTGAAGTAGGGGTTTTGGAAGCTCACTAGGGATCTCACAAGCTCAATGATTCACATCACATATGAGGGTTTGAGCTTGGAGGTGAGATGAAGAAAGTGTAGAGATCAAGAGAGCTAGAGCTCAAGAAATGGCCAAGGCATCAAAACTCAAGAAGAGTGAAGAATGAATGGCTACTCCTTTTCTTTTCACATTATCGAAGCATGAATGAATAATCAATAAACAAATGCACCATGCTTCAATAGTGCAAATAAAATGAGTAAACAAATGAACAAACCATGCCTTGAACCATACCTTAAATATCTCCACAATTACAACTTATTTTTCTATTTTCATAAAATAGAAAAACATGCCATGCTTCATATAATATATATATATCAAATATATATTAACATATATATTAATAAAGCAATTAGTGAGCTAATGATATTAGTTAATATATAATTATATCAAATATAATTTATATCAAATTATTAAATCAACACTTGATTTAATAATCCGGTTATATCACATATGACCGACTAATATCATTTATCTGTTCTTCATATTATCAAATCAGCACTTGATTCGATAATCTGGTTATATCACATATAACCTAACCGATAACAGATAACTGCCAGATTACAATACGGTATCACATACTCGTATTTAATCAGGCCCACGCACATATCAATATATGTGCCCTAATTCGTTTCTCTTGAACCAGGAAATTTTTGTGTGGGACTCTAAAGACTCGTCAATATGTCAGCAGTAGGTGATGATCACATCAGTCACCTACAAGCCGTCAGCGGTACTAGCTGGACGTAACGGTTACCCGGGTATTGAGCGATATGAAGATCAACAAGCAAGCTCGTCCATACTCTCCATGAAGCCTATCAATAACACTACCGTACAGTCCGGTCTCTTCGTCTGATATGTCACATATCATGTCTAGTAGTGGTAAACATCAGACCCCAGTAACGTGATAAGTCATGCCGATGTCTGGCTTATAACGGTTCGAGAAACTACTGATAACTCTTATCAGTAAATCTCAGCTGCAGCCCTGGCCAGGGACTTCCAGTTATAGCCAATCGAGTATAGCGCAACATCAACCCCCAATACCGGGAGAGACGAAACTCCCCCTATCGCTCATTGCCTCTATGTGACTCGGGACTATACCCAAAATCCATCTGTTTGCACAACTCCTCTTGAGCGTGGTAGGGAGGAAATCAAAGCACAGTGGGAGCCACACAAGACTCTATGACGATCTCGGGTCTACAGAATAACCTATACCAGTGTCACCAGAGGACTGCTATCTGACGATAGGTATACTACCAACTAGGAGTCCTCGGCGAGTCCTGTTCGGTGTACCCATTCTCCAATGAGCACCTGTGTACAATTTTTGATGTCACACACCAATGGTTGTGGGATCAACCATCGCCCTCTAAGGGACAAGAAACGAATACACTAGTCTACTCTGGAATATCGATGCCCTAGTCTCGATATCCCCTCGACTAGGAACTGATTAAAGGATGTACTTTTGGACCACCCTGGCCCCACTAGTATGATCTCATCATAATCCTGGTAGTCAAGTACATATCCTAAGGGCTTTATCAACATATGAGAGCAAGCCAGTAAAGAATACTAGTCAACATGTTAAGATAAAGAGTAACCATATAGCATACTATCATGTCGAGCAAGAAAGTCCTATATATATATATGTCCAAACATCCACTATAATATACATCACATGTACAATAATGGCCTTTAGGGCATACATATTCCTAACAATCTCCCACTTGCACTAAGGCCATATGCTGTAGTATCTCATACCCAACATCCCAAAAAGTCTTTCAAACTGCATCTGGGGGAGGGCCTTCGTGAGTGGATCCGCTACGTTGTCCTTCGTGTCAACTCTCCCGACCTCGATCTCCCAGCGATCTACTATCTCCCTGATCAGGTGATACCGCCTAAGAATATGTCTGGATCTCTGATGGGACATGGGTTCCTTGGCCAAAGCCACAGCTCCATTGTTATCACAATACACAGGTATTGAATGCTCAATGGATGGAACAACACCAAGCTCAGCAATGAACTTCTTCATCCAGACAGCCTCTTTGGCAGTATCGTTGGGAGTGATGTATTCAACCTCCATCGTCGAGTCTGCTACGGTGTCTTGCTTGGAACTCTTCCAACACACCGCCCCTCTGTTGAGGGTAAAGACAAAACCCGAGACTGACTTACTGTCGTCCTTATCACTCTGGAAGCTCGAATCGGTAAAGGACTCCACCTGGAGTTCACCGTTACCATACACCAAGAACATTTCTTTAGTCCTTCTCAAGTACTTAAGAATGTTCTTCACAGCTATCCAGTATTTTTCCCTAGGATCTGATTGATACCTGCTCCACTACACCTAGTGAGTAAGCTACATCCGGTCTGGTACATAACATCGCATACATGATAGAGCCTACCGCCGAAGCATAGGGTATCCCTTGCATACGAGCTCTCTCCAAGTCAGTCTTGGGAGACATCTATTTGGAGAGAGTGATTCCTGAGCAAGCGGGTAAATTACCTCACTTGGAATCTTCCATACTAAACCTCTTTAGTATGGTGTCTATGTACTTGGATTGGGACAATCCCAACATCCATTTAGATCTATCTCTGTAGATCTTTATCCCCAGGATATAGGAGGCATCACCTAGATCTTTCATGGAGAACTTGTGTGATAAGAAGAGCTTGACCGAGTGTAGTATAGGAACATCGTTTCCTATCAAGAGTATATCATCCACGTACAATACGAGAAAGACCATTTTACTCTCTACAACCTTCTTGTATATACAAGGTTCATCTACATTTTTGATGAAGTCAAAACTCTTTGATAGCTTCGTCAAAACAGATGTTCCAGCTCCGCGATGCCTACTTCAATCCGTAGATGGATTTAAGCAGCTTGCACACCTTTCCGCTGCTCCCACTGTCTATGAAGCCCTCTGGCTGTGTCATGTACACGCTCTCTTCTAAATCACCATTTAGAAAAGCGGTCTTGACGTCGATCTGCTAGATTTCGTAGTCATGGTATGCAGCAATGGCAAGTAGGATCCTGATGGACTTAAGCATAGCGACAGGAGAAAATGTTTCATCATAGTCGACGCCAGGTCGTTGACGAAAACCTTTTGCTACATGTCTAGTTTTGAAAGTCTCAACTTTTCCATCTACACCAATCTTCTTTTTGAAGATCCACTTGCTCCCAATGGGTTTTACCCCCTCAGGAGCAATCTCCAAAGTCCATACTTTGTTGGTGTACATGGATTCCATCTCAGATTGCATAGAATCCGGTCATTTCACAGAGTCCCCACTCGTGATAGCCTGCTCGAAACTAGTCGGGTCATCATCTTCCATGATGCAATCCTCGCTCCCACCGTCTACGATAAAACCGTAGTATCTCTCAGGTGGATGATGAACCCTACTAGATCTGCGGAGTGGCTGGGGTTCGTTGGGTACTATTGGATCCTCCGGTTCCACCAAATCGTCAGTTGTAGTTTGTGCTGCTGGAACTTCTTCCAGTTCTACCTCATTACCACTAATTTCTTTTACAAGAAATTCCTATTCTAAAAAGGTGGCATATTGAGAAACAAACACCTTTTGTTCCTCAGAGTGGTAGAAGATATATCCATGAGAATTCTTCGGATATCCTACAAACTTACATAGAACTGGCCTTACCTTGAGCTTGTCCGGATTTTTCCTTTTGACATAGGCTGGACAACCCCGTATCTTAACCCGTTTAAGATGTGGTCTCTTTCCACCCCATATCTCATATGGTGTTTTAGGCACAGATTTTGGTGGAACTTGATTCAATAGGTATGCGGCTGTCTCAAGCGCATAACCACAAAAAGAAATAGGCAACTCAGCAGTACTCGTCATAGAGCGCACCATATCTAATAGGGTGTGATTCCTCCGCTCCGATACACCGTTGTGCTGTGGCGTATACGGAGGAGTAAGCTGAGAGAGAATCCCATTCTCTTTTAGATAATCACGGAATTCCGTGCTCAAGTACTCTCCTCCCCGATCTGATCGAAGGATTTTAATACTCTTACCCATCTGGTTTTCAACTTCGCACTTATATTCCTTGAATTTCTCAAAAGCTTCAGACTTGTGTTTCAATAAGAACACATGTCCGAACCTTAAGAGATCATCTGTGAATGTAATGAAATACGAGAAACCATTCCTGGCATGTGTAGACATAGGACCGCATATATCACTATGTATCAATCCCAAGAGTTCAGTAGCTCTTTCTCCGTGTCCAGTAAACGGAGTTTTGGTCATCTTGCCTTTGAGACATGGCTGGCAAGTTTCATAAGATGAAAATTCGAACGAATTCAAATATCCATCTTTATGCAACTTAGCTAGCTTTGTCGCATTGATATGACCTAGTCTACAGTGCCACAAGAAGGCTTCGTTCATTTCTGAACTTTTCCTCTTGTTTGTGTTCTGTACGTTAAGAACTGTACTTTGATTAAGAACGTATATACCGTTACATAACGTACCAAAACCAATCAACACCTGATTCTGGAAAATGTTCATAACATTATCCTCTAATGTGAAATTATATCCTTCTTTAGATAGCAAAGAAACTGATATAAGATTACACATCATTTTTGGTACGTAATAACAGTCGTTCAGAACCAATGTATTACCATTGGTAATACAGGGTGATATTCGCCAACTGCCTTGGCTGCAACAATTGCACCATTCCCTACTGTTAGAGATTTATCACCCTTTTCCAGTTATCTACCTCTCTTTAGCCCATGTAACAAATTACATACGTAGGATCCTGATCCGGTATCCAATATCCAGGACGTAGAACAAACTGAGAAACAATTCTTGGTAACGAACACACCCGAAGAAGATATATCAACATGCCGTTTCTTCGTACGGGTGGCGCGGGAATCCCGATATTCCCCTATTCCTACGGAACCAATGTTCCCTAGCTTAGTATAATAAGCGGGTTCGGTCAATACATCCATATTATTATCTTGATTAAGGCGTGACATTGGTTGCTGCCTGGAGAGAGAGAAAAGGAAACGCATTAGCGTGCGCTCTTTACAAGATTAGATTGGTTATTATTTTATCTAATCAGGATGGCTCCCACTGTTTTTAGCAAATCTTCCTTCAAACCATAAAAGGTAAGATTAGCCGGGATTAATTACACCCTACAGGTTCGCCAATCGTTCGGCCAGGCAGGTATTGGTACTCTAAGGGAGGTTCCCCGTGCTTTCGCACGGACCTAATTAAAATAAACCTCGTTTCCCTAGAGGCATAATCCCGTTGACACCTTTCTAGACACCTACTGGATTAGCTAATTGTAAAGTGTAAAACTCTCTCAGGAGCAACTCTTACTCGCAGTGGGTATCGGGATCCAACTATCTCATAGAAACTATGAAATCTCATTGCAAATTTCAACATTTGAAATTCTCGATAATGGTTTTTACCCCTAGCCACTTATGACCTTAACAAGGTCAACAAATCATAAGCGCCAGTGAAGTTCTACCAGTCATTTCTTGATTGAATTAAACCCACCCGTACGACCCTTAACAAGGTCAACAAAGCCGTACGACTACCCTAACTCAATCGCATCATATGCTGGCAGATAAGTACTATTCAGCTACCGCACACTATGCCTTAACAAGGTCAACAAACACAACACGAATACTAAATAGTACTTATCTGAAATGATGGAGGGCTATGCAGGTTTTTAAGAAAACCATGAGCGTAAGGAACTTGATATTGTTGTAGAATCTAATGATTTTGAAAAGGAGTATTTTTTAGGGTTTTGCTAGTTTAGCTAAAGAGGTCACTCCCGGTGAAGGGATCTCGGCTCTTTCCTCATCGAATGAGGTGCTGGATATTCATCAAGGAATACAACTATGCAAAGCAAGAACTAGAAAAGCAATCAAAAGACAAAACCGAGTAGGTTGTAGCATTTGCTAGTTTCGCTAAAGAGGTCACTCCCGGTGAAGAGATCTCGGCTCTTTCCTCATCGAATGAGGTGCTGGATATTCATCAAGGAATACCACTATGCAAAGCAAGAACTAGAGCTACCCTTTTTGACAATTTGATTATACAATATCTTTAGGTTTCTTTCTTTTCATTAATCCCATTAATAAAGTCCCATCATTTTATGTTTCCTAAACATTATAGAAAAATGAAATGAAAATAGAACGTATGTTTATGCCATCCACATTCGCCACTGGGCCCCGTCATGCACCGTTAGGTTACTTAACTACCGGCAGAGCGGAGGCTGGACTAGCACGGGTGCAAAATATAAACAACGTTTACTATATATCATATATATAATATAGTATTCGTCTCACGCAGTTATATGATCACATCACAGAACCAAGCAGCAGAAACAACATATGAAATATTGGATATATTAGGATTTCCGTATTTTAAATTTAGCCAGTAATGTAAAACACGGATTCCACGGTCGTGAAGAATAGCCAAACCTACATCCCTAGACCCCTACGAGAGCGGCAAGTAACCCTACCAATTCTAGAGTTAGGAGACCCGGTCTCAACTCCTTGAGATGGTCTCCACTGGACTCTAGAACCCGGTTACTTGTGCTCCCCATCTTGGGTCTATCCTAATGCGGAAAAGTAAATAATATACATCAATGGTGACATCATTCTCCACCCGGAAGTGTCCCAATAAAAGAATATTACATACAGATTTTACATGAATGAAAATATAAAAACTCTCATCTCACATAAAAAACCCGGCTATTCAATCACGACGATCCAATAAAATATATCACAGCAACACATGATATCACATATCATCAACGTAAGTAAATACGCGTATCCCGAAACTCGTTGACATATAACAACCAGATCAGGATACCCCACATATTACACTTACGGTCGCAGAATTTTTTTTGAAAAACTACAATAATTAGAATCCGTATATCCTTAGACATCATAAACACGGAATATCTCATATTCCGGATTTCATGCCTAACTTGTAAAACTTGCATTTTAGTCTCAAATTGAAAACTCTTTTCAATAAACTGTCGGATAATTCAACAAGATTCCCGACTAATTGATCGCGTACTATACGCAATTGCGACGGAGTTTTAATCCGAATCAAAATTCTGTGGCAATCGATCAAATGAGACTAAACGGCTAGATTTACAATAAATTAACTAGTTTTCACAAAACTAATTATTCCGGATTCTAACAATTGTATCACATATCATCAAAGTCTAAATGGCATTAAACATTTCGATCGGTTTAACAAACACCAACAAAATCCAGAGACCTCAACAACTTGAGAATCATTAAAATATCCAGAGAGTGCATGATACTAAAATGGAGCAGCAGAAGAAAAATGAAAACACAAAGCCACTAACTAGCCGCGGAACCGCGGCCAAACATGAGGTTTGGCCATGCTTCCGCGGCGGTTTGTTGGTATTGGGTGTTCAAATTTCTATAGGCTCCATAAAAAACTCTGCATGATTTTTTGGATATTTTTAATTTCAAAAATTCCAACGTTTGAAAAATTCGACAGAAACTTCAAGATTTTCCGGGTTTCGAAACCGATCGAACACTTTAACATCGTAACGACCTACCCAAATGTTCTAGCTTGGCTCTAATACCATGAAAGTCTACCCTAGCACCACCATGAGGTTTTAGTAGTATCAAGCATGCCAAGTTTTAATTTTTTATTAGGTGCTGAGTTAGACTATACAAGATCTTTGCTAGAATATTAGGGTTTAAAACTATGATGATATAAAAGCTAAGAGAAGGGAAGATGGTTATACCCTATAGATCGAGTACTTCTCTTCTTTAGCTCCGTGCAGTAGTCCACGCGACTCCACAAGCCTCCACTTCAAGTTGGATCGAGCTTGCTCTGATGACCTTCGTGCCGAAGATGATCCACCCGAAGCTCACTAGTTCAAGCTATCTCTTCACTAAACTATTTGGTGAAGGCAACACACTACACTTGAGTGCTAGTCAAGTGTACGATGGTGAAGTAGGGGTTTTGGAAGCTCACTAGGGATCTCACAAGCTCAATGATTCACATCACATGTGAGGGTTTTGAGCTTAGAGCTGAGATGAAGAAAGTGTAGAGATCAAAAGAGCTAGAGCTCAAGAAATGGCTAAGGCATCAAAACTCAAGAAGAGTGAAGAATGAATGGCTACTCCTTTTTTTTCACATTATTGAAGCATGAATGAATAATCAATAAACAAATGCACCATGCTTCAATAGTGCAAATAAAATGAATAAACAAATGAACAAACCATGCCTTGAACCATACCTTAAATATCTCCACAATTACACCTTATTTTTCTATTTTTATAAAATAGAAAAACATGCCATGCTTCTTATAATATATATATATATATATATATATATATATATATATATATATACATCACATTATCAAATCAACATTTGATTCGATAATCTGGTTGTATCACATATAACCTAACTGATAACAGATAACTACGAGATTACAATACGGTATCACATACTCGTATTTAATCAGGCCCACGCACATATCAACATATGTGCACTACTTCGTTTCGCTAGAACCGGGAAACTTCTGTGTGGGACTCTAAAGACTCGTCAATATGCCAGCAGTAGGTGATGATCACATCAGTCACCTATAAGCCGTCAGCGGTAATAGCTAGACGTAACGGCTACCCGGGTATTGAGCGATATGAAGATCAACAAGCAAGCTCATCCATACTCTCCATGAAGCCTATCAGTAACACTACCGTACAGTCCGGTCTCTTCGTCTGATATGTCGCATATCATGTCTAGGGGTGGTAAACGCCAGACCCCAGTAACGTGATAAGTCATGCCGATGTCTGGCCTATAACGGTTTGAGAAACTACTGATAACTCTTATCAGTAAATCTCAGCTGCACCCCTGGCCAGGGATTTCTAGTTATAGCCAATCGAGTATAGCGCAACATCAACCCCCAATACCGGGAGAGACGAAACCCCTCCTATCGCTCATTGCCTCTATGTGACTCGGGACTGTATCCAAAATCCACCTGTTTGCACAACTCCTCTTGAGCATAGTAGGGAGGAAATCAAAGCACAGTGGGAGCCACACAAGACTCTATGACGATCTCGGGTCTACAGAATAACCTGTACCAGTGTCACCAGAGGACTGCAATCTGACGACAGGTATACTACCAACTAGGAGTCCTCGGCGAGTCCTGTTCAGTGTACCCATTCTCCAATGAGCACCTGTGTACAATATTTGATGTCACACACCAATGGTTGTGGGATCAACCATCGCCCTCTAAGGATCAAGAAACGTACACAATGGTCTACTCTGGATTATCGATGCCCTAGTCTCGATATCCTCTCGACTACGAACCGATTAAAGTATGTACTTTTGGACCACCCTGGCCCCACTACTATGATCTCATCATAATCCTGATAGTCAAGTACATATCCTAAGGGCTTTATCAACATGTGAGAGTAAGACGGTAAAGAATACTAGTCAGCATGTTAAGATAAAGAGTAACCAGATAGCATACTATCATGTCGAGCAATAAAGTCCTCTATATATATGTCCAAGCATCCATTATAATATACATCACATGTACAATAATGGCCTCTCGGGCATACATATTCCTAACAATAACGACCCGAAACGTTTGACATCTGTCAAGAGAAAGGATTGTCATTCAAGGCTTCAATCAAAACTGCCAGTAAGTTCTGAGATCCATAGCTCAAGCAATCAAATTTGGGGATCTAAAAACCGAAGCTAAGATATACATGATCGACGCTGACACGTACTATAAGATTCTCCTGAGACGGTCGTGGCTTCACGATTACGGCATCATTCCGTTAACACTCCATCAATGCATGAAGTATACCCAAAATGTCGAAGAAAGACGCATTGACGGAGACATGTTGGGGTCAAAAATTGCACCCCGGTTGACCAAGTCAAAATCAAAGTCAACCCCAAGTAAGTGGGCCCAAGCCTAGCTCAAGTGGGCCCATGCCCAAATTGAGCCCCGCGGCCAGCCTCCCCCATGCCAAAATAAAAATCATGTAATAAATAATTTTTATGTAATCTTTATGGGCATAAAGCCAAATTTTTGTAAAGCCCATGGCTCATGTGCAAAAGAAATGAGCACATGAGACATGAGATGGGCAAAATGCCATTTTGTAATGCCCAAGGGGCTATATGTAAATGTGTAAGCCTATATAAGGCAACAAGATGATGAAATAAAAAAGAACAATTCATTCTCCCCAAAAATTAGGGTTTGTGCCTCCTTCTCCTTGCTCAAGGTTCTAAAACCTTCTTCTCCTTTTGAATTAAATCAAGAGTTTAACTCTTCCTTTTCCAAAAATAAATAGTTTTTCACCATAAAACCCATGAAGGGGAGCTCGGATCTTCCATCAAATCCCTAAAAGGAGAGATTTTAAGTCTCACCTCCCCTTTCCCCCCAAGATCCAGCTAACGGAGAGGAAGAAGAAGGATACCCATCTCCAAAATTCCCATTCCAGGAGGATCCGAGGCTTAAAAGAAGATCCAAAGATTTTTAGGAGTTTAACTCCATTCAAGATCTGTTGGAGTTTAACTCCATAAATCAACCACCTTTTTAGGAGTTTAACTCCAAATCTATATATAATCTATGTTAGGAGTTCAACTCCAAAGCCCCTTGGGAGTTCAACTCCTAACCCCGGGGCTAAGCCCCTTTTCTGCTGGTGTTTCCAGCGGTCGCGTGCCGCGCACGTGACCCATGGGCGCATAGCAATCGCGTGCCGCGCACGCGACTCACGGGCACCCAACGGTCACGTGCAGGGCACGCGACCCACGGGCGCTAAGCGCCCACGTGCGCCTCACGCGACCCGCAGGCACTCAGTGCCCAGCGGTCGCGTGCAGCTCACGTGACCCGCTGGCGCCCAGCGGTCGCGTGCTGCGCACGTGACCCGCAGGTGCCCAACGCCCACATGCCAGACACGTGACCTGTGGGCACCAAGCACCCATACGCCGGACATATGACCCGTGGGCGCCCGGCGTCCACGTGCCATGCACGCGTCTTTAAGACGCTCCTCACCCTTCATTTTTCATGCACTCTATACCAAAACACGTCCCTCGTTGGGAAATTTTTTCTTTTAATTAATTTTCTTTTAATCTTTTAGAAGCCCAAGAGTTTACACATGCATAACTCGTAAAACCAAGAGTCACACATAAAACAAATGGGTCCACGAGTTAAGACCCAGTACAGAGGACACATGGCGACGACCCCAGCCCTGACTCGGGCCGGCGCCGTCGGTCCGACTCGGGACAAACACCAATTTCCTTGAACCCCTGTGACCCTTGAACTCCCCCCATTAACCCTGTACTATTTAATTTCCCTGCACATTTACAGAGCAATTTAAATCACACATTTAATCCATTTTAATACAATTTTTATCACACCCTTTCATTTACCCTAAACCCTAATTTTTCCTATAAATACCACACCTAAAATCACCCATCCTCACTTCCAAATCTCTGTCCAAACTCTCAAGAAAATTCCCTAGACTTTTTGTGTGTAAGTGGAGTTAGCTCCGGCGAACTTCCGACGACAATTCGAGGAGTTTTCGGCGACGAAACGACGCACCGGTGCTTCCCCAACCTTCCTCTTCCTCTTCTCTTGGCCCTAATCCCGTAAGTCCCTATTTCTCTTCTCTTCTATATTCTAAATAATATTCAAAACTAAAACCCGACGGAAGCGGAGTTAATCCGACTTCCGATTCGATTTTTCCTTAAAAAGTCTATTCTTCTTAAACACAATATTACCAAACTCTTATGTCATGACCATTAAACATTAACAAAGGCAATAGAACAAGTTTGACAATGAAATGATAATCTTAGTAAGTTTTATTCCATTTTTACATTAAAATACATTTATATTTCATATCGACATGTTTATACCTTTTAATCATGCTAGCTTTAGAAAACTCACAAGGTAATGACCTACCTCCTCACAACACTCATATGTAACATAGCAAGATGACATTTGGGAACATAGATTTAGGAAAATATGATTTTATACAAAACTATCTTCGACATATAAAAAACCTTTTTCTACAAGATATGAATTTTTAACAAATCTTTGCAATGTGCCGCTACAACCCATTTTGGGGAACCCGTTCGGGATGGTGCGGATTATCGCACATTCTCGGGCTTAGTAGTGTGAGATGCAGACCTCCGCAAGGAGCATACGGTCTCAAAAGATTTAAAATACAATTTTCTTTAGAAAATGAAATTTCTATTATAAATAAAATTTATATTTTTAATAAATAAATATATATGTAATTAATATCAAAATATCTATTTTTACTATTTATAATATTCTATATTTCATAAATTCAAGAAAAACATCTCATTTACAAGAAAATACCATACAAATCCAATATTACAAATAAATGCCACATATTATGAAATTAGGTTTTATGCACTAGAAATGTCACATTGATAAAATATACATCCATAAAAACTCTAAAAACTATAATAAAATACTTGAGGTGTATTTTGAAAATTATACAAAATTATTTTTACATAAAACCCCCTCAAGTTATACTAAATTACAATAAGGACCCTAGTAAACATAGGTTTAAGCGGGACCGGTCTCTTGAGCCTCAGGGAGCCGGAGATATGGGTGCTTACCTATTTAAGGTAGACAACTTAACAAACGGTGTTATCAACACGGTAATCGTCTTTGAAAAAGTCACAAATCCTGCCGTTCATGTGCAGCGGTTACCGATAACTCTAAAACCTAATTAAGGATTCAATTTCTTTTCTAATTGTCGGACTCAGACCGAGTCTCAATATAATCAATCTAACTTGAATGAGATTCAAGTATATATAACAATTCAATATGAATCCATATATTCAATATGTTCAATTTATCAATCTATACAACTTTACCGAACCAAACCATGGATATACCTCCATCTACATGATTCTCCAGTTACACCCATATACTGATATCATGGTTTCGGCAAATCATCCATCTATACAATTCAATTTACAAGACAATACAATACAATCAAGACATCGCAGGGTTTATAAGGGGTAGATTGGTACAGAAGGTGTTAGAAGTGGCACGAGACTGCAACCATAAGACACTAACCTGAATTCAATCGCCGTTGTTCCGGGTATTTTGACGGAGCCTTGTACTCTATATACCGTAGTCTCTGGTCTAGTGAGACTCCTCTCGTATACACCGGCCTCTTCTGTACCAAGCTACAAACAACAGCGTTAATAATATAATACAACTTTCAAAGTTACACACTCTCTGTTTATTCTATTTCTCCCTCATCTTTGGGACTTACCGAGCGATTGTTCGCTGACGACATTCCTTCTCTTTCTTCTTTGGAATGTTGTCAGGTGGATCGGACCTTCAGGAGATCGAGCCCACCAGCAAGGACTTGGACCAGCTAGCTTTCGGCCCAGAGCTTTAGATTCCTTATACACATTTACATTCTGTATTTTCCATTTCTGTTATGCCATTGTTTAGGCATTGCTTTCCATTCCATGTATTTACTTTTCAGATGTATTGTAAAAAGAATGTTAATAAATAAAGTTGTTGTTCAATTATATCTTTTGTCATTGTCTTTTGTGCATTTTACTTATATTTCTTAGATACGCTTAGCGTGTTTACTTCAGAGTAAATACGTAGCAGCCTCGTCGCGTCCCTTTCGCCGTACACTGGAAAGCGGGGCGAGACACATGCCATTGAGGACTGCTTCGTCTTCAAAGATTGGGTCGAAAAGCAATACAAAGCAGGATAGATAGAACTGTCTAAAGGCGTGTTAACAAACAGTCAAACAACGACCGCCAATTTCATACAAATGGAGACCGAAGTCCTTCGTGAACCTGATTCTCTCAGACATCTGCCTTTCTTTGAAAAGAGCGGACCAAGGCAACAAGCCAAAAGCCCAACGAGTAGCATTGTCGATGAAGAAGCAATAGACGGATACACAACCCATACGGTCTACATGATGGAGCTCGGAGGAACAAGTCCTCCTACGCCTTATAGCCATGACAATGATGCGGTTGTTGCCATCCAACACCGGCTTGATCCAAATGATGAAGAGTTCGCTCATGTAATTAAGCCCAAGGAGCCCGTGGTTCCTGCAGAATCGAGCCCAAGCTCCAACAGCTGACCACCACGTCGTTAAATTGGGAACAATCGACCTCTAAGTCGTTAAACTGGGGATGTAAAAATGTGTAAATAAAACAAAAATAAATAAAAAATAAATAAAAAGCAGAAATGATGGGGCAACTCGCAATAAAAATCAGCGAGTAAAAATAAAGATGAAAATAAAGCCGAAATGATGGGGCAACCGCGAATAAATAGCCGAAATGATAGGGCAATCGCGACCTTCACGATAAGAAAAGCTGAAATGATAGAGCAATCGCGGTAAAAAAACGACGAATGATGAGTCGTTCCTGGTACCATATTCCAGTACAGTGATGCAGACGCCGACCAAAATCCAAATTCTTAAACGGCGAATGATGAGTCGCTCATGGTACCATATTCCAGTGTAGCGATGCAGACGCCAACTAAAATTTCAAATCTCTGAATGTCCCCAACGATGAATGATGGGTCACTCCTGATACCATATTCCAGTGCAGCGATACGGACGCCAAATCCCTAAATGGCGAATGATGAGTCGCTCCTGGTACCATATTCTAGTGCAGCGATGCAGACGCCAACCAAAATCCAATTTTCCAAAATTCCCCCAGCCCTACGGTTAGTCCCCAAATTGACAACCGTATACAATCCACGGGCTCAAATAATTCTCATCATACCCATACCCCACCGCAATCACCAGTCCAGCGGCCGGTCTCCGCCCTTGGAATTATGCTCCATTGGGAAGACCCACTCATGTGTCCTCACGATACATGAGGAGAACAAACCTTCGTGGGATCCTTACGACTCACAAAGGAAAAACACACTTAGGAGTCCTCACGACTCCTAAGGAGAAAATACACCTGCGGGATCCTTTCGACTCGTAGGGAGAAAACGCTTTTATGAGACCCTTACGGCTCATAAAATTGAAAAGCCTTAGGTGATAGGGACCTAAACCTGTCTCCTAAGCCATCACTCCTCAACAGGAAAGGGAAAATGATGAGTTGCTCCTGGAATTATTCCAGTTCGGCAATGCAGATGCCGACCCAAAAACCAATTCCCAAATCCTCCCGGGGCAAATGATGAGTTGCTCCTGGTATTATTCCAGTGCAGCAATGCAGATGCTGACCCAAAAACCAATTCCCAAATCCTCCCGGGGCAAATGATGAGTTGCTCCTGGCATTATTCCAGTGCAGCAATGCAGATGCCGACCCAAAAACCAATTCCCAAATCCTCCCGGGGAAAATGATGAGTTGCTCCTGGCATTATTCCAGTGCAGCAATGCAGATGCTGACCCAAAAACCAATTCCCAAATCCTCCCAGGGCAAATGATGAGTTGCTCCTGGCATTATTCCAGTGCAGCAATGCAGATGCTGACCAAAACCAAAATCCCCATATCCTATCATGGAAAATGATGATTCGCTTTTGGTACCATATTCCAGTGTAGCGATGCTGATGTCAACCCAAATCACCTCAAATCAGCAAATCAAATCCAGCACCGACCGTCCAAGTCGCAAAAAGGGCAGCAAAGACCTCCCTGTCGGAATTATGCTCCGCCTCGGAATCAGGTCAACCAGTGACCCCCCCGTCAAAATTGTGCTCCGTCGCGGAATCAAGCCAACCAACCAGCTCTGTGTCGGAATCATGCTTCGTCTCAGAGTGTATCCTGTGTCGAAATCATGCTTCGCCTCGGTGTATCTACCATCCCTGTCAGAATTATGCTTCGGCTCGGAATCAACATGTGACCTCCCCGTTGGAATTATGCTCCGTCTCGGAATCAAGTCACCCAACAAGCTCTGCATTGGAATCATGCTTCGTCTCAGAGTGTACCCCGTGTCGAAACTCATGCTTCGCCTCGGTGTATCCTTCTTCCCTGTCGGAATTATGCTTTGACTCGGAATCGCGTCAAGGGTCGACCGTCCATGTCGTAAAAAGGGCAGTGCCAAAGCGGGAACCAAATCACTCCATGCCGGGGAAACGTCAACCACAGACACTCCGTCTCGGAGACGCATCAAGCGTCGACCGTCCATGTCGTAAAAAGGGCAGTGCCAGCTTCCCACAAAGTGGGAACCAAATCACTCCGTGCCGGGGAAACGTCTACCACGGACACTCCGTCTCGGAGACGCATCAAGCGTCGACCGTCCATGTCGTAAAAAGGGCAGTGCCAGCTTCCCAAAAAAGCAGGAACCAAATCACTCCATGCCGGTGAAACGTCTACTATGGACACTCCATCTCGGGGACATGTCAAGCATCGACCGTCCATGTCGTAAAAAGGGCAGTGCCAGCTTCCCAAAAAGTGGGAACCAAAGAAAGTCGCCTCCACGCGAAAGAAGATCCATCAATTTCATGCACACGACTCACATATGCGGTGTGCATTTACTGACGGGGGAACTTTGTTGGGGTTAAAAATTGCATCCCGGTTGACGCATCAAGCGTCGACCGTCCATGCATCAAGCGTCGACCGTCCATGTCGTAAAAAGGGCAGTGCCAGCTTCCCACAAAGTGGGAACCAAATCACTCCGTGCCGGGGAAACGTCAACCACAGACACTCCGTCTCGGAGACGCATCAAGCATCGACCGTCCATGTCGTAAAAAGGGCAGTGCCAGCTTCCCACAAAGTGGGAACCAAATCACTCCGTGCCGGGGAAACGTCTACCACGGACACTCCGTCTCGGAGACGCGTCAAGCGTCGACCGTCCATGTCGTAAAAAGGGCAGTGCCAGCTTCCCAAAAAAGCGGGAACCAAATCACTCCATGCCGGTGAAACGTCTACTATGGACACTCCATCTCGGGGACATGTCAAGCATCGACCGTCCATGTCGTAAAAAGGGCAGTGCCAGCTTCCCAAAAAGCGGGAACCAAAGAAAGTCGCCTCCACGCGAAAGAAGATCCATCAATTTCATGCACACGACTCACATATGCGGTGTGCATTTACTGAAGGGGGAACTTTGTTGGGGTTAAAAATTGCATCCCGGTTGACCAAGTCAAAATCAAAGTCAACCCCAAATAAGCGGGCCTAAGCCCAGCTCAAGTGGGCCCATGCCCAAGTCGATCCCCGCGGCCAGCCTCCCCCATGCCAAAATAAAAATCATGTAATAAATAATTTTGATGTAATTTTTATGGGCATAAAGCCAAATTTTTGTAAAGCCCATGGCTCATTTGCAAAAAAAAATGAGCACATGAGACATGGGATGGGCAAAATGCCATCTTGAAAAGCCTAAGGGACTATATGTAAATGTGTAAATCTATATAAAGTAACATGATGATAAAATAAAAAAGAACAATTCATTCTTCCCAAAAATTAGGGTCTGTGCCTCCTTCTCCTTGCTCAAGGTTCTAAAACCTTCTTCTCCTTTTGAATTAAATCAAGAGTTTAACTTGTCCTTTTCCAAAAATAAAAAGTTTTTCACCATAAAAATCTTGAAGGGGAGCTCGGATCTTCCATCAAATCCCTAAAAGGAGAGATTTTAAGTCTCACCTCCCCTTTTTCCCCCAAGATCCAGCTGACGGAGAGGAAGAAGAAGGATACCCATCTCCAAAATTCCCATTCCAGGAGGATCCGAGGCTTAAAAGAAGATCCAAAGATTTCTAGGAGTTTAACTCCATTCAAGATCTGTTGGAGTTTAACTCCATAAATCAACCCCCTTTTTAGGAGTTTAACTCCATAAATCAACCCCCTTTTTAGGAGTTTAACTCCAAATCTATACATAATCCCTGTTAGGAGTTCAACTCTAAAGCCCCTTGGGAGTTCAACTCCTAACCCAGGGGCTAAGCCCCTTTTCCGCTGGTGTTTCCAGCGGTCGAGTGCCGTGCACGTGACCGATGGGCGCCTAGCGATCGCGTGCCGCGCGCACGACTCTCGGGCACCCAACGGTCACGTGCAGGACACGCGACCTGCGGGCGCTAAGCACCCACGTGCGCCTCACGCGACCTGATCAGTCGAAAATAGTGCATTCTCAACACGTTAATTTCCCTACTCTTATCATTCATATATAGGTGTTTATTGTAATTATAACACAGATTACGAATTCATATAGAAAATACCAAATAACCTGTGTTATAGTTATAATCGACATTCTAAAGGGAAATTAAGTGTTTATTACTACTTGCATTGATCTGTATATATCAACCCTTATCTCGAGATTGTGTTCAGGAAATTCTCCAAGTAAAAGAGCCAGAACTGCTAAAAGTGCTGATAAAATACATCAAGTCCAAGACTTGTGATCTGGCAGTAAACAAGAAAGTATAAAAATTCCAGACATCAGGAAAGTGCCAATAAGCCAACACAAATCAGAACTGAAGAATTCATGCAGCAAACACATCAGATGGCCGCGGATCCGCGGCCGAGTCGACCGAGTTGCCGCGGCCTTGTTAGCTCATCAGCGCGTCAAATCTCTCCACGTGGCTTCTTGTAACGGCCTCAGCTTCCAGAAGACTCTCAAAGAGCACGTGGCTTTATCCTGAAGGCTCGGCCTAATAATCTTATCCTAGAATATTCCTTATTCTAGAATATTCTCTCTAACAAACTTCTTCTAGAAGACTCTCTCTAACAACCTAGCTTTGGAGGGAAGATTCAAATGAGTGGTTATAAAAGGAGATCTAAACCTAGGGTTTGAGGTTGTTGGTTGTTGTTCATCATTTGAGTGGTAAAAGAATTATAGTGAGATCCAAATCATTTCTAAATCAAATTGAGTGACACAATTTGATCCAAATCAAGATCCATCGAGTACCAAATCAAGCAAGCCTTCAACGAGCCTTTTGAAGAAACGCCGATCTTCATCCGAGCAAGAGATCCACGACGATCCGCGACTCAAGAAGACGATGCGAAGCTAGTTTCGACGATTGAGTTCTCTCCTCAAAATCTTGTAATCTTTGAGTGAATTGCAACGAAACGTTGATTAATAAAAGGTGAAAATTCTTGATCTTGCTTTTCTTTACATTTGAGCATTATGAAGAGTTATCGATTCTTTATTGTTTTCTTTTTCATGATGTTTGAGTGAAAACTCCGCTTGTGGAGGAATCGAGAAAATAGGTAGATGATGATGAGTAAATTCTTGAACGATTCTTAAGTCTTATGAGTTTTGTAAACTTTAGGAAATTGAATCAACGATGACCTAGTTTTGAGCGAGATGCTTTATTGAATGTTTTCGCTCCAAATTAGAGATCAACGATCGATGATTGAATTTCCTATAGGCTAGAATTTGAATGCTAATCAACGAAAGAACAAGGGATGATAATGAAGAAACCCTAGTTTCTTCAATAGATCCCTAATCCTCGTTGATCGTCATCGATCTAGCAACAAATCTTCAATAGATAAGAATTTGTAATCATAAGTATTCATCATCACTATCAATTGAATCGGTTCCTACAAGCCTCTTTACAAATCTTGATAATTCATTCGATTTGGACATCTTCTTGATCTTTAGTATTTCTTGATTCTAGATCTATTTTCTTGATGTTTCTTGAAATCAAATATTACAAATCTCGAATCAATTTTCTTGCAAATTTCTTTTACTATTTTCATTTCAATTCATGTAAAACAAAATCGATCAAAACACATATCTCAGTGGACGATCCGTATTCATTAACGCGGTACATCGACACCGTTAATTGATTGCGGTATAAATTTCTTTGGTTGTGATCTATTTTACACTTTTCAAAACACGACACGGAAATCGATTATCAATCAAATGGCGCCGTTGCCAGGGATGTGTGCTATTTTGTTCGTTTTTGTTATTTGAGTTGGAAAATTATTATTCCATCAAATTTTCATCCAGGATTCGCTTCAAGTGCTTAACGATTAGTGTTTGAAATTTTGCGAGGGAATCTGGAATCATTTTAGCAGTGAGATCAAGATTCAGAGAACATCTAAAGAATCCAGAGAAGCACAGGGACCTGCACAAAAATTTCAAAACCCTAACTCCTCCTTCTCACCGCGGATCCGCGGCCATTAGCAAGTTTTTGCGGCGATTCCGCCGCCGTTTAGGGTTTGCATTGTGCCAAATTTCTCAGGTCTGCTCTCTGTTTTCTCCTCTTCTCTCTGATCTTGTCCAATATCAATTTCCTGCAGGATTCTTTGCAAAAATTCAGCGCCGCTAAAAAAATATTGTTGCGTTTCTTGAAATTGGTTGTTTGTGCATATGTTTAATACGGAAATTAAGGGGTAAAGACCAAATTCAGATTAGGTGGGGATTTCATTACCCTTCATAAGCCCCGGAAATCACAAAACTAGCATCCGCATCACCATTCATTAATTAAAAAATATCTAGACAAGACTCTAAGGACCATCGCGCTCAATTAGGACAGAAGGAGGTCGTGGGTAATCTATTGCTTATCTGCATTTCTTTTGTGGTGTCTGAGGCAAGTGTGTCTAAGGCAAGTGGTTACTTAATTAGGCCCGCTACTTACGTAGCGGATAACCTCCCACTTACATGGCTACAGGAGGGATAAAGAGGCAGTAGAGCATTTAACCTGCGATTTGTCTTCTGGAAGTCTAGGAGCGGTCTAGAGACTTGACCTAGGTGACCATTAGATATAGGGTTGCGTGTGCATGTTTGTGTGAATTTTCTAAATCCGTTTCTTTTTCAAAACAAACCAATTATTTTCTCCCCTTTTTACACTTTTCCCCCCTTTTCTCTTCTTATAATGGGTGACCCAAACAGAAGAACTCTTGCCGAGTTTTGCTGTCAACAACCAGATATTTCTTGTTTTCGTAATCCCTTCGGTATACCATCCGACTCTCCCATGTCCTTAAGAGATCGGATAGAACAAGCGGGTAGAAACAGTTGGCGACCTCAGTCCATGTCCTATCAACCGTATCCTAATTCTACATCTGTTTCAGTTGATACTCCGAGTGAGGATGCCCCTAGACGCATGTCCATTGCTGAGCATATAGCTAGGGCTAAAGGCCAAAGTTTCAATCCGGACCAATATCAACCGTATCCTAATTCTACATCCGTTTCAGTTGATACTCCGAGTGAAGATGCCCCTAGACGCATGTCCATTGCAAAGCATATAGCTAGGGCTAAAGGCCAAAGTTTCAACCCGGACCAATATCAACCAGCACCTCCACTTTCTAAAGAAGAATTTCATAATCGGTTTGTGGCATATATGATGTCCAATAGCAACCGACCAACCAACATCAATATTCTTCTTATCATAATGTTGATCCTACTCCTATCCAATTTTCGCAACCATTCTATTCCTATCAATCCAATCCGACTTTTCCACCTTCTCTAGACAGTCCTTCTAATCAGTCATTTGAGAGTTTTAATTATCCACAAGAATTTCAATCTTATACTGAAACCCCTTATCGACTCAAGTCTAGTCTTGAGCAGACATTAGAAAAATATTTGGAAATGTCGAACCAAATGAGGAAGGAAATGACAGAGTGGATGCAAGCACATAATTTCAAACCTGCCCAAAATTTTTCAGTATATAATTCGGGTATAGGACAAAGTGAGAATTTGGGTAGTGAGACAGAATTATACACCCTTCCTAATCAAAACTTCCTTTTCCAAACTGAAATCCACAACTCCAGTTTCACAGATTCATCGAGTACACCAAATGATTCACCAATTGACGATAGAATGTATGAGAAGTTGTGTAATAATGCAGTGTTTGATTTACCCGACTGTGAAGGGTCCATTTCAAGTGAAACCATACCCAACCCTTATGATCTCTACACCTCCACTCTTGAACCAAAATTGATTGAAAACCATACTTTTAATGAGGTGTTTGAGAATTTTAACCTTCACTTGAATGAGGTGATTGACGTTGGGGATATATTGATTGATGAACCCGAAGTTTTGGATGAGTTTGTCCCACCAATTCATCAGATCCTTTCACTTCCTTGTGGTCATCATCTTGAGTCTTTAATTCTTCCCGAACCCCAAATGCGTCTTGAAGTTGATGATAATCGTATACCCGAACAGCGGACCGAAATTCAGCCTCCATCTCCCATATCTGGTTCAACAATACTCGACACACCAATTTGTTTACCCATTTCATCTTCCACTCTCTCTGGTTCTACTTCTGTTTCTGTAATGTTAGCGAGTGTTGATGAATCACAATCCGTTAATTCAAATTCAATAATACCAGAAAGTCAACTTGATTTGGATATTTTTGAAAATGAGGTAGATGAGTTTTTCGAGTCTTCTACCTCCATAATTTTTGAGAAATCAAGTATGATAAATTCTAGAACAAAACTTAATTACAGCAAAATGTTCGAACACACTATTGATGAAAGTTTTGAAGAACTTTTTGCTGACGAACTTGCATTTCTCAACAGCACGGATTCTGTGATTAATCAATCTTCACCTATAGAAGTTCAACCGCCACCACTCCTTCTTCCTAATCATTCACACTCATCCTCATTCTTTCGTTTCTATAATTTAAAACTCAAACCCTTTCCAGACCACCACTTATCTCTTCCTCACTTCTTCCTGACTCTATACAACATGTTCTTCCACCGACCTATACGCTACACTGATAAAATCTTTGAATGGTTGGTATTAATTTTTGGTCTTTGTAAAGTCTTATTTTGACCAAATGACTTACCCCCTCTTAAAATGTTTAATATTGTCTAACTCATGTTTGAGGGGGGGTATATTTCTGGCTCTTGAAAATAAAAGTTGTCCTCAAAATTGTGAGCCAAAAATAAGTTTGGGGGAGGATTTTCACTTTCATATATTTATGACCCTGTTAATAAATTGTCCTCCCAACCTTACAGGTTTTTGTGATCTAGCAGAAGACAACAGTGAGGACACTGTTCTAAATAAGTTTGAGGGAGGTTTGTGCTTATTTGCGCATCATTTGCATCATACTTTGCATAAGCACAAAACATAAAAAAAAATAATATAATTTTTTTTTGTACATAAATAAGATAATAAAAGATTAGATAGTGAAAAATTACATCCAAAAGATTGGAAAAGTTTAAGAAAACCTAGAAAGTTAGAAGTTTTCTTAAACGAAACTAGTAATAAGTAGTTATGAGCCGTTGTCCCAAGGGTTAGTAAGATGAAAGAAGTCACTAATCTGAGGATAAAAATAAGTCTGAAAAATAGTTCCTATTCTGGAAGCCAAACATTTGAATGTTGATACCCTACTATTCACACTTACACACGTCTTGAAACTCGGGATAGTAGAGGATACCTTGAAATGCTCTTGTCTAAAAGCCAAAGTATGAAGGAAATAATAAATGGAAAATAAAAGATAAAATGGTGAAAAGAAAAATGAACACTGGTTTTGTTATCACCGAGGCAGCAATAAAAAAATATAGCAAGGGTGCTTTATCACCTAGTGCCTTAGACCAACTGGTTTGGGAGTCACTGCTAAGCCTTAGGTGTTGCAAGACGAGGAAATTCTAAATACACCTATTAAGCAAGCACATGAGTAATCGGTCGGTTAGTACCTCAAGAAGTATTAACGGTCGCATGAAAAATGTGTGAGCAAATCCATCTAAATATTCACCGATTAAAAAGTACTGAGGTAGATGGACAAGAGTATGATAGCATGAATTGAATTCTCCGAGTGTAGGGACGTCCTTTACACACATGTAGGGGTATATGATCGGTGTTTGGAAGAAAGGTAGGAATGAAGAATAAAGACGACTTTTTATTGAGGGATGACGTGATTTCTAACATTTTTTCATGACTATTAAGATAGGGCTCATGACAACCGAAAAGCTAGTATTAGCTGGAAACTCTAATTTTCAAAGTCTTTCTTTTACAATTCTTATCTTTATATGTAACTTTCACAGTCTTCCTTTTATTATTGGATTTTGTGGGTGCAATCCGTTGAAAACCCTCAGGAGAAAATACTCCTCCTACTAGGGACACCTAGAGGTTTAAAGGCTTGTTGCACGTGCTCAGTGCAATCGTGTTGCCTACGAAAGTGTGCTAGGTAGTTTTTTTTATTTTCTCCTTCTCTTGAATAAAAGACGTTTGGTCGAGACGACCAAAATTAAGTTTGGGGGAATTTGATTAGTCGAAAATAGTGCATTCTCAACACGTTAATTTCCCTACTCTTATCATTCATATATAGGTGTTTTTTGTAATTATAACACAGATTACGAATTCATATAGAAAATACCAAATAACCTGTGTTATAGTTATAATCGACATTCTAAAGGGAAATTAAGTGTTTATTACTACTTGTATTGATCTGTATATATCAACTCTTGTCTCGAGATTGTATGCAGGAAATTCTCCAGGTAAAAGAGCCAGAACTGCTAAAAGTGCTGATAAAATACATCAAGTCCAAGACTTGTGATCTGACAGTGAACAAGAAAGTATAAAAATTCCAGACATCAGGAAAGTGCCAATAAGCCAACAGAAATCAGAACTGAAGAATTCATGCAGCAAACCCATCAGATGGCCACGGATCCGCGGCCGAGTCGGCCGAGTTGCCGCGGCCTTGTTAGCTCATCAGCGCGTCAAATCTCTCCACGTGGCTTCTTGTAATGGCCTCAGCTTCCAGAAGACTCTCAAAGAGCACGTGGCTTTATCCAGAAGGCTCGGTCTAATAATCTTATCATAGAATATTTCTTATTCTACAATATTCCCTCTAACAACCTTCTTCTAGAAGACTCTCTCTAACAACCTAGCTTTGGAGAGAAGATTCAAATGAGTGGTTATAAAAGGAGATCTAAACCTAGGGTTTGAGGTTGTTGGTTGTTGTTCATCATTTGAGTGGTAAAAGAATTATAGCGAGATCCAAATCATTTCTAAATCAAATTGAGTGATACAATTTGATCCAAATCAAGATCCATCGAGTACCAAATCAAGTAAGCCTTCAACGAGCTTTTTGAAGCAACGCCGATCTTCATCCGAGCAAGAGATCTACGACGATCTGTGACTCAAGAAGACGATGCGAAGCTAGTTTCGACGATTGAGTTCTCTCCTCAAAATTTTATAATCTTTGAGTGAATTGTAACGAAACGTTGATTAATAAAAGGTGAAAATTCTTGATCTTGCTTTTCTTTACATTTGAGCATTATGAAGAGTTATCGATTCTTTATTGTTTTCTTTTTCAAGATGTTTGAGTGAAAACTCCGCTTGTGGAGGAATCGAGAAAATAGGTAGATGATGATGAGTAAATTTTTGAACGATTCTTAACTCTTATGAGTTTTGTAAACTTTAGAAAATTGAATCGACGATGACCTAGTTTTGAGCGAGATGCTTTATTGAATGTTTTCGCTTCAAATTAGAGATCAACGATCGATGATTGAATTTCCTAGAGGCTAGAATTTGAATGCTAATCAACGAAAGGATAAGGGATGATGATGAAGAAACCCTAGTTTCTTCAATAGATCCCTAATCCTTGTTGATCGTCATCGATCTAGCAACAAATCTTCAATAGATAAGAATTTGTAATCATAAGTATTCATCATCACTATCAATTGGATCGGTTCCTACAAGCCTCTTTACAAATCTTGATAATTCATTCGATTTGGACACCTTCTTGATCTTTAGTATTTCTTGATTCTAGATCTATTTTCTTGATATTTCTTGAAATCAAATATTACAAATCTTGAATCAATTTTCTTGCAAATTTCTTTTACTAGTTTCATTTCAATTCATCTAAAACAAAATCGATCAAAACACACATCTCAGTGGACGATCCGTATTCATTAACGCGCTACATCGACACCGTTAATTGATTGCGGTATAAATTTCTTTGGTTGTGATCTATTTTACACTTTTCAAAACACGACACGGAAATCGATTATCAATCAAATGGCGCCGTTTCTGGGGATGTGTGCTATTTTGTTCGTTTTTGTTATTTGAGTTGGAAAATTATTATTCCATCAAATTTTCATCCAAGATTCGCTTCAAGCGCTTAACGATTAGTGTTTGAAATTTTGCGAGGGAATCTGGAATCATTTCAGCAGTAAGATCAAGATTCAGAGAACATATAAAGAATCCAGAGAAGCACAGGGACCTGCACAAAAATTTCGAAACCCTAACTCCTCCTTCTCACCGCGGATCCGCGGCCATTAGCAGGTTTTTGCGACGGTTCCGCCGCCGTTTAGGGTTTGCATTGTGCCAAATTTCTCAGGTCTGCTATCTGTTTTCTCCTCTTCTCTCTGATCTTGTGCAATATCAATTTCCTGCAGGATTCTTTGCAAAAATTCAGCGCCGCTAAAAAAATATTGTTGCGTTTCTTGAAATTGGTTGTTTGTGCATATTTTTAATACGGAAATTAAGGGGCAAAGACCAAATTCAGATTAGGTGGGGATTTCATTACCCTTCATAAGCCCCGGAAATCACAAAACTTGCATCCGCATCACCATTCATTAATTAAAAAATATCCAGACAAGACTCTAAGGACCGTCGCGCTCAATTAGGACAGAAGGAGGTCGTGGGGAATCTATTGCTTATCTGCATTTCTTTTGTGGTGTCTAAGGCAAGTGTGTCTAAGGCAAGTGGTTACTTAATTAGGCCTGCTACTTACGTAGTGGATAACCTCCCATTTACCTGGCCACAGGAGGGATAAAGAGGCAGTAGAGCATTTATCCTGCTATTTGTCTTCTGGAAGTCTAGGAGCGGTCTAGAGACTTGACCTAGGTGACCATTAGATATAGGGTTGCGTGTGCATGTTTGTGTGAATTTTCTAAATCCGTTTCTTTTTCAAAACAAACCAATTATTTTCTCCCCTTTTTACCCTTTTCCCCCCTTTTCTCTTCTTATAATGGGTGAACCAAACAGAAGAACTCTTGCCGAGCTTTACTGTCAGCAACTAGATATTTCTTGTTTTCGTAATCCCTTCGGTATACCATCCGACTCTCCCATGTCCTTAAGAGATCGGATAGAACAAGCGGGTAGAAACAGTTGGCGACCTCAGTCCATGTCCTATCAACCGTATCCTAATTCTATATCTGTTTCAGTTGATACTCCGAGTGAGGATGCCCCTAGACGCATGTCCATTGCTGAGCATATAGCTAGGGCTAAAGGCCAAAGTTTCAATCCGGACCAATATCAACCGTATCCTAATTCTACATCCGTTTCAGTTGATACTTCGAGTGAAGATGCCCCTAGACGCATGTCCATTGCTGAGCATATAGCTAGGGCTAAAGGCCAAAGTTTCAACCCGGACCAATATCAACCAGCACCTCCACTTTCTAAAGAAGAATTTCATAATCGGTTTGTGGCATGTATGATGTCCAATAGCCAACCGACCAACCAACATCAATATTCTTCTTATCATAATATTGATCCTACTCCTACCCAATTTTCGCAACCATTCTATTCCTATCAATCCAATCCGACTTTTCAACCTTCTCTAGACAGTCCTTCTAATCAGTCATTGGGGAGTTTTAATTATCCACAAGAATTTCAATCTTATATTGAAACCCCTTATCGACTCAAGTCTAGTCTTGAGCAGACATTAGAAAAATATTTGGAAATGTCGAACCAAATGAGGAAGGAAATGACAGAGTGGATGCAAGCACATAATTTCAAACCTGCCTAAAAAATTTCAGTATATAATTCGGGCATAGGACAAAGTGAGAATTTGGGTAGTGAGACAGAATTATACACCCTTCCTAATCAAACCTTCCCTTTCCAAACTGAAATCCACAACTCCAGTTTCACAGATTCATCGAGTACACCAAATGATTCACCAATTGACGATAGAATGTATGAGAAGTTGTGTAATAATGCAGTGTTTGATTTACCCGACTGTGAAGGGTCCATTTCAAGTGAAACCATATCCAACCCTTGTGATCTCTACACCTCCACTCTTGAACCAAAATTGATTGAAAACCATACTTTTAATGAGGTGTTTGAGAATTTTAACCTTCACTTGAATGAGGTGATTGACGTTGGGGATATATTGATTGATGAACCCGAAGTTTTGGATGAGTTTGTCCCACCAATTCATCAGATCCTTTCACTTCCTTGTGGTCATCATCTTGAGTCTTTAATTCTTCCCGAACCCCAAATGCGTCTTGAAGTTGATGATAATCGTATACCCGAACAGCGGACCGAAATTCAGCCTCCATCTCCCACATCTGGTTCAACAATACTCGACACACCAATTTGTTTACCCATTTCATCTTCCACTCTCTCTGGTTCTACTTCTGTTCCTGTAATGTTAGCGAGTGTTGATGAATCACAATCCGTTAATTCAAATTCAATAATACCAGAAAGTCAACTTGATTTGGATATTTTTGAAAATGAGGTAGATGAGTTTTTCGAGTCCTCTACCTCCATAATTTTTGACAAATCAAGTATGATAAATTCTAGAACAAAACTTAATTACAGCAAAATGTTCGATCACACCATTGATGAAAGTTTTGAAGAACTTTTTGCTGACGAACTTGCATTTCTCAACAGCACGGATCCTGTGATTAATCAACCTTCACCTATAGAAGTTGAACCGCCACCACTCCTTCTTCCTAATCATTCACACTCATCCTCATTCTTTCATTTCTATAATTTAAAACTCAAACCCTTTCCAGACCACCACTTATCTCTTCCTCACTTCTTCCTGACTCTATACAACATGTTCTTCCACCGACCTATACGCTACACTGATAAAATCTTTGAATGGTTGGTATTAATTTTTGGTCTTTGTAAAGTCTTATTTTGACCAAATGACTTACCCCCTCTTAAAATGCTTAATATTGTCTAACTCATGTTTGAGGGGGGTATATTTCTGGCTCTTGAAAATAAAAGTTGTCCTCAAAATTGTGAGCCAAAAATAAGTTTGGGGGAGGATTTTCACTTTCATATATTTTTGACCCTGTTAATAAATTGTCCTCCCAAGCTTACAGGTTTTTGTGATCTAGCAGAAGACAGCAGTGAGGACACTGTTCTAAACAAGTTTGAGGGAGGTTTGTGCTTATTTGCGCATCATTTGCTTCATACTTTGCATAAGCACAAAACATAAAAAAAATATAAATTTTTTTTGTACATAAATAAGATAATAAAAGATTAGATAGTGAAAAATTACATCCAAAAGATTGGAAAAGTTTAAGAAAACCTAGAAAGTTAGAAGTTTTCTTAAACGAAACTAGTAATAAGTAGTTATGAGCCGTTGTCCCAAGGGTTAGTAAGATGAAAGAAGTCACTAATCTGAGAATAAAAATAAGTCTGAAAAATAGTTCCTATTCTGGAAGCCAAACATTTGAATGTTGATACCCTACTATTCACACTTACACACGTCTTGAAACTCGGGATAGTAGAGGATACCTTGAAATGCTCTTGTCTAAAGGCCAAAGTATGAATGAAATAATAAATGGAAAATAAAAGATAAAATGGTGAAAATAAAAATGAACACTGGTTTTGTTATCACCGAGGCAGCAATGAAAAAATATAGCAAGGGCGCTTCATCACCTAGTTCCTTAGACCAACTGGTTTGGGAGTCACTGCTAAGCCTTAGGTGTTGCAAGACGAGAAAATTCTAAATACACCTATTAAGCAAGCACATGAGTAATCGGTCGGTTAGTACCCCAAGAAGTATTAACGGCCGCATGAAAAATGTGTGAGCAAATCCATCTAAATATTCACCGATTAAAAAGTACTGAGGTAGATGGACAAGAGTATGATAGCTTGAATTGAATTCTCCGAGTGTAGGGACGTCCTTTACACACACGTAGGGGTATATGATCGGTGTTTGGAAGAAAGGTAGGAATGAAGAATAAAGACGACGTTTTATTGAGGGATGACGTGATTTCTAACATTTTTTCATGACTATTAAGATAGGGCTCATGACAACCGAAAAGCTAGTATTAGCTGGAAACTCTAATTTTCAAAGTCTTTCTTTTACAATTCTTATCTTTATATGTAACTTTCACAGTCTTCCTTTTATTATTGGATTTTGTGGGTGCAATCCGTTGAAAACCCTCAGGAGAAAACACTCCTCCTACTAGGGACACCTAGAGCTTTAAAGGCTTGTTGCACGTGCTCAGTGCAATCGTGTTGCCTACGAAAGTGTGCTAGTTAGTTTTTTTTTTATTTTCTCCTTCTCTTGAATAAAAGACGTTTGCTCGAGACGACCAAAATTAAGTTTGGGGGAATTTGATCAGTCAAAAATAGTGCATTCTCAACACGTTAATTTCCCTACTCTTATCATTCATATATAGGTGTTTATTGTAATTATAACACAGATTACGAATTCATATAGAAAATACCAAATAACCTGTGTTATAGTTATAATCGACATTCTAAAGGGAAATTAAGTGTTTATTACTACTTGCATTGATCTGTATATATCAACCCTTGTCTCGAGATTGTGTGCAGGAAATTCTCCAGGTAAAAGAGCCAGAACTGCTAAAAGTGCTGATAAAATACATCAAGTCCAAGACTTGTGATCTGGCAGTAAACAAGAAAGTATAAAAATTCCAGACATCAAGAAAGTGCCAATAAGCCAACACAAATCAGAACTGAAGAATTCATGCAGCAAACCCATCAGATGGCCGCGGATCCGCGGCTGAGTCGGCCGAGTTGCCGCGGCCTTATTAGCTCATCAGCGCGTCAAATCTCTCCACGCGGCTTCTTGTAATGGCCTCAGCTTCCAGAAGACTCTCAAAGAGCACGTGGCTTTATCCTGAAGGCTCGGCCTAACAACCTTATCCTAGAATATTCCTTATTCTAGAATATTCTCTCTAACAAACTTCTTCTAGAAGACTCTCTCTAACAACCTAGCTTTGGAGGGAAGATTCAACTGAGTGGTTATAAAAGGAGATCTAAACCTAGGGTTTGAGGTTGTTGGTTGTTGTTCATCATTTGAGTGGTAAAAGAATTATAGCGAGATCCAAATCATTTCTAAATCAAATTGAGTGACACAATTTGATCCAAATCAAGATCCATCGAGTACCAAATCAAGCAAGCCTTCAACGAGCCTTTTGAAGCAATGCCGATCTTCATCCGAGCAAGAGATCCACGACGATCCGCGACTCAAGTAGACGATGCGAAGCTAGTTTCGACGATTGAGTTCTCTCCTCAAAATCTTGTAATCTTTGAGTGAATTCTAACGAAACGTTGATTAATAAAAGGTGAAAATTCTTGATCTTGCTTTTCTTTACATTTGAGCATTATGAAGAGTTATCGATTCTTGATTGTTTTCTTTTTCATGATGTTTGAGTGAAAACTCCGCTTGTGGAGGAATCGAGAAAATAGGTAGATGATGATGAGTAAATTCTTGAACGATTCTTAAGTCTTATGAGTTTTGTAAACTTTAGTAAATTGAATCAACAATGACCTAGTTTTGAGCGAGATGCTTTATTGAATATTTTCGCTCCAAATTAGAGATCAACGATCGATGATTGAATTTCCTAGAGGCTAGAATTTGAATGCTAATCAATGAAAGGACAAGGGATGATGATGAAGAAACCCTAGTTTCTTCAATAGATCCCTAATCCTCGTTGATCGTCATCGATCTAGCAACAAATCTTCAATAGATAAGAATTTGTAATCATAAGTATTCATCATCACTATCAATTAGATCGGTTCCTACAAGCCTCTTTACAAATCTTGATAATTCATTCGATTTGGACATCTTCTTGATCTTTAGTATTTCTTGATTCTAGATCTATTTTCTTGATGTTTCTTGAAATCAAATATTACAAATCTTGAATCAATTTTCTTGCAAATTTCTTTTTCTATTTTCATTTCAATTCATCTAAAACAAAATCGATCAAAACACACATCTCAGTGGACGATCCGTATTCATTAACGCGCTACATCGACACCGTTAATTGATTGCGGTATAAATTTCTTTGGTTGTGATCTATTTTAAACTTTTCAAAACACGACACGGAAATCGATTATCAATCACGACCCGCAGACGCTCAACGCCCAGTGGTCGCGTGCAACTCACGTTACCCGCTGGCGCCCAGCGGTAGCGTGCTGCGCACGTGACCTGCTGGCGCCCAGCGGTAGCGTGCTGCACACGTGACCCACGGACGCCAAGCACCCACACGCCGGACACGTGACCCGTGGGCGCCAAGCTCCCACGTTCCATGCACGCGTCTTTAAGACGCTCCTCACCCCGCTGTTGAAGTCGAAAATTGCACCCCGGTTGACCAAGTCAAAATCAAAGTCAACCCCAAGCCAAGTGGGCCTATGCCCAGGTCGAGTCCGAACATGAAGCGGCCGGCCCTCCCCCATGCCAAAATGAAATCATGTAATAAATAATTTTTATGTAATTTTTTTATGCATGAATGCAAACAAAATGGGCATAAAGCCAAATTTTTGTAAGCCCATGACTTATGTGCAAAAAGAAATGGCACATGAGCCATGGGATAGGAAAAATGTCATTTTTCAAAAGCCCAAGGGCTATATGTAAAGTGTATAGCCTATAAAGGCCAAGATAATGAAAATATCTCAACAACTTTTCCTCTCTCCTAAAAAGAATCAAGATCTGTGATTTTCTCCTTCCTCAAGGTTCTAAAACCTTCTTCTTTCTTTTGAATTAAATCAAGAGTTTTACTCTTCCTTTTCCAAAACTAAATAGTTTTTCACCACAAAACCCACAAAGAGAAACTTAGATATTCTGTCGGATCTTAAAAAGAAGAGATTTTTAAAATTTCATACTTCTTGTTCTTCAAGACCCAGCCAACAGAGGAGGAAGGAGGAGACCCATCTCCAAAAATCTCATCTTGGGAAGATCCAGAGCCAAAGGGAGAAACAAAGCAGCCCCATTTAATCATTTCTAAACTTTTTAGGAGTTTAACTCCACAAATCGGGAGCACAGCTCCCAGTGCAGGGACCAAAGTCCCTTTTCTGTTTGACGCCCAGCGTCCAGCGCCCACGTGCCGAGCGCGTGGCGCGCCCAGCGTCCAGAGCGCTTGCGCCCACGTGCCGAGCGCGTGGCGCGCCCAGTGCCCAGAGCGCTTGCGCCCACGTGCCGAGCAGTGCGCTAGCGCCCATGTGCCGAGCATATGGTGCGCCCAGCGCTTAGAGAGCTAGCGCCCACGTGCCGAGCATGTGGTGCGCCCAGCACCTAGTGCGCTAGCGCCGAGCGCCTGCGTGCCATGTACGCGAGGCGCTGGCCCCCACGCATCCTTTGGATGCCCTTTCCTTTATATATATATATATGTATATATATATATATATATACATATACACACACACATACTACACGACACTGTCCCCCGCTAGAAAAAATTTCTAACGGGGCGCTGCCCCGCACCCCGCAAGGGGGCTGCTAGCCCCCTTGACCCCCAGCCCGCTATCCGGGGGCCGGGACCCCCGTAAAAACTCTGCGGGGGCCCCGATACATCCAAGACCCCTTCAAAACACGATAATGCAGATTGAGTTCGCATGACCAGTTTAACCCGTTAATCGGAGGT
Organism: Agapanthus africanus; assembly: GCA_030015575.1. Taxonomy (NCBI): domain Eukaryota; kingdom Viridiplantae; phylum Streptophyta; class Magnoliopsida; order Asparagales; family Amaryllidaceae; genus Agapanthus; species Agapanthus africanus. Next base: position 534,037,812 of record JASDDO010000016.1, read on the forward strand.
TCTCTCGTTCCAAAGGCGAGGGGTAATTAACGGCAGCTTAGTCCGCGGCTGCCGGAGATTCGGATCCCCACAATCAATAAACCCCAGCCTACCCTAAGCAGGAGGAATCTGTAACGCGCCTGACCAGCGCGCGCGCATTCCCATCTCAAAGGGGTGATAAGAAACACCATACACCCGTAAGGGGGCAGCTAGCCCCCTTGACCCCCAGCCCTCTATCCGGGTAGCCGGACCCCCGTAAACTCTGCGGGGCCCCCGATATATCTAAAACCCTTCCAAAACACAACACATGCACATTGCATATTGAGTTCGCATGACTAGTTGACCCGTCAATCGGAGGTTCTCTCGCTTTAAAGACGAGGGGTAATTAACGGCAACTTAGTCCGCGGCTGCCGGACATTCGGATCCCCACAATCAATAAACCTCAGCCTACCCTAGGCAGAGGGAATCTGTAATGCGCCTGACAAGCGACACGTATTTCCATCTCAATGGGGTGACGAAAAACACCCTATAAGATATATAGCCTTTCGGTGTGCATGAAGTCTGATATGAAGATTCTTGGTACTTTGTGAACCCCCAAGATGCTGAGCCAGAACTGACTAAAGATAGAACGTCCCCGAAACTTAAATGCAAGTCTGAGCCGTCTGTCGCTTTCAAAAGTAAAAACCCCAAAATGCATCCATGTTTCGTTAGTGACACCGATGAGTCCGACGCTAGAAGTCCATTGTTCCGTAAAAACCGCCTCATCATGGTAGCTGTCACGCCCCGCTTCCCGGTGTACGGCAAAGGGACGCGGAAAAGCCCGCTACGTATTTACTCAGAAATAAACACGCTAAGCGTATCTAAGCAATATAAAGTAAATGTACACAAGAGACATGAATATAAATGAACAGCAACTTTATTTATTAAACATTTTTTTACAGGTACAACTGGAATGTAAATACATGAATAGAAAGGAATGCCTAAACAATGACATAAATGAAATGAAAAGTATGTACATGTGCCTACAGCTCTGGGTCGATAGCAAACTGCTCCAAGTCCTCAGTACTGGGCTCGGTCTCTAATACGTTTGAAACACCTGACAACATTCCAAAGAAATAAGAAAAGGAATGTCGTCAGCGAACAATCGCTCGATAAGTCCCAAAGATGAGTAGAGATAGAATAGACAGAAAGAGAATAAGACTAGTATTGTTTGATTATAATGTTAACGCGGTTGTTTGTAGCTTGGTACAGAATATGCCAGTGTATACAAGAGGAGTCCAACTTACACCGTGGACTTTGGTAACCCATAGTACAAGGCTCCGTCTAAAATACCACGGAACAACGGCATGGATGCAATTACGTCTTTAGAGACCACCTCGTGTAGGGTTACTAGGCACTCTAACAAGGGTCTACGAGGCATCAACCATGCCCGATTAAAATTTTAGCCGTGCCGAACAACCCTAACCAAGATCTTAGACTAGAGATTAGGGGAAACAAAACATGTAATCTACATTACATATAAGAAGTGAATGAAAATACAACCTTTGTAGATCCGGTCCTTCACTTCTAAAGCTCCGTGTTGACGTCCCTTCGCTGCGATCATCGTGCTTCCGGACTCTCGGACGGCTCCATGAGTAGATGGCAACGGTTTTGCTTGAAGCCTTCAAGGCCGAAGATAATCTACGTCGAGGGAATACGAACTCAAGCTACCACTTCACCAAAGTGAAGCAAACACCCTATACAAAAGTGCTAATCTTGTAGAGGATAGAGAAATAGGAAATGGGTACACTTTAGAATTTCTTTTCTCACTATATTTCTCTCTCTTTATCAAACCCTAGCAAGCTTTTGAAGGAGGAAGAAGATGAGCTCAAGATAAATGAGAATGAAAAACTAACCAAGAGAGAGAGTGAACCATAGGTGAGTTTATATCATATATTAACTCATGTAGAGACATAACCATGGCTACATTATAATGGTTAGGTTAATTAATATCCCAAGTAAAACAAAACTAGTAGACTAAGTCAATGCAACCCTAAGCTTCATGAAGCTTCATGCATGTGAGCTCATCATCCACTAATTTTAGAATTACTTTAAATATAATAACCTAACACTATAATTAGTATGGTATAAGTCTTATACACCCATGTAAGTTGTATCAACAACCATGATACAAAATGAACACAAATAAATATATATCACATATATATTAAGTTGTGCATAAGTGAGAAAAACAAATGCTTAAGTGAACCAATATTAGTTAATGTAAATTAGTATATCACATATACAATTATACACTAAATTATTAAATCAACACTTGACTTAATAATCCGGTTATATCTCACATAACCGACTAACATACAATGTATTGACTTATCGAATCAACCCTTGATTCGATAACCTGGTTATATCTCATATAACCAATCGATACAAACATCGCGAGAATAGAATACGGTATCACATACTCGCATTATTCTCGGTCCTGCACATATCACATATGGTATTTAAATGAAAGTGTTGTTTTTATCGTATTCTAAGTTTTGATGATATCGTTTTAGGGTTGTATTTGCGTGTGTGTGGAGGTAGGTCATTACCTCGTGCTCTACTTTAAATGTATAGCAAAATTAAGGGTTAAATGTGAAATAGAAACATGATGGTATTAAAGTGAAAAAATACGATAAATTGAAAAGGTTATCATTTCATGTGAGAAAACTTGTTCAAATTGATTTTTAAAAGTTTAATAGTCAAGATTAAAATGTTTAGGCATGAATGTATTGATTAGAAGTGAAATTTTATAGAAAACCGAATCGGAAATCGGATTTGTTCCGATTCCGTCGGGTTTCGTAGTTTCGTATTTCAGAGAAATAGAAAGGGGAATAGAATGGGACTTACGGGTTTCGATCTATACTAAGGAGTGTAGGGAAACTAAAGGAGTTGCCGAGGCGTTGCTTCGTCGCCGGTTGTTTCTAAAATCGTCGCCGGAATTTCGTCGGAGCTTCGCCGCGAACTTGTTTCCAACGTACACACTTCTTGGAAAACTTTTGAGAGAGTGGCTCAAGATTTTGGGGGTGAGAGGGTAGTGTGTAGGGTTGGTATTTATAGGGTTAGGCTAGGGTTAGGGTAGATGAAAAGTTTAAAATAAAAATGTGATAAAATGTATTAAAAGTGGAGTAATTGGGGTTTTTAAAGAGCTCTGGAAGTGGTCTGAGGCTGAAATTTTGCAGGTGTATAGGGAATATGAAAAGACACAACTTTCATGTTGGGGCCGTCGCCGGAATCGGCCGACTCGGGGGTGACTCGGCCGTGACTCGGTCGGAGCACTGAGTCGGCCGAGTCGAGGCCGAGTTGGCCGATTCCCGGCCGAGTCCGGCGGCCAGGATCCCCCCCGACGGTTCATATAACCCCTGGCAATGTTACATTTTTGGGTGTAGTAGGGTTTTTGTGAGATATGCACGTGTAAACCCTTGGTATTCTAAAGGTTTCAAAACAAAATAATATTAAAAATAATGTGGGGCATGGGATTTGAACTCTGGTGGCTTGGTTCAGCAGTGCAAGGTAATACCAATGAGCTACAAGCTCCTTCTTGTAATTATGGTTCTTTTTAATTACTTAAAATGATAGCAGCAAGAATAAATAGTCCAAGTATACATTAAATTTAAAGTGATTTCTTGTACACTAAAAATGGAGTTATTACATTCTTGTAACTTGTAATTAAAAAACAAAATAATTACTTATATCTTGTGCTCAGGCTAAAATACCCCTTTATGGATTTTTTGAAAAATTTATTTGAAAAATTTGTAAAGGAAAAAGTGTGTAAGAAAATTAGGGTTGTTACACGTACAGTCCGGTTTCCTCGTCTGATATGTCGTATATCTAGTCTAGGGGTGGTAAACGTCAGACCCCAATAACCGATAAGTCATGCCGATGAGAGGCTCATAACGGGTCGAGAAACTACTGGCAACACTTACCAGTAAATCTTTAAATCATCCCTGACCAGGGACTTCCCTGTTATGGCCAATAGAGCATAGCGCAACATCAACCCTCAATACCGGGAGAGACGAAACCCCTCCTATCGCTCATTTTCTCCATGTGACTCGGGACTGTACCCAAAAACCACCGTTTTGCACGCCCTCTTGGACGTGGTAAGGTGGAAATCAAAGCACAGTGAGAATCACACAAGACTCTATGACGATCTCGGGTCTACAGACTAACCTGTACCAGTGTCACCAGAGAACTACCATCTGACGTGAGGTATAATACTATCTGGGAGTTCTCGGCGAGTCCGTCCAGTGTACCCAGTCTCTACTGAGCACCCGTATATCATCTCTGACGTCAAACACCAATGGATATGGGATCATCCATCGCCCATCTATATGGATCGAGAAGGTATACGCTAGTCTACTCTGGTATATCGATGCCCTGTCTCGATACACCTACGACTAGGGACCTTAAAGGATGTACTTATGGACTACTCTGTCCCCACTAGTATGATCTGCATCATAGTCCAGGTAGTCAAGTACACATTTTAAGGGCTTTACCAACATGTAACAGAGAGACAATCAGTGTACACGTTAAGGTAAAGAGTAACCAGATAGCATACTATCATGTCGAGCAAGAAAGTCCTCCCTATATATGTCCAAGCATCCACTAGAATATACATCTCATGTATAGTAATGGCCTCTAGGGCATACATATAACTAACACCTCGTGCCACCTTTAATATGTTCCGTACCAGTCTACCCCTTTATAAACCCCATAATGTTTATTGTATTGATTTTATTGATTGTATTGTATTGTTATATGGATGGATGACTTGCCGAAACCATGATATTAGTAACAGAATGGATATAAACGGATAGTCATGTAGATGGAGTATATCCATGGTTCAGTTCAGTCAATATAAATTGATATAGATTGAATAGATGGATTCATAGATTCATATTGTATTGTAGTTTATACTTTCATCATATCCAAGTCAGATTGATTAGATTGAGACTCAGTCTGAGTCAGACACTTTGAAAAGAACTTGAAATCCTGAGTTAGTTTTGATGTTATCGGTAACTGCTGCACATGGACGGCCGGATTTGTGTCTTTTTCCAAGATAATTGCCATATTGATAACACCGTTTGTTAGATTGTCTATCTTAGATAGGCAAGCACCCACATTCTCCGGCTCCCTGAGGCTCAAGAGAATTGGTCCCGCTTAAACATATATTTACTAGGGTCCTTATTGTAATTTAGTATAACTTGAGGGGGTTTTATATAAAAATAGTTTTGATACATATTCAAAATACACCTCAAGTATTTAATTATCGTCTTTAGGGTTTTCATAGATGTATATTTTATAAAAGTGAAATTTCTAGTGAGTAGAATCTAGTTTTCATTGTATATGGTATTTTATTGAAATATTAGAATTGTTTGTATTTGGATGGTAGTTTCATGTAATGGTGATTCCTTTGATTTAGAAAACTTGGTATATTTGTATAATATATTTAAAATAGATCTTTTGACAATACTCATATATATATTTATATATTTAATAAAAATAAATTTTATTTATATTCTAGAAATCTCATTTTCTTAAAAATAGCATTAAAAATTCCATCGAGATCGAATGCTCCTTGTGGAGGTCTGCATCTCGCTCTACTAAGCCCGAGGACGTACGATAACCCGTACCATCCCGATCGGGGTTCCCTAAAATGGATTGTAGAGGCATAATTGCAAGGAATTAATGAACACTCTTTTTAAAGAAAACAATTTTGTAATAGTTTAGGATATTTTATTGTAATTCATGATATTTCCAAAAACAATGCCCAAAAGTAAATCGTGCTATGTTCAATATGTATGTTGTGATGAGGTAGATCATTACCTCGTGAGTTTTCTAAAGGTAATACAAGTATTATGTTGATTTGTGTCGAAAATAAAGTATGTGGTATTTTACCGTAAAATTACGCTAAAAGTTGCATGAAGGATTCTTTTGAGATGAAACTTGTTTTAATGTGTTTATTAATGTTTGTTAAACATTATATGAGAGTATGGTATTTTATTGCTTAAGAAAAATAGAATTTTTAAAGAAAAACCGAATCGGAAGTCGGATTAACTCCGCTTCCGTCGGGTTTTGAAGAATGTAAGTTTTAGAATAGATAAAGAGGGGGGAAGAAGGGAATTACAAGCTAATAAGGTAAAGGGGGGAATGGGGAAGAGTCGGGGCGTCGTTTCGTCGCCGGAATCTCCTCGGAACTTCACACTTTGCTAACTCCACTTGTACAACTTGAGACTTGAGAATTTTTAGAGTTTTTGTAATGAAATTCTGAGTGAGGAGGGCTGAAATGGAGTGTGGTATTTATAGGGAAAATTAGGGTTTAGAGGGTTAAAGAATGCATTAAAAATTGGATTAAAGGGTGTTTTATTATTTTCTGGATAAATTCAGAGTAAACAAACAATATGGGGTTAGTGGGGTAGGTGAAGAGGTGCTAGGGTTAAATTTTGGGAGCATTTGGTACTGTCTAGACCGATGGTACCGGCCCAAATCACGATCTCACCGGTCATCTTGGAGGGGATAGGGCTTGGATTGGGGCCACGTGTCCTAGGCTGTATAAATAGCATTTTCCACATATTTGTTTTTATTGTGACTTTTAATTTTACGTGTTGTGCACGTGCAAACCCTTGGGCTTCTAAAAGATTAAAAGAAAATACAATAAAAATAATATGTGGCTGGGGGGATTCGAACACAGGAGCTACGTCACAGCAGTGTAAGGCTTTACCAATGAGCTACAAGTGCTTTCTTGCTGTTCAAAAGCAAATCAAATTTATAACTTGCGCTCAGGCTCAGGTGTTCCTTTCTGTATTTTGGAAAAAAAAATTGTACAGAAAGTTTAGGGTTGTTACATTCTACCCCCCTTATAAAAATTTCGTCCTCGAAATTTGTAGAAGGAAAGTGTAACAGATTCAAGAAAAGTTTGGTGATAGTGATGGTGATAGAACTAGTGATAATGCATAAAAATATTTAGAAGAACGAAAGAATGCAAAAGTTTTGGTAAGATGTGAGGGAATTACCAGGGTTACCTTGGTCTACAGTCTCGGCTTCTACGACTGCTAAAGTGAAAGCCTGACGTCGGGGTACATTCTTTCTAGCTGGAGGCACGTTTCTCTGTCCTTGGGGCATATTTCTCTGCCCTCGAGGCATGTTCCTCGGTGCCTGATGGAATTGGCGATTAAGCTGTGCAGGAGGTCCACGTGGAGGTGGAGCTGGGAGTGCAAGATAAGGTGCAGGAGCTTGGATAGCTGGCCGCTGTGGATAGTTGGTGTGTGTGGGAGCTGAGTGCGTCTATAAGGACAGGTTCCAATTCTGTGATCGGATGCGCCACAAACTAAGCACATGCCTTTTGCGCACCTACAGTCCTTCCACAAGTGTCCATCCCTCTTGCAATAGAAGCAAAAATCTGGACTTGGCTGGTTATCTGTTACTTCCGGTCCTCTGGGTACAAACGATGGCCTTGAAGAGGCTCCTCCTGCCATCTGAGTGGCAGGGCGCTTTACTCCGGCAGATTGAGATCTGCCCTTCTTCTTCACTACTGTCTAGTATCTTCGGGCAGCTTTCAAACCCAGGTCGTGGGTTGGGAAATCCCCTGTAGCTAAAGTAGCTTGGATTTCCTGGTCTAACCCTTGCTGAAATTTTCTAGCCCTGATCTCAGCAGTCGGTATGAGATAGGCCGCAAACCTGTTACGGTCTTGTGTTAGCTGTGTAGTATGTGACATTAGAAATCGAATATTGAGACATATCTTACCTACTGAGCATGGTAAACTCAGCATCATACTCATCCACAGATTTGGTCCACATCGAACCCTATTGTAGATAGATGAATTGCTGTTCCATGTCAAATCGGGCAGTCTCAGGGAAGTATTTCGCGTCGAACATGTCGTGAAAAGTCATCCATTCGATAGGTTGGTCAAGACGGCTTTCTTCCGCCTTCCACCAAACTCTGGCATTATCAGCGAGTTGCAGCTTTGCAACTCGAACCCAAGCTATCTCTGGCACTTATGCCGCTGCCAGATCATCCTCAATACTTTGAGCCCATTCCTCAGCTTCTAGAGGGCTCTCTTTTCCCAAAAACTGTTTTAGGTGCAATGCCCGGAATTGCTTCACTCCGTGCGCTTCCGCTTCTGGACGGTTCATCAGAATAGCAGTTTGCTGCCGCTGTCCTTTCAGGAGGCTGCGGATTGCCTCAAGCAGTACCGTCTGCTCATTGATCGGAGCAGCAATGGTAGGTATAAGCGGTAAAGGTGGTGGTGTGTTGTTGAAATTGGTGCTGGTGTTGTTTGGAGAATCCATAACCTTGAAAGAAAAAATTTGGGTTAGGACAGATTCAATGTATATGAAATTGTAAAATTCAAGGAATATGAATTGTAAAGAATGTTTTTTGTTGCTGATTCTTGTGTTATATTTCTTAGGACTTCATGCAGAATTGACCCGCATGTCCATGCAGAACTGACCTGCATGTCCATATAGAGCTGACCTGCATGGGCCTGTTTCCCCCAATCAGAGCAAAGCTCTTTTTAAAATTCAAATTTTGAAATGAAGCAACGCTTCAGAAGCAGCGCCAAGTGCGCTGCGCCCTAAGGAGCGCACCACGTGCAAAGCACGTGTGCGCTAGCGCTAAGTGCGCTGCGCCCTAAGCAGTGCACCATATGCGAAGCAGGTGTGCGCTAGCGCTAAGAGCGCTGCTCAAGCAGCGCACCACGTGCAAAGCACGTGTGCGCTAGCGCCAAGTGCGCTGCGCTCTGAGCGGCGCACCACGTACAAAGCACGGGTGTGCTAGCGCTAAGTGCGCTGCACTCTGAGCAGCGCACCACGTGCAAAGCATGGGTGCGCTAGCGCTAAAAGCTCCCCACCGTCAGATCAAAGATCCAATAATAATGATAAATCATTAATTAATCAGAATTAAATTCTGTTAAGGAAAGATTCCTCAAAATCTTTCCAAACAACAAGATTGTGCTCTGTAAATCAGAGCACCGTTGGATCAATAATCCAACGGTGATTAAAAATCACCAAAATACAGAACAAATTCTGTATGGAAAGATTTTCCAATCTTGTCGAAAACAAAAAGATTGCCTTCTGTAAATCAGAAGCCCTTAGATCAAAGATCCAACGGTGGGGAAATCCCCAAATCAATTGGAGAAAAGATCTCCTTAACTGATTGAACAAATCAGCTTGTCCTATAAAAAGGCCCTTAGACTCCAAGTCTCAGATATACAGAGGCAGAGAGAGGAACTCCCCCATAAATTTTGAGAGAATCTCAGAAAGAAGAGCCAAGCTCTCAATAGAAGAACTTCTTTTCTTCAAGGTAAAGGAACAGAGAGATGAAATCATCTCATAATTAAAAAGAAGAATTCATTTCTTTAAAGATCATAGATCTATAAGACCAAGGTCTTTCACAAAAGATCAAAAGATCTCATCATAAATAAAAAGAAGAACATAATTCTTCTCACAGATCATAGAGCTATAAGACAAATTGTCTTTTACAAAAAGAGAGTATGAACATCTCATAAAGGGGGAGAGAATAATTCAATTCTCTTAAGGATCGTAGATCCATAAAGGCAAAGCCTTTCATCAATACAAGAAATTAAAACATCTCCTACAAAATAAGAACTGTTGTTCTTAGAATATTGGGACAAAGTCTCTTTTAAAAGAACATAAATTTATTTCTTGGATCATAAAATTGATCAGTTAGCGCTTTGTGCTCACAACTTAGCGCTCTGCGCTCAAGACTGGTGCATAGCGCCAAGCGCACCACGTGTGCGCTATTTAGCAGAGGCGCATCAGCGCTCAAAGACTAGCGCAAAGCGCTACAGAGCCTTAGCGCTCCAAATATAGTGCACTGCGCTCATGGACTGGCGCTCAGCGCCAAGCGCACCACGTGTCACTCGCGTGTGCGCCGCTGAACTTATAGCGCACTGCGCTCATAAATTAGCGCACTGCGCTCATCATCTGGCGCTTAGCGCCAAGCGCACCACGTGTCCCTCATGTGTGCGCTAATCGGCAGAAGCGCACTGCGCTCTTTGATTGGCGCAAAGTGCCAAGCGCACCATGTGTTGCGCTGATAGAACATAAATTGTTTTTTAATAAGCCCAGAGCTATGATGAATGCTCAGCATTCAATAAAAAGACAAAACATTGTCAGAATGAAAATCAATGCTCAACATTATTAAAAGGGCCAAGCCCAAATAAATGCTCAACAGCCCAAAATAAATGTTAAACATTTTAACTTGATTGGACTTAGCCCAAGATTGGCCATAAATCCTCAATTCAGATTTAACTGAGCCCATATGCTCATAAATCTTTTAACAGATCTCAGTCCCAATTGGACTACAAATCTCTCAACCAAAATTGGTTTAAGGGTATATCTCTTTACTCCTCTGATATATGTCGTTGTAATCCTTCAACGTCTTCAGAGAGGTGACGGGTCCCGACAACCATACATTTCATAGACTATGATGTCTTTAACCTCGGACTGTGGGGTCCTTTTAAACCCACGGACTATGATGTCCTTAACCTCGGACTGTGGGGTCCCTTTAAACCCACGGACTATGATGTCCTTAACCTCGGACTGTGGGGTCCCTTTAAACCCATGGACTATGATTTCCTTAACCATGGACCGTAATGTGCTTAACATTGGACCGTGATGTCCTTAAACTAATCGACCGCAATGTCCCTAAACTAAACAATAGAGCCCAAATGCTCTTTTGTTGGATCTAAATGATCCCGTTAAGTTGATCTTAGTCTAAAATTAGACTAACGTATCCTTAACAAACGTTTAAGTTGATCTTAGTTTCAAATGAGACTAACGTATCCTTAAACCCAATCCCAAACCCAAATCTAAGAAGATACGGATTTGGACTAATCCACGCCCTACGGGCGACAACATAAATTAGTCTCCGTATACAATTCACGGGCAACCAAAAACAAAGCAAACACCCACGACACGAAGTGAACATCTGGAGAAGGAGAAAGTGGTTACCGCGATGCGGTAGCGTAATTAGCTGCAGGGGCTTGCGCCTGCAGGGAAGAGCGTCCCCACAATAAAAAAACCCTCAAATGAGGGGGAATCTGACGAAGTCTGCTACATCGGCCGCATCCGTTTAAACCTTCGATACATGGTGTCATAAATCAACTTGGCATCGTCGGAGAGGTGGACGGATAACACCAATTAGCATCTGCCCCGAATTCAGGTAAGAAGGACCTGTGCGGTCGTGTCTCCGCGTTCAGAGGGGAACAAATTATGGCACGCCCGGTGGGACCTCTTCCTCTTTCCACTCCACACTTCGTGTGTTGTATTCACGAACGAATCGCGGTTTGATATGGTTGCCCTTGGGTTCGAGGTACTAAGATTTGGTTTTGCTCTCGTGCATAAAAAAGAAATGGCCTCTAAGTGCTCCAGCTGCAACTGCAACTCCCGTTCCGCCTTATCCGGGGGTGTAACCTACGGGCTTCAAGCGGCCTCCCTGTTCAAGATGCCAGTGGAGCAAGTAACTCAGGCCACCACTGGGCTGTTCTTTAGGACCATGATCCCACCGATGAGCCTCAATGCCCCGCTGCTGTCGTAAGAAGCCCCAAAGAAGTCGGTCTTTGATTGACTTACCACTGCCGCGGCCCCTTTCAATGGGTCGCCCAAAGCCAATGCCTCAGTTTTCAACAGACTGGGCTAGAACGCTAACAAGCCCGCGATACCTGAAGCAGCCATCCCAAAGCGGATAGCCATCCCAGCTCAAGCGGACGAAATTATCAGAGAGGCTTCTTCTGCCAAGAAGTCAGTCTTCACAAGGCTGGTCATTCCAGCTCCCGCTCCAGGCGAAGTCCTTAAAGCTGCTTCCCCTGCCCAGAAGTCTGTCTTCGACAGATTAGACACTGCTTCTCAACGGATATCGGTCTTCAAGAGGCTGACAACGACAACCTCTGACCAACACAGGGGCATGGGGAAGTCACCCCTATAGCTGAACCAACTCCATCTGCAAGAAACGCTCAACGTCGCCATTGGCGCCGAGTGAGGAAGGCTGGGGGCAACTCCCCTTCTGGACTGACTCCGCCAGCTCCCGTGGTGGAAATCGATGCTGCTGTTCCAACTGGGAACAGCTTTGAACCCCTAAGGAGGGTGCGCAAAAACTCTCCAAATGCTGTGCTGAAGAGATCTCCTCCACCTGTGGAGAATGCTACAGAAAAGAAGCCAAAGCAGCCCCCTCAGCGGCTGTCCTCCAAAATTTACAAACTCTGGCGACCGGTCCAGGAATCGGTGATTGACCAGGACTACTCTCGCCGACCAAAGAAGATTAAAGCTCGGCAAGAAAAGTGCCATCCCGTGGTACCACAGAAGATGTCATCCGTCTGGGTGCCCGCTGCAACGGCTCCCTCAACGTCAACCGCCCACAAGAGAAGGAGGCCGGAGAAAGCCCCTGTGACCGCGGCGAACTGCAAGGACGCTGAATCTAAACGCCCTAAGTCTGGGGGCATGGTAACACATACCGTTTATATGGCTTCCGGAAAAGAGGAAAGTCATGCTTCTACGGGTTATCGACAACTTACCCGATCGATAACAAAGGCTCAGGAGCAACAGCAGCAAAAACTTCAGGAGATGCTGACTGCAATGGCCGCACTCACTGGGCCGAAAGAAAATCCAGAGACCTCAGAGCAGCGTCAGGAATAAGAAACTGATGCTGAATTCCTCCGAAGAATGCTCGAGAGGAAAGAAAAAGAGGCCGCGGAACAGGCGGCCAACATAAAACGAATGGCTCTTTTGTTCCAAGACATGGCCAGGATGATATTACAGCCGGAACCTCCAGCTGAAGACCCCCGATCATCATTGAAGACGATAGAGGGGAGGCATCGAACCCTCCTCCGGCTCTTTCAGCAGCCAAGGAGGAGACTATCTGCAAGGCCGCTCTGGATGATTACATTGCTATGCAAATACGAGCTCATCAGGCGAGCGAAACGGACGGGCAGATCGTTAAGACTGGACGACCCTATCCGGCTGGTATGACCAAATAAGGTACCCGTCGGGATATACGATCCCTAAATTCCATGTATATAAAAGGACGGGCAATCCCCACCAGCATGTTGCCCAGTTCAGGGCTCTATCTGGCAACACTGGAGGTGACGATAAACTGCTACTTCGCCAGTTCGTCGGCAGCTTGTCGGAGACAGCGTTCGAATGGTACTCTGAACTCCCGAACGACTCCGTCAAAACTTTTGCAGAGATGGAGCTACTATTTATCCAGTGTTTCGTGAATGCTAGTGAATGCACCCCAATAACGGCATTGATCAATGCCAGGGTGAAGCCTGGAGAAACATGGGTTCAATACGCAATACGATGGCAGAATTTATGGTTGAAATGTGAGTAGCGCATCGAAGAAGCGCCGGCAGTGGGCATGTTCATGGGCACTCTTGACCCTCAAGAGACAATCTCACAATTTATGATGTTTTTCAAGCCCACCACCTTCCAAGCCCTGATTGACAAACTGGCTCAAATGGACCAGATGGGCCACAGGCCTTCCTCTTCGAAGCCGGATCCGCGGAATGAAAAAGGGAAAGGGAAAGCGACCTTCGTCGCCAACGCTCAACAGCAGCCTAGTGGTCCAAAATTAACCGATCGCCTAGACGAGAGACAACGATTTTATAATGAGAAAATGAAGCGCCCTTACTCGTTTTCCCGGGACAAAACGAGGAGATTGTTTGAACTATCGGTGCGCAACAAGCTCATCAATCTGCCGAATCCGAAACGCCCATTGCAACCCGGTGAGGCTAATAATCCCAATTATTGCCCCTATCACCAAGCGACAGGCCATCCAATTGAAGATTGCTTCGTCTTTAAAGGCTGGATTGAAAATCAATATCAACAGGGCAAATTCGCCCTGTCCGAGAATCGGAAAGTAAGCCCGCCTCATCCGCACGCTCCTAAAAGGGGAGACATGCCGGGGGCATCGTGCTATTTTGTCGAAGAAGCTCCGTGGGAGGTGGTTCTTTCAGCCAAGACAAAAAGAATGCTGAAGGATCTCCAAACATGCCCGGCAATCAGGTGGAAAAATCCACTGGAACCCGAGGTCATCGAGGGAATGCTGAAACCACGCCCAACTCCAAAAATTGGTGGTGATAGCCAAAGCGCTCACACCCAGCCGTCAAAGTCTTCGAAGAAGAAGAAGAAGACCAAAAAGCCTGTGAAGCTTAATGACGAGTGCACGGACCTGCAAAAATATATCGACGCGCTGGAAGAATATAACCAGAAGACACGGGCCCCAGTCACACTCCAAGAATTTATCATCCACGTCCTTAAGGACGGAGATGATGACAATGGAGAAGACTCGTCGGATGAGCCTGAAGATTATGTGGCAAGCTGCCATGTGATCTCTTACTCGTCAATAAACGATGAAGAAGCTCTTTACGCAGAGAAACTGGGGGCAGATCCTGAGCCGAAACTTCTAGGACCATCAGACGAAATGATTGATGCATTCCTGAACGAAGCTCTTCTTAAAAGCAAAGCTGATCGAGAGCGTGAAATGGCCATATTTGAAAAGGCCAAACGCCGGCGACTGGACGAAAGGGTCGAAACACTCCCACCAGGTCAAAGTACATCCGTAGCAAATAAAAGCCGGTTCAAGACGAGGAAAAGGTTCGCCAAAGCCATATCAATGAGAATGAAACTGCCACCCTCCGAGGGAAACACTCCTGATGAAGCGGATATAAATCCTAGCTACTGCTCATATGATCGAAAGATTGCGCACCCCACCGAAGAGTGCAACGCTTTTAAAAACTGGTGGCAGGGATATGTTGCTCACCGACAATACTTCATGCGGATGAAACGCAAAACTCGTCGGGAGCAAAGAAATAAGACTGAGGAGCGCAAAAGAACTACCGGAAACTGTCACATGGTCAACGCTGGGGGATCGCAAGTTCTCGCATTTGGGAGTGATTCTGATGAAGAAATAGACCTTGTCCCTCTCTTCAAAGAATCCACCTCGGGAAAAGAGGAAGAACCGAAGACTTGTGAAAACATTCAGCTGCGCAATCGCACGCTACCGGAAAAGAATCTCGGACCAACAAATAAGGGGTCAAACAAAAAGAATAAGGGGAAAGAAAAAGTTCCTGAAGATATCGCCCTTGATGATCGAGTCGTCGAAGAGCTGGCAGCCAAGGACCCGCCCAAGAAAAGTAAGGTGGATTACAACGTTCTGGCACACCTGAGGAAGATACCCTCGCAGCTCAGCATTCTCGACGCCCTTCTGCTATCAAAAGAAGCGAGAGATTCGCTGATCAAGGCGTTACAAGAGCCTGAACAATTCCAAGCTTTCCTCGCCGAAGAAAAGATGAAGGACGAGTTAGAAGAAGTGCACACAGCCGATATCACCTTCGGCGATGAAGATCTCCTCCTCGGGACGTGCGAGCATAACCGTCCCCTTTATGTCTCTGGATACTGTCATGATATTAAGATAGGCAAGATCCTGGTTGACAATGGGTCCTCCGTCAATCTCCTCAATGTAAGAGTGTTGAAGGAAATCTGCATGAGCTTTCAGCATCTCGCTCGTGATAAAATCACCATCTCCGGTTTTGACTCCCAGTCGTCACGGACGCTCGGGTCTGTGATACTAACGCTGCGCTTTCGGCTGCTAGTCACTGATATCAAGTTTCACGTCATTGACGCTAAGACCTGCTATAACGCTTTGCTCGGCCGGCCTTGGTTACACGAGTACAACATTATCCCTTCTACACAACATCAGTGTATGAAGTACTTCAAAGATGGTCTCGAGTACACTGTGACAGGGGAACTAAACCCATTCTCCGTGAATGAAGTCCGTAAATATGAGGATGCCAAGTACTTCCTGCCAGATTTCGAAGACACAGAAAGATGTCGCAAACCGGAGAACAAGAACAAAGCTATCACCACAATTTCGGTCTTCGGGAGTGATACCGAGGAGGAAGAAGAAATAGTTTATTCAGGGCCACCCCAATGCAACAAGCTGGGACCGTCCACCCCTATTCTGGTCTTCGGCAGCGATTCGAAAGATGAAGTCAACGCCGTATTCTCCGCTCGTCCATCGATACAAGCTTTCGCTGATGAAGATCAAAGTTTGCAAGTTGCCATGGTTCCGCAAGAGCATTACAAAGAGCTCGATGCACTTGAAAGTTATAGTGTGCAAGAACTGCAGACATTCTATGTCCCACCCAGGTGAAAGGGAACAAAGGCGTTCCTATTCTACCGATCCGAGGAAACTAAAGTGGAGAAAGAAATTTGGCATGGTGCTGATTCTACACTTGACAGGCTCCAGCCTATCCATTTGCCCAGATACTACACAGACGGATTAAAAAGACTGTTGAGGCGCCAAGGCGTACCCCTCAAACAGACTGCTCGACATACCCAGTTCTATAACAGGATCTGAAACGTACCCGGAACTCAATGAAAGTTGCCCAACAGGAGAATGGAAACGATCAGACTTGGATATGTTCAATCCAAGAAACGGGAGCGATTCCGCGGCTGCTACGTCATACATGACTTCGATGAAGAAGGAGATGTTCTGTGGGAAGATGCTAACCCTGAACCAAAATGAGCTCCCGTCATGAAAATGCCAAGCCCGTCGTTCGAAGAACAAATGGACAAGCTTATAAGGGAAGCGGGTCAAAAGGTTCGAGACGACCATAATCGCGAAATGGCCATCTACGAGAAAGCCAGAACGCAGCACCTCCTTCAGCAGGCTACGGAAAGTGACGATGCCCTTCGTCGCCAGCCCGTCATACAAAAGACCCGACGCAGAGGCATAAATAAACCCAAGAGCGGAAAAAGCATTCGACAGCGACAAAGCGGGATCAAGAAGCCACGAGATCGAGAATAGAGTATCCAGGATTCATCTCTTGTAAAGAAGATGGGTCGAGCATACTCTTTTCCCCAAGACAAGATACAGAAGATATTTGATCTTGTCGTAAAACATCAGATGATGACGCTCCCGGAGTCCAAGCACCTCGAGCAAGCAGGTGAGGTTCATCATCTAGACTATTGCTCCTATCACCGAGCGATAGGACATCCTCTCGAAGACTGCTTCACATTCAAAGACTGGGTAGAAGACCAGTATCAACAAGGCAAGTTCGCTTTATCCAGCAGTTGGAGGGTAGCCCCGCCGCAAAAGCATAAACCCAAAGCCACGAGAGTAGAACCGGACCAACATCGGTCTTGGAAGCGATCTCGCACCTGTCACATGATAACGATGTCAGAGGAAGCAACATGCGAAGATATGGCTGATCTCCTCCGGTGCTTCGAAAACGATGATGACGAGGTGATCTCCGATTTTCCACCGGCGCCAAAAGAGCTGGAGGATGGAATACATACTACTGCAGATAACCTCAAGAAAATCGACTTGGGGACGGCAAACGACCCACGGCCGACATTCGTCAGTGAGTTGTTGTCTGAAGAAAGGGTAGCTACGCTAAAAGACGTGCTCATACAATATAAAGATTGCTTCGCATGAAACTATTCTGAGATGCCGGGATTAGATCCAGAGATTGCTGTGCACAAACTGGTGATATCTCCAGACGTCAAGCCAATCAAGCAAGCACCGAGAAGATTGCGGCTTGAACTTGAAATGAGCATCAACGCCGAGGTCAAGAAGCTAATCAACTCCGGCTTCATCCAAGAGGTTCAATATCCTGACTGGATCGCCAACATCGTCCCAGTGATGAAGAAAAATGGGACGGTGCGCATATGCGTAGATTTTCGGGATCTCAACAAAGCTTGCCCGAAGGACGACTTTCCAGTACCGGTCACCGAGCTGATGATAGATAATACATCCACTCACGAAATTTTCTCTTTCATGGATGGCTCATCAGGATAAAATCAGATAAAGATGCATCCCGAGGACTAGAAGCATACCGCTTTCTGGACCCCTTTGGGCATATTCTGCTACAAGGTGATACCTTTCGGTCTAAAGAACGCCGGTGCCACCTATCAGAGGGCCATGACGAAGATTTTTGATGACCTCATACATGAAATCGTCTAATGCTATATCGACGACCTCGTAGTTAAAAGCAAATCATACGAGGAACATTTAGAGCATCTGAAGATCGTGTTTCAGCGTCTTCGGAAATACAACTTGAAGATGAACCCTCTCAAATGCGCGTTCGGAGTTCTTCGGGTAAGTTCCTAGGATTCGTTGTCCGACACCGAGGCATCGAGATAGACCCCTCGACGATCAAGGCAATCATGGAAATGCCTCTGCTAAGAACTCTCAAGCAACTGCGGTCTCTCCAAGGAAAGCTCACGTATATCCGGCGATTCATAGCCAACCTATCAGGCAAGTGCCGTCCTTACAGCCATCTAATGAAGAAAGGAACCCCTTTCATCTGGGATCGTAAATGCCAAAGCGCACTGGACGAAATCAAGCAATACCTGCAGAATCCTCCGGTGCTGACCGCTCCAGTCAAGGGAAAACCCCTCATTCTGTATACAACTGCCCTCGAAGGTTCTTTAGGCGCGCTGTGGGCAGAAGAGAACGACCAAAGGAAGGAGAGAGCCCTCTACTATTTTAGTCGAGTTCTCCTGGGGGCAGAAAGCAATTACTCCCCCATCGAAAAACACTGCTTGGCATTAATCTTCGCGATAACAAAGCTCCGACACTATGCGTTGGCACATGAGGTCCATCTCATATCAAAGATGGATCCTCTCAAATATTTGATGTCAAAAGGCTATATTAACGGGACGGCTCGCTAAATGGGCCCTGCTCTAGATGGAGTTCTCGATAACTTATCGTCCCCTCAAGGCATTGAAAGGCCAGGCCATCGCCGATTTCCTCGCTGATCATCCGATATCTGCAGATTCTCCTTTGAACTACGAATTGCCCGACGAGCACGCATTTGACACGATCGACGTGGAGAGAAGAGAGAATGATACCCGATGGGAACTTTACTTTGATGGAGTATCTTCCATGAAGAAGCGCAAACAAAGCACCACCATAATCAAATCAGGGGTGGGCCTCATCTTCGTGACTCCACAAGGTGGGATAATGCGCTTTGCCTTTTCCTTGACGGAGCCGAGGACAAACAATGAAGCCGAATATGAAGCCTTGATAGCAGATCTTGAGATCGCTGTCGACATGGGAATTGAAAACCTCCTCATATACGGAGATTCCCAGCTGATCGTTAGTCAAGTAAACGGCGACTATCAAACGTGCAAGCCAGAGCTGGTGAAGTACGGCGAGAGAGTACAGCAACTGCTGACTCAAATTCCCTCCTACATGCTGGAAAGCATACCGCGCGCGGAAAATAGCAAGGCGAATGCATTAGCCAAGCTCGCTAAAGAACTTGCTGATGAAAACCTTGATGATGTAAGGATCGTAGTACAAAGCTGTCGGGTTCTTGCCCCGGCAGAAATATCTCCAGAGTCATCCGAAGAAAAAGGAGCGACCGAGCAAACGACTCTACAAATAAAAGATCAGGAAAAGACTAAGGATTGGAGAGAAATTTTTATAGACTACTTCAAATCCCGTCAATAATTGCACTGCGCTTGTGCTCACCCGAGCCTGACACGTGTCACCTCCACATGCGCTTGCGCTCAATAATTGGCGCAAAGCGCCTGACATGCCACATGGCCACTGTCAGTTTGATTAATGCACTGCATTATTTACAGAAGGGTCAAGCCCAATTAAAAAAGGCCTAACAGGCCTAATAAAATGCAATGCATTATTTTAAAAAGGGCAGAGCCCAAACAAAAACAGATGCTGTGCATCATTTAAAAGGGACAGAGCCCGAATCAAATAGGCCTTACAAGCCTAAAGAAAATACAGTGCATTATTAACAGGGGCAGAGCCCTAGTAAAGGCCTAACAGGACAAATGCAAATAAAATGTTGAACATTTCAACTGGACTTAACCCAATCATGGCCGTAAGTCCTCAAATTAAATTGACTGAGCACGACTGCTCTCTTAAATCAATTTACATCCGGTTCAAGGGTACATCTCCGAACTCCTCTGACACCTGTCGTTGTAATCCTTCAACTTCGTCAGAGAGGTGACGGGTCCCGATAACCATATAAACCCACGGACTTAAGCGTCCTTAAACTCCCGGACTCAAGCGTCCTTAAACCCACGGACTCAAGCGTTCTTAAACCCACGGACTCAAGCATCCTTAAACCCACGGACTCAAGCGTCCTTACACTCCCGGACTCAAGCGTCCTTAGACTCATAGACTTATGCGTCCCTGAACCAACAATACGGACTGTGGGGTCCTTAAACTCATGGACTTATGCGTCCCTAAACCAACAATACGGACTGTGAGGTCCTTAAACTCATGGACTTATGCGTCCCTAAACCAACAATACGGACTGTGAAGTCCTTAAACTCACGGACTAATGCGTCGTTAAACTCACGGACTAATGCGTCCTTAAACCAGTATTCATCCCCAAATGGGAACGTTGGACCACCATGTCCCTAAACTGGCAATGGACCGCAATGTCCCTAAACTGGCTATGGACCACTACGTCCCTAAACTGGAACAATAGAGCCCCCAAACGCTCTTTTGTCGGATCTAAACGACCCCGTTTAAGTTGATCTTAGCCTCAAATATGGCTAACGTATCCTTAAACATTCAAACAGACTTTAGTCCCAAATTGGACTATAGATCTCCCAACCAACTTTGGTTCAAGGGTACATCTCTGAACTCCTCTGACATCTGTCGTTGTAATCCTTCAACGTCGTCAGAGAAGTGATGGGTCCCGACGGCCATACATTCAATGGACCACTATGTCCATAAACTGGAAAACGGATCTAAACGATCCTGTTAAGTTGATCTTAGTCTGGAAATTAGGCTAACGTATCCTTAACAAAAGTTTAAGTTGATCTTAGCCTCAAACATGGCTGACGTATCCTTAAACCAAAACACCAAACCCAAATCTAAGAAAATACGGATTTGGACTAATCCACGTCCTACGGGCGACGGAATAAATTAGTCTCCGTATACAATCCATGGGCAACCACAAACAAAACAAACACCCACGACACAAAGTGAAATCCCGGAGAAGGAGAAAGTTGTTACCGCGATGCGGTAGCGTAATTAACTGCAGGGGCTTGCGCCTGCAGGGAAGAGCGTCCCCACAATCAAAAACCCCTCGGACGAGGGGGAATCTGACGAAGTCTGCTACATCGGCCGCATCCGTCTAAACCTCCGATACACGGTGCCATAAATCAATTTGGCATCTTCGGAGAGGTGGACGGATAAAACCAAATAGCATCTGCCCTGAATCTCAGGCTAGACAGTCCCTGTCGAGCCGCCATTTGGAGGGGAACAAACCCGAAGATCAAATTCAGACAAGAGGACCCAATGTTACGTTACCTTGGGACAGCTTTTCAATTGCTTCCCGAGCCGCACGTGCTGCCTGTCTGTGAGCGGTAGACAGGGCGGCCGAAGCACCCTCTGAAGGAGCAAGAGCAGGGGTAGCAGTGCTCGAGCCTGCACCCACGGCCAAGGCGGCGCTACGTTCCCTTGCTGCACGCATTCTGCGCTTCCTTTCCGCCCGGGCCATGAGAGCCGATCTTCTCAAGACCTCCGCCAATGGGACGCCATCATCCACACCAGGAGCTACCTATGGAGCCGTTACGGCATCCGTCATCGGTTGCTTGAGTAAAGCCTCTTTTGGCAATGCTGAGGAGGCCGGGACTTCGATGGCTGGCCCTGGAAGCATCTCCGCATCACCCGGCGGGATTGGCACTGTACTGGGCATGACCTGAGTCGAGGTAATCCCTGCGATCAGATGAAAAAGGGGTCAGATTATTCGTAAGAAAGGAGAATGATGGCATAATGAGCCGAAATATACCAACGCCCAGCGAAGCGCGAATCCTCTCCTCCTCCTCAAAGGTCCTGAGGGAAGCCGCGAGAGCCTCTTCAGTGGAAATGCCCGTTAAAGAAGGAAAAGTGTCAGTCAAAACATGATAATAAAAATATAATGCAATGACAAAAGATTCGGCTGGGGTTTACTTGATTAGGCATGGATGGCCAGTCCCGCTTTGTGGCTTGCTAATCGTTCAGAAGCTGCAATAGCAGCTTCGAGGTCGGTATCATCCGGCGCTATGAATAGGCCTTCGTTGGTCCCATACTCGCTCAGGCCCTCGCTATAAGGAGCATGAGGCTCCTGGCCGAGTACAACATCTGCAGAAAGAATCGATTTCTTCTTCTTCTTCTGTGAGCGAGCACTGGTCGCCGCTAGCACAAGCTTACTCTTGGTGGGCACCTTGGGACGACGAGTCCCGATATATGAACCTACGCCAGACTCGGGAGCCGGCATTATAACGCGAGACTCAAAGGGCGCCAGAATCGGAACGACAGCTGAAAAAACAAAATACGGTTAGATGACAGTTCAAGAAATATGAAAAAGTCATCGATGGGATAGTTTTACTATACTAGCTGCAGCAGACGGCAAAGCCGGGAGGACCGGTGGCGCAACTGATCTCTTATCTCCTCCTTCGATCTGTAACTCTGCAATCAGGGCAAGGAAGAATTAGAAACAAGTTCATTATCGGAAAAAGAAAGATCATTAATTGAAAACTATACTCACCAGCGCCACTGGAGGAAGCAGGCTCCGATGGGAAGGAGAAGTGTGGGTGCAGCACCTGGTAAAGATGATCAAAAAGCACTCTTGCAAAGACGCGATAGTATGACATCAGTACATAAATTATGCAGTAAAGATAAGACTAATGGGTCACGAATCCATACCTTCCGGCATTCGCGACGGTGCGAGAGAAGGTAGAGAGGTGGCCACTGTCAAGGCAGTAGCTGATGGCGCTCCCTCGAGCAATGGGGCATCAATACTGGTCGCGCCTGCGTTAGAAACAAGATAAGCACCGTCAGGAAAGTTACAGAATAAGGAAAAAGACGGTAACCCAAAATTTACCTGATGAGTCACCAGCCGAAACGGCGGCGTCTCCCTCCTCCATTGACATGGGTCCACTTCCCGTCGCCTCATCGCCCGACTCCACAGGCGCCGTCGTCATGCTCGCGGCGCCGGAAGACGACAAGGAACCGTAGGCAGGAAGAGCGATGATCGGAGCGTTGCCCGACTCTTGAGAAAGAGCGGCCGTCTCGTCCTTAGCAATCATGCCCATCTCACCCACTACCCTCTCGGGCTCAGCTGTCGCGACCGTCTCGTCCACCACTGCCATAGGTTCACCAGTCGCAGCCGCTCCATCCGCTACTGCCCCAGGCTCGGTCGTAGCAGCCGTCTCACCTACTGCGCCCTCGGGCTCGGCATTGGCAACCTTCTCGGGCATAGTAGGCGTGACTGTCTCGTCAGCCACTAGCCCGGGCCCGGCAACTACGATGGCACCGCCTACCGTCGCCTCAGTTTCGGCTGCTGCCTTCTCCACTGTTCCCTCAGGCTCGACGGTCGCCGCTGCTCCTTCAGTTGGACTTGGCCCTGCAGGACAAGATGTGTAAGAACCGATAGTTTTACAACTGTCGCAACAAAGTCTCGAAAAACAAATTACCTGAGGTAGATTGGTCGTTGGCCTCCCGAGATGCACGCGCCACCTGTCTATGAGCAGTAGACAAGGCGACCGGGGGCTCCTCGGAAGGAGAAGCAACGGGAATAACGGTGCTTGGGCCCGCTCCCACGGCTAAAGCAGCTCTGCGCTCCTTCGCCTCGCACCTCAAGCGCTTTCTCTCCTCCTGGGCCGTCACGACGGACCTCTTCGAAGCTTCCTTCATCGAGGCGTCGTCGTCCGCGTTTAGAGTTGCCTCCAGAGCTTTCAAGGCATCCCTCATCGGCTTTTCGAGTCGAGTCTCTCGCGGCAGCCCCGAAGAGGTAGGAACTTCAGTAGCTGGCCCAGGGAGAGTCCTCGCATCAGCTTGTGCCATAGATCCTACGACCCCTGCAAAGAAACAAAGGAAGAAGGTTAGGTTGGCCATCATAAAAGAGGACAAAAAAAACTTAATAAGGCGAGACGTACCAACGCCCATTAAAGCGCGCTTCTTTTCCTCCTCCTGGAAGGTTTTTAAAGAGGCAGCGATGGTTTCTTCGGTAGTGACAACTGTTAAAAGAAGGGGAAGGCATTAGTCGAAGATAATGATAAAAATGAGATAAAATGACGAAGAATGCAGCTAATGATTACCTGAATGAGCGAGTTTATTCATCATCGCTTCGAGCCTCGCTGATCGCTCAGAAGCCGCAATGGCGGCCGCCAGATCGATATCCGCGGGATCTACCGAGAAGCCTTCATTGCTGCCATACTCGCTTATACCTTCGGTAAGAGGGGCCTGAGGCTCTAAACCGAGGATAGCATCGAGAGAGAGGAGCGACTTCTTCTTCCTCTTCTGCCCGCCAGCCCTGGGTGCACCCGAGATCGACTTGCGCTCTGCAGGGACCTTAGGGCTGCGGGTCCCGATATCCGCGCCCATGCCAGACTTCGGCGAAGCCACATTTACCGTCTCCACTGGAGCACGGGGCGCTGGTGGCACATCCGCAGTATCAGGAAGCGGCAATCCGCGTGGAGGGCTCAGCACACGCGGTGGTTCGGCTCTAACGTCTTTCAGCGGAGGGACTACGGGGGTCCTTGGCACCAAAGGAGCTTTGCGGCCGCTGCCGGGAGGCACACCCTTACGGTCGACCAACAATCGCTTTTCTTCCTTTATAACGGCGCCTGTCGAATGATTATACCACGCTGTATATGTATTAAGGATTCGTGGGTTGCAAGCCGGTTCGCTAATGAAAAAATGAGAGCTCGTATTTAGACGCATGAAGTGATGCAGCGCGCTCCACATCCCTTCTTCAGTAGCAGCAGGTTCCAGCAGGAAAGCCTCCAACGGAACCCCTTGATTGTAGCTCAGTTGCTGGGCAAAACGATGCGGGTTGTATCTCATGAAAAGCGCCGCACCATTTTTCCTAAACACCAGGAAACCCGGTCTGATGGAATATAGATGAAGGTTCTCCCGGGCCGTCAGAACCGAGGCTCCATCTTTGAAAGTGTCTTGCAATGGCCGCACTGTGGTAGTAGACGCCTTTCCAATGGTCAGCACTTTGTCAGTGAAAGACATCCCGTCTCCAACTGTGTGGGGACGAAGGAGCAAACCCCTAGCATTCCATGGCGACGGAGTCACAATTGAGGCGCCGATCAGTCGCATAATTCGAGGGAAGCAGCACCTGTCATAGAACGAGGGCCTTTTATGCATACCGAAGACGCCCAGTGTATGTAGCTCAAGCCATGATATGAAGTAATGCATCGGGAAGATCATGTGCAGTACTCCAGGCTCATTAACATCCGCCGCTTGACTAAGGCCGTGATACAGGTGTGCCAAACCGGCGATCCCGACGGCCACTTTTACCCCAATGGTCATCCGGTGAGCTGGGTAAAAGACAGAGGGCCTCATATGGCGAGAATGCATCGGGAGCGCAAACCAACTCAGCCATAGCCCAACGAATCCTAAGAAGAACGCTTCCTCGTCCATCCCAGGGGCTGCAACCTCCGCAAAAGAGACAACCGGAGAGTTAGGAAGGAAAAAGTCTTTTTGATCTACCTCCTTCGCTGGCAGGTTGTCCAAACCTAAACTGAAAGGGTCATCAAGCGTGGCAAATTTGGCAGCTTCTGCCGAGAGAACGTTTGGGTGAAGGAATCGGGCGATGAAATCCTCGAAATTTACCCCGCGGCTCTCACACTCGATAAAAAGGGCCTCGTAGATGTTCAACACTTTGATCAAACTTGGAAACTGATGTTGAACAGCATTCTCCGGAGTGAGGCCCCTTATTGCCGGCTTAGCACCGAAGACATATTCGTCTGTAAGAAGAAGCTCCTCGTAGTGCTCCCCTATAACCGGTAAGCCGGAGACCTCTGTGAATTCCTCCAAAGAAATCGACACTTCCCGATCCAGTGCGAGGAAAGTGTGAGTAGGGATGTTCCACTGCTCCAAAAAGGCCTTAAACCACCAGGTGGGAAGCGTGGGATATTGAAAGAGGGAAACGTAGACAGCAGTGTACAACCCGAGCCTCATCAACTGCGACTTCTTCGCTGACAAAATGTAGCGAGCCCATGGCAGATAACCGATCGGATGGCGGGGGATCAGACCTATGTTATATGATTGCCCCCAAGGTCGCGCCTCGCCTTGACAAATACGGCGTCCCAGGATATCCAAAACCATAGGAGGCTGAACCGGAATTGCATCTGTAGCAGGATGAAGAAGGCCCTTTGAAGTCCAATCGACCATCTCCACGGCATACTTCACCGAGGGTGGGTTGGCATAGTGGATCGCCGTAATAGGCTCTGATGGCACTGCGCATGAAAAGCTCTGTCGACCCATGATAATTTGGTTGTACCACGACCCCCAAAGGTGAAGATTCTTATATTCCGGATCGTAGTCCCTGATCATAGCTAGGACCGCCCGGTCTACGGGTGCCCCGGGGAATCCTCCCTCCGAACGAACAAATGGGAATGAGGTATCGAAAGAGATGTTTCCTGCGGAGGGACAAAAATTAGCCGTCAGTGTTGTAATTCCAACGCTTGGCGTTTTAAAAATTTACACCACACTGCAATGCAGTGGGTAGGGGACCAAATGGGGACCCACAAAATCTGGATGACAGTGCATCAGTTAATAAGACAGCCCCATCATTGGATGAGACTGTCAATTAATGAAGAAATCCCCAAGAGAATATTCTCATTAATGGGAAATCCCTAGAGACAAGGAGAAAATCTCCTCTTTCAGAGCAAAGCTCTGTCACAGAGTGACATTTGTCAAACTCTGGGGAATAAAATTTCCTAAAAAGAGCCTAGCTCTGTAATAATGGTGGAAAAATCCATCAAAAGAAAAATTTAACTCTTAAAAGAATTAAAAATTTTAAAGTCTTAAAGATCCATGAAAACTCTTAGGAGTTCTTCATTTCCAGATCAAAAAGATCTACATTTGATCCAGGAGCAAAGCTCTGTTCATGGGTTAAAACCCATGAAACAAGATCTCTGTAGATCTATGGGTTCTTGAGAGCAGGGCTCTGTTGATGAAACCCCAAAGGGGTTTTCTTTAGATCAAAGATCTATGAGAGTAAGGCTCTGTTAAATTTAATTTAATTTAAGTTAAGTTAAATTTTACCTAAGATGATTCTAGGTTTTGAACTCTGAAGTTCTTGAAAAGAAACGAGAGCAAGGCTCTAAAGTTCTTAAAAACAAGAGCAAGGCTCTGAAAACTCAAGTTCTTGAAAATGGTAAATCATTTACTGAGGACCAAGGGTCCTATTTATAGGCGCTTGCGCCCCTTCAACTCTTCAGTTGATCCAATGGCTAGGATCTTGCCACCGCTGCACTCACGTGTGCGCCATGTGAGCGCAACGGTGGGGGGGCATTTGTTTCCCCCAATCAGAGCAAAGCTCTGTTTGAATTTCAAAAATTCAAAAATTAAAGCAACGCTTCAAATTCCTTGCGCTGCGCGCAACGCGTCACGTGTCAAAAGCTGATACGTCAGCGCAGCGCCCAAGGCAGCACGCCCAATCAGAGCAAGGCTCTATTTAAAACAAAATTAAAGGAAGCAACGCTTCAGATGCGCTGCGCTCTGCGCTGCGCGCCACGTGTCAGCGCAGTGGCGCTGTGCTCTGCGCGGCGCGACACGTGTCAGCGCAGTTGTGCTGCGCTGTGCGCTGCGCGACACGTGTCAAGCACTGGTGCATCTGCGCCAAACAGAATTAAAATTCCAGTAAGATCTTTCTGTTCTTGTTAAAACAAGAAAATTGTCTTCTATAAAACAGAAGCCCTTGGATCAAAGATCCAACGGTGGGGAAAATTCCCCAAATCACTCAGAGAACGATCTCTTTAACAAATTTAACAAATTAATGGGCACTATATAAAGGCCGCTAGACCCCAATTCAAAAGACATCAACATCAAAATCAAAAAACAACAACACAGAGAATAGAGAGAACTCTGAAGAATTTTGAGAGGAACTCAAAAAAAAGAAAAGAAAAAAAAGGTAAAGACCTTTTAAAAAGAAGAATTTCTTTTGAAATAGATCATTGATCCAAGAACAAGATCAATGATCTCCAATAAAAAATAATAATAACAGTGCCATGCACTTTTTTATAAACCATTGGTTCTGGAATCTTAAAGATTCTTCTCTTAAATCCAAAATTCGATTAAGTTATTAAAACAGTGCGTTGCACTTGCAAATCTGTCCTGTTGCGCTCCTGGGTTGGCGCAAGCCACCACAGAGCGCCACGTGTCAGCACCATAACAACTTGCGCTATGCGCTTTTAAGATAGAGCATTACTCTCTGAAATTGGCGCAACTCACCAGAGCGCGCCACGTGTCAGCAGCGCAACAGCGCAGCGCACTGCGCTTGCGCTCACCCTAGCGTGACACGTATCACCTCCACATGCGCTTGCGCTCAATAATTGGCGCAAAGCGCCTGACATGCCACATGACCACTGTCAGTTTGATTAATGCACTGCATTATTTACAGAAGGGTCAAGCCCAATTAAAAAAGGCCTAATAGGCCTAATAAAATGCAATGCATTATTTTAAAAAGGGCAGAGCCCAAACAAAAACAGATGCTGTGCATCATTTAAAAGGGACAGAGCCCGAATCAAATAGGCCTTACAAGCCTAAAGAAAATGCAGTGCATTATTAACAGGGGCAGAGCCCTAGTAAAGGCCTAACAGGCCAAATGCAAATAAAATGTTGAACATTTCAACTGGACTTAACCCAATCATGGCCGTAAGTCCTCAAATTAAATTGACTGAGCACGAATGCTCTCTTAAATCAATTTACATCCGGTTCAAGGGTACATCTCCGAACTCCTCTGACACCTGTCGTTGTAATCCTTCAACGTCGTCAGAGAGGTGACGGGTCCCGACAACCATATAAACCCACGGACTCAAGCGTCCTTAAACCCACGGACTTAAGCGTCCTTAAACTCCCACACTTAAGCATCCTTAAACGCACGGACACAAGCGTCCTTAAACCCACGGACTCAAGCGTCCTTAAACCCACGGATTCAAGCGTCCTTAAACTCATGGACTTATGCGTCCTGAACCAACAATACGGACTGTGGGGTCCTTAAACTCATGGACTTATGCGTCCCTAAACCAACAATACGGACTGTGAGGTCCTTAAACTCACGGACTAATGCATCGTTAAACTCACGGACTAATGCGTCCTTAAACCAGTATTCGTCCCCAAATGGGAACGTTGGACCACCATGTCCCTAAACTGGCAATGGACCGCAATATCCCTAAACTGGCTATGGACCACTACGTCCCTAAACTGGAACAATAAAGCCCCCAAACGCTCTTTTGTCGGATCTAAATGACCCCGTTTAAGTTGATCTTAGCCTCAAATATGGCTAACGTATCCTTAAACATTCAAACAGACTTTAGTCCCAAATTGGACTATAGATCTCCCAACCAACTTTGGTTCAAGGGTACATCTCTGAACTCCTCCGACATCTGTCGTTGTAATCCTTCAACGTCGTCAGAGAAGTGATGGGTCCCGACGACCATACATTCAATGGACCACTATGTCCCTAAACTGGAAAACGGATCTAAACGATCCTGTTAAGTTGATCTTAGTCTGGAAATTAGGCTAACGTATCCTTAACAAACGTTTAAGTTGATCTTAGCCTCAAACATGGCTGACGTATCCTTAAACCAAAACACCAAACCCAAATCTAAAAAAATACGGATTTGGACTAATCCACGTCCTACGGGCGACGAAATAAATTAGTCTCCGTATACAATCTACGGGAAACCACAAACAAAACAAACACCCACGACACAAAGTGAAATCCTGGAGAAGGAGAAAGTTGTTACCGCGATGCGGTAGCGTAATTAACTGCAGGGGCTTGCGCCTACAGGGAAGAGCGTCCCCACAATCAAAACCCCCTCGGACGAGGGGGAATCTGACGAAGTCTGCTACATCGGCCGCATCCGTCTAAACCTCCGATACACGGTGCCATAAATCAATTTGGCATCTTCGGAGAGGTGGACGGATAAAACCAAATAGCATCTGCCCCGAATCTCAGGCTAGACAGTCCCTGTCGAGCCGCCATTCGGAGGGGAACAAACCTGAAGATCAAATTCAGACAAGAGGACCCAATGTTACGTTACCTTGGGACAGCTTTTCAATTGCTTCCCGAGCCGCACGTGCTGCCTGTCTGTGAGCGGTAGACAGGGCGGCCGAAGCACCCTCTGTAAAAGCAAGAGCAGGGGTAGCAGCGCTCGAGCCTGTACCCGCGGCCAAGGCGGCGCTACGTTCCCTTGCTGCACGCATTCTGCGCTTCCTTTCCCTCCGGGTCGTGAGAGCCGATCTTCTCAAGACCTCCGCCAATGGGACGCCATCATCCACACCAGGAGCTACCTATGGAGCCGTTATGGCATCCGTCATCGGTTGCTTGAGTAAAGCCTCTTTTGGCAATGCTGAGGAGGCCGGGACTTTGATGGCTGGCCCTGGAAGCATCTCCGCATCACCCGGCAGGATTAGCACTGTACTGGGCATGACCTGAGTCGAGGTAATCCCTGCGATCAGATGAAAAAGGGGTCAGATTATTCGTAAGAAAGGCGAATGATGGCATAATGAGCCGAAATATACCAACGCCCAGCGAAGCGCAAATCCTCTCCTCCTCCTCAAAGGTCCTGAGGGAAGCCGCGAGAGCCTCTTCAGTGGAAATGCCTGTTAAAGAAGGAAAAGTGTCAGTCAAAACATGATAATAAAAATATAATGCAATGACAAAAGATTCGGCTGGGGTTTACTTGATTAGGCATGGATGGCCAGTCCCGCTTTGTGGCTTGCTAATCGTTCAGAAGCTGCAATAGCAGCTTCGAGGTCGGTATCATCCGGCGCTATGAATAGGCCTTCGTTGGTCCCATACTCGCTCAGTCCCTCGCTATAAGGAGCATGAGGCTCCTGGCCGAGTACAACGTCTGCAGAAAGAATCGATTTCTTCTTCTTCTTCTGCGAGCGAGTACTGGTCGCCGCTAGCACAAGCTTGCTTTTGGTGGGCACCTTAGGACGACGAGTCCCGATATCTGAACCTACGCCAGACTCGGGAGACGCTACAGTCACCTCTTTCACTGGAGCACGGGGTATCGGTTGCTCAGGCGCATCACTCGGGACCTCGACCGCTGCAACTTCTCTTAAGGGAGGATGGACAATGGTCCGTCGCTTCAGAGGAACATTTGGATTGCCAGCCGGAGCGGTGCCTTTGCGATCAAGCAGCAATCGCTTCTCCTCTCTAATGACGGCGCCCATCTAGTGTTTATACCATGCCACATACAAATTCAGGGCCTTAGGAACGCAGCTCAGTTCACTAATAAAAAATTTGGACCCTGTGTTTAGGCGCATAAAATGATGCAGCGCGTTTCTCATTCCCTCTTCGGTAGCAGCAGGTTCTGCCAAGAAAGCCTCAATGGGGACGCCCTGATTATAGCTTAGCTGCTGGGCGAAACGATGCGGGTTGTATCTTATAAACAACGCCGCATCATTCTGCCTAAAAACGAGAAAGCCCGGCCTGATGGAGTACAGTTGAAGAATATCCCGAGCTTTCAACACAGAGGCCCCGTCTTTAAAGATGTCCCGCAATGACAGCACCGTCTTTGAGGATTCCAGGCCGACAGTCAAAATTTTGTCGGTAAAAGACATACCATCTCCAACCGTGCGAGGACGAAGCAGCAAACCCCTAGCTTCCCGCGGTGTCGGACTTATGATGGATGCATCGACTAGCCACATTATCTGAGGGAACTTGCATCTGTCAATAAAGGAAGGTCTCCTGTGGATACCGAAGACCCCGAGCACGTGCAACTCAAGCCATGAGGTGAAATAATGCATTGAAAAGTTGGCAGGCTGCACCCCCGGCTCAGTAGTATCCGCTGCTAAGCTGAGGCCGTGATATAGGTAGGCTAGCCCAGCAATCCCAATAGCTACTTGTATCCCGGCAACCATTCTATGCGCAGGGTAGAAGATGGGCGGCCTCATATAGCGAGGATGCATGGGAAGCGCGAATCAGCTTAACCATATACCGAGGAACCCTAGAAAGAATTCTCCCTCATCAATGCCCGGAGCGGCAATTTCTGAAAAGGGGACGATCGCGACGTTTGGAAGAAAGAAATCCTTCTGATCGGCTTCCAATATTGGCCGGCGATCCAAGCCAAAGCCGAAAGGATCATCAAGTTTGGCAAACTTTTCACCTTGTCGCGACAAAATTTCTGGGCGAAGAAAACGGGCAATGAAGTCCGCAAAGCTGACCCCCCGGCCTCCGAATTCAAGAAAGAGGCTCTCATACATATTCAACACCCTTATCAAACTTGGGAACTGGTGTTGAACGGCGTTCTCTGGGGTAAGACCAATTACCCCTGGTTTGGTAGCAAAAATATACTCATCCGGAGGAAGCAGCTCCTCGTAATGCTCTCCCCTAACGGGCAAACCGGAGACCTCGGCAAATTCCTCTAAGGAAATGGAGACTTCTCGATCCAATAAGAGGAAGGTGTGGGTTGGGATGTTCCATTGCTCTAGAAATGTCTTGATCCACCATGTAGGAGGTGCGGAATACTGGAACAAGGAAGCGTAGATCGCAGGGTATAACCCGAGCTTCATCAGCTGTGACTTCTTCGCCGACAGGATATATCGGGCCCACTGTAAGTATCCAGCCAGGTGGCGGGGAGTCAGTCCTATGTTGTAGGGCTGTCCCCAAGGACGCGATTCATCCTGGCATATGCGCCGTCCTAAAGTATCCAAAGCTACCGACGGCTGCACGGGTATTGCGGCCATAGAAGGCCTTCTGAAGTCCAATTCACCTCCTCTACAGTATAATTGATCGGGGGTGCATCTGCATAAGGGATCGCAGAGATAGGCTCCGAAGGTGTCGCACAAGAAAAGCTCCGGCGGCCTTTGATAATTTGATCGTACCATCTACCCCATAGATGAAGACTCTTGTGCTCCGGGTCATGGTCTTTGATCAGCGCAAGAACCTCTCGGTCTACGGGCGCTGCGGGGAACCCACCTTCCGAGCGGGCGAACGGGAAAGAAGTGTCGAAAGATATAGTACCTGCGCGAAAAAAGAACAAATTGTCAGTCGCCAATGCTACAGCTTAAGTGCTGTCACTAGGTACTTTAAATTTGTACCACACTGCAATGCAGTAAAAAGGGGACCAAAGGGGGACCCACAAAATCTAGATGACAGTTCAGCATCAATAAAACAACCTCATCATTTGATGAGACTTTCAATTAAATGAGGAAATCATCAATTGATTCTCATTTAATGAGAACCCCTCGGGTTAAGGAGTAAATCTCCCCTTGAGAGCAGTGCTCTGTGACAGAGTGACATCTGTCGAACTCTAATGATGAAGGAATAAAAATTCCTGAAGAGCCTTGCTCTGAAGAAATGATGGAATAACCATCAGAAAAATTTAAAATAAATTTTTTTAATGGAATAAAATTCCATGATCTTTAAGATCCATGAACAAACTCTTCAGAGTTCTTTATGAAATATTAATAAATCTATGTGATTTGAAAAGAGCAAAACTCTGTTAATGGGTTAAAAAACCCTGAAAAGGATTTCTTAAGATCTAAGATCTAACAAGAGCAAAGCTCTATTGAGAAACCCTAAAAAGGTTTTCTTTAGATCTATGATCTGAGAAGAGTAAAACTCTATTAATAAAGTTCAAGTCTTACCAAAAATTTGGCAGAGTTTTGACTCTTGAAAGTTCTTAAGCCAAAGAGCTATGCTCTGCAAGAGAATAAAAATTCTCAGAAAGAAGGAAGATGAATAGAAATCATCTCAAGGGCCAAGGGTCCTATTTATAGGCACTGAGATGCCGTTTCAATTTCTGAGTTGATCTAAGGGTGCAGATGCTGCTACCGCTGCACTCACGTGTGGGCCACGTGAGCGCAATGGTGGGGGGCATTTGTTTCCCCCAATCAGAGCAAAGCACTTTTTAAAATTCAAATTTTGAAATGAAGAAACGCTTCAGAATCAGCTCCAAGTGCAATGCGCCCTAAGCAGCGCACCACGTGCAAAGCACGTGTGCGCTAGCGCTAAGTGCGCTGCGCCCTAAGCAGCGCAACACGTGCAAAGCATGTGTGCGCTAGCGCCAAGAGCGCTGCACTTAAGCAGCGCACCACGTGCAAAGCACGGGTGCGCTAGCGCCAAGTGCGCTGCGCTCTGAGCAGCGCACCACGTGCAAAGCACGGGTGCGCTTGCACTGGAACTAAAAGCTCCCCACCGTCAGATCAAAGATCCAATAATAATGATAAATCATTAATTAATCAAAATTAAATTCTGTTAAGGAAAGATTCCTCAAAATCTTTCCAAACAACAAGATTGTGCTCTGTAAATCAGAGCACCGTTGGATCAATGATCCAATGGTGATTAAAAATCACCAAAATACAGAACAAGTTCTGTATGGAAAGATTTTCCAATCTTGTCGAAAACAAGAAGATTGCCTTCTGTAAATCAGAAGCCTTTTGATTAAAGATCCAACGGTGGGGAAATCCCCAAATCAATTGGAGAAAAGATCTTTTTAACTGATTGAACAAATCAGCTTGCCCTATAAAAAGGCCCTTAGACTCCAAGTCTCAGATATACAGAGGCATAAAGTGGAACTCCCCCATAAGCTTTGAGAGAATCTCAGAAAGAAGAGCTAAGCTCTCAATAGAAGAACTTCTTTTCTTCAAGGTAAAAGAACAGAGAGATGAAATCATCTCATAATTAAAAAGAAGAATTCACTTCTTTAAAGATCATAGATCTTTAAGTCCAAGGTCTTTTACAAAAGATCAAAAGATCTCATCATAAATAAAAAGAAGAACATAATTCTTCTCACAGATCATAGAGCTATAAGACAAATTGTCTTTTACAAAAAAAGAGTATGAACATCTCATAAAAGGGGAGAGAATAATTCAATTCTCTTAAGGATCGTAGATCCATAAAAGTAAAGCCTTTCATCAATACAAGAGATTGAAACATCTCCTACAAAATAAGAACTATTGTTCATAGAATTTTGAGACAAAGTCTCTTTTAAAAGAACATAAATTTATTTCTTGAATTATAAAATTGATCAGTTAGCGCTTTGCGCTCACAACTTAGTGCTCTGTGCTCAAGACTGGTGCATAGCGCCAAGCGCACCACGTGTGCGCTATTTAGCAGAGACGCATCAGCGCTCAAAGACTAGCGCAAAGCGCTACAGAGCCTTAGCGCTCCAAATATAGCGCACTGCGCTCATGGACTGGCGCTCAGCGCCAAGCGCACCACGTGTCACTCACGTGTGCGCCGCTGAACTAATAGCGCAATGCGCTCATAAATTAGCGCACTGCGCTCATCATCTGGTGCTTAGCGCCAAGCGCACCACGTGTCCCTCACGTGTGCGCTAATCGGCAGAAGCGCACTGCGCTCTTTGATTGGCGCCAAGCGCACCTTGTGTTGCGCTGATACAACCTAAATTGTTCTTTAATAAGCCCAGAGCTATGATGAATGCTCAGCATTCAATAAAAAGACAAAACATTGTCAGAATGCAAATCAATGCTCAGCATTGTTAAAAGGGCCAAGCCCAAATAAATGCTCAACAGCCCAAAATAAATGTTAAACATTTTAACATGATTGGACATAGCCCAAGATTGGCCATAAATCCTCAATTCAGATTTAACTGAGCCCATATGCTCATAAATCTTATAACAGATCTTAGTCCCAATTGGACTACAAATCTCTCAACCAAAATTGGTTTAAGGGTACATCTCTTTACTTCTCTGATATCTGTCATTGTAATCCTTCAACGTCTTCAGAGAGGTGACGGGTCCCGACAACCATACATTTTATAGACTATGATGTCTTTAATCTTGGACTGTGGGGTCCTTTTAAACCCACGAACTATGATGTCCTTAACCTCGGACTGTGGGGTCCCTTTAAACCCACGGACTATGATGTCCTTAACCTCGGACCGTGGGGTCCCTTTAAACCCACGGACTATGATTTCCTTAACCATGGACTGTAATGTCTTTAAACTAACATTGGACCGTGATGTCCTTAAACTAATCGACCGCAATGTCCCTAAACTAAACAATAGAGCCCAAATGCTCTTTTGTTGGATCTAAATGATCCCGTTAAGTTGATCTTAGTCTAAAATTAGACTAACGTATCCTTAACAAACGTTTAAGTTGATCTTAGTTTCAAATGAGACTAACGTATCCTTAAACCCAACCCCAAACCCAAATCTAAGAAGATACGGATTTGGACTAATCCACGCCCTACGGGCGACAACATAAATTAGTCTCCGTATACAATCCACGGGCAACCAAAAACAAAGCAAACACCCACGACATGAAGTGACCATCTGGAGAAGGAGAAAGTGGTTACCGCGATGCGGTAGCGTAATTAGCTGCAGGGGCTTGCGCCTGTAGGGAAGAGCGTCCCCACAATCAAAAACACCTCAAATGAGGGTGAATCTGACGAAGTCTACTACATCGGCCGCATCCGTTTAAACCTTCGATACATGGTGTCATAAATCAACTTGGCATCTTCGGAGAGGTAGAAGGATAGCACCAATTAGCATCTGCCCCGAATTCAGGCAAGACGGACTTGCGCGGTCATGTCTCCGCGTTCGGAGGGGAACATGGCCGCCAACAAAACCTGACATGCCCCGCTTCCCGGTGTACGGGGAGAGGGCGCAGCGAGGCCCGCTATGTATTTACTCAGAAGTAAACACGCTAAGCGTATCTAAGCAATATAAAGTAAATGTACACAAGAAAAATGACAATAGATGTAATTGAACAATAACTTTTATTTATTAACAATTCTTTACAAGTACAACTGGAAATGTAAATACATGAATGGAAAGCAATGCCTAAACAATGGCATAACTGAAATGAAAATATGTACAAGTAAATTCAATGCTTAGGATTTTCTGTGAATTACCCCAAGTGCTCCAGGTTGGTTTCGAACTCCTCAGAGTCGGGTCCTCCTGACAACATTCCAAACAAAGAAGAAAATGAATGTCGTCAGCGAACAATCGCTCGGTAAGTCCCAAAGATGGGTAGTGATAGAATAGATAGAAAGAGAGTATAAGTTGTAGTATTTGATTATAATGTTAACGCAGTTGTTCGTAGCTTAGTACAGAATATGCCAGTGTATACGAGAGGAGTCCAACTTACACCGTGGACTTTGGTAACCCGTAGTACAAGACTCCGTCGAAAATACCACGGAACAACGGCATGGATGTAATTACGTCTTTAGTGACCACCTCGTGACACCTTTAATATGATCAGTACCAATCTACCCCTTTATAAACCCTGTAGTGTCTTATTGTATTGATTGTACTGATGGCATTATATAGTCTTGTAGTAAATGGAAGACTTGCCGAAACCATGATATCAGTAAATGGAATGGATATAAATGGATAGTCATGTAAACGGAATATGTAGGGTTCCTAGGCACACTAATGAGGTCTCACAAGGCATCAACCATGCCAATTTCAAATTTTACAAGTGCCGAGAAACCCTAATACGGATCGTTAACTAGATTTTAGGCGAAACAAGCAACTAGTTAACAATTTAACTTAGTGAATGGAAATACAACCTTTGTAGATCCGGTCCTCCATCTCCATAGCTCCATGATGAAGTCTCCTTGCTGTCCAAATTGAAACCCGGGCTCTAGCGTCGGCTTCATCGGAGAAATGGGCGGGCTAGGTCATCGACTACGATGCCGAAGATGATCTACGTCGAGGCATCACAAGATCAAGCTCCAACTTCACCAAGCCATGAAACTTGTGAAGAAAACACCCAATACTACTTGGCAAGTGGTAGAGGATGAAGAAATAGGAAGTGGGTTCACTTTAGAATTGGATTTCTCACTCATTTTCTCAAGTTGCCATTGATGGTGGCAAGCTTTTCTTCTTGAAGAAGAAGAAGAAGATGAAAAAAATTATGATAAGTATATACTCAAAAAGAAAATAAAATGAATACTTATCATAATCCAACCATGGTCAAGTGTAGAGAATGAACTAGGGTTAAGTGGAATGGTTAGGGTTAAGGATGAGACAAAATGGTCACTTAGTCAAACCTTCATGAAGCTTCAAGATGCAAACAAAGAAAGCCACCATTTTCTCTTTATGCCATTTATTTTCCAAAAAGAATAAATAAATAAATAAATGAATAAGAAAACAAAACCCTAACCATTCATATAACCATGGTTTAATCTTTACACAAACCCAAGTTATCATGCATCATCAAACATGATACAAACTTGTGCACAAAAATATATCACATATACAATGTGCACAAACAAGTGAGAAAAACCATTTAAAGTGAACCAATACTAGTTAATGCAAAGTAATATATCAAATATATAATTATGCATTAAATCATTAAATCAACACTTGATTCAATGATCCGGTCATATCGCATATAACCGACTAGTATCCAATGTATCGGCTTATCGAATCAATCCTTGATTCGATAACTAGGTTATATCGCATACAACCATTCGACACATTCATCGCGAGAATTAAATACGGTATCACATACATGCATTATTCTCGGTCCCGCACATATCTCATATGCGCTCCTATTTCGTTTCGCTTGAGCCAGGAAACCTCTGTGTAGGACTCTAAAGACTCGTCAATACGCCGGCAGCAGATGATGATCATATCAAACACCCACAAGCCGCAAGCGGTCTGCTAAACGTAACGGCCACCCGGGTATTGAGCGATCAGAAGATCGACGAGCAAGCCCGCTCACACTCCTGTGAATCCAACCAGTAACACTTACCGTACAGTCCGGTCTCGTCGTCTGATATGTCGCATATCTCGCCTAGGGGTGGTAAACGTCAGACCCCAATAGCTCGATAAGTCGTGTCGATATGAGGTCTATAACAATTCAAGAAACTACTGGTAACACTTACCAGTAAATCTCAGCAACCCTGGCCAGGGATTTCCGGTTATAGCCAATCGAACACAGCGCAACATCAACCCCCTATACCGGGAGAGACGAATCCCCTCCTATCGCTCATTGCCTCCATGTGATTCGGGACTGTATCCAAAAACCACCGTTTTGCACGCCCTCTTGGACGTGGTAAGGTGGAAATCAAAGCACAGTGGGAACCACACAAGACTCTATGACGATTTCGGGTCAACAGACTACTCTGTACCAGTGTCACCAGAGAACTGCCATCTGACGTAAGGTATAATACCATCCGGGAGTTCTCGGCGAGTCCGTCCAGTATACCCAGTCTCCACTGAGCACCCGTATATCATCTCTGATGTCAAACACCAATGGATATGGGATCATCCATCGCCCATCTGTATGGGTCGAAAAGGTATACGCTAGTCTACTCTGGTATATCGATGCCCCGTCTCGATACACCCACGACTAGGGACCTTGAAGGATGTAC
This sequence comes from Agapanthus africanus, assembly GCA_030015575.1. Classification (NCBI taxonomy): domain Eukaryota; kingdom Viridiplantae; phylum Streptophyta; class Magnoliopsida; order Asparagales; family Amaryllidaceae; genus Agapanthus; species Agapanthus africanus. The sequence continues at coordinate 534,077,138 of JASDDO010000016.1, forward strand.
TTATGGACTACCATGTCCCCGCTAGTATGATCCGCATCATAGTCCAGGTAGTCAAGTACACATCCTAAGGGCTTTACCAACATGTAACAGAGAGACAATCAGTATACACGTTAAGGTAAAGAGTAACCAGATAGCATACTATCATGTCGAGCAAGAAAGTCCTCCCTATATATGTCCCAGCATCCACTACAATATACATCCTATGTATAGCAATGGCCTCTAGGGCATACATATAACTAACAGAATATATCCATGGTTCGGTTCGGTCATGTTCATGTTGTTATAGATTGTATTCTGGTATAGACAGATTCATGGATTCATGTTGTATTGTAGTTTACACTTGATTCATATCCAAGTCGGATTGATTAGATTGAGACTCAGTCTGAGTCAGACACTTTGAAAAGAACTAGAAATTCTGAGTTAGTTTTGATGTTATTGGTAACTGCTGCACATGGACGGCAGGATTTGTGTCTTTTTCCAAGACAATTACCGTATTGATAACACCGTTTGTTAGATTGTCTACCTTAGATAGGCTAGCACCCACATTCTCCGGCTCCCTGAGGCTCAAGAGAATTGGTCCCGTTTAAACCTATATTTACTAGGGTCCTTATTGTAATTTAGTATAACTTGAGGGGGTTTTATGTAAAAATAGTTTTGATACATATTCAAAATACACCTCAAGTATTTAATTATCGTCTTTAGGGTTTTCATAATTGTATATTTTATAAAAGTGAAATTTCTAGTGAGTAGAACCTAGTTTTCATTGTATATGTTATTTTATTGAAATATTGGAATTGTTTGTATTTGGATGGTAGTTTCATGTAATGGTGATTCCTTTGATTTAGAAAACTTGGAATATTTGTATAATATATTTAAAATAGATCTTTTGATAATACTTATATATATATTTATATATTTAATAAAAATAAATTTTATTTATTTTCTAGAAATCTCATTTTCTTAAAAATAGCATTAAAAATTCTATCGAGATCGAATGCTCCTTGCGGAGGTCTGCATCTCGCTCTAATAGGCCCGAAGACGTGCGATAACCCGCATCATCCCGATCGGGTTTCCCCAAAATGGGTTGTAGAGACGTAATTGCAAGGAATTAATGAATACTCTTTTTAAAGAAAACGATTTTGTAATAGTTTAGGGTATTTTATTGTAACTCATGATATTCCCAAAAACAATGCCCAAAAGTAAATCGTGCTATGTCTAATATGTGTGTTTTGATGAGGTAGGTCATTATCTCATGAGTTTTCTAAAGATAATACAAGTATTATGTTGATTTGTGTCGAAAATAAAGTATGTGGTATTTTACCGTAAAAATACGATAAATGTTGCATGAAAGATTCTTTTGAGATGAAACTTATTTTAATATGTTTGTTAATATTTGTTAAACATTATATGAGAGTATGGTATTTTATTGCTTAAGAAAAATAGAATTTTTAAAGAAAAACTGAATCGGAAGTCGAATTAACTCCGCTTCCGTCGGGTTTTGAAGAATGTAAGTTTTAGAATAGATAAAGAGAGGGGAAGAAAGGACTTACAAGCTAATAAGGTAGAGGGGAGAATGGGGAAGAGTAGGGAAGATTCAGGGCGTCGTTTCGTCGCAGGAATCTTCTCGGAACTTCGCCCTTTGCTTACTACACTTGCACAACTTGAGACTTGACAATTTTTTTCGAGTTTTTGTAATGAAATTCTGAGTGAGGAGGGGTGACATGGAGTGTGGTATTTATAGGGAAAATTATGGTTTAGAGGGTTAAAGAATGCATTAAAAATTGGATTAAAGGGTGTTTTATTGTTGTCTGGATAAATTCAGAGTAAACAAACAGTATGGGGTTAGTAGGGTAGGTGAAGAGGTGCTAGGGTTAAATTTTGGGAGCATTTGGTACGGTTAGGACCGATGGTGCCGGCTCAAACCACGATCTCACCGGTCATCTTGGAGGGGATGGGTCTGTTCCCGCCAAAATTTTGGCTCAAAACTCGCTCCCTTATAAAATAATAATAATAAAATAAAAAAATAAAGGGAAAAACTCCACATGCAAAGAATGTAACAAATGTCTCAACGCCAAGAGTTAAAACACTCTGAGGGAGCGCCTCACGTGCAAAGCACGAGAGCGCCAACAGCGCCAGCGCCAAGAGTCAAAGACACTGAGGTAGCGCCTCACATGCAAAGCACGAGAGCGCCAAGCGCCAAGAGTCAAAGACTCTGAGGCAGCGCCTTACGTGTAAAGCACGAGAGCGCCAAGCGCAAGAGCGACAGCATTAAGAGTCAAAAACTCTGAGGCAGCACCTCACGTGCAAAGCATGAGAGTGCCAGTGCTAGAACTAAATGTTCTCCACCCTTGGATCAAAGATCCAACAAAGATGATAAATCATCAAATTATAGAATTAAATTCTGTTGAGGAAATACTCCTCAAATCTTTCTAAACAAGAAAGATTGTGCTCTGTAAATCAGAGCACCGTTGGATCAAAGATCCAATGGTGATTAAAAATCACCAAGATACAGAATAAGCTCTGTATGGGAAAACAATTTCCCAATCTTGTTAAATAACAAGAAATATGTCTTCTGTAAAACAGAAGTCCTAGGATCAAAGATCCAACGGTGGGAAACATCCCCAAATCAATCAGAGGAGAGATTTCCTTAACTGATTTAACAAATCAGCCTCCCCTATATAAAGGATTGAAGACTTCAAGTCTTGAAGGGAAGAAACTCCCCAAAAGTTTTAAAATTGAAGAAACTCCCCATAAGTTTCATATAGAGGAACCCCCCACAAACTTTGAGAAATTTCAAAGAGAAGAGCGAGCTCTCGGAAGAAGAATTTCTTCAATGTAAATAAAACAGAGAGATCAAAGTATCTCATCAAAAAATAAGAACTTAGTTCTTTTTCTAGATCATAGATCTACAAAGACAAAAGTTTTTCATAAAAGAAAAAGAGATCGGAACATTTCATCATAAAAAGGGAAGGAGAAGAACTTAATTCTTTTCAGATCACAGATCCATAAAGACAAAATCTTTCAAAAAAAACATAAAAGATTGTAACATCTCCTATCAAAATAAGAACTTAGTTCTTAGATCCATGAGACAAAGTCTCTTATAAATGAGAACTTAATTCTCAGAGCACAGAATTGATAAAGAGCGCTCAGCGTCCAAATCTGACGCTCAGCGCCAAGCGTGCCACGTGCTCCTCACGTGTGCGCTATTTCATAAGAAGCGCCTTAGCGCTCCAAATCTGGCGATCAGCGCCAAGCGCGCCACGTGCTCCTCACGTGTGCGCTACTTCATAAGATCCAACTACAGATCTCTTAACTGACATTGGTTCAATGGTACATCTCCTCACACTTCTGATATATGTCGTTGTAACTCTTCAACGTCTTCAGAGAGGTGGCGGGTCCCGACAATCAATAAACCCAATGGACCGCAACGTTCCTAAACTAAACTCTATAGACTATGACGTCTTTAAACTATGGACTATGATGTCCTTAAACTCCAAGGACTATGATGTCCTTAAACTTATGGACCGCAACGTCCCTAAACTAAACTCTATGGACTGTGAGGTCCTTAAACTCATGGACTATGATGTCCTTAAACTTTATGGACTATGATATCCTTAAACTCATGGACTATGATGTTCTTAAACTTTACAGACTATGAGGTCTTTAAACTAGACTATGATGTCTTTAAACTGGACTATGAGGTCTTTAAACTATGGACTATGATGTCATTAAACTCCATGGACTATGATGTCCTTAAACGTATGGACCGCAACGTCCCTAAACTAAACTCTATGGACTATGAGGTCCTTAAACTCATGGACTATGATGTCCTTAAACTTTATGGACTATGAGTTCCTTAAACTCATGGACTATAATGTCCTAAAACTTTACAGACTATGATGTCTTTAAACTAGACTATGATGTCTTTAAACTGGACTATGAGGTTCTTAAACTCATGGACTATGATGTCCTTAAACATGGACTATGATGTCCTTAAACCCAATGGACCGCAACGTCCCTAAACTAAGGCGATAGAGCCCAAATGCTCTGTCACCGGATCTAGATGATCCCAAACCCCGTTGAGTAGATCTTAGTCTAAAATTAGACTAACGTATCCTTAACAAACATTTAAGTTGATCTTAATCTCAATGAGCTTAACGATCCTTAAACCCAAACCAAACCGAAATCTAAGAAAATACGGATTTGGACTAATCCCCGCCCTACGGACGACAACATAAATTAGTCTCCGTATACAATCCATGGGCAACCAAAAATAAAACAAATACACACGACACGAAGTGACCTTCTGGAGTAGGAGAAAGTGGTTACCGCGATGCAGTAGCGTAATTAACTGTAGGGGCTTGCTCCTGCAGGGAAGAGCGTCCCCACAATCAAAAACCCCTCACAAAGAGGGGGAATCTGACTAAGTCTGCTACAACGGCCACATCCGTCTAAACCTCCGATGCATGGTGCCATAAATCAACTTGGCATTTTCGGAGAGGTGGACGGATAAATCCAAATAGCATCTCCCCCCAAATTCAGGCAAGACGTTTGTCTTCCTGGTTTTCGGCGAAGAACAGATTCTGGCACGTCCGGTGGGACCTTTTCCTCTTTCCACTCCACACTTTGTGTGTAGTGTTTTTTTTTCCGCGATCAAATAATCGCGGTATATATGTTTGTGGTTGCCCTTAGGGGAGGGGATATTGAAGCCGGCGTTTCGTCTCTATGAAGAATGGCATTTGCTCCCACCTTAGCAACTCAGGCTCTGTCATATCTCGTGGAGTCAATTATGGGCCACTTGCAGTCTCAAATCTCTACAATCCGGCTCTTCAAGAAATCAACGGGCTTCTTTTTCGGTCGATGCTCCCACCTCCCACCCTCGGTGCCTCAATGCTGATGGAGGAATCCCAGAGGAAGTCTGTCTTCCACAGGCTGGTTCCCTAAACAGCAGCTTTGCCGACAGAATCAGTCCTCAAACAACTGGCACATTCCAAGGACCAAGGTCGACACAGGGGGCAGAATATTCAAGCTCTCAAAGGAAACAGGGGGCAGGCTCAACAAAATCCTGAGGCTAATCAAATCCCGGCCGTAAGAGACGGCCAACGTCGATATCGGCCTCATACAAAATGAGCTGGGGGCTGTCCTCCGTGTGGTCCTGTTTCAACCCCAGTGGTGAATGTTGTTGTTCCAACTGGGAACAACTTCAAATTGCTGTGAAGGGTCAAACAAAATTCTCCTACCGCAATACTGAAGAAGTCTCCGCAACCCATGGAGATCCCACGAGAGCAGAAACATGTTCGCTCCCTGAGACAACTTTCATCATCTATATATAAGGCGTGGAAGCAGGTGAAGGGGACTCACCCCAAGACGGATCCTGATACAGCGGTTCCTCTCAAAACCAAAGCAGCTTTTCACAAAAAAAGAGAGGCCTAATAAAGCTCAAGTGCCCGAAGAAAACTCCAAAGGCCAAGACTCCAAACACCCCAAGCCTGGGGGCATGGTAGTTCACATAGTCTACGTGGTAAATTCCAAAGATGAAGTTCGAGCTTCTACTAGTCACCGACCTCAAACTCGGTCCCTAACAAAAGTTCAACTGCAACGTGAAAAGCTGTAGAAGATGCTCACTCAGGCGGCAGCAAACGCTAATCCATCGTCTAAGGAAAATCCCAAGGGCGCACCCGAAGAAAGAATAGAGAAGAAGTCAGATAATGATTTCCTAAAGCGCGCTCTGAAAAAGAGAGATGAAGAAACGGCAGAAATGTCCACTAAAATGAACCAGATGGCCCTTCTGATTTAGAATATGGCTTGAAAGATGGTTCAATTGGAACCACTGGCAGATGAACCGCCGGTAGTCGGTCTTAAAGATAAAGATGAAATTTCAAATCCTTTGCAAAGCTCATCAACAGTTGAGAAGGAAATGATTCCTAAAAGAAAAGCTGGACACATATATCGCTCAGCGAATCAAAGCTCACTGCGCCAGTGAAGCCACAAATAGGCCAATCAAGACTGGTCGACCGTATCCGGCGTGCTACGATCAAATACAGTACCCGCCAGAATACATACTTCCTACTCAACATATACAAAAGAACCGGGAATCCTCACCAGCACATCGCGCGATTTAAATCCATGTGCGGTAACACTGGAGAGAATGATATACTTCTCCTCTGACAGTTCGTCAGCTGTCTGGCGGGCATAGCCTTCGAATGGTATGCGGAACTCCCGAATGACTCCGTGAATACCTTCGACGAGATGGAGATGCTCTTCTGTCAAGAAATTCGCAAGTGTGAATAAACGCACTACCGTAACGACGTTGGTCAACGAAAGGGTTAAACCGAATGAGACTTGGGTTCAATATGTTACCCACAACGCATTGATGAATTTGCAGACAAGGCAATGCTCATAGCCACCATTGACCCAAATTCAAAGGCGTCCTCGTATATGGCCCTCTTCAAGCCGACGACTTTCCAAGAACTCATGGATAAAATGGCTCGATTGGATCAAATGGGTCAAGACTCTTTCTCATCCGATGATGACGAGTGAAAAGCGGAGGCAAGATGGCGTTTGTCGCCTACGCTCAATAAAATAAGCAGCTCTGAAGCAACCTGTCGCCAAAATATCGACGACGTGGGTACTCGTTCCCCCCCGGGATATACGCAGGGGGCATATTTCTCACTGGCGGAAGAATCTCTATGTAAAATGGGCCTTTCTTCTCAAAGGACAAGAAGGATATTAAGGGGCCTACAAACAAGTCCCACAATCTAGTGGAATGCCCCGTTAAAAAAAAACGGTATGTCCACAAGAAAAATGGGCACGGATGAAAACCCGAAAGGGCTCCGTGAGTAAAAACAGCAGGACTGCCGGCAAGCTTGTGAAAACCCGGAAGGGCACAATCTCGTTTAAAAAAAAGGGTACGTCCACAAGCAAAATGGGCGCGGATGAAAAACCGAAAGGGCTCCGTGAGTAAAAACAGCAGGGCTACCGGCGAGTTTGCGAAAACCCGAAAGGGCGCAATCTCGTTAAAAGACACTTGCGAGGTCCTCTTGACCTTGTAAGGAGCAAACTACCTGCGTGAGATCTTTACGACTCACAAAGGAGCGACACACTTAGGGATCCCCACGATTCCTAAGGAGAAATTACACTTACGAGATCCTCACGACTCGTAAGGAGAACCTTCTTATGAGACCCACACGGCTCATAGGATTCAAAAGCCTTAAGCTATAGGGATCTGAACCTGTTCTTAAGCCATCACATTCCCCAGATTGCCCTACAGGCGGTCCAATTCTAGCCCTTGTATACAATCCACGGGCACGAATAAATATTTCCCCAACAGAGTCCCACCAGAAACAAGGGATATCCTCATATGGTGAACAACACTTGTAAGTCCTCCCGACTTATAAGGAGAAAACACTCTTATAAGATCCTTACGACTTATAAGAGAATACACACATAAGAATCCTCATGATTCCTAAGAAGAAAACGCGCTTATGAGATCCTCACGACTCGTAGGGAGAAATACCTTTATGAGACCCTTACGGCTCATGAAGTCAAAAACCTTAGTCGACAGGATCTTAACCCTGTTTGCTAAGCCACCTTTGTTCGAACCGACAAAGGCAAATGATGATTCGCTCCTAGCAATATCCCAGTTTTAGCGATGCTGATGCCTAAATCGGTATCAAATTCCAAGTCTAAACTCGTGGTTAAAATCAGCGAGCCAAAAATGCATATGAAATAGCCGAAATGATAGGGCAACTTGCAACAAAATCAGCAAGTATAATATATGCATACAAAAATAGCCGAAATGATTGGGCAACTCGCAATAAAAAGCAGCGAGTAAAAATAAAAAATAGCCTAAATGATTGGGCACCGTGAAAAATAGCCGAAATGATTGGGCAATCGCGAACTTCGCGATATAAAAGCTGAAATGATAGAGCATCGCGGAAAGAAATAAAAAATAATAATGATGAAACTTTTGCTCTGCAGGTGGGATCACACTGACCCCTGTATACAATCCATGGGCATAAACGAAAAAGGGATCACATGTCCCAAACAAACTCTGTCAAAAGGGAAAGTCAGATCTTGATATCAACATCTACATCCCAGAAGACCAACAACGGCGTCCCTCCTCATTCCAGCAGGATGCAGACGTGACACCACCAATCGGAGCCACGGCAAAGTCCCCTAGTTCCAAGACTCGACGGTTCACAGACAACCTAGAGACTACCTCGGAGACATGGCAAAGTCCCTAGTTCCAGGTCTCGACGGCTACATCTACAACCTGGAGATCAACCAACAGCGTTCTTCTTCCTTCCAGCAGGATACAGGCTCGACATCAACAAATGGAGCAATGGCAAAGTCCCCTAGCTCCAAACCTCGACGGTTCATAGACAACCTAGAGACTACCTCAGAGCCATGGCAAAGTCCCCTAGTTCCAAACCTCGACGGTTCATAGACAACCCAGAGACAACCTCGACATTCGACGCAATATTGCAGATACAATATCAACCAACGAAGCTAAGGAAAATCCCCCGCTTCAGGGTCTTGACGGCAACTCAAATGAGATCTGAAAAGACCATCGGAGATCATCCCACACCAGCGCAGAGTGGTCATGACTCATCCGGGCTCCCAAACTGAGCCTAACCTCAAGTAAAAACCAACATGGAATACCCTAACGCTTGCTCTTTCGACGGTAATATTACCTGGAAGATTACTTGAAGACGTCTTGTCCATGTTAGTTATATGTATGCCCTAGAGGCCATTACTGTACATACGATGTATATTGTAATGGATGCTTGGACATATATAGGGAGGACTTTCTTGCTCGACATGATAGTATGCTATCTGGTTGTACTGTATCTTAACATTTACTCTGATTGTCTCTATGTTACATGTTGATAAAGCCCTTAGGATATGTACTCGACTACTGGGACTATGATGAGATCATACTAGTGGGGCCACGGTAGTCGACGAGTACATCCTATAACTGTTCCTAGTCGAGGGTGTATCGAGACAGGGCATCGATACACCAGAGTAGACTAGCGTATACGCATCTTGACCCATATGATGGGCGATGGATGATCCCATATCCATCGGTGTTTGACATCAAGGATGGTGTACGGGTGCTCAGTGAAGACTGGGTACACTGGACGGACTCGCCGAGAACTCCCAGATGGTATTATACCTCACGTCAGATGGCAGTTCTCTGGTGAAATTGGTACAGAGTAGTCTGTTGACCCGAGATCGTCATAGAGTCTTGTGTGATTCCCATTGTGCTTTGATTTCCATCATACCACGTCCAAGAGGGCATGCAAAAAGATGGCTTTTGGGTACAGTCCCGAATCACATGGAGGCAATGAGCGATAGGAGGGGATTCGTTTCTCCCGGTATAGGGAGTTGATGTTGTGCTGTGTTCGATTGGCTATAACTGGAAATCTTTGGCCAGGGTTGCTGAGATTTACCGGTAAGTGTTATCAGCAGTTTCTCGAACTGTTATAGACCACACATCGACACGACTTATCGAGCTACTGGGGTCTAACGTTTACCACCCCTAGGCGAGATATTCGACATATCAGACGACGAGACCGGACTGTACGGGAGTGTTACTGATTGGATTCACGGGAGAAAGTACAGGCTTGCTTGTTGATCTTCTGAGCGCTCAATACCTTGGTGGCTGTTACGTTTAGCTGACCGCTTGCAGCTTGTGGGTGTTTGATATGATCATCACCTACTGCCGGCGTATTGACGATTCTTTAGAGTCCTACACAGAGGTTTCTTGGCTCAGGCAAAACGGAGTAGGAGCACATATGTGATATGTGCGGGACCGAGAACAATACGTGTATGTGATACCGTATTAGATTCTCACGATATGAGATATCGGTCGGGAATATGAGATATAGCCGGGTCATCGGATCAAGTGTTGATTCGATGAACTGATACAGATTATATTAGTCGGTTATTTATGAAATAGCCGGATTATCGGATCAAGTGTTGATTCGATAATTTAATGTAAAATTATATATTTGATATATTAAATTACATTAACTAATATTAGCTCACTAGAAGATTCTTTTTCTCACTCGAGTAATACATTGATATATATGCGATATATGTTAATTGTATTATTTTATTTTGTTACAATAAATATTGTATATGTGATATATAATATTGTAACATGATATGGTTATCAATGCAACATGATTAGTGGAGATTAAATATGGTTAGGGTTTAATTTGGGTTAAGCTTTTCTAGAACCTTCTAGAAGGTTTTGTTTTGTTTTGTGCAAAGATATTTGTTTTGATATTTTAAGTGACTCATCCTTTAACCAAACCAAAACCCTAGCCCTAGTTAAATCTCTACAAAGGTTACTTTGACCATGGTTGCATTTCTAACCTCCTTCTTGACTTTCATTATTCATCACAAAAGAATTCTTCATCTTCTTCCTTGAGTTCTTCATGAAAAAGCTTTCTAGCTTTTTCAAAGGTGATGAAAATGAGTGAAAAATAGAAAACAAATGAGAGAATAAATCCTACTTCATCATCCTAATCTATCCTAGCCATTTAGATTAGGATGTTCACTTCATTTAGTGAGTGAGAGCTTGTGTAAATGAAACTTCAAGGTAGATCATCTTTGTTATCGAAGATCGGAAGCAAGCTTGCATCTTTATTTTCGTGGAGCCTTTCGAGAGTCCGGATTATTGATGATTGCGGCGAAGGGACCACAACACGGAGCTTATGAAGTGAAGGACCGGATCTACAAAGGTTGTAATCTCTCTCACTTAGTGTTAAAGTGTTTAACATGGTTGTTTTCGCATAATCTCTAGTTTAAAGATCTTGGTTAGGGTTGTTCGGCACGTCTAAAATTTAAATCGGGCATGGTTGATGCCTTGTAGAACCTTTTTAGAGTGCCTAGTAACCCTACAGTCCAGCCCCCGAAGGGATCAGAGACACGACAGTCGCGGGGCTACCCGAACAACAAGATTGCATATCGGAGAATATATCGGCCAACGCGACGGTGCGACGGGTAAAAAACCCTAGTACCACAGACCCTAACAGACTTCTATTAGCAGGAGTTAACTGTGACGTTAGGAAACCCTTGCGAGAACTTCTCGATTCGTCTCGAATCGTGAGGAAATTAGTGTCCTTGCGAGAACTTCTCGATTCGTCTCGACTCGTAGGGCAAAGCCTTAGGCAATTGGGATAAGGACCTGTTTCCTAAGCACTGGGGTCATGCAAGTCAGTGTAAGATGGACTATTGCATACTTTTTATGGGCCACACTCTCCAAAGTCGAACATCGACAAGGAGGGAAACAATCACTTACGAGTCCTCTCGACTTGTAAGGGAGAAAATTCTCTTATGAGATCCTTACGACTCTCAAGAGAAAACGCACTTAGGAATCTCACGACTCCTTAGGAGAAAATACACCTACGGGATCCTTACGACTCGTAGGGAGAAAAGTCTTTATGAGACCCTCACGGCTCGTAAAGTTGAGAAGTCTTAGGTGGAAGGTCCTAACCTCGTCTCCTAAGCCATCATTGCCCTGCAGGTAAGTCCATACCGACCCCTGTATACAATCCATGGGCATAAACATAAAGGGAACCACATTTCCCGACAGACTCTGTCAAAGAGAGGGTCGGATCTCAACGGCAACATCTACAGCCTGGAGACCGACAACGGCGTTCCTCCTCATTCCAGCAGGATACGGACGCGACATCACCAATCGGAGCCACGACAAAGTCCCCGGTTCCAAGACTTTACGGTTCACAGACAACCTAGAGTCAACCCGACACCATAGAAAGCGGAAATACATCGGCCAATGACCTCCTTCGCAGAAATACGTCATCCAATGACCCCGTCTCCGAAATACGTCAACCCTGACACCGCAGAAAGTGGAGTACACCGCAGGAGGCGGAGCACGTCAACCTAGACACCGCAAAAAGCAGAACAAGTCAACCAACCCCAGGGAAATCAGTGTCCTTGGCTAAACCTCTCGATTCAGGGAAATCAGCATCCTTGGCGAGAACCTCGATTCGCGTCGACCCACAAGGAAATCAGTGTCTTTGCAGGAATCTCTTGATTCGTTTCGACCCCAGGGAAATCAGTGTCCTTGGCTAAACCTCTCGATTCAGGGAAATCAGCGTCCTTGGCGAGAACCTCGATTCACTTCGACCCGCAAGGAAATCAGTGTCTTTGAGAGAATCTCTCGATTCATCTCTACCGACGGGGAAATTAGTGCCCCTGCGCATAAAAGAAAATTCTCCTGTGAGATCCTTATGTATCTCAAGAGAAAATGCACTTAGGAGTCCTCACGGCCCATAAGGAGAAATTACACCTATGGGATCCTCTCGAGTCTTTATGAGACCCCACGGCTCATAAAGTTGAAAAGTCTTAGGCGGCAGATCCAAACCTGTTTCTTAAGCCATCGCTGCCCTATAAGGAAGTCAAGATGGACTATCTACGGGCCACATTCGCCGAAATTACATGCCACCGAAATGAAGAAGCTACTTACGGGTCCTCACGATTCGTAAGGAAAAATACCCGAGTGAGATCCTTACGACTCACGGAGGCGATGAATGCTTAGAAATCCTTACGATTTCTACGGAGAATTTGCTCCTACGAGATCCTCTCGACTTGTAGGGAGAAAAAAAACTTCTTGAGACCCTTATGGCTCATGAAGATGGAAAAAGTCTTAGGCTACAAGGACCCTAAACTTGTCTCCTAAGCCATCAATTCTCTGGTCACGCATAACATTGCACTACTTCACCCACGTATATACTTACGTGGGCAAAGTAGTGGGGGGCATTTGTTCCCGCCAAAATTTTGGCTCAAAACTCGCTCCCTTATAAAATAATAACAATAAAATAAAAAATATAAAGGGAAAAACTCCACATGCAAAGAATGTAACAAATGTCTCAACGCCAAGAGTTAAAACACTCTGAGGCAGCGCCTCACGTGCAAAGCACGGGAGCGCCAACAGCGCCAGCGCCAAGAGTTAAAGACTCTGAGGCAGCGCCTCACGTGCATAGCACGAGAGCGCCAGCGCTAGAACTAAATGTTCTCCACCTTTGGATCAAAGATCCAACAAAGATGAATAAATCATCAAATTACAGAATTAAATTCTGTTGAGGAAATACTCCTCAAATCTTTCTAAACAAGAAAGATTGTGCTCTGTAAATCAGAGCACCGTTGGATCAAAGATCCAATGGTGATTAAAAATCACCAAGATACAGAATAAGCTCTGTATGGGAAAACAATTTCCCAATCTTGTTAAATAACAAGAAATATGTCTTCTGTAAAACAGAAGCCCTAGGATCAAAGATCCAACGGTGGGAAACATCCCCAAATCAATCAGAGGAGAGATTTCCTTAACTGATTTAACAAATCAGCCTCCCCTATATAAAGGATTGAAGACTTCAAGTCTTGAAGGGAAGAAACTCCCCAAAAGTTTTAAAATGGAAGAAACTCCCCATAAGTTTCATATAGAGGAACCCTCCCACAAACTTTGAGAAATTTCAAAGAGAAGAGCGAGCTCTCGGAAGAAGAATTTCTTCAAGGTAAATAAAACAGAGAGATCAAAACATCTCATCAAAAAATAAGAACTTAGTTTTTTTTCTAGATCATAGATCTACAAAGACAGAAGTCTTTCCTAAAAGAAAAAGAGATCGGAACATCTCATCATAAAAAAGGAGGGTGAAGAACTTAATTCTCTTCAGATCACAGATCCATAAAGACAAAGTCTTTCACAAAAAACATAAGAGATTGTAACATCTCCTATCAAAATAAGAACTTAGTTCTTAGATCCATAAGACAAAATCTCTTATAAACGAGAACTTAATTCTCAGAGCATAGAATTGATAAAGAGCGCTCTGCGCCCAAATCTGGCGCTCAGCGCCAAGCGCGCCACGTACTCCTCACGTGTGCGCTATTTCATAAGAAGCGCCTTAGTGCTCCAAATCTGGCGATCAGCGCTAAGCGCGCCACGTGCTCTTCACGTGTGCGCTACTTCATAAGAAGCGCCTTAACGCTCCAAATCTGGCGATCAGTGCCAAGCACGTCACGTGCTCCTCACGTGTGCTCTATTTCATAAGAAGCACAATTAGCGCTCCAAGTCTGGCACTCGGCGCTAAGTGCACTACGTGCTCCTCACGTGTGCGCTATTTCGTAAGAAGCGCACTAGCGCTCCAAGTCTGGCGCTCAGCGCCAAGCGTACCACGTGCTGCTCACGTGGACGCTGAGGGAACACAAAGTGTACTTTAAATAAAGCCCCAGAGCCATAAGGAGTGCTCAACACTCAAATTAATGCTCAGCATTATTGAACAAAAGAGGCTAAGTCCAAACAAACGTTCAACACCCAAATAAATGTTCAACATTTTATTTAAACCGAGTGGGCTGAGCCCAAATTGGCTACAAATCCCAAGCTCAGACCAACCGAGCCCATGTACTCATAATTTCCCTAATTGGTCTTAGTCCCAAACCTGACTACAGAACTCCCAACCAACATTGGTTCAAGGATACATCTCTTCATTCCTCTGATATGTGTCGTTGTAATTCTTCAACGTCTTCAGAGAGGTGGCGGGTCCCGACAAGCAGACATTCCATGAACTATGATGTTCTTAAACTTTACGGACTGTGGGGTCCTTAAACTCATGGACTATGATGTTCTTAAACTTTACGGACTGTGGGGTCCTTAAACTCATGGACTATGATGTCCTTAAACTTTACGGACTATGAGGTCCTTAAACTATGGACTATGATGTCCTTAAACTCCATGGACTATGAGGTCCTTAAACTCATGGACTATGATGTCCTTAAACTTTACGGACTATGAGATCCCTAAACTCATGGACCGTAATGTCCTTAAACTAACTACGGACCGTAACATCCTTAAACTAAAACGATAGAGCCCAAATGTTCTTTCGCTGGATCTAAATGATCTTAAAACCCTGTTAAGTAGATCTTAGTCTAAAATTAGACTAACGTATCCTTAACAACCATTTAAGTTGATCTTAATCTCAAACGAGATTAACGATCCTTAAATCAATCCAACTACAGATCTTTCAACTGACATTGGTTCAAGGGTACATCTCCTCACACCTCTGATATATGTCGTTGTAACTCTTCAACGTCTTCAGAGAGGTGGCGGGTCCCGACAATCAATAAACCCAATGGACCGCAACGTCCCTAAACTAAACTCTATAGACCATGACGTCTTTAAACTATGGACTATGATGTCCTTAAACTCCATGGACCATGATGTCCTTAAACTTATGGACCGCAACATCCCTAAACTAAACTCTATGGACTATGAGGTTCTTAAACTCATGGACTATTATGTCCTTAAACTTTATGGACTATGAGGTCCTTAAACTAATAGACTATGATGTCCTTAAACTTTACAGACTATGAGGTCTTTAAACTAGACTATGATGTATTTAAACTGGACTATGAGGTTTTTAAACTATGGACTATGATGTCCTTAAACTCCATGGACTATGATGTCCTTAAACTTATGGACCGCAACATCCCTAAACTAAACTCTATGGACTATGAGGTCCTTAAACTCATGGACTATGAGGTCCTTAAACTGTATGGACTATGAGGTCCTTAAACTCATGGACCATGATGTCCTTAAACTTTACAGACTATGAGGTCTTTAAACTAGACTATGATGTTTTTAAACTGGACTATGAGGTCCTTAAACTCATGGACTACGATGTCCTTAAACATGGTCTATGATGTCCTTAAACCCAATGGACCGCAACGTCCCTAAACTAAGGCGATAGAGCCCAAATGCTCTGTCACCGAATCTAGATGATCCCAAACCCCGTTGAGTAGATCTTAGTCTAAAATTAGACTAACGTATCCTTAACAAACGTTTAAGTTGATCTTAATCTCAATGAGATTAACGATCGTTAAACCCAAACCAAACCCAAATCTAAGAAAATACGGATTTGGACTAATCCCCGGCCTACGGGCGACAACATAAATTAGTGTCCGTATACAATCCACGGGCAACCAAAAATAAAACAAACACACAATACGAAGTGACCTTCTGGAGCAGGAGAAAATGGTTACCGCGATGCGGTAGCGTAATTAACTGCAGGGGCTTGCGCCTGCAGGGAAGAGCGTCCCCATAATCAAAAACCCCTTACAAAGAGGGTGAATCTGACGAAGTCTGCTATAACGGCCGCATCCGTCTAAACCTCCGATGCATGGTGCCATAAATCAACTTGGCATCTTCGGAGATGTGGACGGATAAATCCAAATAGTATCTGCCCCCAAATTCAGGCAAGACGTTTGTCTTCCCGGTTTTCGGCGGAGAACAGGGTCTTGGATTTGGGCCACGTGTCCTAGGCTGTATAAATAGCATTTTCCACATGTTTGTTTTTATTGTGACTTTTCATTTTACGTGTTGTGCACGTGCAAACCCTTGGGCTTCTAAAAGATTAAAAGAAAATACAATAAAAATAATATGTGGTTGGGGGGATTCGAACACAGGGGCTACGTCACACCAGTGTAAGGCTTTACCAATGAGCTACAAGTGTTTTCTTGCTGTTCAAAAGCAAATCAAATTTATAACTTGTTCTCAGGCTAAGGTGCTCCTTCCTGTATTTTGGAAAAAAAATTGTACAGAAAGTTTTGGGTTGTTACAGTAGCGATACGGACGAGTCTGATATCGAATGCCCACCTGGCAGTAAAATTCGTCCTTGTTTAGGCAACAACACTAAAGAATCAGAAGAAGAGGACATGTCTTGCAACAGTTGTGCAGGTTGGGCTCTCACGCAAAAAGCGAAGTTAAGAGAGACCTTCGAGGTTACAGAAGATTCCCTAGCCATCACAAGGGTGCCAGAGCAAATGTACAAAGAACTCGATTCATTGTCAGTCTCCACCATGGACCAGCTAAAACCCTTTTACGTTCTCAGAAGAAAGAATGAACAAAAGGGCATCCTGTTTTATGAGTCAAATCCTGTCGTGCATCCAGACGACTTATCTGTCACGTGCCTTCCCTATGAAAGAGGCATAAGAGTCATCCTAAACCCCAGATATTATGCGCCCAAGATGCGGGAATATTTTAAAAAGTGCGGGTGTCGGTTATATTAAACGGACTCCGAAGCAAAGTTTTATGAAGGGCGATGGCATCCGCCTCAAGTCCGATCACTAATCGATGGATGAATCCCAGATAGACGGGGCATAGGTTTTATTCAACCCGATGTCAAGTCATGCTACATGATCCATGTTGGTAAAGACAACGAAAAGT
Source organism: Agapanthus africanus (assembly GCA_030015575.1). NCBI lineage: Eukaryota > Viridiplantae > Streptophyta > Magnoliopsida > Asparagales > Amaryllidaceae > Agapanthus > Agapanthus africanus. The sequence goes on from JASDDO010000016.1 coordinate 534,094,389, forward strand.
CAAATGATGAAGATGAGCTAACCGAGCCAGAAGAAGCCCCTCGAGAGCTCGAAGATCACGGACAAGCAATCTTCGACGAGCTAACCGGGATTGATTTGGGAACATCCGATAATCCAAGACCGACCTGCATCAGCTCACTCTTAAGAAGAAATGAAAGAGCAGATAATTGCCCTGCTGCATGAATTTGTTGACTGCTTTGCGTGGACATACAAGGAGATGTCTGACCTCTCTCCTGAAGTGGTCATGCATAAGTTGGCCATTTCTCCTGATGTCAAACCAGTCAAACAAGCTCCTCGAAGAATGAGAAGGGGGTTAGAAGAAAAGCTCATCGAGGAAACTAAGATACTTATCGATGCTAGCTTCATTAGAGAAGAGAAATATGCGGACTGAATCGCGTGCGTCATCCCAGTGAAAAAGAATGGGCAGATCCGAGTTTGCATCGATTTCGGGGACCTCAACAAGACATGCTCTAAAGACGATTTCCCGCTTCCGGTCATCGAAATGATGGTCGACGATACCTCAAATTACGAGCTATGCACCTTCATGAATGGCTCGTCTGGATATAATCAGATCAAGATGTCTGTAACGACCGTGTTTTCTAATACCTAATAAAATATCTTTTATTTAATTTTCCAGTCTCAAGTAATTATTTACGTGTTTCATTGATAGAAAAATATTTTATTTTAATGATTTTATTTTTCAAAGTAATGTTAGTAATTTTTAAAGCATTTAAATATAATTAAAGGAATTTTCTAAAAGCTATTTATTTTTTTCTGGGCTTAACATGTTTTAATGTAATCTTATAATGTCTTAAAATAATTTATATATTTTTATTATTAATTAAAATGATTATTTCGAAATTAAAATATTATCAAGGATAAACTAGATTTTAAATAATTATAATAACTAACAAATATCATAGATATGGAAATATTATTTAGTTTTAGTCCAAAATCATTTTTAAACTGAAGATAACAACAAGATATATTTTTCTAATTTTTCTCATATTTTTCCGTATTTTAAAAAATATTTTAAACAATTTTCTAAAACAAATTCGGTTTTATAAAAACAGTTTTAGATTTAAAAAAATATATTTATATAAAAAAAATTAAACCTTCCTTAACCAAGACCGTTGGATCTCGAATCCAACGGCCCAGGGGAGATGGCGACGCCCACAAGTGGTGGGGACCATGCGAAAACTCGTGGCCTCCCCACTCGTGACAAGGCCAGGGATGGGGTGATCGCGGGCCGTTGGATTTAGATCCAACGGCCACAATTTGATGGCGGCGGCGGCTAATCATCAAGCGATGATTTTCAATCATTGTGGGCGTGGATTTTTGTGGGATTTGACCGGATTATTGGATTTTATTGTTGGGAGAAAACCCTATAAATAGAGACTTTCAAACTCTATTTTCTCACACCAAACTACTCCGAAAATTCTGAAAAAAATATCCTGACCTTCGTATCGACGACGCCTATGTTGTGGTTCCACCTAATCATCGAGGAAAAATCTGAGCGCGGAGTTATTAAGGTTTTAGTACAAGGCTACGATTTCGATCCATCGATCAACATCTCAAATCCAAGGTAGGATCCGCCTCTCACCACTTGATCTATCGCCTTCTTCAATTAGGATTTCTTAGACATAATAATAATCTTGCAACCTATTTTAATACGTTGTTAAACCCTTCATGCATATTATGTTATGATATTATTTTAATGAAAAATCTTTGACTTGATGTTGACCTCACGGGATAACGACATATCCCTTATGCTCACACACATACCTACAATCAAAAATTCATGATGTTGTTTATCAGTTAAGTTGGCACATCATACATACCTTCTAATATCATATTGGTTATTATTTTGCTAAGATAATATATCACACATACTGTACGATATCAAAATAGGCCATTCCACAACATGCTCTCGTATTATGAAAAGTTTATATTTGAAAACATATACAGTTTAGATAAGTATTTTAAAAAGGGGTTTAAAAAAAGTAATATAATATATTTTTATTGATATTATAAGATAAGTCTTAGTTTCGATAAGATACCCCAATCATTGAAAAGTCGTAAGGTTAGATATACCCTAAAATTTCAAAACAGCCTATGATCCCATAAATACCATATTTTTCCATGTTACATAAATTAATTATAATATAGTGTTTTTATCTATACCCTTTCATTTAAGGGAATATTTTTTTATATTAATACCTTTATTCTATAACCACTAAAGTTTAATAAGATATTCTAATAGGGTAATATTTTACATGAAACATCCCGTGGTAACTAGACAATCGTCCCTGAAAAGGACACAAATCCTGCCGTCCATGTGCAGCGATTGTCAACGCGGAGTTGTTCTTGTAGAATATCACTTTTAATAAAATACCCTAATTTGAATAGGATAATGTTTTACGAAAATACCACGTGGTTGATAGGCAATCGTCCTTGAAAATGACACAAATCCTGCCGCTCATGTGCAGTGATTGCCAACACAGACGTATTTCTAAAATGTTACCTCCAAATAAACTCCATAACTTTATAAATTATTATTCACAATAACATACCTTAATCCATCCTAAAAGTATATAATTTCATTTAAATACCTTGATCTATACTAAAAGGCTATGTTGTTCAACAAAACTTATAACCTTTTATAAAAGATATTTCCCAAAAGAAAATGTAAATCTTATTGAAAGATAATTTCAAATAAATACCATAATCTTTTATTAAAAAGATATTTTCATTAAAATACCATGGGTTTCCTAACATTATAATTACTCTAAAATATCATGATCTTTATTAATTAAGCATTCTATAAAATTACGATGAACTTTACAGGCTTTAAAAGATAACAAGATAAAATGAGTGGTTGTGGAAGGCCATATTAAATGAGATCAACTATTTGAATACAAGTTTACAACATACCCGACACATGATACGGTTAGGGTTAGAATGAGTGAACTTAGGTATGGAATACTTTATAAATGAAGATTTCTGCAGGCAGGGTGAACAGTCCAATGGGTAGACGAATACCGACCCGGCCTTCGGGTGATTACCGACCCGGCCTTCAGGCGAATACCGACCCAGACTTCGGGCGAATACTCACCCTACTTTGAGGGTGAATAATCCAATATGTGGATGACATACAATGTGGAAATTCTATGTCTAGATAATATACGCACTATATTTAATTCGTTAAAACTTTTATACTGAACAACGGGGATGGGTAGTTTGATTAGGCAAGGAGATGCGGAACTCGGATTCCCCTACTACTCGATCAAGATCCCGGGAAGTGAAACGGTACATTTCATTTCCCCAGTTGTTGTTCCGTGGCCACAATGGAATAATCACGAGTATTCGGACCCTTGTTTAACAAACTAATGCGAACTTTTGCCTAACAGATACCTCATACAACATACTCTTATTCACATATACCTCATACAACATACTCTTATTCACATATATCTCATACAACATACTCTTATTCACATATACCTCATTCAACATGCTTTTATTTCCATACACCTCATATCCTTATACCATATATATCATATCTGTACACACACACATCATATCTATATACATTTGCTCGTTATTGTACCTTTACTTTCTTATGAGGCAATCCTACTCGAGTGTAACTCGCTAACGGACTTTCCTTTTATCTTTTCTCTACCTCTAGAATGTCCATTAAATGAGGATGAGTATTATGATGAGAATCAAGATGTGGAGCCTACTAATGAAGATTATGCGAACTTGACGACGGAAGATTAGCTAGTTATATTTTTGTTTGTTGCCCACATGTTTAGGGCTTTTGCTTCTTCTTCGATGTAATTAAACGATTTAGTTTATTTTACTCATTCTTTTGGGATGTAATAAAGTTTGGTTAATGGAAATAAATGCCTTCCGCTTTTATTATTTTGTTTTGGTACATATCCTGCATGTTATAGATATTCATATGCTTAACGTAACTGTATTGAATAGACCACTTTCAATACAGTTAGGTTGCGGACCATGCCACATCTCCCCTTCACCTTCTTTTGGGAAGTGGGGAGTGACAATGTCGCCCGAAGATGAGATACACACAACATTTCGAATCCCGATCGGCATATACTGTTACAAGGTGATGTCATTTGGATTGAAGAACGCAGGTGCCAGCCACATATGAAAGAGCAATGACCAAGATCTTTGATGACTTAATCCATAAAGTCGTCGAATGTTATGTTGATGATTTGGTCGTCAAGACTAAAACCAAGACCGATCACATCCAAGATCTCAGGACCGTTTTCACAAGACCGAGGCAACACGATCTGAAGATAAATCCTCTAAAGTGTGCTTTTGGCATGTCGTCGGGAAAATTCTTGGGCTTCATAGTCCAACATCGAGGGATCGAAGTTGACTCATCAAAAATAAAAGTCATCATGGAGATGCCTCTGTTTACACCGGTTTAAATTTCGTTTACAGATATGTGTGAAAGCAGGATCATTCATATACGCATGTGGAGGGTTAGTGCATGACACGAGCACATTAGTGGCATCTGCGCTTAGCAAAAATCCCTAAGGGTGAAGTGCACGTGCGTATATGTATGTTGCACGTATATTTAAACAATACAATCAGAGGAAAAACAGGTGTTAGAAATGAAGCACTCGGTGGCTAACGATAAAAGAAAAGCATTCAAATAGACATTTTATTTTACAGGAAATTGATCACCAAACACGAGATTAAAAATACAAGGGTTTATAAAACTATGAATAAAGTTTTCTAAAGCCCTCTCAGCCTTCTCCACCATGTCGAAGCGGCGATCTTCGCGAGGAGTCAGGAGTCGCTCTCCATCGATCAGTGGCGTGTTCATCGGCGAAAGCAGCCATGATGGCCCGCTCAGCCCGTATCTGGTATAGCAACTGGACAGAGTAATCCCTCAGAGGCTTGGTAATCAAAAGTTCCTCATGAAAGCACTCGATCTTGTTCTCCGCTGCATCGAGCATCGCCGGAATCATCTCCACTGGATGAGGGGGAATGTCATCGAGCACGGACAAGAAGATCATCCGGAGCCAAATGGAGCCGATGGGGATAGGAGATCCTCTACGAGTCAAGAGCCCGTGCAGCACCGTATTGCATTGGTCATCCATGAGAGTGGGATTCACCAAGCGTGCAACAAAACAAGAAACAATTTCCTTGATAGGCACCTCCCATGGTTGCCGACGAACATGTGGACGATTGCAAGCCATGACGCTTCGTTAAAATGATTCTTTGAAAGTGAGAGAGAAGAGAAGTATTGCTTCAGATTATAAAGGGAGGCATTTAAGTCTCGGCACGGAAAATGTTGTGCATGGTGGAATTATTTCCAAGCCTTGACAAAAGAAGGCATTGGAAAAGAAAGTTTGACTCAGAAAAGCAGAGAAAGAAGGTGAAAAGAAACCTTCATCAATGAGGCAGCGCCTCACGTGCTCTCCACGAGGGCGCCAGCGCCAGAGCCACTCTTATGTGCAAAGCACAGAAGAATTTATTGCATAAAAGTTAAACTGTTAGATGGCGCCACACGTGCTCCTCACGCGGGCGTCAATGTGCAAAACACAAGAATACCTATCTTAAGAATTAAATTCTTAAATGGCGCCCACATGTATAACACGTGAGCGCCAGCGCCCAAATAGAATTAAATTCTACAATACTCTCTGTTAAACAGAGCCGTTGGATCAAAAATCCAACGGAGATGATAAATCATCAAAATATAGAATCAAATACTATTAGGAGAAAATATCTCCCATATCTTTCTAAATAAGAAAAATACTCTCGGTTGGATCAATGATCCAATAATATAATAAAATTCTATTTTTGGAATATATTCCCTCAATCTTTCCAAACAAAAAAATTGCCCCCCGTAAAACAGAGAACCCTTGGATTAAAAATCCAATGGTGATTAAAAATCACCACTTGACAGAATAAATTCTGTATATGGGAGAATATTTTTCCGATCTTGTTAAAAATAAGAACACTATATTCTGTAAAACAGAAGTCCTTGGATCAAACATCCAACGATGGGTAAAAATTCCCCAAATCAATTTTGAAACCAATTAAATCAATTGGAATCTCTCAATGAGAGATTTTCTCAAAACTAATTAACAATCTGCCTCCACTATATAAATGAGCCGAGACTTCAAGTCACGGAGAACGGACGGAAAGAGGAAGAACTACAGATAGAAAGAACGGAGAATTCAATTCTCAAAGAAGAAGAGCTTCTTTCTCAAAACCCTAGGTAAAGAAAAGAGATCAAAATATCTCTATTACCTATAATATCACATCTAAGGGTTTAACCCTTTTAAAAAAAAACTTAGTTCTTTCTCTGGATCTGAGATCCACAAGACAAGTCTCACACAAGTTGAGAATTTAATTCTTATCGGGGAGATCTTGTTCTTGAGAATCAAAAATTCAGGGAAGAACAAATTTAAAAAAGGAAGAAAATAAAGTCCATAATACTCCAAGAACTTAGTTCTTTCAAATCAAGAACTTAGTTCTTTAAGAACTCAACCCGAGATCCTCAAAAAAAATATAGTGATTTTGGCAAGCGTTAATGGTCAAAATACCATTAACAGAGATTTAAGTTCTCTAAAAATATCAACAGAGATTAAATCTCCATATAAAAGAAACTAGCGCCTTACGTGCTTCCCACGTAGGCGCTCCCCTTTTAACAGCGCCTAGCGCCTCACATGAAAAACACGCAGGCGCCCAAAACAGAAGGCCGGCGCCTCATGTGAAACACACGTGGGCGCTAAATAAAGTGCTCAGCACTCCAGATACAGCCGAAGGCAGCTAAGGGCTAAGCACTGATTAGGCAGCGCCCAGCGCCGCACGTGCTCCTCACGTGGGCGCCACAATAAAAATGCTCAGCACTTCATATGTAACCAAAACGGCTAAGTGCTTAGCACTAATTGGACAGCGTCCAGCGCTGCACGTGCACCTCATGTGGACACCATAGAAAGTGCTTAGCACTTCACATTTAGTCAAAAGGACTAAAGTGTTCAATATTCATTGGGCAGCGCCCATGACTGAATGCTTCACATGACATATATGTGAGCATCAGAGTTCAAATAAGTGCTTAGCACTTTTACATAGAAAAGAAAAGGGCTGAACAAACAGAGCCCAAATAAGTTCTTAGCACTTTTGAATGAAAAAGAATAAGCAGACTAAGCCCAAATTGGCTAAGTTTCTGAAGTTTTCTTGCAGCTGAGCCCAAATGCTCTTTTACTGGATCTTAAGTAAAGATGATCCTTAAAAACATTATTAAACTGATCTTAGTCTCAAACATGATTAATGATCTCTCATTGATGATATCCAAAATGATTTTCATCTCGTATCTCATAAAGTAATCTTAATCTCAAATATGACTAACGATTCTTAGGGCCGCCACAAACCCTTTCCCTCAAATACGGGATTCGGTTCAAGGGTACATCTTTCCACACCTCTGATATATGTCGTTGTAATTCCTCAGCGTTTTCAGAGAGATGGCGGGTCCCGACAACCGACAACAACTCTGTCCATCCCATATTAATGCACTTCCAAATTGACGTGCACACCTCAAATCGGATCACACCCTAAATTGGGCGCATTCCATGTTACCATCATTCGCTCCGCCACGTAACAAATACACGTGCGCGCAAGATGAATGTTGGACGGTGATGTCCTTAAATTAAAATAATTGAGCCCATATGCTCATTTGTTTCTAAGTTGATCTTAGTCTCAAATACGACTAACGATCTTTAGATCAAACCCAAATATCCTATGAACGGATGGACCTCACAAATGTGAGAAATGCGTCCTAAGTTCATTCCCGTTGGCAAACCAAACCACCAACGTGGACCCCTTCAAGAAAATCCTTGACCCAAACCCAAATCTAAAATATACGGATTTGGACTAATCCGCGCCCTACGGGCAACGACACAAACTAGTTTCCGTATACAATCCACGGGCAACCAAAACAAACAAAAACACACACGACATGAAGTGAACTGCCGGAGCAGGAGAAAGTGGTTATTATAATACGGTAACGTAATTAACTGCAGGGGCTTGCGCTTGCAAGGAAGAGCGTCCCCACAATCAAAAACCCCTCATAAAATGAGGGGGAATCTGATAAAGTCTGCTACAACGGTCGCGTCTGTCCAAACCTCCGATATATGGTGCCATAAATCAACTTGGTATCTTTGAAGAGGTGGACGGATAAATCCAAATAGCATCTTCCCCCAGAATTCAGGCCAGACGTCCCAACGTTTCGGTTCCTGTCTTCCGGCGGTGAACAACCCCTTCTAAAGAATCTGACGCAGCTAAGATCCTTTCAAGGCAATCTCGCTTACATATGAAGGTTCATCTCGAACCGATCGGGAAGATGTCGGCCTTTCTCAAAGCTCATGAAGAAAGGAGCTCCCTTTGTCCGGGACGTCGAATGTCAAGAAGCGTTCGAAAGTATCAAACGGTATCTGCTACACCCTCCAGTACTTACTACTCCCATTCCAAATAAACCGCTGATTCTCTACACTGCAGCACTAGATGAATCACTCGGTGCGCTCCTTGCCAAGAATAACGAGAAGGGAAAAGAAAATGCCCTCTACTACCTCAGTCGAACATTAATCGAGGCAGAGCATAACTATTCCCCGATCGAAAAGCAATACCTGCCCCTGATATTCACCGTGAAGAAGTTAAGGCACTATCTGCTCGCTCATCGGATTGTGCTGATCTCCAAGGTCAAACCGCTCAAACACTTAATGACCAAAGCAAGCCTAACTGGTAGAATGGAAAGATGGGCTATCATGCTGCTTGAATTTGACATAATCTACACTCCTCAAAAAGCAGTAAAAGGGAAAACCCTCGGCGACTTCCTCGCTGCTCATCCCAATACCAGATGAGTCGCCGCTAAATTGCGAGTTACCCGATGAATAAGTGCTGCACCTTGAGAATAGTGAGCCATGCTGGGAGCTTTATTTCGATGGAGCCTCATCAATAAAGGCATCTAGCAAATCAAGCGTGTCGGAGATAAAAACAAGGATATGATTGGTGTTCGTCACGCCATCAGGAGGAACCCTGCGACGTTCCTTCGCTCTTACCGAGCATCGTACAAACAACGAAGCTGAGTATGAAGCTCTGATATTTGGCCTGGAGCTCACCATAAAAATGAAGATCCTTCAGCTACGGGTCTACGGTGATTCCCAGCTTTTCGTCAACTAAGTGAGAGACGACTATAAGGTATATAAGCCTGAGTTAGCTCGCTACAGAAGCCGGGTGGTCGAACTCATAAAACAGTTCACCCACATTGAACTAATGAGAGTTCCTAGGGCGTTGATCGGAAAAGACGATGTGCTCGCTCGCCTAGCCAAAGAGCTGGCTGATCCCAACATGGATAAAATCCAGATCACGGTCAGAAGCCGGCAAATTCCGCCTCCACTCTTTTTACGAGAAGAAGAAAGCGTAGAACAAGAGAACAATCCTGTCGAAAAAGCTCTGATCATTCAAGACGAACCCAATTGGAGAGAACCCTTCATAGAGTACCTCCAATACGGCAAGCTGTCTGAAGAAAAATCTGCGAGGGTTCAGTTGAAGATGAGAGCTCTCCGATATGTATTTGTAAATAACACACTAAACAGCAGATCGTACGACCAGCTTTGGCTCAGGTGTATGTCTTCGGCCGAATCCCAAAAGGTCATGAAAGAAGTTCATTCAGGCATCCGTGGAGCTCAACAATCCGATCTTAAAATGCGGCTTCAAATCAAATGGCTTGGATATTACATGATAAGGGATTACGAAGAGTATGCAAAGAATTCACTTATGTCAAATTCACGGCGACTTCATTCACAAGCACCCAAATCCGCTGCATCCTACGGTGGCGTCATGACCCTTCAAAGTTTGGGGCACCAATATAGTTAGCCCGAATGATCCTCCGTTATCTAAAGGCCACCGGTTCATATTGGCCGTAACTATTTCTCCAGATGGGCTGAAACTGTCCCGCTAAAAGAAATCAAGACAAAAGATATTCTGATATTCTTCCGGCATAACATTCTATACCGCTTCGGTACACTAAGAAGAATAATTTCCGACAACATGCTTTCTTTCAAGAGTTTCAAAGTCTCAAGGTTCGCTACTCACATAAGATAGATTGGAGATATTCCTCCATCTATAATCCAAGAGCCAATAGGGTAACCGAAGCCTTCAACAGCTCCTGAGGAAAAATGCCTCAGCCAAGAAACAAGACTGGGATCTGAAGCTCCACGAGGCGTTGTGAACATATCGTACAACGTACCGTACTCCAACTCAGTCCACTCCATACTTATTACTCTTCGGAGTAGAGTCGATCCTCCCCCTTAAAATCAAAGTTCCAAGTTTAAGGATGGCTGTCCAGCACGGTTTGACGGAGGAGAAAATCGCTCTATTTCGGCTCGAAGAGCTCAACGCCCTTGAAGAAAAGAGACTCGCAGTATAGAAAAATCTGGAGCTGTACCGAGCCCAAATATCACGGGCCTATGATAAGATGACCCATCTCCGGGATTTCAAGAAAGGTGAATTGGTGTTGGTCCTCAAAAGACTGATCATCCCCAATCGATATGCCAAGGGAAATTCGAACCTAATTAGGAAGGGCCATATGTCATCGAGAAGGTGTTTGACGGAGGATCCTACCAACTAATAAACGATGAGGAAGAAAGGCCCATGCACCCATCAATAGACGATACCTCAAGAAATACTACGCGTGAATGCTCCAAGTCGCAGAAGAATCGAGCACACCAGCCTTACGGTTTGGATCATACATCCTGTAAAATCGTAGACAATCCATGGGCATGAACGGCCCCTATCTCTCCCAAGTCCCACCAGTGAGGCTACATCTGAAGTCCCACCGATGATGAAGCTCCACTAATGAGGTAGTCATGAAAAAACGGTATATCCACACGCAAAACGGCCACGGATGAAAACCCAAAAGGGCTCCGTGAGTAAAAATAGTAGGATTGTCGGCGAGTTTGCGAAAACTCGAAAGGACAAAACTCGTGAAAAAGAGAAGAAAATACACTCGCAAAGTCATCTTGATCTTATGAGGAGAATATCCCCGCGTGAGATCCTTACGACTCACAAAAGAACAATACACTTAGGAATCCTCACGATTCCTAAGAAGAAAATACACCTACAAGAGTCTCTCGACTCGTATGGAGAAAAAAAAATTATGAGACCCTTACGGCTCATAAAATTGAAAAGCCTTAAATGACAGGGACCTAAATCCGTCTCTTAAGCCATCATTCTCCAACAAGCAATGGCAAATGATGAATCGCTCCTGACACTACGCTTTAGTGTTAGCGGTGGTAATGCCGACCCAAAACCCAAATCCCAAGTCTTCCCAGGACAAATGATGAGTTGCTCTTGACATTATTCCAGTGCAGTGATGTTGATGCCAAAACAAAATTCAAATTCCAAGCCCCAATCAAATTCAAAAGTCATACCAAACTTGATGAAAATCAAACAAATCAAATCAACGTCTCGCCTAACAATGCTTCTAAGCTCAAAAATAAGTCCTGCAGAACGGGCAAGATACTCCAAATCAAATCAGATCCCTACACCACAAGAAGCGAAGCAAGTCAACCACAATCCCGACACCGCAGAAAGTGGAGCAAGTCAAATCCAATCCCGACACCGCAAGAAGCGGAGCAAGTCAACTTCGACCTTAGCGCCGCAAGAAGCGAAACAAGTCAAATCATGTATCGATGTCCAAGTCGCAAAAAAGGCAGTATTGACAGTCCATGTCGCAAAAATGGCAGTATCAACCTCAGTGTCGTCAAAAGGGAACCAAACCAAATCAATCTCCATATAGCACAAGATCCATAAATTTCATGCACACAACCCATATGCGCGGTGTGCATTTATTGATAAGAGACACTTTGTTAGGGTCAAAAATTACACCCAATTGCAAAAATCAGAAATCAAATTTAAGTTCAAAATCAAAGACAAAAAGTCAAAGTGGGCCAAAGCTTGAGCCCGAGTCAAGTAGGCCCGAGCTCAAGCCCAAGCATGAAGAGTGAAAGTGTGTCTTAACACCACCACTGGGTATTTTCCGGCATCAAGCATGCAATTTAAAAAATTCTTGGGTGCTAAGCTACACTAACCTAGAATCTAACTAAAGTATTAGGGTTTAAAGTATGATATAACAAGTTCTATGCTAAGTGATGGAACTACAACTTTTGTAGACCAAGTCTTTCACTTCTCAAGCTCCGAGTAGTAGTCCCTACGACTCTTCTTGGCTCCACTTGAAGAAGGATCGAGCTTGCTTCTTAATCTTCCAAACCGAAGATGATCCGTCTTGAACCTTCTCTAGTTCAAGCTACCTCTTCACTAAGCATGCATTAGTGAAGGAAACACCCTAATCTAAATGGCTAATTTAGAGTAGAATGATGAAGTAGGTATTTTAGCTCACTTAGAAATCTCTAAAGCCCTAGGGTTCATAACTCATGTGAGGATTAGGGCATGGAGGAAGGAGAAGAAGAAAATGGAGAGAGCTAAAGAAAAGAGCTATTATTTTTCAAGCAAGTGAAGAACGGCTCTCATACACATCTCACTTATTGAAGCATGGATTTTTTTCTCAATAATAAAACCCAATCATACTTCAATAGTGAATGCAAACTAATAAACAAATAATTTGTGCCATATGCTTCATCCATGCCCAAAATACCTCTCCATTTTCCACCTCTTTTTCTATTTTCTCAAAATAGATAATCATGCTTCATAATACATACATATATATATATATATATATATATATATATATATATATAACACACGCACGCACGCGCGCACACACACACACACACACACACACACACATATTAATATATATAAAGAGAAGAAAATAATTAGTGAGCAATAATATTAGTTAATATATAATTATATCAAATATAAATATATATCAAATTATTAAATCAACACTTGATTTAATAATCCGGTTATATCATATATAACCGACTAATATCATTTATCTATATATCACATTATCAAATCAACACTTGATTCAATAATCCGGTTATATCACATATAACCTAACCGATATCAAATGTTTCCAGATTAGAATACGGCATCACATATTCGTATTTAATCAGGATCCCGCACATATCAGCATATGTGCCCTACTTCGTTTCGCTTGAGCTAGGAAACCTCTGTGCGGGACTCTAAAGACTCGTCAATACGCTAGTAGTAGGTAATGATCACATCAGTTACCTACAAGCCGTCAGCGGTACTAGCTGGACGTAACGCCTACCCAGATATTGAGCGATTAGAAGATCAACAAGCCTGCTTGTCCAAACTCCCATGAAGCCTATAAGTAACACTTACCGTACAGTTCGGTCTCTTTGTCTGATATGTCGCATATCGAGTCTAGGGGTGGAATCGTCAAACCCCAGTAACTTGATAAATCATACCGATGTGTGGCTCATAATGGTTCGAGAAACTACCGATAACACTTACCAGTAAATCTCATCAGCCCTGGCCAGGGACTTACTGTTATAGCCAATCGAGTATAGCGCAACATCAACTCCCAATACCGGGAGAGACGAAACCCCTCCTATCGCTCACTGCCTCCATGTGACTCGGGACTGTACCCAAAATCCACCTGTTTGCACGACTCCTTTGAGCCATGGTAGGGAGGAAATCAAAGCATAGTGGGAACCACACAAGATACTATGAAGATCTCGGGTCTACAGACTAACCTGTACCAGTGTCACCAGAGAACTGCTATCTGACGATAGGTATAGTACCATCTAGGAGTTCTCGGCGAGTCCTGTTCGGTGTACCCATTCTCTAATGAGCACCTGTGTACAATCTTTGATGTCAAACACCAATGGTTATGGGATCAACCATCTCCCCCTACAGGGTCAAGAAACGTACACACTAGTTTACTCTAGAATATCGATGACATGTCTCAATACTCTCTCGAGTAGGAACAGTTAAAGGATGTGCTTATGGACTACACAAGTCCCAGTAGTATGCTCCACATCATAGTCCTGGTAGTCAAGAAAACATCCTAAGGGCTTTATCAACATATATCAGAGAGACAATATAATAATACAAACGTACATGTTAAGATAAAGAGCAACTAGATAGTATACTATCATGTCTAGCAAGAAAGTCCTCTATATATATGTCCAAGCATGCACTATATCATACAATAATGGCATCTAGGGCATACGTATTCCTAACAATCTCCCACTTGCACTAAGGCCAGTTGTTTTAGTATCTCATACCCAACATCCCAAAAAGTCTCAAATTGCGTCTGGGAGAGGGCCTTCATGAGTGGATCCGCTGTGTTGTTCTTTGTGTCAACTCTCCTGATCTCGATCTTCCGGCGTCAGGTGATACCGTCTAAGAATATGTCTGGATCCCTGATGGGACCGGGGTTCTTTGGTCAAAGCCACGGCTCCATTGTTATCACAATACAAAGGTATTGGATGCTCAATGGATAGAACCACACCAAGTTTAGCAATGAACTTCTTCATCCAGATAGCCTCTTTAGCAGCATCGTTGGCAGGGATGTATTCAGCCTACATCGTCGAGTCTGCTACGGTATCTTGCTTGGAACTCTTCCAACATACCGCCCCTCTATTGAGGGTGAAGACAAAACCTGTCACGGCCCGAAACGGCACGTGACTGGCACTTGAATCACATGAAGTCTATAGGACCCCATCTAATTCAAGTAAGCCAAAAATCCCAGAAATCTAAACCATTTTAAAGAAAGTATTTTATTAAAATAAGTGAAGGAAAACTTGTTTTAAAACAAATGGTTTTAATAACATAAGCCGAAGTATGCGTTTTAAAACATCAAGTCTTTTCTGAAAATTTCGGCAGAGTTTCCTTTGTAAATACTGGCCCCAAAAAGGGGTACAACATGAATAGTATACGAAATGATAAAAGGCATCCCCGAGTGGGAGCTAGCTCTTCGTCAATCGACGGTCACAACTACGCAAGCAATATAATATACAACGCCAAAGGGCGAGGATCAAAACTCAAAAAGGAAACTCAAATCATCATGAAAACCGTAATAATACAACGCGCGACTCTAAGGTCGAAATAATCCACAACTGGTCTGCTAAGTCAAATAAATAATACAGTTTGATTGATGGAGTTTACTAGATACAACAGAAAATAAATGTACAATGATGGTCACGATACAAGTGAGTCCACCTACCCAAGCAATCACCCGAAAGGGAGCAGTGTACCAGAAAGCCGCAATGAAACCTGTACGGCAAAATCTGCAAGAAACTGTGGCACAACGGGAGTGAGTTGCTAACTCGTGATTAGAAAACATCACAGAGCAGAAATCGTATGTATGACTAAATCCTAGATCAATACGATCAGTAATATATATTCTCAATATGATAAAGTCTGAAGAATGATAAGGTGGAAAGGTAAACATCTATACATAAGTGTAATACCAAGTGCTCGTGTCAGTGCCTCAGATAACAACATATCATAAATATGAGGTATGATCAATGTGATCAACATGGAATCAGTGTCAACTATATCATGAAGGTAATACTATGATATCTAGGGTGACCATATCAGTGTAGGTGCCAACCATATACTCAAGTCTATAAGTATGTGGGTATCATCCAACTACGTAATCAATGCATGTATGCATGCGGATCTCGTCCACGTCTCAACCCATGACACAACAACATCATGCATGTAAAAATCATAAAAGCATATGCATGAAAGTATGAGGATATAAATCAACGGGTGTCCCTCGCGACACATAAAAATCATGGAACCGGAGTGTCCAACCTCGACACTCAAAAATATCATGAAACCCGCGTCCAGCATCGACATGTAAATCCTCATATCTCAGGCTCCGTCAGTCCGGATCGGCCCATATCATCTCCCGTCTCCGGTCGGTATCCTCCGGATATCTGTCGAGCCCAAAAACTATCACCGGCAGGTAGTGCTCCCCTGCCAGGCTCATCTTCATCCCCACAAAATCTCTCTCTCGTCCTGGGGTACCATACCGGGTCCACCATGTAGCCGCAGACGGTTCCTCCACTCCTCGAATTGGGTCTCGAAAACCAAATCTCAGAACCGAGAAAACTCATGGTGGACGCACTGAAATATCATATCAAGAGAAACCGGGTTTTTAAACAATACATACTTTCTTTTGAAATAGCCACGGTTCTCAAATCCAGAAATCTCATGAAAACAGCATATCTCAATGCGTATAATCACAAAGCATGATGTATGCGACAGAAATCAGAAATGTAAGCATATCCGTATATCATGCAACATGGGACAGTAATATGCACTTATTAAAGGAGGACCGCTCTTTTTAAAATGATTCCAGTTTTAAAATATATCATGCGGTTCCCAAATTCTTCAAAGTCAAATGCAATATCATATAAAGGTGCATGCAACTATAGCAGACAATTCATGCAAGGTATCATATCAAAATGCAGCAATTCTACTGGGGAGTGACATGGCAATTATCGATGATAAAGTGTGTGAGTCGGCAAGTAAGTGTACGTGAAGCATACGCATCATCGATAATGGTACTAGTGTCCTGATAGCATCGGTTTCATAATAACTGCAGAGAACACAAATAGCATGCAATGCGATGCGAGTAGTAAGAATATGCGGAAAAAGAATAGATAACGCAGCAATAAGAAATATCCATTAAATATATGAGTCACACAGTTTTGGCATTTTGAAATAACACGAATCGTGGTGTTTAGAAAAATAGGGGCTACAGTATTTTAAAAAAAAGGTACGTCTTTTGAAATATCCGTAGTATCCCTTGGTATGTCTTTAAAATTCTCACGATTCGCTAGTTTTGGAAATAGGCATGACTCGGGTCCAGTCTAACATCTACTAGGTAAACTACAGGTCTAATTAACAAACCAATCGAAAGGGGTATGGAAACCACCTAAATCTGAGTCGATATATATATACATATATATAATAGTCGGTGATCCCGCCTCAATAGTACCGCGTACGATACAATATATCATATGACATCCTCGAGTCAAGAGTGCGGATCTATCATCAATATATAGCTCGCACGGTAAATCCATCGTACGGCATCCCAAATCTGGGTACGGGTCAGCTATCACACCTATCCCATCATTTCTCTGGTATCCTTATCATCATATCATGATGAAGGGGTACTGATCTATAGTCTAGTACAATCCGATACCATCAACATATATATAAATGCATGTGTATGAAAACACATCGCCTATAGATCCGCTATCATCACATGTTGTATCTCATAATACGATCCGAATCCTATCACCGATCTCGTGGCATCATGCCCAATCTCATCGACTCATCTCCAAACATCATCCACTATCCTCAGCATCCATGTATAGGTATACGTATATATATATACATAGTCCCATACCTATGTGTGTGTATATATACGTATCCCCAAATACACACAAGTAATAAAAAGGTAAGCATGTGTGTGCGTGTGGGTGTAACATCTACTCTAGAGTTCGCGACTAAGAAGCTAAACTAAGTTACTTCTAATTTCACTAAAACTATAACATGAACACCTAGAATCTATCTTAACCATCAATAATCTCATAATGACATATAATATATATATATGTATACGTATTCGTATACATTACTATGAAACTGCGGGGGTGCTATACGCCATCCACCCGACTTCCCCCGTAGATATATATCTACCCACCTTGACCTTCGCTTGCCGATGCCGACGTCGCCACGCGCTTACTTGTCGTCTCGAAGTTCTCGTGGGGGTACCTACACATCATACACATCGTAACGCATTAAAATCCAATCCGCAAATCGAAACGACACACGAAACTCACATAGGTCAAAACCTATGGTTTGCTCTCGCAAATCACCCAAATAACACTCGATACAGACGTACAAACATCAAGTGACCGAATACAATACCAAATACTAAAAATCCAGAATTTAAAATACGTAAAACAAAACCCCGAATCAAAACAGCAACTCATGAAAATAGTCCCAGATTTTGTTTACGGTGAAAACAAGGTAAGCAAACAATACTGGGGTGATATATAGGGTATATATGACTTACAGAAGAAACCCGGGCACTAAATTTTGCAGAGTGGCCGGCCACATACCCTCCAGATCTGGCCTGCTCGGTTTTGGGGTCTTGGATTGGGTTCGTTTTGGTTGGGTGGTCTCGTAGTGCTCTAACTAGGTCTCTGGTATTGTTTACTTTTCTTGAAAATATTCCAGGTCATCCCAGATTTCCCTGCACCCTCACTCACTTCACAAACCGACATGAAAAGTTTTTTGTTTTCTGTAAATTGGGTTTTGTTTCAGTTTCAATCACTAAGGGGGGGTTTGTAGTCATCAATAGCACTAACCTGCACCATCACAACTTAAGGAAACCCCTAACCCTCATCAAGAATTTTCAAAGTTCACTAAACTACTCTAAATCGGTTTTAAACTTGAATAGAGGCTAAAGCAAATGAACTACTACACTTAATGTGAAAGAATTACCTCATTTGGAAACTCAAGAATCTTCTTGAGTTGCCCCAAGTCTCCAAAATGCAAACTTTCTTTGTCCAAAGTGTAGCTTGTGATCTTGTGCATGTTTTTAATGAAGTGGGGATGGACTTTGGATGAGTTTTTGGTGGTGTTTTGAGGTGTGTAGTGGAGGTGGAGGAGGGGTGCTGCCATGTGAGAGGGAGAGGAGATGAAATGAAGAAGATGATGAAGGGAACAAAGTGTTATGGTCCAAGGTTGACCCCTCACCTCTCTCTCTCATGCCCATCCCTCATTTCTTTATTCATTTTCTTTTTCTTTTCTTTTCATCTCTTTTCTCTTTTAATTTAAAACCAAACCAAAATGACAAATAAAGAGAAACTATGATGGAAAAACGCAACAAATGTGAAAAATGACACGGTGCATGTCATGTGCACAAATCTGGCTTAAAGCACGATTAGCGATATTTAATCGCGATTAGCATTAAAAATGCATATAATAAATCATAAGTTTTCATAATTTGCTTTAATCCAATAAAACATTCTCTTTTTAGTAATTTCTATAATTTTCCAAAAATTTTCCCGATTTATCGGTATTTAATTATACCGAAATATTAAAATATTCATTATATTTATTATTTAATTATAAAAATTCCCAAAATAATATTTCATTTTTCGGAAATGTTACAAAACCCGAGACCGACTTACTGTCGTCCTTATCACTCTGGAAGCTCGAATCGGTAAAAGACTCCACCTGGAGTTCACCGTTACCATACACCAAGAATATCTCTTTAGTCCTTCTCAAGTACTTAAGAATGTTCCTCAAAGCTGTTCAGTGCTTCCTCCTGGATCTGATTGATACTTTCTCACTACACCTAGTGCGTAAGCTACATCCGGTCTGGTACATAACATTGCATACATGATAATCCCAACTGCAGAAGCATAGGGTATCACTGTCATGCGAGCCCTCTCCAAATCAGTCTTGGGAGGCATCTCTTTGGAGAGAGTGATTCCTGAACAAGCGGGTAAATTACCTGTAACACCCGAGCCCAATAATACTATTTCTATTGCTAGTTGAGTGTTATACATTGCTCATTTCGTTTATCCTGATGGTTTGGTGCGTATTGCTAAATTTTAACCGGTTAAGTCATTTTGGCACATAACAAATTTTAACACCTAAAATGAAATTAAAAATATCCATATTGGCCTACTCGTCGCCACTAGTCGCGTGGTAGCGTCCGCGTGTCGAGGTTTCTTCCCGTTCGGCTAAACGGGCAAGTTTGGACGGCTACGCGCGCGTGCAAGTGTCCGACTTGGGGGCATGCAATTTTATCATTAAACACCTCTTTTCAAAATTTGGAACCCGCTTAAAATCCTATAATTTGAATTTGAAACATTTGGGCGCAAACCGGGCGCGATTTGGAAATGTTTCATTTAGCGCCGAAAATGCCCATTTAATTAAATATATTAAACTATATATATATTCTTTACGGTTACCTAAATCAACGTTAAATCTTTCTTTAGATTTTCTTTAACCCACAAATTTTTCCCCTCTGGCCAATCACGAGGGGCTAAAACCCTCGTGGGCCCCACCTTTTCCCACTCTCTCTGTATCTCTCTCTTCACTGCCTCTCTCTCTCTTCCTCTAAATCTCCCTCTCTCTCTTCATCAAATCTCTCTCTCTCTCCCTCTATATATTCTTCTACTGTTCCTCGTGAAGAAACCACCACGTAAAAGCTCTCGCGACGAAACCCCACCGAACCCTAACCCTAGTTTCGTCGAGCCCTCGCCGTCGACCTCCCTGCAACCTCGCCGTCGCCGACCTCGCCTCCACGGCCTGACCGCACACCCCTACCTCCTTCCTCCCTCCTTCCCGGGCCTGCAACCCAACCCCGACGCCACACCAGCACGCAGGGTGCGCCGTCGCCGCCGCCTCTCACCGCCGCCGACACCAGAATCCTCCTCCCTTCACCCTCGTCCCGACCTCGCCGTCGTCTTCCTCCTCCCCTCGCCGGACCACCACCAACCCGAGCCCAAAACCCCATCACCTACCCTCTGGTTCGCCGGAAAAGGGTCGCCGTCGATCCCCTCGTCGTCGCAAGAACACCGACAGCCACCTCCTCTTCCTCCTGCAACTCAGACCAGGCCAGTACCTCCCCATCATCGCTGCATCACCCGATCCCTCCAAGTCAGCCCTTTTCGCACCCACTGTTCATCGCCGCCGGCGTCCCATCGCCGTCGAGCCCGTCGTGGTTGCCCTGGTGTCTCCCTGTAAGCATCCCTGTACTTTCCATTGGTGCAAAACCCCATCGCTGGTCGTTTGCCCACATGTATCGTGTTTGCTAACTTCGTTGCTTTTGACTTTTGCCGGATTCCGACCGTGCCGTCGTTAGAACCCGACGCTCCAGCGGAGTACTCTGGTCCGTGTGGTCCCGCTGTTCGCTGTTAGGGCTCGATCCGTGGCCCGTGCATCCGTCTCGTGTTTTCCGCCGACGGGGCATTCGTGTTTTCCGGTTTGCGAAACCGTCGAGGCAAGATTTCTTGCTACATGCTACGTTAAACTAATTAAATGTTTGACTCACAAACTTGCTATATTAACTAAGTATTGCTACTTGTCTCATTGGACGAAATATGATGTACATTATAATACTGCCACCTAAATCGTATTTTGCCACCGTAACCTTAATGACAACTACCTGCTAATCATTTTACTACTTAGAGGATAATAGTCGCACACTTATATCTTTATTGTCTGCTGTTATTAATATTGCGCTACACTGGAATTATTGCACCCCAAGGGTGCTTGAACCTGTTAATAAGAGAATACAAAGCATCACTGTGTTTACATGGAATAATATTGTTATTTACTGTTCCTGCTGTTGTTCCTTATTCGTTACTATATCTGTTATCAGCATACATTTGATTGCATTACATATTGACCGATCTTGATACACCTGACACATGTACTGATACACCGGACATGACACCCTATACATACTGACTCAACCTATTGGACTACAACCTGACTTGGGGTCCTCATGGACCATTCCTGCTGTCTATCCAGACATACCTGTTTTTACCTGATTCTGGATTGACATTAATCCTGGACTACTGAATACCTGACCTGACATACATAACTTGGGGGTATGGGGAAATCAAAGGTGAAACCGTCTTGTAACTCAACAGTTCGATACTTGTTCTGATCAGTCTTACGGGCTTGGCCAGTCCGGGAGTGATGATGCTGACATCACTCGTCCATCCTACTACCTATCTTTACTGCCTAGCGGCACGTCTCGGATTCATCCTCGAGAACCTTGACCGTGGTCCCGGGCACGCACGGGATACTATTGAGTTACATCGACGATTCATCAATTGATTTCAAAGACTTTAGAATAGAAACCTGATAGAACAGTTTAGTTACCCATGGCACATTACCCTGCACTGTTGTTTCATAATATTGCTTATTTCATGTTCATACCTGCATTGCTTATTACCATGTTTATATTATATTAATTGGGTGACATGACGCGCTGACGTCTGGGTTTTGCATGGCCCAGATTCCTTACCATTATCGTCGACCGGGCAGGAGTACTTCAGCCAGCAGGCTGAACTGTGAGTTCCTTAGGGTTTAGTTTATTTATTTCATTTCATTTCCAGATGTGAGCCCGCATTATGGGACGTACTGTTTATTTATTGTATTGGATCATTTGCTTCCGCACTTATTGTTTATTGATTCTTGTTATTATGGATTTGGACATGTATTAGATTAGTTTATTATTTTGTTCTTGATATCTCCACAACCGAAATGTGACTGTGGATGGATATTTCCTACCCACAGGTAGCATGGTTGGCTATGTCACGTGCCCAATCTTGCGTACTCTGGGAAGCGGGGCGTGACATGGTTCTTTTGGTATCAGAGCCATAGGTTAGTTGGGTTGATTCTTTTGTAGTTGGGTATTGTACCCGATACACGAATCAGAATACCCGTGATTAGGAAACATGTCCTGCCACCTTGACCGTTTTACCATCCTTGAATCATTCTTCCGGATCATGTCGACATGCAAACTCACTTTGCGTTTGTCAACTCGAAAACCTAATTTCTTGTTATCTCTAGGACTTAGGCGACTTGGGTGGAGTTATGTAATTGCGGCTATGATACCGCGGCATAGCTACAATGCTGTACTCTATTTAAGTATCTTGGAGTTCTAGCCTTGATCTATACTCAGAATCTATCATCATGCTAATGTTGGGTACTTTGATTTTCAGGAATATGGCCGGTAAGAATTTGAAGATGGACCAAAGACGTGCGGTCATAGCCGCCAGGCGTTGAGTGATAAGGGGATTGCTGGAGAATCTAAAGGAACAGACCGAGCTGGAACCGGCATTTGCACTGAACCAAACGTCTGTACGTAGAAGTATTCCGGTGAACAGGCGCAGCGTAGCACCAATGAAGAAAACAATTGTGGGTGATCGGAAAGGGAGCGTGATTTGTAACTACTGCCATGTACCCGGACATGTGCGAAAGGAGTGTCGTAAGAGGCTGGGACTCTGTTTCAGATGTGGAGCGGCAGATCACGCCGTTAATGCTTGTCCGTCGAAGCTTCGCACGAAAGATGATATACAGAAGCCTCCGCAGAGACCGTTCCAAGGGCAGAAACAGCTGACTCAAGGACCAAAGCAGGCTCGAGCTTTCACGTTGACAGCTGAGGAAGCCAAGGCATCAGGAGAAGTGGTTTCAGGTACTTTGCTCGTTCATGGTTTTCCCGCATTGGCATTATTTGATTCCGGAGCATCCCACTGTTTTATGTCAACCAATTAATATAACTACACACTCGATTACCTGCACGACCCTGTCTAGTTTCTGGGACATACACACTGGGAATGGGAAAATCATAGCTAGGAAGGAATGTAGAGATTGTACAGTTGTTGTTTGCGAACGGGAGCTTTTTGCAGATTTCTTGGTGATAGATACGGGCAGTTATGAAGTAGTCTTGGAAATGGATTTTCTTGGCACTTTCCACACACACATTGACTGTAGGGCAAGAAAAGTAATTTTCCAGATTCCCGGACACCCTGAGTTTACTTTCATTGGAGGAAGCAACTCTGTCGGGCCAGTCGAGTTTAGGGCTAGGCCGACAAACAGTGTTCTTGCGACAATGGAAGCGGATAGTAATGAAGAGCTGGCAGTTGTTCGTGACTTTATGGATGTGTTTGAAGATATATCAGGCTTACCGCCGAAGCGAGATGTAGAGTTTGCGATTGACCTTATTCCTGGTGCAGCGCCAGTATCAAAGTCTTATTATCCGATGGCACCGGTGGAATTGGAGGAAGTTAAGAAACAAGTTGGTGAACTACTCGAGAAAGGTTGGATTCGAAGCAGCAACTCACCATGGGGAGCTCCAGTTCTTTTAGTAAAGAAGAAGGATGGCACGAGAAGGATGTGCCTTGATTATCGAGAATTGAACCGGGTGACTATTAAGAACAAGTACCCGATCCCTCGCATTGGAGAACTTTTTGAGCAGCTTAGTGGCGCGAGGGTATTCTCGAAACTGGATTTGCGATCAGGATACCATCAGGTCCGAGTGAAAGCAGAAGACATTTGCAAGACGGCGTTTCGAACTCGATATGGACATTTCGAGTATCTAGTGATGCCCTTCGGAGTAACGAATGCGCCGGCAATATTCATGGATTTGATGAACAGGGTCTTTTCACCATACCTGGACCAGTTTATTGTGGTATTCATTGACGATATTCTGGTATACTCGAAGAGTCCGGAGGAGCATGCTGAGCATTTAAGGATCGCACTGCAGACGCTGAGACAAGAGAAATTATTCGCGAAGATGAGTAAGTGCGAATTCTGGCTGGAAGAAGTGAAGTTTCTGGGGCATGTTGTGTCGGGCAATGGAATCGCCGTTGATCCCGAGAAGATTGCAGCCGTTCGAGATTGGCCTATTCCAAAGAATGTTGCAGAGATAAGAAGTTTTCTTGGACTCGCCGGATACTACAGAAGATTTGTGGAGAACTTCGCTCGTTTAGCTGAGCCGTTAACCAAGCTCACGCGCAAGGGGGTACCGTTTGGTTGGACGGATGGATATGCATTGGCCTTCGAGACGTTGAAGCAGAAGTTGATAACCGCCCCTATCCTAACTGTACCGGATAATTCAAGAGGACTGGTGATTCACAGCGACGCATCTGGAAAAGGATTGGGATGTGTTTTAATGCAGAATGGGAAAGTCGTCGCTTACGCATCGAGACAACTGAAGACTCATGAGAAGAATTATCCGACTCATGACTTGGAGCTTGCAGCCGTGATCTTCGCCCTGAAGATTTGGAGACACTACCTTTTGGGCGAGAGAGTCGAAGTCTTTACAGATCACAAGAGTTTGAAGTACGTATTCACTCAGAAGGAGTTGAACATGAGGCAACGCAGATGGTTGGAGCTGATGGCCGACTACGACCTTGATCTTAAGTACCATCCGGGAAAAGTTAACGTCGTGCCAGATGCGCTAAGTCGGCTACCAGCAATTCAGATATTGACTGCACAGAGGGAGATCATTGCGGATTTTCGGAGATTTGACTTGGAGGTTGTGCTACCACATGCTACGGGGCAGTTGTTGCAATTGCAAGTATAATCGTCCTTAGTTGAGAAGATTAAAGTGGCGCAATCGCAGGATCCTAGGCTGCAAAAGTTTCGAGAGCAGGTTGAAGCCGGACTACGAACTGATTTACTGATCCATGAAGACGGTTCGTTGAGATATGGTAGCCGTGTGTGTGTGCCAAAAGGAGATGTGCGTGAAGAGCTTATGAAGGAGGCACACAGTTCAGCTTACTCTGTACATCCAGGAGGGACAAAGATGTACCGAGATATTCGACAGCACTTCTGGTGGGAAGGTATGAAACGGGAAATTGCTCGCTTCGTGGCTAAGTGCTTGGTGTGTCAGCAAGTCAAGGCTGAACACCAAAGGGTTGCTGGTTTGTTGCAACCACTTCCGATTCCTCAGTGGAAGTGGGAACATATAACCATGGATTTCGTGACGGCTTTACCGCGGAGTCCAAAGGGCAACAATGCAGTATGGGTGATTGTCGATCGGTTGACCAAGGCGGCTCACTTTATTCCTTTTCGGGTTGGTCAATCGACGGAGACTTTAGCAGGGCGATACATGCAGGAGATTGTCAGATTGCATGGAGTGCCGGTAAGCATCGTGTCCGATCGGGACACTCGGTTCTTGTCGCACTTCTGGAGGAGTTTACAAGAAAGTTTGTGGACTCGATTGAAGTTTAGCACAGCTTATCATCCTCAGACTGATGGACAATCGGAGAGAACGATCCAGACCCTTGAAGATATGTTGAGGGCTTGCATGTTAGACTTCAAAGGTTCTTGGGAGGATCATCTACACCTGGTGGAGTTTTCGTACAACAATAGCTTCCAAGCGACTATTCAGATGGCTCCGTTTGAAGCGTTGTATGGTCGTAAGTGCCGTTCACCGGTTTGTTGGGATGATGTTGGTGAACGAAGGTTACTAGGACCAGATTTGGTGGTACAGACAGTCGAGAAGGTGGATACAATCAGGAAGCATATGAAGGCAGCTCAAGACAGACAGAAAAGTTGGGCTGACACGTCAAGAAGACCTCTAGAGTTCGCCGTGGGTGATTTGGTATTCCTGAAGATATCACCGACTAGAGGGGTGATTCGCTTTGGAAGTCGGGGAAAGCTTAGTCCTCGATTCGTTGGACCCTTCGAGATATTGGAGCGTGTTGGAGAGGTAGCGTACCGTTTGGCGCTACCCCAGTCATTGGCAGGAGTGCACGATGTGTTTCATGTATCTCAACTACGGAGGTATGTTCGTGATGAAACTCACGTCTTGGATCATTCGGAGTTGACTGTACGCGAGGACCTAACTTTTGAGGAGCGACCAGTTGAAATTAAGGACCGAAGAGAAAAGGGTCTTAAGAACAAGGTTATCCCTCTTGTGCTAGTTTCTTGGGGTAATCGATTGCATGGAGAATCAACTTGGGAGCGAGAAGACGAGATCCGGCAGAAATCTCCTCATCTTTTACTGTAGTTAGCTATCTTGTATTCTTGGAATTTCGAGGACGAAATTCTTTTTGTAGTTGGGTATGATGTAACACCCGAGCCCAATAATACTATTTCTATTGCTAGTTGAGTGTTATACATTGCTCATTTCGTTTATCCTGATGGTTTGGTGCGTATTGATAAATTTTAACCGGTTAAGTCATTTTGGCACATAACAAATTTTTACACCTAAAATGAAATTAAAAATATCCATGTTGGCCTACTCGTCGCCACTAGTCGCGTGGTAGCGTCCGCGTGTCGAGGTTTCTTCCCGTTCGGCTAAACGGGCAAGTTTGGACGGCTACGCGCGCGTGCAAGTGTCCGACTTGGGGGCATGCAATTTTATCATTAAACACCTCTTTTCAAAATTTGGAACCCGCTTAAAATCCTATAATTTGAATTTGAAACATTTGGGCGCAAACCGGGCGCGATTTGGAAATGTTTCATTTAGCGCCGAAAATGCCCATTTAATTAAATATATTAAACTATATATATATTCTTTACGGTTACCTAAATCAACGTTAAATCTTTCTTTAGATTTTCTTTAACCCATAAATTTTCCCCCTCTGGCCAATCACGAGGGGCTAAAACCCTCGTGGGCCCCACCTTTTCCCACTCTCTCTGTATCTCTCTCTTCACTGCCTCTCTCTCTCTTCCTCTAAATCTCCCTCTCTCTCTTCATCAAATCTCTCTCTCTCTCCCTCTATATATTCTTCTACTGTTCCTCGTGAAGAAACCACCACGTAAAAGCTCTCGCGACGAAACCCCACCGAACCCTAACCCTAGTTTCATCGAGCCCTCGCCGTCGACCTCCCTGCAACCTCGCCGTCGCCGACCTCGCCTCCACGGCCTGACCGCACACCCCTACCTCCTTCCTCCCTCCTTCCCGGGCCTGCAACCCAACCCCGACGCCACACCAGCACGCAGGGTGCGCCGTCGCCGCCGCCTCTCACCGCCGCCGACACCAGAATCCTCCTCCCTTCACCCTCGTCCCGACCTCGCCGTCGTCTTCCTCCTCCCCTCGCCGGACCACCACCAACCCGAGCCCAAAACCCCATCACCTACCCTCTGGTTCGCCGGAAAAGGGTCGCCGTCGATCCCCTCGTCGTCGCAAGAACACCGACAGCCACCTCCTCTTCCTCCTGCAACTCAGACCAGGCCAGTACCTCCCCATCATCGCTGCATCACCCGATCCCTCCAAGTCAGCCCTTGTCGCACCCACTGTTCATCGCCGCCGGCGTCCCATCGCCGTCGAGCCCGTCGTGGTTGCCCTGGTGTCTCCCTGTAAGCATCCCTGTACTTTCCATTGGTGCAAAACCCCATCGCTGGTCGTTTGCCCACATGTATCGTGTTTGCTAACTTCGTTGCTTTTGACTTTTGCCGGATTCCGACCGTGCCGTCGTTAGAACCCGACGCTCCAGCGGAGTACTCTGGTCCGTGTGGTCCCGCTGTTCGCTGTTAGGACTCGATCCGTGGCCCGTGCATCCGTCTCGTGTTTTCCGCCGACGGGGCATTCGTGTTTTCCGGTTTGCGAAACCGTCGAGGCAAGATTTCTTGCTACATGCTACGTTAAACTAATTAAATGTTTGACTCACAAACTTGCTATATTAACTAAGTATTGCTACTTGTCTCATTGGACGAAATATGATGTACATTATAATACTGCCACCTAAATCGTATTCTGCCACCGTAACCTTAATGACAACTACCTGCTTGCTACTTGTCTCATTGGACGAAATATGATGTACATTATAATACTGCCACCTAAATCGTATTTTGCCACCGTAACCTTAATGACAACTACCTGCTAATCATTTTACTACTTAGAGGATAATAGTCGCACACTTATATCTTTATTGTCTGCTGTTATTAATATTGCGCTACACTGGAATTATTGCACCCCAAGGGTGCTTGAACCTGTTAATAAGAGAATACAAAGCATCACTGTGTTTACATGGAATAATATTGTTATTTACTGTTCCTGCTGTTGTTCCTTATTCGTTACTATATCTGTTATCAGCATACATTTGATTGCATTACATATTGACCGATCTTGATACACCTGACACATGTACTGATACACCGGACATGACACCCTATACATACTGACTCAACCTATTGGACTACAACCTGACTTGGGGTCCTCATGGACCATTCCTGCTGTCTATCCAGACATACCCGTTTTTACCTGATTCTGGATTGACATTAATCCTGGACTACTGAATACCTGACCTGACATACATAACTTGGGGGTATGGGGAAATCAAAGGTGAAACCGACTTGTAATTCAACAGTTCGATACTTGTTCTGATCAGTCTTACGGGCTTGGCCAGTCCGGGAGTGATGATGCTGACATCACTCGTCCATCCTACTACCTATCTTTACTGCCTAGCGGCACGTCTCGGATTCAGCCTCGAGAACCTTGACCGTGGTCCCGGGCACGCACGGGATACTATTGAGTTACATCGACGATTCATCAATTGATTTCAAAGACTTTAGAGTAGAAACCTGATAGAACAGTTTAGTTACCCATGGCACATTACCCTGCACTGTTGTTTCATAATATTGCTTATTTCATGTTCATACCTGCATTGCTTATTACCATGTTTATATTATATTAATTGGGTGACATGACGCGCTGACGTCTGGGTTTTGCATGGCCCAGATTCCTTACCATTATCATCGACCGGGCAGGAGTACTTCAGCCAGCAGGCTGAACTGTGAGTTCCTTAGGGTTTAGTTTATTTATTTCATTTCATTTCCAGATGTGAGCCCGCATTATGGGACGTACTGTTTATTTATTGTATTGGATCATTTGCTTCCGCACTTATTGTTTATTGATTCTTGTTATTATGGATTTGGACATGTATTAGATTAGTTTATTATTTTGTTCTTGATATCTCCACAACCGAAATGTGACTGTGGATGGATATTTCCTACCCACAGGTAGCATGGTTGGCTATGTCACGTGCCCAATCTTGCGTACTCTGGGAAGCGGGGCGTGACATTACCATGCTTAGAATCTTCCATACTAAACCTCTTTAGTATGGTGTCTATGTACCTGGATTGAGACAATCCCAACATCTGCTTAGATCTATCTCTATAGATCTTAATCCCCAGAATATATGAGGCATCACCCAGGTCTTTCATGGAGAACTTGTGTGATAAGAAGAGCTTGACCGAGTGTAGCATAGGAACATCATTTCCTATCAAAAGTATGTCATCCACGTACAATACGAGAAAAACAACCTTACTCTCTACAACCTTTTTGTATATACAGGTTCATCTACGTTTTTGATAAAGTCAAACTTTTTGACCGCCGCATCAAAACAGATGTTCCAGCTCCGCGATACCTGCTTTAATCCGTAGATTGATTTAAGCATCTTGCACACCTTTCCGCTGCTCCCACTGTCTACGAAGCCCTCTGGCTGTGTCATGAACACGCTCTCTTCTAAATCACCATTTAGAAAAGCGGTCTTGATGTCCATCTGCCAGATTTCGTAGTCATGGTATGCAGCAATGGCAAGTAGGATCCAAATGGACTTAAGCATAGCTACTGTAGAAAAGGTTTCATCATAATCGACACCAGGTCGTTGACGAAAACCTTTAGCAACAAGTCTAGCTTTAAAGGTCTCAACCTTTCTATCTATACCAATTTTCTTCTTTCTTCTTAAAGATCCACTTGCTCCCGATTGGTTTTACCCCTTCAGGAGCAACTTCCAAAGTCCATACTTTATTGGTGTACATGAATTCCATCTCAGATCGCATAGCATCCAGCCATTTCACAGAGTTCCCACTTGTGATGGCCTGCTCAAAACTAGTTGGGTCATCTTCTTCCATGAGGCAATCCTCACTCCCACCGTCTATGAGAAAACCGTAGTATCTCTCAGGTGGTTGATGAACCTTACTAGATCTGCGGAGTGGCTGGGGTTCTTCGGGGACTATTGAATCCTCCGGTTCTACCAAATTTTCAGTTATAGTTTGTGTAGCTGGAACTTCTTGCAGTTCTACCTCATTACCACTACTTTCTTTCATAAGAAATTTCTTTTCTAAAAAGGGGGCATGTTGAGAAACAAACACTTTTTGTTTCTCAGTATGGTAAAAGATATATCCATATGAATCCTTTGGATATCTCACAAACTTGCACAAAACAGACTTTGCTTCGAGCTTGTCCAAATTTTGTTTTTTAACATAGGCCGGATAACCCCATATCTTAACTCTTTTAAGAAATGGTCTCTTCCCATTCCATATCTCATATGGAGTGGTAGGCACGGATTTGGTCGAAACCCTATTCAATAAGTATGCAGCTGTCTCAAGTACATAACTCCAAAAGGAAATATGTAACTCAACAACACTCATCATAGAGCGCACCATATCTAATAGGGTGCGATTTCTCCGCTCCGATACTCCATTGTGCTGTGGTGTATACGGAGGAGTAAGCTGAGAGAGAATCCCATTCTCTTTTAAATAATCTCGGAATTCCGTGCTTAAGTATTCTCCTCCCCGATCAGATCGAAAGATTTTAATACTTTTACCCGTTTGGTTCTCTACTTCGCACTTATATTCCTTGAATTTCTCAAAAGATTCATATTTGTGTTTCATCAGGAACACATGTCCGTATCTTGAGAGATCATCGGTGAATGTAATGAAGTACGAGGAACCATTCCTGGCATGTGTAGACATAGGACCGCATACATCACTATGTATCAGTCCCAAGAGTTCAGTAGCTCTTTCTCCGTGTCCAGTAAACGGAGTTTTGGTCATCTTGCCTTTGAAACATGACTCGCAAGTTTCATAAGATATAAATTCGAACGGATTCAAATATCCATCTTTATGCAACTTAGCTAGTCTGGTCGTATTGATATGATCTAGTCTACAATGGCACAAGAAGGTTTCGTTCATTTCTGAACTTTTCCTTTTATGTGTGTTCTGTATGTTTAGAACTGTCGTTTGATTTAGAACGTATATATCGTTACACAACGTGCCAAACCCAATCAACACTTGATTTAGGAAGATATTCATAACATTATCCTCTAATGCAAAGTTATATCCTTCTTTATATAATAAAGAAACTGATATAATATTGCACATCATTTTTGGTACGTAATGACAGTTGTTCAGAATCAATGTATTACCATTTGGTAATACTAGGTGATATTCGCCAACTGCTTTGGATGCAACAATTGCTCCATTCTCTATTTTGAGAGACATATCACCCTTTCCCAGTTCTCTACATCTCCTTAACCCATGTAACAAATTGCATACGTGGGATTCTGATCCGGTATCCAATACCCAGGATGTAGAGCATACTGAGAAACAGTTCTCGGTAACGAACACACCCGAAGTAGATGCATCATCATGCTCTTTCTTCGTTCGGGTTGCGTGGGAATCCTGATATTCCCCTATTCCTTACTCAGACTTATGACAGTCATAAGATAAAGCGGAACCAATGTTTCCCAGCTCAGTATAATAAGTGGGTTCGGTCAATACATCCATATTATTATCTTGATTAAGGCGTGACATGGTCGCTACCAGGAGAGAGAGAGAGGAAAACACTTTAGCGTGCGCTCTTTGTAAGATTAGATTGGTTATTATCTTATCTAATCAGGATGGCTCCCACTGTTTTTATCAAATCTTCCTTCAAACCCTAAAAGGTAAGATTAGCCGGGATTAGTTACACCTTACAAGTTCGCCAATCAGTCAGTCAGGCAGGTATTGGTACTCCGATGGAGTCTCCCCATGCTTTCGTATGGAACTAATTAAATAACCTCGTTTCCGCAAAGGCATAACCCCGTTAGTACATTTCTTAGACACCTACTGGATCAGCTAATTGTAAAGTGGAAAACTCTCCCAGGAGTAACACTTGCTCGCAGTGGGTATCGGGATCCAACTATCTCATAGAAAGTATGCAATCTCATTGCAAATTTCAACACTTGAAATTCCCAATATCTGTTTTTACCCCTAACGACCTATGACCTTAACGGAGGCCAAAAAACCATAGGCCTGTTCCCGCCAAAATTTTTGGCCAAGAGTTACTTGTTCCCTTATAAAAAGGGGGAGAGTTCTCAAAATTTGGCCTCACGTGTTAAACACGTGGGCGCTCATATGCAAAGCATATGGGCGCTGAGAATAAAACAATTAATGGCCGAACAGGCCTCATGTGTAAAACACGTGAGCGCTCATATGCAAAGCGTATGAGCGCTGAACATAAATCACCAAAGGCCAAACATGCCTCACGTGTTAAGCACGTGAGCGCTCTGAACATAAACAGGCTAAAACCCACAATAGGGGTCACGTGTTAAACACGTGAGTGCTTTTACCAATCACATGCAAAGCATGTGAGCACCCTAATTTAAAATGTTCCTATCAAATTATAGAATTAAATTCTATTTGGGAAATATTTTCTTGATCTTCCTTAAACTAGAAAGATCTTCTCTGTTAAACAGAGCACGCTTGGATCAAAAATCCGGCAGTGATCATTTGATAGAATAAAAATCTATCATAGGAAAATATTTTCCTAATCTTATAACAAGAATAAAATTCTATGTTAACAAGATATCCATATTAAGAAAATATATTTCTGATCTTGTTAAACTAAAAAGATTTGATAGAATAAAATTCTAATCTTGTTAAAACTAACAAGATATTCATAATCTTGCTAAACAAACAAGAAATCTTCTCTGTTAAACTGAGAGCCTTTGGATTAAAAATCCAACGGTGAATAAAATTCACCGATTGATCTAAAAGATCATTTTGGTTGATTATAAAATCAATCAACATCTCTCAATGAGAGATTTTCTGAAAAAATTGATTCTTTTCTTAATCCTATAAATAAGAGCAAAGGGACAGAAAAAATGAGATACAGAAAGAGAGAAAGAAAAACCCTTCGTAAGCCAAAAGAAAGGAGAATTTAATTTTCCAGAGAGAAGAAAATATCCAAAAAGAAATCCTAGATAAGGAAAGGAACAAAGACAGAACCTCTTACATCTTCTTCATATTCACAAGAGTTTAACTCTTCTAAAAGGAACTTAGTTCTTCCTCTGGTTGAAGATCTGCAGAAGCATACCTCCCCACAAGTTGAGAATTTAATTCTCTTCGGGAAGATCTGTTATGCAGATTCAAAACTTAGGAGGAGAATCGAGTCCAAAGAATTTAATTCTTACAACAAAACATCTAGGAATTTAATTTCTCTAAATAAAACTAGGGTTTAACCCTACAAAAGAATTTAATTTTTATTAAACAAGGGACTTGAAGGTCTCAAAACTCAAGATCTCATGCACGTAAAAAAAAGAAGATTAGCACCCAAACATGATCACGTGTTCCCACATGAGCACCCGTGTTGAACGAGAGAAAACAAATGAGATCAGGTTACGTGCTCCCACGTGGCCCCTAAACAAGCCCTTCAAAAGAAAAAGGGGGAATAAACCTAAGGCAGTTTCTATTTTTGGGCGCCTCACGTGACATCACGTGACCCCTTAATGGTGCTTAGCACTTTTCAAAAGAGAATAAAACAGAGGCTGCTTTCAGTCTTTGGGGACGCCTCACGTAATCCCACGTGAGCCAATAGTGCTCAGCACTCAGAAGAGAAAAAGGGAACAAATTCAAAGAAGCTGTGCCAAATCTCAGGCGCCTCACGTGACCTCACGTGAGTGCCTCAGACTTTCAGTGTTTAACACTACTTCAAGCGACTCACGTGACCCCACGTGAGCGTTTCAAATCTTCAGTATTTAACACTACTTCAAGCGCATCACGTGACCCCACGTGAGCGCTTCAAATGTTCAGTGTTTAACACTACTTCAAGCGCCTCACGTGACCCCACGTGAGCACTTCAAATCTTCAGTGTTTAACACTACTCCAAACGCCTCACGTGACCCCACGTGAGCGCTTTAAATCTTCAGTGTTTAACACTACTTCAAGCGACTCACGTGACCCCATGTGAGCGCTTCAAATCTTCAGTGTTTAACACTACTTCAAGCGCCTCATGTGACCCCACGTGAGCGCTTCAAATCTTCAGTGCTTAAACAATACTTTAAGACCTCACGTGGGAGCACGTGAGCGCCGAACATATGCCAGTGTTTAACACTATGATAGGTCAATCTTAGCCCAAGTTAGCTAAGTCTCCCAAAGCCAAAACCTTGTTTTTAACCGAGCCCTAATTATGTTCAGGTCTTCCAAAATTAATCATCTCAGATGACATTTAAAATAATGTTCATCCCATTGCTTCTCAATCTGGTATTTGGTTCAAGGGTACATCTCTTCACACCTCTGATACATGTCGTTGTAATTCTTCAACGTCTTCAGAAAGATGGTGGGTCCCGATGACCAATAACTATCTGGTGCATTTCCAAACCCATGTTTGCATCTAAACTGCGGACCGTAATGTCCTTAAACTAACTTTGAACTGCAACGTCCCTAAACTAAACTCTATGGACTATGAGGTCCTTAAACTTATGGACTATGATGTCCTTAAACTTTATGGACTATGAGGTCCTTAAACTCATGGACTATGATATCCTTAAACTTTACAGACTATGAGATCTTTAAACTAGACTATGATGTCTTTAAACTGGACTATGAGGTCCTTAAACTCATGGACTATGATGTCCTTAAACCCAATGGACCGCAATGTCCCTAAACTAAAACAATAGAGCCCAAATGCTTTTTTGTTGGATCTAAATGATCCTGTTAAGTAGATCTTAGTCTAAAATTAGACCAACGTATTCTTAACAAACGTTTAAGTTGATCTTAGTCTCAAATGAGATTAACGATCCTTAAACCCAACCCAAACCCAAATCTAAGAAAATACGGATTTGGACTAATTCCCGCCCTACGGGCGACAACATAAATTAGTCTCCATATACAATCCACGGGCAACCAAAAACAAAACAAACACACACGAAACGAAGTGACCATCGGGAGAAGGAGAAAATGGTTACCGCGATGCGGTAGCGTAATTAACTGCAGGGGCTTGCGCCTGCAGGGAAGAGCGTCCCTACAATCAAAAACCCCTCACAATGAGGGGGAATCTGACAAAGTCTGCTACATCGGTCGCATCCATCTAAGCCTCCGATACATGGTGCCATAAATCAACTTGGCATCATCGGAGAGGTGGACGGATAAAATCAAATGGCATCTGCCCCTAAATTCAGGCAAGACGTTTGTCTTCCCGGCCTTCGGTGGTGAACAAGGCCACTAGTCAAGTTCAACCCGTCATTTCGTGATTGAATTAAACCCACCCGCATGATTCTTGACGGAGGCCAACAAGGTCGTACGACTACCCTAATCCAATCGCATCACATGCTGCAGATAAGCACTAATCAGCTACCGTACACTACGTCATGATGGAGGCCAACAAACGCAGCACGAATACTAAAATAGTCCTTATCTGAAATGACGGAGGGCTATGACTGGTTTTGAAGAAAACCTTTAGCGTAATGAACTTGATATCGTTATAGAATCTAGTGATTTGAAAATGAGTGGTTTAAGCCCCGCTTTTAAAATCGATTAGTTTTCAAAAAAACACATGGTTTGTAGCATTTGCTAATTTTGCTAAAGAGGTCACTCCTGGTGAAGGGATCTAGGCTCTTTCCTCATCGAATGAGGTGCTGGATATTCATAAAGGAATACCGCTGTGCAATACAAGAACTAGAGCTACCTTTTTGAAAAATTTGATTTTACAACATCTTTAGGTTTCTCTTCTTTTCATTAATCTCATTAACGGCGTCCCATCATTTATGTTTCCTAAACATTACAGAATAAACGAAAATAGAACGTACGCTTATGCTATCCGTATTCGTCACGGGGCCCCGTCATGCACCGTTAGATTACTTAACTAACGGCAGAGCGGGGGCTGGACCAGTGCGGGTGCAAAACATAAGCAACGTTTATTATATATATCATATATATATATAGCATCTGTCTCACGCGGTTATATGATCACATCACAGAACTCAAGCAGCAGAAGTCAACATATGAAATATTGGATATTCTAAGAGGTCCGTGTTTTAAATTAAGCCAATAATGAAAAAAACGGATTCCACGGTTGTGATGAATAGCCAAACCCATATCCCTAGACCCATACGAGAGCAGCAAGCAACCCAGCCAATTCTAGAGTTAGGAGACCCGGTCTCGACTCCTCGAGATGGTCTCCCACTGGACTCTAGAACCCGGTTACTTGTGCTCCCCGTTTTGGGTCTATCCTAATGCGGAAAAGTAAATAATATACATCATGGTGACATTATCCTCAACCCGGAAGTGTCCCAATAAAAGAATATTACATACAATTTTTTTACATGAATGAAAAAAAGAAAAACTCTCATCTCATGCAAAAACCTCCGGCTATTCAATCACGACGATCCAATATAACATATCACAGCAACACATAACATCACATGTCATCAATATAAGTAAATATGCGTATCCCGAATGTCGTTGACGTATAGCAACGAGATCAGGGATACACCACATATTACACTTACGGTTGCAGAAAAGAAATGAAAAACTACAATAATTAGAATCCACATATACCTTAGACATCATAAACCCAGAATATCACATATTCCGAATTTCATTCCTAACCTATAAACCTTGCATTTTAGTCTCAAATTTAAAACACTTTTCAATAACTTAGTCGAGTAATTCGATAAGATTCCTGACTACCTGATCGAATGCTCGTCGGGAACTTTAGTAGATGGTCGCACCCCCGATGCCGTCGATGAAGTGCACTTAGACGGAACACCGTGGCCGCAAGCACCCGAGTGGATGTTTTTGGCAACGGGGTTCTCCTATAGTCACTTGGTCGGGGCAATAGGGCATGGCTATTTAGTAGTTGTTCGCCGCCGAAAACCGGAAAGACACACGTCTTACTTGAATTTGGGGGCAGAGGCTATTTGGTTTTATCCGTCCACCTCTCCAAAGATGCCAAGTTGATTTATGGCACCATGCATCGAGGCTTAGAAGGATGCGGCCGTTGTAGCAGACTTCGTCAGATTCCCCCTCATTGTGAGGAGTTTTTGATTGTGGGGATGCTCTTCCCTGCAGGCGCAAGCCCCTGCAGTTAATTACGCTACCGCATCGCGGTAACCACTTTCTCCTGCTCCAGAAGGTCACTTCGTGTCGTGTGTGTTTGTTTTATTTTTGGTTGCCCGTGAATTGTATACGGAGACTAATTTATGTTGTCTCCCGTAAGGCGTGGATTAGTCCAAATCCATATTTTCTTAGATTTGGGTTTGGGTTGGGTTTAAGGATCGTTAATCTCATTTGAGACTAAGATCAACTTAAACGTTTGTTAAGGATACTTTAGTCTAATTTTAGACTAAGATCTAGTTAACAGGATCATTTAGATCCAACAAAAGAGCATTTGGGCTCTATTGTTTTAGTTTAGGGACATTGCGGTCCATAAGTTTAAGGACATCATAGTCCGTGGAGTTTAAGGACATCATAGTCCATAAAGTTTAAAAACATCATAGTCTACGAGTTTAAGGACCTCATAGTCCATAAAATTTAAGGACATCATAGTCCGGTTTAAAGACGTCATAGTCTGTGGGGGTTTAGTTTAGGGACGTTGCGGTCCATAAGTTTAAGGACATCATAGTCCATGAGTTTAAGGACATCATAGTCCGTAAAGTTTAAGGACATCATAGTCCAGTTTAAAAACGTCATAGTCTGTATGATTTTGGTTCAACCGTTTGGGGATGAATCAAAAGTTATTGGTTATTGAGACCCTCCATCTCTCTGAAGACGTTGAGGAATTACAACGACATATATCAGAGGTATGAAGAGATGTACCCTTGAACCAATGTTGGTTGGGAGATCTATAGTCAAGTTTGGGACTAAGATCGGTTAAAAAGATTTATGAGCATTTGGGCTCAATTAATCTAAATTAGGGATCTGTGGCCAACTTGGGCTCGGCCCACTCAGTGAAAATGTTGGATATTTAATTAGGCTCGGTCCCTTTTCATTTAATAATACTGAGCATTGGTTTTGGGTTCTGACAACCTTTTTGTCTTTTATTGAGTGTTGAGCACTCATTAAGGCTCTTGGGCTTTATTTAAAGAACAGTTTATGGTCCCTCAGCGCATACGTGAAGAGCACGTGGTGCGCTTGGCGCTGAGCGCCAGACTTAGAGCGCAAGGCGCTTCCTGTGAGATAGCGCACACGTGAGGAGCACGTGGCGCGCTTGGCGCTGAGCGCCAGTCAATGAGCGCAGAGCGCTCTTTGTGAAATAGCGCACACCTGAGGAGCACGTGGTGCGCTTGGCGCCGATCGCCAGATAATGAGTGTAGAGCACTTCTTGTGAAGTAGCGCACACATGAGGAACATGTGGTGCGCTTGGCGCTGAACGCCAACTTTGGAGCGCTAGGAGCGTTGCGGCGCTGTGCGGAGTACTAAGGCTCTTTTTAGGCAGCTTTGATCAGTTTTGCGTTCTGAGAATTAAACTCTCGTTTATAAGAAACTTTGTCTCGTGGATCTAAGAACTATGTTCTTCTCTCTTTTTTATGAGATATCATGATCTCTTTGTTTTTTGTGAAAGACTTCGTCTTTATTTTATAGATCTATGATCTGAAGAGAATTAAGTTTTTCTCCCTCCCTTTTTATGATGAGATGTTCCAATCACTTTTTGTGAAAGACATCTGTCTTATAGATCTATGATCTAGAAAGAGAACTAAGTTCTTCTTCTTCTTGATGAGATGCTTTGATTTCTTTGTTTTATTTACCTTGAAAAAATTCTTCTTTTGAGAGCTTGCTCTTCTCTTTGAAATTTCTCAATGTTTGTGGGGGGGTTCTCTGTGCCAGACTTGAAGTCTTGGGTCCTTTATATAGGGGAGGCTGATTTATTGAATCAGTTGAAGAGATCATTTCTCTAATTGATTTAGGAATGTTTCCCACCGTTGGATCTTTGATCCAAGGGCTTCTGTTTTACAGAAGACGATCTTCTCGTTTTTAACAAGATTGGGAAAATCTTTTCCCATACAGAACTTATTCTGTATCTTGGTGATTTTTAATCACCATTGGATCTTTGATCCAACGATGCTCTAATTTTCAGAGATAATTTGATGATTTTTAGTCATCTTTGTTGGATCTTTGATCCAAGGGTGAGGAACATTTAGTTCTAGCGCTAGCGCTCTCGTGCTTTGCACGTGAGCGCTGTATCAGAGTCTTTGACTCTTGGCGCTAGCGCACTTAGCGCTGGCGCTCTCGTGCTTTGCACGTGAGCGCTGCATCAGAGTCTTTGACTGTTAGCGCTGGCGCTGCTAGCTCTAGCGCTGGCGCTCTCGTGCTTTGCATGTGAGCACTGCATCAAAGTCTTTGACTCTTAGCGCTGGCGCTTTTATGAAGCGCCTCTTCATTTCAAATTTCAAAATTTGAACAGCGCCTCGCTCTGATTAGGGGAAACAAATGTCCCCCCACCGTTGCGCTCACGTGGCTCACACGTGAGTGCAGCGGTGGCAGCATCTCTGCCATTGGATCAACTTAGAAGTTGAAACGGCTATCAGTGCCTATAAATAGGGCCTTTGACCATTGAGATGACC
Organism: Agapanthus africanus; assembly: GCA_030015575.1. Taxonomy (NCBI): domain Eukaryota; kingdom Viridiplantae; phylum Streptophyta; class Magnoliopsida; order Asparagales; family Amaryllidaceae; genus Agapanthus; species Agapanthus africanus. Next base: position 534,134,482 of record JASDDO010000016.1, read on the forward strand.
TCTGCTCATCTTCTTGTTTTCTCTTGAGAATTAATTCTCTTTCAGAGCATTGCTCTTTGTCTTAAGAACTCTCTGTCAAAAAGTTTAGGTAAAGATTAAATATTTGAAGGGGCTACTTCATAATCTAAGGTTTCACCCATTAACAGAGTCTTGCTCTTTTCATATCATAGATCTAAAGAAATTTTTAGGGTTTTCTTAACAGAGCTTTGCTCTCTTGAAATCATATATCTAAAGAGATCATTCTTAGGGTCTCTTAACCCATTAAAGAATAACTCTTAGAGTTCATTTTGCAGATCTTAAAGATCTCAGAGTTTTTAACTCAGTAAAGCTTTGCTTTTAGGGTTTTTGATGGATTCTTTCATCTTCTTCGCAGAGCATTGATCTTTAGAATTTTTGGGGGGAATTTTATTCCCTTCATCATTAATTATGACAGATGTCATATCTGTTGTAGAGCACTGCTCTCAAGGGAGATTTACTCATTGGCCTAAGGGGCCCTCATTAAACGAGAATCTTTTTAGGATTTCCTCATTTAATGACTGTCTCATCAAATGATGAGACTGTTTTATTAATGATGAGCCATCATCTAGATTGTGTGGGTCCCCTTTGGTCCCTTTCCACTGCATTACAGTGCGGTACGAATTTAAAGTACCAAGTGACAGAACTTAAACTGTAGGATTGACGGTTAATTTTTCGTTCTTTTTCGCGCAGGTACTATGTCTTTCGATATTTCTTTCCCGTTCGTCCGTTCGGAAAGCGGATTCCCTGAAGCGCCTGTGGACAGGGAAGTCATCGCGTTGATCAAAGATCATGACCCAGAGCAAAAGAATCTTCATTTATGGGGAATATGGTACAGTCAGATCATCAGGGGTCGACGGAGCTTTTCTTGCGCGGCACTTTCGGAGCCTATTTCGACGATCTCTTATGCTGACGCACCTCCGGTGAACTATGCCGTGGAGGAGGTCAACTGGACCTCAGAGGGTTGCCTTCAACCCTCTATGGCCGCGATACCCGTATAGCCGGCGGCGGCTTTGGATACTCTAGGACGACGTATATGCCAGGGTGAGTCGCGCCCTTGGGGACAGCCGTACATGATAGGCCTAACTCCTCGTCATCCAGCTGGGTATTTGCAGTGGGCCCGCTACATTTTGTCGGCCAAGAGATCGTTACTACTGAAGCTTGGGTTGTACCCCGCCGTTTATGCGTCTCTCTTTCAATATTCCGCGCCTCCTGCATGGTGGATCAAGGCTTTTCTAGAACAATGGAATATTCCGTCCCACACCTTCCTTTTGTTGAATCGAGAAGTCTCAATATCTTTAGAGGAGTTTGCAGAGATTTCTGGCTTACCCGTCAGGGGAGAACACTACGAGGAGTTGCTTCCTCCGGACGAGTATATCTTTTCCACCAAATCAGTGGTAATGGGCCTCACCCCGGAGAACGCCAATCAACACAAATTCCCGAGCTTGATCAAGGTGTTGAATATATATGAAAGTCTATTTCTGGAATCCGGAGGGCATGGAGTCAACTATGTAGACTTCATCGCTCGTTTTCTTCGTCCGGAAGCCTTATCGAAGCAAGTTGCGCTGTTCGCCAAGCTTGACGATCCGTTTGGTTTTGGTTTGGATAACCAACCGATGGCGGAGGCGGATTTAAAAAGTTTCTTTAGTCCGGCTGCTCCTGTCGTTCCCTTCACGGAGCTTGCTGCTCCGGACGTCGATGAAGAGACGTTCGTGCTGGGGTTCATTGGCTTATGGCTGAACTGGTTCATGCTTCCAATGCACCCTCGTTATATGAGGCCATCAGTCTTTTACCCAGCCCATCGTATGGTTGCGGGAATGCAAGTGGCTATCGGGATTGCTGGGTTGGCACACTTATACCATGGTCTCGACTTAGCGGCGGACACCACTCAGCCGGGGGTACAGCCCGTCACTTTCTCGCTGCATTATTTTACGTCATGGATCGAGATGCACGTACTCGGCGCTTTTGGTGCCCATAAACGACATCGTTTCTACGACAGTTACAACTTCCCTCAGATTATGTGTCTAATGACGCGTCCGTTTTAAATCCGTCACAGCGGGAGGCTAAGGGTTTGATCCTTCGTCCGCGTACGGTTGGAGATGACATGACCTTTGTCGATAAGGTTTTAACCATCGGCAAAGAATCCGCGAAAACGGTGCAGCCTCTGTGCGACGATTTTAAAGATGGGGCCTCTACCTTGAAAGCTCGGGAGATTCTTCATTTATATTCAATCAGGCCAGGCTTTCTAGTGTTTAGGCAGAACGATTCGGCGTTGTTCATGAGGTACAACCCACACCGTTTCACCCAACAATCAAGCTATAATCAGGGCATCCCGCTCGAGGCCTTCCTAGCTAAGCCAGTTGCCATAGAAGAAGGTATTCGCAACGCATTACACCATTTTATGCGGTTGAACACCGGCTCCAATTTCTTTATCAGTGAGCCGAGTTGCGTTCCACGAATCTTGAACGCATATATGGCATGGTATCAGCATTCGATGGGCGCCGTTATTATGGAAGAAAAGCGATTATTGCTTGATCGCAAGGGCACCGCCCCCGCTGGTAATCCAGTCGTTCCCTTGAAGCGATGGACCATCGTCCGTCCTCCCTTGAGAGAAGCTGCTGCACTGTGGTACCACGTGTTATGCCTGAGCTGCCCCTACCCCATGAGCCTGTAGAAGCGGTAGCTGTGGTGTCTCTCGAGTCTGGCATGGGTGCGGAGATCGAGACTCGCCGCCCGAAGTTGCCCGCCAAGCGCAAGCTCGTGTTATCGGCTACCGGCACTCGCTCGCAGAAGAAAAAGAAGTCGATACTTTCTGCAGACGTTGTATTCGGCCAGGAGCCTCATGCCCCTTACAGCGTAGGCTTAAGTGAGTATGGGACCAACGAGGGTCTATTTATGGCGCCGGATGATACCGATCTGGAGGCTGCTATCGCGGTTTCCAAGAAACTAGCTCGCGATGAAGCAGCACTAATCACCCTCGCACAATCAGGTATCCTTCAGTCATATCTTTGCGCGGCTATTTTAATTATTATACTTTGACTGACGCTTTCTTTTTCAACAGGTATCTCCGCTGAAGAGGCTCTCGCAGCTTCCTTCAAGACTTTTGAGGAGGAAGAGAGGCTTCGCGCTTCCTTGGGCCTCGGTATACTTCGGCCCATTGTGCTTTCATTCCCTTTTTCTTCATGGGTAGTCTGATCCTTCTTTTTCATCTTATTACAGGGACTACTTCGACTCAGGTTATCCCAAGTGCAGTACCGATCCCGCATGGTGGCGCGGCGACGCTTCCAGGGCCGGCTGCCGAAGTCCCAGCTCCCCCAGCATTGCCAAAAGAGGCTTCGCTTAAGCAGCCGATGACGGACGCCGTAACGGCTTCGGAGGTAGCTCCTGGCTCAGACAATGACGTCACTTTGACGGAGGTCTTGAGGAAGTCTTTTCTCGCTGCCAAGGCTGACAAGAAGCACAGAAAGTGTGCGGCGAGGGAACGTGATGTCAGATTGGCCGTGGGTGCAGGTTCAAGTGCCATTCCATCCGTCACTGTTTCTTCCGAAGACGCCCCAGAAGCCCTGTCTACCGTCCATAGACAAATGGTGCGCGCGGCTCGGGAAGAAGCCAAAAATCCGCCCCAAGATAACATCACGCTGAGTCCTTTCTTAGAATTTGATCTTCAAATTCTTATATACCATATCTTGCAGGGCCAAGTCCTGACGATGAGGCGGCAGGTGAGATGACGGTGACCACCGAGCCTGAAGCGGCTACTCTCTCTCGGGAGTCCGGGACCGTCCAAACCGCCGCCCTTTCCCTCTGCAGATCCCCGCCATTGTTCATAGCAGAATATTGCATTTTATACCGCCCATTCTTACGCTCGTGTGTTTATAGGTAGGTACTTTTAATCCGTGTATGTTACATGTTTACAGAATACAGGTTTCCAGTACAAATATTGCAAATCAGGATAAAATCTCCACAGTTACGCCAAAAGCAGAACATCTGTCGACAGCAGATAAAAGCCAGGTTCCGGTCATCCATATCCGTCCAGTGCCGAGTACCGGTTCCCGATACAAGACATGTGACAGTGGTCATTCATGTCTGGGAAAAGCACAGAGCACGAGGGGGCTGCACAAGAATCAATGGGTGCACGGAGCTCGAGGGAGATAAAGTCAAAAGTAAACAAAGATAATGCAATCTTGGACTTGGAAATATGGAGATATTCTGAAGACTTTTGCGCAGTTTAAAGTTGGCAAACACGAGGAAACAGGAAACCAGGGCAGGCCACAAAAGTTGACAACATGAATCCACTGTATGGCCGCGCATGCGCGGCCAATATGGGGTATTGGCCGCGCATGCGCGGCTAGATGGGGCCCACTCACTGACGTTTTTTGGGGGTATTTCTGGGACTTCATTTCTGGTCTGGTGGATGCCCTAGAATTCCATTCTCCAGCCTATAAATACAGCAGTTCAGAGCCAAACCAAGGGAGCTTTTCTTTAGCCTCTTTTTTGTGTAGTTTTGTTCTTTTCTTCTTCTTCTTCATTCTTTCTCCATTAAAATTGTAGTGAGAGCTTTTTGAGTGGAAGATTAATGAAGATGAGGGTTTTTTTTATCTTTCTTGTTAGTTTGCTCCCCCTTGAGATTCTTGCTTTCTCTTGATCATTCAACCTCTTCATTGAGCTTGAATGGTTAAGGGTTAGTTATTGATCTCAAGGGTCGTATTTTATCACGGGACTAGCACTTCATTTCACATGCGTTCTCTACCCTTCCCTTGATCTTGCAACCTCTTCATTGAGCTTGCAAGTTTAAGGGTTGGCTATTGATCACATGCTTGTCTTGAGTCCTAGTTTCGTATTCTTTTTATCGCTTTTTCTTACTTGCAATTTATTACCTTGTCTTTAATTACTTGCAATTTACATTCATGCTCTTTCTTTCTTGTAATCTTTTCTTTGTTCTTTTCTTTTGTTCTCTTTTGTTCATTTTGTGAATGTTGTATTTATTGTTGTTGTTAAGAATCCATATGATATTGTAAGTTAACATTTCTTTGCCAATTCCTTTTCCCGTTATTTTCCATTTGAACTTCGCCCAAACCATACGCAAGCGCTCCGTTAGGCACCCTACCCTGACAAGGTAACGGTGATTCCTAACCGCGACCGGTTGTGTTCGGTTTGGCCGGAGGCGAAAGCAAGAGACAAGAACGGAAGGACAAGGGTAAATAAGCCGTATTCCACGAATACCGCGCTTAAATCCCCTAATCCACGTTGCCGATTGCTTAGCTTCAATTGGTCAAGACTCGGCTCAAAGGTTTTGAGTACGGATTTCTTTAGCTTATAATCTCGTATCTTTTCTTAACAACTTTATACTTGCAAATAAACACATAGGTTAGTCCAAACAAACATACAGATTCTTTATTGACTCGTCTAAGACAAGAAAGGACATAACAACCATCTCCCTGTGGATCGACCCGTGCTCAACCGGCTAGCTGCAAAGCGACACCGTCCTGATCGCGGTTACACTTTAATTCTTTGAACATCCGACACGCCAAAAGCGTGCGATCAAATGGCGCCGTTGCCGGGGAGACGGTAGCGTATTTTCTTTCTTGTTATTCGGGTTGATATTCTTTTTGTATATATAAAAAAAAATTCTTTTTGTTTTTTTTTATCATTTTTGTGGGCAAGTGTGCAGATTTTTGCAGATTTGCAAACTGCGATTGTGGGAGCAAAGTGTACATTCAAAGTTTAGGTGATTACGGAGTACAGTGCTAAAGATCCGGGTAGTTTGACCCGCGCAAGCGAACCATTCAAGCTTACCGGATTTGATTCAACGGGGGTTTTCTAACCCAAAAACTTAACGGTACGTACTTTCCTAACACCTTCTTCTCAAATCCGACGCTTCCAATATACTATTCTTTTGCAGGATTCTTTGCAAGTTCGCTAGCAAACGCTAAAAATCAACTAACCCGTATTTGTTGCAGTGCTGAGCTTAAACTAAAAAAACGATTGTTTTATTCTTTATAGAATTTTTTGAATTGTGCATTGCATCAATTAATACGGACTTAAGGGCAAGCGAACCCCACAACATACGGTAAAGGATTTCATCACCTTTTCCGTGGCCCACAAATCACGAACTTGCGCATAACGTTTACCCGCACAAATTTAAAAGAAACTAGACTTTAAGCCTTAAGGACTTCGCGCTCACTAGGAGAAGTTAACTGTATTTAGAAGCTTGCTTAACGGTATATTGTTTACGGGGTGTCTAGGAAAGTGTTAACGGCGAAACCGCCAAAAGAGAAAGGGTTATTTAATTAAGGAACTTCGCGAAAGCGTTGGAAAACCTCCCCTTATCTCTGCACTTACCTGGCCTCGTGATCAGTGTATCTTGAGTCTGTTTCTCAACACAGTTTAACTTCGACAATCAAGTTCTTGAGCAGGTCTAGTTGACCTAGGTGAACCCTAGAACGTTTAAGTGTGTGGTATTTTTGTGTCGTGATTGTTTTTGTTCATATTCTTTTTGCGTATACTCCATTCTTTTGTAATATATATTAAAAAAAAAAAAAAAAAAACCACATTCTTTTCCCCTCCTTTTCCCTGCCTTTCTTCATTCTCTCTTCATATCATGGGTACTCCACCTCGCAAAACTCTTGCCGAACTTTGGTACCCACAACCAGACATCACTTCTTACGGTTCTTGCTTTGGCCGAACATCGAACGATCCCTCCATGCCCAAAGTTTCACTGAAAGATCGCATAGCAGCATCTAGGACAAACACTTGCACTCCTTATTCCACTTCGTATCAACCGTTTCAAACATTCACTCCCGCTTATGTTGATGCCCCTTCTGCAAGTCGTCCTTTGTCCATCGCTGAATGTATTGAACAATCCCGCAGCCGATCTTTCACTCCTTTCACCACTTCAAATTCTTGGGATCAACAATTCCATTCTCCGTCTTATCCACCTGTTGATCCCACTCCTGTCCAGCCATTCAATTCCTACCAATCCTACCCTACTTTTGCACCTTCCCTAGACATTGCTTCAGAACAACCGTTTGGGAGTTTTCAGTATCCAAATAACTTTGAATCTTTTACTGAAATCCCATCACAATCTATGTCTAGTCTGGAACAATCCTTGGAAGATTTTAGGGTAGCATCTAGCCAACAGATGATGGATTCATGCGTCCATGGCCGCCCTCATGCAACCTAGTGACCCGGTAGCTAGTTTCCAACTAGCTCCAACTTTTTCAATGTATGATGAGGCGGTAGGACAGGCTGTGAATTTGAGTGGAAAGAGTGAGCTGTACCCCCTTCCAAATCAAACCTACCCGTCCCAAATTGAATCCCACAACTCCTGTGTTGAAAGTCTATCAAATGTCCCAAATGAATTATCAGTTGAAGATAGAATGTTTAATGAGTTGTGCGACTTTGTAGTGTTTGATTTGCCCGATTGTGAAGGGTCCCTTTTGAGTGAAACCATACCCAATCCTCTTGACCTCTACACCTCCACTCTAGAACCTGAATTGATTGATATCCATGCTTTTGTTGAGGTGTCGGAGAATTTTGATTTTCACTTGATTGAGGATATTGACGCTGGGAACATTTTGGATGATGAACCCGTAGATTTGACTGAGTTTGTCTCTTCAAATCATCATCCCGAGTCATTAAAGGTTTTTCCTGAACCCCATATGCGTCTTGATTTTGAAGAAAAATGCATGGATGAGCTAAATTTTGAGGAGAATATTGAGGATAGCACTGAGGATGAAACAGTTTTAATTGATGAGTCGGATTTTCCAATTCATCCTAATCCTTTCATTGACTGTGTGCACCCTCCCGAAACCCTAACCGATACTCCTCCTCAACCACTTCCCTCCACCCTTTCCATCGTTCCGACCTTGCAAGAACCCGTATCATTTTCATTTCATATGTCTGGTTTACCAAGTTCGGCGTACCCATGGTTTCTCACGAACCTTGAGGGATTTGACCCAATCTCTCGACGGGTAAATATATTAGCACAATCGCTTTTTACACATCGCTCATCACATATTGTGCTAATCTATTTACTCCATTTGCACCCTCAAGTTCGTACTCCACTTCTTTTTCCCTTCCGCCATTCTTCTTCTTCTCATCTACCGAGACCGCATTCCACTTCTCTCCACAAGCGGTCTCGCGTATTTTCCATCTCTTTCCTCTTCACCTTCTTTCACCAACCACTGCTTTACCATGATAAAATCTTTGAATGGTTGGTGTTAACTTTTGGCCTGTGTAAGGCCTTGTATAGATGGATACTGTTCTTTCCCCCCTAATCCTGAATTTCAACGCTTAACAGTGGAAACACTGTTTTACTTAAGTTTGGGGGGGACATTTTTTTGTATATATTTTTGGTTTTCCCTTTTTTGTTTTGTATATAATTTGTTTTTAGGAAGCGCCGGCAATTTTGACCCTCTTGGTATAGCCTGACAGTGAGGGCACTGTCAAGTTTAAGTTTGGGGGTGTGCTCGGTAAGCTTTCTTCCTTTGCATTCATTTGTATATTTTGCATTTGCATACCTTATTAAAAACCCACAAAAATCAAAAAATTTCTAAAAACATAAAAACTTTTCTGTCAAGTTAGCTAGTGGGAGGACTCTGATTCAATATTTCGACGGTTTTGTTTGATAAGATAAGAATAACTAAATCTTATTTTTAGATTTTGAAAACCTGAAAGATAACTCTCCTTTGAAGTTAACTATAGCTGATATACGTCTTTACATCACACTACACGTGTCGTGAGTCTTGGAAATTAGAAGACAAGTCTTTTATGTTTAAAAACTTTTAAATAGATAAATGATTTTCTGAGGATCAAATAGGTTTGTTCTGAAATAAGTAATATATCAAGAATAGTTTATGAAGTGAGTAAATATGAAGGAATGTTATTGATGCCTTAATTGGAACTAAGTCTGAAAAATAACCCATCTGAAACTTGATTGGAATGATTACACACCGAACCCACTAAACACGTCTTGTATCCAAAAAATAATTGAACTACCGGTTATATCTCCGTTCGTATTGAATCATCATGTTTTTCACGCCAAACTGTCTTTTGTTTTTGGACCTAGGTAACTTGAGTAATTAAGTCCGCTGGGGTGTTTCTACACCTAATGCCCTAAAACCAACTGGTTTGGGTGCATTGGCCCAAAGCTCGCTAAGAAGCCTAGAAAGTCCAGATAAAAACAAAGTCAAGCAAGTGTTCTCTCCGAGTTAAAATTCCTAACGGTTCTTTGTGTGAGAATAATCTTGATAAAAGACAAGCTTTTATAAAAAAAATTAACGGAGATATGAAGGTTTTACTCTATGATAAAGACTATTGCACGTTCACAGAGGTGTGTATGAAATGAAAACAAGAAAAAGGTGGAGTGAAGAATAAGACCTAGTTTCCTGTTAGGGAAGATAGAAATTCTGAAGTTGAAACTTTACTGGAAAACGAAACTTGAAAAATGCTTAACTCTTTATAAAACTTATGTGATCCTTTTAAAATTGTTATCTGGGCTTTATTGTGTGACATAATGACTTTATTCGACCTTTCGGGAACTTAACGACACTATTTTGCACTGCACGTAAAGACATATAAGATCTATAGTTAAATAAGAAGAGAGGTGTGAAAAATAAAGGTTCGATAGTCTAAACTTAGGATTATAGAATTGTTATTTTCTGAAACAAAACTTTAGGGGCTTGAATCTTTGTTATTTTACAAAACTAGCTTGACCGGATTTTGTGGGTAGTATCCGCTGAAAACCCTCAGGAGACAACACTCCTCCTACTAGGGACACCTAGAGGTTTAACGGCTTGTTGCACATTGTTTCGCCCAATCAGAGCAAAGCTCTGTTTGAATTCAAAATTTAAATTTTCGAAGCAACGCTTCAAGTCTCAAGCGCAGCGCACCCAATCAGAGCAAAGCTCTGTTTAAAGGAAGCAACGCTTCAGATCCTTTGCGCTGCGCGCTCTGCGCCACGTGTCCAGCGCAGATACATTAGCGCAGCGCACCCAATCAGAGCAAAGCTCTGTTCAAAGGAAGCAACGCTTCAGATCCTTTGCGCTAGCGCTCCGCGCCACGTGTCCAGCGCAGATACATTAGCGCAGCGCGCCCAATCAGAGCAGAGCTCTATTTGCCTGAAGCAACGCTTCAGTTGCGCTGCGCTCTGCGCTGCACGACACGTGTCAGCGCAGATGCACTAGCGCAGTTGCGCTACGCTCTGCGCTGCGCGACACGTGTCATGCGCTGGGGCATCTGCGCCAAATTAAATTAAGATTTTTAAGAAATCTTTTCTGTTCTTGTTGAAACAAGAAGATTTTCTTCTGCAAGGCAGAAGCCCTTGGATCAAAGATCCAACGGTAGGGAAAATTCCCCAAATCACTCAGAGGATGATCTCTTTAACAAATTTAACTAATTTGTGAGCACTATAAAAAGGACCTTAGGCCTCAATTCAAAGGCATCGAGTTTTTTTTTTTGAGAATTCAAGAACCCTAAACAGAAAGAACTCCGAGAAAATTTCAAGAAAGAGGTAAAGAACCTTCATGGATTAGAAGAAATTCCTTCTAAAAGACCATTAGTCTAAAACAAAAAAATAAGATCAATGATCTTTATAAAAAAGAAGAAAACAGTGCTTTGCACTTCTTGTGAACCTTCGGTTCTTTAAAAACGATGTAAACAATAAAAGAATAGTGCTTTGCACTTCTGCGAACCTCTGGTTCTTCGAATAAAGAAGAAATTTATTTTTTTTCTTTGATCTAATTTAGACCAAGAACTTGAACAGAGCTTTGCACTTCCTTTCTGGAATCTAAGAAGATTCTTAGTGCTTTGCACTTCCAAGTTGCGCCGCTGCGCTCTTGAGAGAGCGCCACGTGTCGGCCATAAAACACTTGCGCTAAGCGCCCTTGAGATAGAGCTTTGCTCTCCGGAATTGGCGCAACTCGCTGAGAGCGCGTCACGTGTCAGCAGCGCAACAGCGCATTGCACTGCGCTAGTGCGCTTGCGCTCATCAAAGCACGACATGTGTCATCACCATATGGACTTGCGCTCGTTACTTAGCGCAAAACGTAGATGCATTAAAAAGGGCCAAGCCCAATTAAGAGAAGGCCTAACAGGCTCAACAAAGCGCAAATGCATTATTTTAAGGGGGCAGAGCCCAAACAAGAACAAATGCTTTGCATCATTTATAAATGGGCAGAGCCCAAACAAAAATATTCAGAATGCTATGCATTTTAAAAAAAGGGGAAAAGCCCAAACGAAGTAGATACTTTGCAAATGGGCAGGACCCAAAATAAACCGATACTCTATATCTTCTGTGGGTAGAACCTAAATAAAAAAATGCAATGTTGAAATGGACTTAGCCCAATCGTGGCCATAAGTCCTTAAATTAAATTGACTGAGCAAAATGGCTCTCCTAAATCAATCCACGTCCGGTTTGAGGGTACATCTCCGAACTCCTTTGACATCTATTGTTGTAATTCCTCAACGACGTCAAAGAGGTGACGGGTCCCAACGACCACACATCGATATGGACTGCGGGGTCCTTAAACTCGCGGACCGAAATGTCCTTAAACTAATAACGGACCGAAATGTCCTTAAACTAATAACGGACCGAAATGTCCTTAAACTAATAACGGACCGAAACGTCCCTAAACTAAAATTGGACCGAAACGTCCCTAAACTAACATCGGACCACCACGTCCCTAAACTGGCGATAGACCACCACGTCCCTAAACTGGAATATAGACCACTACGTCCTTAAACTGGCGACGGACCGAAACGTCCCTAAACTAATAATGGACCACCATGTCCCTAAAACTGGCAACGGACCGTCACGTCCTTAAACTGGCACAAAAGAGCCCAAATGCTCTCTTGTCGGATCTAAACGGTCCCGTCTAAGTTGATCTTAGCCCCAGCTACGGCTAATGTGTCCTTAGATCTTTAAATAAACAATAAAACCCCAAATCAACTTTGGATCAAGGGTACATCTCTGAACTCCTCTGACGCCTGTCGTTGTAATCCCTCAACGACGTCAGAGAGGTGACGAGTCCCGACGGCCGGATAATTAAATCAATCACTATGTTAAGTCGATCTTAGTCTAGAGCATGACTAACGTATCCTTAACGAAGGTTTAAGCTGATCTTAACCGCAATACGACTAATGCATCCTTAAAGTAAAAAACACCAAACTCAAATCTAAGCAAACACGGATTTGGACTAATCCACGTCCTACGGGCGACGGTATTACTCAGTCTCCGTATACAATCCACGGGCAACCACAAACAAAACAAACACCCACGACACGAAGTGAAATTCTGGAGAAGGAGAAAGTTGTTACCGCGATGCGGTAGCGTAATTAACTGCAGGGGCTTGCGCCTGCAGGGAAGAGCGTCCCCACAATCAAAAAAACCCCTCACCCTGAGGGGGAATCTGACAAAGTCTGCTACATCGGCCGCATCCGTCTAAACCTCCGATACTCGGTGCCATAAATCAACTTGGCATCTTCGGAGAGATAGACGGATAAAACCAAATAGCATCTGCCCCGAACCTCAGGCACGTGACGTCCCAACGTCGCAGGCCGCCGTTCGGAGGGGAACAGATTCTGGCACGCCCGGTGGGACCTTTTCCTCTTTCCACTCCACACTTCGTGTGTCGTCTTCGCGAATCAATCGCGGTTTATTAAATGGTTGTCTTCGGATTTCAAGTTGCTAAGATTTGGTCTTTTATCTGGCGCAGAGAGAACTCAAGCATCCATGGATTCCCACTGCACCAAATGCGCGAAGCACCACTGCAACGGACGCTCCACCTCACCGAGAGGTGTAACATATGGGCCCCAAGCGTCCTCTTTCCTTACTCTGCCGGTAGAGCAGGTGACCCAGGCCACCACCGGCCTATTTTTCGGGACCATGGTCCCCCCTGCAAGCTTCTCTATGCCGATATCCGCACCAGAAGCGAACAAGAAGTCGGTATTCGACCGGCTCGCTGCTGCTACGACCCCTGTCAACGGGTCGCCCGCTACTAAGCTGACAGCCTCTGTTTTCACCAGGCTAGGTCAGGATCATAAAGTGGCTGTCCCAAAGAGGGCAACGGCCACAGCTTCGGAAGTCGTTGAAGCAGTTTCTCCTATCAGGAAGTCAGTCTTCACAAGATTGACGGTTCCTACTCCTCCTTCAGCTGATCAAAAAGCATCAGTCTTTGATAGGCTGACACCGGCAGTTGCCCCACTCCCAAACAAGGGGCAACAAGAAACTGTCCCGATATCTGAGCCAGTCCCAATGGCTCGTCGTGCGCGACGTCGCCATTGGCAGCGATTAAGGAAAGCAGGAGGCAACTCCCCTTCAGGGTTAACCCCGCCTGCTCCAGTGGCGGAGGTCAACGCTGCTGTTCCAACTGGGAACAGCTTTGAATTGCTAAGGAAGGTGAGAAAGAACTCCCCGGTTGCTACATTGAAAAGGTCTCCTCCACCCATGGAAAAAGCTCCGGAGACGAAACAGGAACAGCCCCCTCAACGGCTGTCATCAAAAGTTTATAAAGTATGGCGCAGGGTTCAAAACTCTGTGATCGATCCGGACCACCTGCGTCACCAGAAGAAGGCGAAGGTGGAGAATAACAAAAGCTGCCCCATTAAACAGCAGGGGGCAACAAATGCTAGAATGCCCGCTTCGACGGCTCCTTCAACCTCAAAGGTCTACAAAAGAAGGAGGCCAGAGAAAGCTCCCGCAACGGCAGCAAGAGTTAACAATGGTGAACCTAAACGCCCCAAGTCAGGGGGCATAACAGTTCATACAATCTATATGGCCTCAGGAAAAGAAGAAAGTCGTACTTCTACAGGTCACCGACCGCTTACCCGGTCAGTGACCAGGTCTCAGGAGCAGCAACAAAAGCTCCAGGAGATGATGACTACAATGGCTGCACTCACGGGGCCAAAAGAGAATCCTGAGACGTCCTTAGATGAACGTCAAGAGGAGGAGACCGACGCTGAGTTCCTCCGCCGAATACTGGAAAAAAGAGACAAAGAGGCTGCAGAACAGGCGGCCAACATAAAGAAAATGGCCCTCCTGTTCCAGGACGTGGTGGGTATGATGATTCAACCAGATCCACCTGCTGGAGATTCCCCAATCATTCTTGAAGATGATAGGGGAGAGACATCGAATCCTCCACCGGCTCTATCCGCAGCTAAAGAGGATACCATATCAAAAGCTGATTTGGATGAATATATTGCTCAACAAATACGGGCGCATCAAGCGGTTGAAGCAGCCGGTCAGATCGTGAAAACGGGGCGGCCATATCCGGGCTGGTACGACCAAATCAAGTACCCGCCAGGTTACACAATTCCTAAGTTTCATGTCTACAAGGGGACCGGCAACCCCCATCAACATGTTGCCCAGTTCAGGGCACTGTGTGGTAACACTGGAGGCGACGACAAACTTTTGCTGCGCCAATTCGTTGGAAGCTTATCAGACACGGCTTTCGAGTGGTATTCCGAGCTCCCCAACGACTCTATTAAAACCTTTGCGGAGATGGAGCTGCTCTTCACCCAACGTTTTGCAAGCGCCAGCGAGCGTACTCCGATGACGGCGCTGATTAACGCCAGGGTAAAGCCCGGCGAGACGTGGGTTCAATACGCTATACGGTGGCGTAATCTATGGTCTAAGTGTGAACAACGCATAGAAGAAGCGCCGGCAGTGGGGATGTTTGTTGGAACGCTTGATCCGCAGGCAACCATCTCGCAGTTCATGATGTTCTTCAAACCGACTTCCTTCCAGGCTTTGATCGACAAATTAGCGCAGATGGACCAGATGGGCCATAAACCCCCTCTCCCGAAGCCGGACCCCCGAAACGATAAAGGAAAGGGAAAAGCGATCATCGTCGCCAATGCCCAACAACAACCGAGCGACTCGAAGCCGGCTGCTCGTCCAAACAATACACGCCCATACGTACCCCTTGAGGACAGGATGGGACGTGCTTACTCCTTCCCCCGTGATAAAACAAGGAGGCTATTCGAGCTGGCGTTGCGCAACAGGCTTATAAATCTGCCAGATCCAAAACGTCCGTCACAACCGAATGACGTCAACGATCCTAGTTACTGCCCTTATCACAGAGTGTTGGGACATCCAATCGAAGACTGTTACGTTTTCAAAAATTGGCTTGAGAATCAATACCGTCAGGGCAAATTTGCGCTGTCTGACAAATGGAAGGTGAACCCTCCGCAGCCCCACACCTATAAGGGGACGAATACGCCGGGGGCAACATGCTCCGTTATTGAAGAGGCTCCCTGGGAGGTTGTATTATCGGCCAAAACGAAAAGAATGCTAAATGATCTTCAAACCTGCCCAGCGGTCAAGTGGAAGAACCCCTTGGAACCGCAGGTTATTGAGGGAATGTTGAAGCCACGACCGACCCCGAAGACCGATGGTGGTAGTTCAAGCGTTCATAGCCAACCGTCAAAATCTTCGAAAAAGAAGAAGAAGAAATCTAAGAAGCCCGTGAAGCCTGGCGACAAGCGCACGGACTTACAAAAGCAAATCGATGCGCTGGATGAATATAACCAAAAGGCGCGAACTCCCATCACGCTCCAAGATTTCCTTGATCACGTCTTCCAAAAAGAAGATGAAGGAGAAAGTTCATCGGATGGATCTGACGAATATGTGGCAAGCTGTCATATGATCTCCCATTCGACCACGAACGATGAAGGAACTTCTGGCACTGAAACGCTGGGGGCAAATGCCGAATCAGGAACCCCAGGGTTACCGGTTGAAATGATTAATGCGTTTCTTAATGAAGCTCGGTTGAAAAGCAAGGCTGATCGAGAACGCGAGATGGCTATATTCGAAAGGGCTAAGCGTCAGCGACTTGAGGAAGGAGCTGAAATGATCCCGTTGGAGCAAAATGCCTCCACCACTGACAAAAGCCAATTCAAGATAAAAAAGAAATTTGCTAAGGCCATATCGATGGGCATGAAGCTACCACCCTCTGAAGAAAAAGTTACCGGCGCGGTAGAAATGCACCCCTTTTATTGCTTATACCATCAGAAGGTCTCGCATTCCACCCAAGATTGCAAAGCTTTCAATGGATGGTGGCAAGGATACGTCGCTGATCGACAACGATTTAAACGGGAAAAACGTAAAATTCGCCGAGGCCAAAGAAATACGACTAAAGAACTTGAAAGAACTGCCGGCAATTGTCACATGGTTAACACTACCGGGTCACAAGTGCCTACATTTGGGAGCGACTCCGATGAAGAGCTAGAGCTTGGCCCTCTCTTCGAAGAATCCACTTCAGGAAAAGAAAAAGAACTAAAGGCCTGCGAGAATATACAGCTGCGCAATCGAACATTACCCGAAAAGAACCTCGGACCCTTGAATAAGAAAAACAAAGGGAAAGAGAAGGTCTCTGAAGACATCGCTTTGGATGGCCAAGTTGCGGAAGAGTTAACCGCCAAGAATCCCCCAAAAAGGAATAAAGTAGATTACAATGTCTTGGCGCATCTGAGAAAGCTACCCTCACAACTCAGCATTCTCGATGCCCTATTGCTATCGAAAGAAGCGAGGGATTCTCTGATTAAGGCCCTACAAGATCCGGACCAGTTCCAGGCTTTCCTAGCCGAACAAAAGATGAAGGATGAATTGGAAGAGGTGCACACAGCCGACGTTGCTTTTGGTGATGAAGACCTTCTCCTCGGAACATGTGAGCACAATCGCCCCCTTTATGTCTCGGGATACTGCCATGACATAAAGATAGGAAAAATCTTGGTCGATAACGGATCGTCTGTCAATTTACTCAATGTGCGAGTGTTAAAGGAGATTTGCATGAGTGTCCAACACCTCGCCCGGGACAAAATCACCATCTCCGGTTTCGACTCTCAATCCTCAAAGACTCTTGGATCTGTGATATTGACGCTACGCTTCGGGGTGCTCGTCACAGACATCAAATTCCATGTTATAGACGCCAAGACGTGCTACAATGCTCTGCTCGGCCGACCATGGCTACACGAATACAATATCATCCCTTCTACACAGCATCAGTGCATGAAGTATTCTAGGGACGGCCTCGAGTACACAGTGGCAGGAGAGTTGAATCCATTTTCCGTGAACGAAGTTCGCAAGTATGAAGATGCCAAATACTTCCTACCGAGTTTCGAAGACACGGAAAGATGTCACAAACCGGAGAACAAAACTAACGCAACCATCCCTGTCTTCGGCAGTGACACCGAGGAGGAGGAGGATATAATTTATTCAGGTCCATCCCAGTCCACCAGGCCAGGACCATCTGTTCCTTCATTGATCTTCGGTAGTGACTCAGAGGATGAAGTTCATGCTGTATTCCCCGCTCGGCCCTCAATACAGATTTCCACTGATGAAGAGCGAAGTCTACAGATAACCTTGGTGCCGCTCGAGCATTACAAAGAACTGGATGCACTCGACACCAACAGCATAGAAGAATTGCAGACATTCTATATCCCTCCTGGACGAAAAGGCGAGAAAGCAATCCTATTCTACCGTTCTGAAGAAAACAAGGTGGAAAAGGAAATTTGGCACGGCGCGGATCCCACGCTCGACAGGCTCCAGCCTATCCGTCTTCCCAGGTATTATACCGAAGGTTTGAAGAAGCTGCTGAAACGCCAAGGGATGTCCTTCACACAGACCGTCAGAAAGGCCAAATTCTATGACAAGGTCTGGAACGTTCCCGGAACTCAATGCAAACTGCCTAACGGGAGAACGGAAACGAAAGGGCTCGGGTATATTCGCTCAAAGAAACGTGAGCTAATAAACAGCTGTTATGTCATGTATGACTTTGATGAAGAAGCAGACGCTCACTGGGAAGAAACTAATCCGGAATCAGTGAAAATTCCCTATGCAAGACCTCCTAACCCATCGTCTGAAGGCCAAATGAGCAAACCTACAAGGGATGCCAGTCGAGAATCCCGAGATGATCATGATCGTGAAATGGCAATCTATGAGAAGGCCAAGACACGGCGCCTCCTTCAGCGGGCGATGAAAGACGAAAACGCCGCCCCTTGTCAACCTACTATGAAGAAAGTTCGACTCGAAGGCGGAAATAAGTTGAAAGGCAAGAGAAGCGCTCGACAACCGCAAAGCAAAGCTAAGAAGCCACGCATCCGAGAGTCAAGCGTTGTTGACCAAGCCATCATGAAGAAAATGGGTCGAGCATACTCATTTCCTCAGAACAAAACAAGGAAAATACTTGAGCTTGCTCTGAAACATCAAATGCTTACTCTGCCAGAGTCTAAACATCCTGAGCAGGCGGGCGAAGTCTCCAACCCAAAATATTGCTTTTACCATCGAGTAATAGGGCATCCACTCGAAGATTGCTTCACCTTTAAGAATTGGGCGGAGGATCAATATCAGCTTGGCAAGTTCGCATTGTCTGACAGTTGGAAGGTAGCGCCGCCGCAAAAGCACGAACCCAAAAACACAAGAACAAGACCAACCTCGCATTGGGATCAGCAGGAAACTCGCACCTGCCATGTGATAACAATATTAAAAGAAGGGTCCGAGGATATGAACAACCTCCCTTGGTGCTTTGAAAGCGGCAGCGACGAGGTGATCTCAGAATTTCCCCCAGCTCCGAAAGAACTGGAGGACGGAATCCATACCACCGCAGACAATCTTAAGAAAATTGAGTTGGGGACAGTAGATGATCCGCGACCGACATTCGTCAGCGAGCTGCTGTCTGAAGAGAGGGTGGCTGCGTTAAAAGACGTCCTTGTGCAGCATAAAGATTGCTTCGCATGGAACTATTCCGAGATGCCGGGATTAGATCCAGAAGTTGCTGTACATAGACTAGCAATATCCCCAGACGTCAAGCCAATCAAACAGGCGCCGAGAAGAATGCGACTCGAGCTTGAGATGAGCATAAACACCGAAGTCAAAAAGTTAATCGACTCTGGCTTCATTCAGGAAGTTCAGTACCCTGAATGGATTGCCAACATCGTCCCAGTAATGAAGAAAAATGGGACAGTACGCATATGCGTAGACTTTCGGGATCTTAATAAAGCCTGCCCAAAAGATGATTTCCCAGTGCCAGTTACTGAACTTATGATAGACAATACATCCACTCATGAGGTTTTCTCCTTCATGGACGGCTCGTCGGGGTATAACCAGATAAAAATGCATCCCGAAGACCAGAAGCACACAGCCTTCAGGACTCCTCTTGGTATATTTTGTTACAAAGTGATGCCCTTCGGTTTGAAGAACGCCGGTGCTACTTATCAGAGGGCCATGACAAAGATCTTCGACGACCTCATACATGAAATCGTTGAATGCTATATCGACGATCTTGTGGTTAAAAGCAAATCATACGAAGAACATCTCGAGCACTTAAAGATCGTGTTTCAACGCCTTCGGCAATACAACTTGAAGATGAACCCTCTTAAATGTGCGTTTGGGGTTTCCTCGGGCAAATTCCTAGGATTCGTCGTTCGACACCGGGGTATTGAAATAGATCCGTCGAAGATTAAAGCGATCATGGAAATGCCTCCACCGAGGACTCTCAAACAGCTGCGGTCTCTCCAAGGGAAGCTCGCGTATATAAGGCGATTTATAGCTAACCTTTCAGGAAAGTGCCGTCCTTATAGTCACCTGATGAAGAAGGGAACCCCATTCGTTTGGGATCAAAAATGCCAAGGCGCGCTAGATGAGATCAAGCAATACCTGCAAAACCCGCCGGTGCTGGCTGCTCCGGTTAAGGGGAAGCCTCTCATTCTTTATACAACCGCCCTCGAAGGTTCCTTGGGCGCATTATGGGCACAAGAGAACGACCAAGGGAAAGAAAGAGCACTCTACTACCTAAGTCGAGTTCTGCTGGGGGCAGAAAGCAATTACTCTCCCATTGAAAAACACTGCCTGGCGTTGATCTTCGCACTAACAAAGCTTAGGCACTATGCGTTAGCGCACGAGGTCCGTCTGATTTCAAAAGTGGACCCTCTCAAATATTTAATGTCAAAAGCCATATTGACAGGGCGTCTCGCTAAATGGGCCCTACTCTTGATGGAATTTTCGATAACATATCAACCTCTCAGGGCAGTAAAAGGCCAGGCCATCGCCGACTTCCTTGCTGAGCATCCCATACCTGCCGATTCTCCTTTAAACTGCGATTTGCCAGACAGACATGCGTTTGACACAATCGACAGTGGTGATACCCGTTGGGAACTTTATTTCGACGGAGCATCTTCCATGAAAAAGCACAAACAAAGTACGCCAATGATCAAATCGGGGGTGGGACTCATCTTCGTGACTCCACAAAGAGGGATAATGCGCTTCGCCTTCTCCTTGACAGAACCGAGAACGAATAATGAAGCTGAATATGAGGCTCTGATAGCAGGCCTCGAGATCGCCATCGATATGGGAATTGAGAACCTCCTCATATACGGGGACTCCCAATTGGTCGTCAGTCAAGTGAACGGCAATTACCAAACATGTAAACCGGAATTAATAAAATACGGTGAAAAAGTGCAGCAACTGCTAACCCAAATTCCCTCCTACACGTTGGAAAGCATACCGCGTGCGGAAAACAGCAAAGCAGACGCACTAGCCAAACTTGCTAAAGAACTGGCTGACGAGAACTTCGACGACGTTAAAATCATAGTACAAAGCCGTCGAGTGCTCACCCCAACAGAAATATCTCCAAAATCGTCTGAAGAAAAAGAAGCGGAAGAGGAGACAACCCTGCAAACAAAAGACAGGGAAAATACCGAGGACTGGAGAGAAGTCTTCATAGATTACTTCAAGTTCCACCGAATACCTGAAGAAGCGTCCACAAGACATCAGCTCACGAAACGGGCTCTGTCTTTCGCCTTCGTCAATGATACTTTGTATAAAAGGTCATTCGACTCTCTGTGGCTAAGATGCTTAGGACCTGACGAGGCGAGAAGGGTCGTCCAAGAGGTTCACGACGGACTCTGTGGTTCCCACCAAGCAGGCCCTAAAATGAAATTAAAGATAAAGCGGATGGGCTACTACTGGCCTACGATGATGCAAGATTGCCTGGAATACGCCGGACAATGTCACTCGTGCCAAATTCATGGGGACTTTATCCATCAGCATCCTAATCCACTGCACCCAACAGTGGCTAGTTGGCCGTTCGAAATGTGGGGAACTGACATAGTCGGTCCCATCGAACCAGCATCGTCAAAAGGACATCGTTTCATCTTGGCGACGACTGATTACTTCTCCAAATGGGCGGAGGCGGTACCGTTGAGGGAAGTGAAGACGGAGAACATTCTCCATTTCTTCAAAACGCACGTCATATACCGGTTCGGAACCCCGAGAAGGATCATCTCTGACAATGGGCCAGCCTACCGAAGTCATAAGATTAGCCGTTTCGCACAGCAGCACAATATAGACTGGAGATATTCATCAGTTTATAATCCGCGAGCTAACGGTCTAGCTGAGGCCTTCAACAAGACCTTGACGAAGATCATAAAGAAAACAGTATCCCGAAATAAAAAAGACTGGCACGAGAGGCTGCAAGAAGCTCTTTGGGCGTATCGAACTACGTTCAAGACAGCCACAAAAACAACGCCATACGCGTTGGTATTTGGGACGGAAGCAATACTCCCCCTCGAGATAGAGTTACCCTCTCTACGAGTAGCAGTCCACCACGAGCTGACGAACGTAGAAAATGCTCACCTTCGGCTTGAGGAGCTTGACGCCCTTGAAGGAACACGGCTCATAGCGCAACAAAATCTAGAGGCTTATAAAGCAAAGATGACGCGCTCATACGAAAGATTGACCCGACCGAGAACGTTCCATCAAGGCGAACTAGTGCTAGTGGTCAAAAGGCCCATGATCCCCAATCGCGCCAAGCGGGGAAAGTTTGAGCCAAACTATGAAGGACCCTACATCATCGATAAGGTCTACCAGGGCGGGGCCTATCTACTCATGGACATGCACGGTGAAAGACCCTTCAGACCAATAAACGGTCACTTCTTAAAGAAATACTACGCTTAATGGGCCACAGCCTAGGTCAATAGCAGATGACGACGACTATGTCCGCTCGCTGTCTTCCTAAGCCCAAGCTTTATAAGCAGTAGTCAACCCTCTCCACATTGGACCGAAATGTCCTTAAACTAATAGCGGACCGAGATGTCCTTAAACTAATAACAGACCGAAACGTCTTTAAACTACTACCACAGCATCTTTAGGCTGACGAGATAAAAAAAAAAAAAAAAAAAAAAAAAAAAAAAAAAAAAGCGGTAAGTCCATAAGCAAAATGGGCACGGATGAAAACCCGAAAGGGCTCCGTGAGTAAAAACAACAGGACTACCGGCGAGTGTTTGTGAAAACCTGAAAGGGCGCAACCTCGTTGAAGACACTTATAGGGTCCTCACGACCTTATAAGGAGAAACCACCCGCGTGAGATCCTTACGACTCACAAGGGAGCAACACACTTAGGAATCCCCACGACTCCTAAGGAGAAAATACACTTGCGAGATCCTCACGACTCGTAAGGAGAACTCTCTTATGGGACCCTCACGGCTCATAAGATTTGAAAGTCTTAAGTCACAGAGACCTAAACCTGTGCTTAAGCAAACCCCCACAAACTTCCAATGCTGCCCTACAAGCGGCTCATATTGACCCTTGTATACAATCCACGGGCACAAATAAATATTTCCCTAACAAAGTCCCATCCATGACTAGGGATGTGCTTGTACAGCAAACAACACTTGTAAGTCCTCTCGACTTATAAGGAGAAAACCTTCCTGTAGGATCCTTACGACTTACAGCGGAACAATACACTTAGGAATCCTCACGATCCCTAAGGAGAAAATGCACCTATAAGATCCTCACGACTTGTAGGGAGAAATAACTTTGTGAGACCCTTACGGCTCATGAAGTCAAAAGCCTTAGTCGACGGGACCTTAACCCTGGTCGCTAAGCCTCCTTTGTTTGACAACGACAGAGGCAAATGATGATCCGCTCCTGGCAATATCCCAGTTGTAGCGGTGCTGATGCCGAAATCGGTGTCCAAATTCAGGTTTACAGCGAAAAGCCAGTAGGCCGCACATGCATACGAAATAGCCGAAATGATGGGACGACTTGCAAAAAAAAAAAAAAAAAAAAAAAAAAAAAAAAAAAAAAAAAAAAAAAGGTGTATGCATGAAAAAATAGCCGAAATGATTGGGCACCGCGAAAAATTGCCGAAATGTTTGGGCAATCGCGACCTTCGCGATATAAAAGCTGAAATGATAGAGCATCGCGGAAATAAAATAAAATAAAAGAAGAAATGATAAAACTTTGGCCCTACAGTAGAGGTCACATCGATCCCTGTATACAATCCAAGGGCGTAAACAAAGAAGAAACCATACTTCCCCAGCGGATTCTGTCAAACGACGAAGCCAAACCTCAACGGCTCATTTCAACCGAAGAAGCCAGTGACTTTAACAAAATCCTTGACTCACGGATACAAACACTCCTTGACGAGAGCCTTTTGATCCGCGTCGACCTATAGAGCCACCAGAGCCTCCGTGGGAATCATCGACTCGTTTCAAACCCTAAGGACACAAATAATCCTTGGTGCTTGGGACACAAATAATCCCTAGCAAAATTTCTCGACTCACGGATACAAACACTCCTTGACGAGAGCCTTCTGATCCGCGTCGACCTGTAGAGCCACCAGAGCCTCCGTGGGAATCATCGACTCGTTTCAAACCCTAAGGACACAAATAATCCTTGGCGCTTGGGACACAAATAATCCCTAGCAAAATTTCTCGACTCACGGATACAAACACTCCTTGACGAGAGCCTTCTGATCCGCGTCGACCTGTAGAGCCACCAGAGCCTCCGTGGGAATCATCGACTCGTTTCAAACCCTAAGGACACAAATAATCCTTGGTGCTTGGGACACAAATAATCCCTAGCAAAATTTCTCGACTCACGGATACAAACACTCCTTGACGAGAGCCTTCTGATCCGCGTCGACCTGTAGAGCCACCAGAGCCTCCGTGGGAATCATCGACTCGTTTCAAACCCTAAGGACACAAATAATCCTTGGCGCTTGGGACACAAATAATCCCTAGCAAAATTTCTCGACTCACGGATACAAACACTCCTTGACGAGAGCCTTCTGATCCGCGTCGACCTGTAGAGCCACCAGAGCCTCCGTGGAAATCATCGACTCGTTTCAAACCCTAAGGACACAAATAATCCTTGGCGCTTGGGACACAAATAATCCCTAGCAAATTCCTCGACTCACGGATACAAACACTCCTTGACGAGAGCCTTCTGATCCGCGTCGACCCGCAGAGCCACCAGTGCCTCCGTAGGAACCATCGACTCGTTTCAAACCCCAAGGACACAAATAATCCTTGGCGCTGAGGAAACAAATAATCCCAGCAAACTTCTCAACTCACGGATACAAACACTCCGTGACGAGAGCTTCTTTGACTCACATCTCGGGCAGTAAGGATTCAAAAACTTGCTTCCTGAACAATGGGACCCTGCAAGTCAATCCTAAATGGTCTCTTGCATACTATTCACGGGTCTCACTCTCTGAAGTCGATTCTCGACAAAGAGGGAAACAACCGCTTACGAGTCCTCTCGACTCGTAAGAAGGAGAAATGCTCTTATAGGATCCTTACGACTTATAAGAGAAAACCACACTTAGGAATCCTCACGATTCCTAAGGAGAAAATCCACCTATGAGATCCTCTCGATCCGTAGGGAGAAAAATCTCTATGAGACCCTCACGGCTCATAGAATTGAAAAGTCTTAGGCGGCAGATCTGAACCTGCGGCCTAAGCCATCGCCGCCTCTTGGAGAAATTAAGTTGTATGCCAATCAAGTTCATCGACAACATCATGGTGTAAAGGCAGAAAACAAAAGAACATACAAGATATTGCAAAAGAAAGTGTGTATCTTTATTCATTGACCTCAATCAAATACATGGTGAATCATACAAAAGAGCGAAGAAAGGGTACACGTTACTCAGAAAAGAAATTTTTTACAAATACACTGATACAAAGGCAGCTATTGGGAAGGAAGCGTCTTAAATAGCTCTATCAGTTGTTCGTACACCTCCTTCCATGCCTTTTCCTGATTGGATGCGACTGCCAACTCCGCCTCCACCTGGGCCCGTTGCTGTGCGACGGAGGCAAGCTGATCCCTGACGGCTTGATAAGCAGCTTCACGGCCTGGAATGTCATGCTCGGCGACATCAAGTGCCCGCTTTAATCTCAGCCCATTCGACATGCGCTCCAGAAGACCCTCGAACACGGTCTTTACCTCAGCAGCGTTCGCCTCAACTTCGGCACGCAAGCGAGCAGTTCTGCTCGAAGAATCTTGGCACTCCTTCAGCCTCAAAGCCACTTCTTGTTCCAGATGACGGAAACGAGAAGCGCTTTGCTCGAGCCATGCTCCCCGTTGAGTGCTCAAGGCCAAAGTCTCGGGGGACGGGCGCATTGACTCCAACTGATGAAGGCGAGCCTCGACCTCCCGACAATAGTTAACCCAGGAGGCAACAATACCCTCGTCATGGAAGGTGGCAAATATCGCCAACATTGGGTTAACCGTCGTGGCGAAGTCCTCAGCAGATACAGGAGCCTCGATGTCGAGTTCCTCAATGTAGTCGCTCAACATGCGCAAACTATTCGCGGCACCTTTTGAGGACGGCCGTCGCTGGGAAGGGCCGCCTGGTATTGTAATGCGAGACTCGAAAGGCACCGAGACTGGAACGACGGCTGGAAAAAGACGAAATGCGATTAGATGATGATTCAATAGATATGAAGGAAGTCATTGATAAAATGGTTTACTATACCAGTGGAGACAGGTGGCAAGTCCGGAAGGACTGGTGGCACAGCCGATCTTCCTGCTCCCCCTTCGATTTGCAACGCTGCAGTCACAACAAGAGAGAGTTGGAAATAATTCTACCGCTAAAAAGACAAAGCTACCAATCGGGAACAAGTACTCACCAGCGCCACCAGACGGGGAGGCGAATTCAGATGGGAAGGAGAAGTGTGGGAGCAACACTTGATAGAGATGATCAAAAAGCACTCCTGAAAGATACAACGGTGTGACTTCAGTACATAAACTGTATATCTCAAACATAGGATTAATAAGTTATAAACCCATACCTTCCAACATCTTTGACGGTGTAAGAGAGGGCCGAGGGGTAACCATCGCCAAGGCAGTCGTGGAGGGAGCTCCCTCAAGTAGTGGGGCATCAACACTAGCTGCACCTGCATTACAAAAAATGAACTTGTCAGAAAAGATTGTAAAGCAAATAAAAAAAAACAACAACTTAAGGTGTACCTGAGGAGCTCCCGGCGGAAACAGAGACGACTCCCTCCTCTATCGACATGAGACCACCGCCTGTGGCCTTATCGCCCGATTCAATAGGGACTGTCGTCGTGCTCGCAAGCCCGGGAGACGGCGGAGGACCGTAGACGGGAAGAGCTATGACTGGAGTATTGCCAGATTCCAGAGAAGGAGCGGTTGGCTCGTCTTCAGGAATCGTGGCCACCTCGCCCACTACCATCTCAGGCTCAATAGTGGCGGTTGTATCGTCCACCATCGCCGGGGGATCACCGGTCTCGAGCGCCTCATTCGCCGCCACTCTGGGCTCAGTTATAATGATCACGTCATCTGCCACCACTTCGGGTTCAGCATCCGTGACCTTATCGGCTGCAGGCCCCTCAACCTCTACCCCAAGCTCCAAAGCCACAACGACGTTGCCCACCGTTGGCTCGAGTTCGGCAGGTACTGCCCTCTCTGTCCCTTCGAGATTGACGGTTTCCGCCTCCCCCTCGATCGGACTTGGTCCTGCAAGATGAGAGACGTAAGGACAAACGACATTAAGATACTTATAACAAAAACTCCAAGAGAAACATTACCTGAGGCGGATTTACCGTTCGCGCTCCGAGCTGCACGTGCCACCCCTCTGCGGGCAGTGGACAGGGCGACAGGGGCCTCTTCAGAGGGAGTATCAGCTCGAGGAACGGTGCTAGGGCCCGCTCCCATAGCCAAGGCAGCCCTACGCGCCTTCGCCTCACGCCTCAACCGTTTCCTCTCCTCCCGAGCGGTCATGAGGGACCTCCGTGATGCCTCCTTCAAGGCATCATCATCTTCATTCAGGGATGCCTCCAGAGCCTTCAAGGCATCTCTCATCGGCTCTCCGAGATGAGCCTCCTGCGGTGTCCTAGAGGAAACAGGAACATCGGCCGCTGGTAGAACATCTGCGTCGCTAGGAGGGAGCGGCATTGAAGTCCCTGCAATTAAGATGGAAAGGTTAGGTCGACCATAACGCAAGGAAAATGAAAAATTCGATGAATCGAAACTTACTCAGACCCATAGATTCTCTGAGACGTTCCTCCTCCTGGAAAGTCTTCAGAGAAGCGGCAATGGCTTCTTCATCGGTGATGCCTGTTAAAAAAAAAAAAAAAAAAAAAAAAGAAAAGCGTTAGTTAAAAAAATATATATATATATATAATGAAATGACGAAGAAAATACGTTGCAATAAAGAAAAAGTGACTACTAGTTACCTGATTGCGCAAGCTTAGCCAGCCACGCATCACGCTTCACCAGCCATGCTGAAGCTCTGAGAGCAGCTTCCAAGTCTGTATCGTCCGGCGGCGGCATCACTAATCCCGCGTTAGTCCCATATTCGAGCAGACCCTCGGAATAAGGAGCGTGGGGTTCCTGGCCGAACGCAACGTCCGCTGCAAAGAGCGACTTCTTTTTCTTTTGCCCTCCGACCCTGGGCCCGCGAGGGATCGACTTCCGTTTAGCAGCTACTCTGGGACGACGAGTCCCGATGTCCGCACCCACGCCAGACTCCGGCGAGGGTACAACCATTGCTTCCACCTGAGCACAGGGTGCAGGAGGTACTTCCGCGATATCAGGAAGTGATAATTCACGTGGAGGACTTTGCGCACGTGATGGTCTGCCCCCGGCATCTTTTAAGGGAGCGATTACTGGGGTCCTAGGAACCAAGGGAACGGTGCGATCGGTACCTGGAGGTGCACCCTTACGATCGACCAACAGTCGCCTTTCCTCCTTTATGACTGCCCCTGTCGCATGATTGTACCAGTCTTTGTACACATTGAGGAGTCTCGGAGCGTAAGTCGGCGCATTAATAAAAAAACGAGAGGTCGTATTCACGCGCATGAAATGGTGCAAGGCGTTCTCCATCCCCTCTTCAGTGGCAGCTGGTTCCACCAAAAAGGCTTCCAAGGGGACCCCTTGATCGTAGCCCAGTTGTTGAGCAAAACGATGTGGGTTATACCTCATAAAAATTGCCACATCATTCTGCCTAAAAACTAAAAAGCCCGGTCTAATGGAATATAAGTGGAGGGTCTCCCGGGCCGTTAAAACAGAAGCTCCATCCTTAAAGATATCCTGTAATGGCCGCGTCACGGTGGTAGACACCTTTCCAACGGTCAACACCTTATCGACAAAGGACATCCCGGCTTCGACGGTATGGGGGCGAAGGAGCAAGCCCCTAGCGTTCCGTTGTGAAGGGTTTACAATTGATGCACCGATCAGTTGTATAATGCGAGGAAAACCGCTCTTGTCAAAGAACGAGGGCCTCTTGTGCATCCCGAAGACACCCGCCGTGTGTA
Source organism: Agapanthus africanus (assembly GCA_030015575.1). NCBI lineage: Eukaryota > Viridiplantae > Streptophyta > Magnoliopsida > Asparagales > Amaryllidaceae > Agapanthus > Agapanthus africanus. The sequence goes on from JASDDO010000016.1 coordinate 534,163,054, forward strand.
ACTCGAGCCACGACGCGAAGTAATGCATCGGGAAGACCACATGCAAAACCCCGGGCTCACTGGCATTCGCCGCTCGACTGAGACCGTGGTATAAGTGTGCCAGGCCGGCGATCCCAACAGCTACCTTCACCCCGATGACCATCCGATGTGCTGGATAAAAGACAGAGGGTCGCATTCGATGAGAGTGCATTGGGATAGCGAACCAACTCAACCATAACCCGAGAAACCCCAAGAAAAAGGTCTCCTCATCCATCCCAGGGGCCGCTACTTCTGCAAGAGACACGGTTGGAAAGTTAGGAAGAAAGAAATCCTTTTGACCTATTTCGTTCGCCGGCAGGTTATCCAAACCTAAACCGAAAGGGTCCTCGAGGGTGGCAGACTTGGCAGTGGCCGCAGAGAGGGCGTTGGGGTGAAGGAACCGAGCAATGAAATCCTCAAAGTTAACTCCTCGACTCCCATGTTCAACGAAGAGAGACTCATATATGTTCAACACGTTAATTAAGCTTGGGAACTGGTGTTGAACAGCAGTATCCGGAGTGACCCCCCTTACCATTGGCCTAGCTCCGAAAACGTACACGTCTGTTGGGAGCAGCTCCTCATAATGTTCCCCCATCACCGGTAAGCCGGATACCTCCGCAAATTCCTCCAGAGAAATTGACACTTCCCGATCCATGGCAAGGAAAGTGTGGGTGGGAATATTCCATTGCTCCAAGAAGGCCTTGAGCCACCAGGTGGGGAGCGTAGGATATTGGAAGAGAGAGACGTAGACTGCGGTGTACAATCCTAGTCTTATCAACTGTGACTTCTTCGTCGACAGGATATACCGGGCCCATGGCAGATAGCCAATCGGGTGGCGGGGAATCAAACCAAGGTTATACGATTGCCCCCAAGGCCGCGCTTCACCTTGACAGATACGACGTCCTAGGATGTCCAAAACCATAGGACGCTGGACCGGTATCGCATCTATAGCGGGATGTAGAAAACCTTTTGATGTCCAGTCTGCCAGCTCCACGGCATACTGCACCGAGGGTGGAGTAGCATAATGAATCGCCGTTATGGGTTCCGACGGCACCGCGCATGTAAAGCTCCGTCGGCCCATAATGATCTGATTGTACCACGACCCCCAGAGGTGGAGACTCTTATGCTCAGGGTCGTATGCCTTGATCATGGTCAGGACCTCACGGTCCAAAGGCGCCTCTGGGAATCCTTCCTCCGAGCGGACAAACGGGAATGAAGTGTCTTCAGACATGATCGCTGCAAAAAGAGCAATGTAGCCGTCAGTGTTGTAATCCCAACGTTTGACATTGAAAGAAGAAAATGCATTAATTAAAATCAAAATTAATTAATTACACCGCACCCCAGTGCAGTGAGTAGGGGACCAAAGAGGGACCCACAAAATCTAAATGACAATACGTCAATTAAAGAGACAAACTCATCATTGGATGAGATTGTCAGTTGGTCCTTAGGGGGAACATTCCCATAATAAAAAAGGGGGAGAGAATCCCTAGAGACAAGGAGAGAATCTCCTCTTTCAGAGCAAAGCTCTGTCACAGAGTGACACTTGTCAAATTCTGGTCTCAAAAGAATTAAAATTCCTTAAGAAAGAGCTTAGCTCTATAATACTCCATCAAAAAGCAAGTTTTTGAAAAGAAATTTAAAATTAAAATTTCTGAAATAAAAAAAAAAGATCCACGAAAGCTTATAGAAAAATTCTTCATTTGTTTCAGATCTAAAAGATCTACATTTGATTCAAAGAGCAAAGCTCTGTTCATGAGTTAGAACCCATGAATAAGATCTCTGTAGATCTATGGATTTGTGAGAGCAAAGCTCTGTTAATGAAACCCTAAAAGGAATTTCTTCAGATCAAAAGATCCATGAGAGCAGAGCTCTATTGGTTAAAATTGATTTAAATTAACTTAACTTAATTTTAAAATTAATTATTACCTAAAAGTTTTCTAAACTTTGGGAGATAAGAGCAAAGCTCTAGAGTTCTGAAAACAAGAGCAAAGCTCTGAAATTCTTAAGCAAAGAGCAGAGCTCTGAAAATCTAAATCCAAGAAAATGGTGAGATTTTCTAAGGGTTAAAAGGCCCTATTTATAAGGCGCTTGCGCCTCTTGGAATTCCCCCTCAATCCAACGGTCAGAAGGGGTTGCCACCGTTGCACTCACGTGTGCGCCACGTGAGCGCAACGTTGGGGGGGCATTTGTTTCGCCCAATCAGAGCAAAGCTCTGTTTGAATTCAAAATTTAAATTTTCGAAGCAACGCTTCAAGTCTCAAGCGCAGCGCACCCAATCAGAGCAAAGCTCTGTTTAAAGGAAGCAACGCTTCAGATCCTTTGCGCTGCGCGCTCTGCGCCACGTGTCCAGCGCAGATACATTAGCGCAGCGCACCCAATCAGAGCAAAGCTCTGTTCAAAGGAAGCAACGCTTCAGATCCTTTGCGCTAGCGCTCCGCGCCACGTGTCCAGCGCAGATACATTAGCGCAGCGCGCCCAATCAGAGCAGAGCTCTATTTGCCTGAAGCAACGCTTCAGTTGCGCTGCGCTCTGCGCTGCACGACACGTGTCAGCGCAGATGCACTAGCGCAGTTGCGCTACGCTCTGCGCTGCGCGACACGTGTCATGCGCTGGGGCATCTGCGCCAAATTAAATTAAGATTTTTAAGAAATCTTTTCTGTTCTTGTTGAAACAAGAAGATTTTCTTCTGCAAGGCAGAAGCCCTTGGATCAAAGATCCAACGGTAGGGAAAATTCCCCAAATCACTCAGAGGATGATCTCTTTAACAAATTTAACTAATTTGTGAGCACTATAAAAAGGACCTTAGGCCTCAATTCAAAGGCATCGAGTTTTTTTTTTTGAGAATTCAAGAACCCTAAACAGAAAGAACTCCGAGAAAATTTCAAGAAAGAGGTAAAGAACCTTCATGGATTAGAAGAAATTCCTTCTAAAAGACCATTAGTCTAAAACAAAAAAATAAGATCAATGATCTTTATAAAAAAGAAGAAAACAGTGCTTTGCACTTCTTGTGAACCTTCGGTTCTTTAAAAACGATGTAAACAATAAAAGAATAGTGCTTTGCACTTCTGCGAACCTCTGGTTCTTCGAATAAAGAAGAAATTTATTTTTTTTCTTTGATCTAATTTAGACCAAGAACTTGAACAGAGCTTTGCACTTCCTTTCTGGAATCTAAGAAGATTCTTAGTGCTTTGCACTTCCAAGTTGCGCCGCTGCGCTCTTGAGAGAGCGCCACGTGTCGGCCATAAAACACTTGCGCTAAGCGCCCTTGAGATAGAGCTTTGCTCTCCGGAATTGGCGCAACTCGCTGAGAGCGCGTCACGTGTCAGCAGCGCAACAGCGCATTGCACTGCGCTAGTGCGCTTGCGCTCATCAAAGCACGACATGTGTCATCACCATATGGACTTGCGCTCGTTACTTAGCGCAAAACGTAGATGCATTAAAAAGGGCCAAGCCCAATTAAGAGAAGGCCTAACAGGCTCAACAAAGCGCAAATGCATTATTTTAAGGGGGCAGAGCCCAAACAAGAACAAATGCTTTGCATCATTTATAAATGGGCAGAGCCCAAACAAAAATATTCAGAATGCTATGCATTTTAAAAAAAGGGGCAAAGCCCAAACGAAGTAGATACTTTGCAAATGGGCAGGACCCAAAATAAACCGATACTCTATATCTTCTGTGGGTAGAACCTAAATAAAAAAATGCAATGTTGAAATGGACTTAGCCCAATCGTGGCCATAAGTCCTTAAATTAAATTGACTGAGCAAAATGGCTCTCCTAAATCAATCCACGTCCGGTTTGAGGGTACATCTCCGAACTCCTTTGACATCTATTGTTGTAATTCCTCAACGACGTCAAAGAGGTGACGGGTCCCAACGACCACACATCGATATGGACTGCGGGGTCCTTAAACTCGCGGACCGAAATGTCCTTAAACTAATAACGGACCGAAATGTCCTTAAACTAATAACGGACCGAAATGTCCTTAAACTAATAACGGACCGAAACGTCCCTAAACTAAAATTGGACCGAAACGTCCCTAAACTAACATCGGACCACCACGTCCCTAAACTGGCGATAGACCACCACGTCCCTAAACTGGAATATAGACCACTACGTCCTTAAACTGGCGACGGACCGAAACGTCCCTAAACTAATAATGGACCACCATGTCCCTAAAACTGGCAACGGACCGTCACGTCCTTAAACTGGCACAAAAGAGCCCAAACGCTCTTTTGCCGGATCTAAACGGTCCCGTCTAAGTTGATCTTAGCCCCAAATACGGCTAACGCGTCCTTAGATATTTAAATAAATAATAAAACTCCCAAATCAACTTTGGTTCAAGGGTACATCTCGGAACTCCTCAGACGTATGTCGTTGTAATCCTTCAACGACGTCAGAGAGGTGACGAGTCCCGACGGCCGGATAATTAAATCAATCACTACGTCAGGTCGATCTTAGTCCAAAACAGGACTAACGTATCCTTGACAAACGTTTAAGCTAGTCTTAGCCGCAACGCGACTAATGCATCCTTAAACTAAAAAACACCAAACCCAAATCTAAGTAAATACGGATTTGGACTAATCCACGTCCTACGGGCGACGGCATTACTCAGTCTCCGTATACAATCCACGGGCAACCACAAACAAAATAAACATACACGACACGAAGTGAAATTCTGGAGAAGGAGAAAGTTGTTATCGCAACGCGATAGCGTAATTAACTGCAGGGGCTTGCGCCTGCAGGGAAGAGCGTCCCCACAATCAAAAAAACCCCTCACCCTGAGGGGGAATCTGACAAAGTCTGCTACATCGGCCGCATCCGTCTAAACCTCCGATACTCGGTGCCATAAATCAACTTGGCATCTTCGGAGAGATAGACGGATAAAACCAAATAGCATCTGCCCCGAACCTCAGGCACGTGACGTCCCAACGTCGCAGGCCGCCGTTCGGAGGGGAACACACATGCTCAGTGCAATCGTGTTCCCTGCGAAAGTGCGGTTATCATTTTATTTTTGTGAATAATTGGTTTTGCTCGGGACGAGCAAAAGTTAAGTTTGGGGTATTTGTTCATAGCAGAATATTGCATTTTATACCGCCCATTCTTACGCTCGTGTGTTTATAGGTAGGTACTTTTAATCCGTGTTTGTTACATGTTTACAGAATACAGGTTTCCAGTACAAATATTGCAAATCAGGATAAAATCTCCACAGTTACGCCAAAAGCAGAACATCTGTCGACAGCAGATAAAAGCCGGGTTCCGGTCATCCATATCCGTCCAGTGCCGAGTACCGGTTCCCGATACAAGACATGTGACAGTGGTCATTCATGTCTGGGACAAGCACAGAGCACGAGGGGGCTGCACAAGAATCAATGGGTGCACGGAGCTCGAGGGAGATAAAGTCAAAAGTAAACAAAGATAATGCAATCTTGGACTTGGAAATCTGGAGATATTCTGAAGACTTTTGCGCAGTTTAAAGTTGGCAAACACGAGGAAACAGGAAACCAGGGCAGGCCACAAAAGTTGACAACATGAATCCACTGTATGGCCGCGCATGCGCGGCCAATATGGGGTATTGGCCGCGCATGCGCGGCTAGATGGGGCCCACTCACTGACGTTTTTTGGGGGTATTTCTGGGACTTCATTTCTGGTCTGGTGGATGCCCTAGAATTCCATTCTCCAGCCTATAAATACAGCAGTTCAAAGCCAAACCAAGGGAGCTTTTCTTTAGCCTCTTTTTTGTGTAGTTTTGTTCTTTTCTTCTTCTTCTTCATTCTTTCTCCATTAAAATTGTAGTGAGAGCTTTTTGAGTGGAAGATTAATGAAGATGAGGGTTTTTTATCTTTCTTGTTAGTTTGCTCCCCCTTGAGATTCTTGCTTTCTCTTGATCATTCAACCTCTTCATTGAGCTTGAATGGTTAAGAGTTAGTTATTGATCTCAAGGGTCGTATTTTATCACGGGACTAGCACTTCATTTCACATGCGTTCTCTACCCTTCCCTTGATCTTGCAACCTCTTCATTGAGCTTGCAAGTTTAAGGGTTGGCTATTGATCACATGCTTGTCTTGAGTCCTAGTTTCGTATTCTTTTTATCGCTTTTTCTTACTTGCAATTTATTACCTTGTCTTTAATTACTTGCAATTTACATTCATGCTCTTTCTTTCTTGTAATCTTTTCTTTGTTCTTTTCTTTTGTTCTCTTTTGTTCTCTTTTGTTCATTTTGTGAATGTTGTATTTATTGTTGTTGTTAAGAATCCATATGATATTGTAAGTTAACATTTCTTTGCCAATTCCTTTTCCCGTTATTTTCCATTTGAACTTCGCCCAAACCATACGCAAGCGCTCCGTTAGGCACCCTACCCTGATAAGGTAACGGTGATTCCTAACCGCGACCGGTTGCGTTCGGTTTGGCCGGAGGCGAAAGCAAGAGACAAGAACGGAAGGACAAGGGTAAATAAGCCGTATTCCACGAATACCGCGCTTAAATCCCCTAATCCACGTTGTTGCCGATTGCTTAGCTTCAATTGGTCAAGACTCGGCTCAAAGGTTTTGAGTACGGATTTCTTTAGCTTATAATCTCGTATCTTTTCTTAACAACTTTATACTTGCAAATAAACACATAGGTTAGTCCAAACAAACATACAGATTCTTTATTGACTCGTCTAAGACAAGAAAGGACATAACAACCATCTCCCTGTGGATCGACCCGTGCTCAACCGGCTAGCTGCAAAGCGACACCGTCCTGATCGCGGTTACACTTTAATTCTTTGAACATCCGACACGCCAAAAGCGTGCGATCAAATGGCGCCGTTGCCGGGGAGACGGTAGCGTATTTTCTTTCTTGTTATTCGGGTTGATATTCTTTTTGTATATATAAAAAAAAAATCTTTTTGTTTTTTTTTATTATTTTTGTGGGCAAGTGTGCAGATTTTTGCAGATTTGCAAACTGCGATTGTGGGAGCAAAGTGTACATTCAAAGTTTAGGTGATTACGGAGTACAGTGCCAAAGATCCGGGTAGTTTGACCCGCGCAAGCGAACCATTCAAGCTTACAGGATTTGATTCAACGGGGGTTTTCTAACCCAAAAACTTAACGGTACGTACTTTCCTAACACCTTCTTCTCAAATCCGACGCTTCCAATATACTATTCTTTTGCAGGATTCTTTGCAAGTTCGCTAGCAAACGCTAAAAATCGACTAACCCGTATTTGTTGCAGTGCTGAGCTTAAACTAAAAAAACGATTGTTTTATTCTTTATAGAATTTTTTGAATTGTGCATTGCATCAATTAATACGGACTTAAGGGCAAGCGAACCCCACAACATACGGTAAAGGATTTCATCACCTTTTCCGTGGCCCACAAATCACGAACTTGCGCATAACGTTTACCCGCACAAATTTAAAAGAAACTAGACTTTAAGCCTTAAGGACTTCACGCTCACTAGGAGAAGTTAACTGTATTTAGAAGCTTGCTTAACGGTATATTGTTTACGGGGTGTCTAGAAAAGTGTTAACGGCGAAACCGCCAAAAGAGAAAGGGTTATTTAATTAAGGAACTTCGCGAAAACGTTGGAAAACCTCCCCTTATCTCTGCACTTACCTGGCCTCGTGATCAGTGTATCTTGAGTCTGTTTCTCAACACAGTTTAACTTCGACAATCAAGTTCTTGAGCAGGTCTAGTTGACCTAGGTGAACCCTAGAACGTTTAAGTGTGTGGTATTTTTGTGTCGTGATTGTTTTTGTTCATATTCTTTTTGTGTATACTCCATTCTTTTGTAATATATATTAAAAAAAAAAAAAAAACCACATTCTTTTCCCCTCCTTTTCCCTGCCTTTCTTCATTCTCTCTTCATATCATGGGTACTCCACCTCGCAAAACTCTTGCCGAACTTTGGTACCCACAACCAGACATCACTTCTTACGGTTCTTGCTTTGGCCGAACATCGAACGATCCCTCCATGCCCAAAGTTTCACTGAAAGATCGCATAGCAGCATCTAGGACAAACACTTGCACTCCTCATTCCACTTCGTATCAACCGTTTCAAACATTCACTCCCGCTTATGTTGATGCCCCTTCTGCAAGTCGTCCTTTGTCCATCGCTGAACGTATTGAACAATCCCGCAGCCGATCTTTCACTCCTTTCACCACTTCAAATTCTTGGGATCAACAATTCCATTCTCCGTCTTATCCACCTGTTGATCCCACTCCTGTCCAGCCATTCAATTCCTACCAATCCTACCCTACTTTTGCACCTTCCCTAGACATTGCTTCAGAACAGCCGTTTGGGAGTTTTCAGTATCCAAATAACTTTGAATCTTTTACTGAAATCCCATCACAATCTATGTCTAGTCTGGAACAATCCTTGGAAGATTTTAGGGTAGCGTCTAGCCAACAGATGATGGATTTGAATGCGTCCATGGCCGCCCTCATGCAACCTAGTGACCCGGTAGCTAGTTTCCAACTAGCTCCAAATTTTTCAATGTATGATGAGGCGGTAGGACAGGCTGTGAATTTGAGTGGAGAGAGTGAGCTGTACCCCCTTCCAAATTAAACCTACCCGTCCCAAATTGAATCCCACAACTCCTGTGTTGAAAGTCTATCAAATGTCCCAAATGAATTATCAGTACACTGGACGGACTCGCCGGGAACCTGCTAGTTGGTATTATACCTATTGTCAGATAGCAGTTCCCAGGTGACATATGTACAGGTTAGTCTGTCGACCTGAGATCGTCATTTGTCTCGTATGAGTTCCCACTGTGCTTTGATTACTACCCTACCACGGCTCAAAGGAGTCGTGCAAACAGGTTTTAGTTGGGTACAGTCCCGAGCCACATAGAGGCAGTGATCGGATCGTCGGGGATTCGTCTCTCCCGGTATTGGGGGTTGATGTCGCGTTGTGTACGGATGGCCATCACCATAAATCCGTAGCCACGGTGGACGAGAATTACCGATCCGAGGATCGATAGTTTCTCACCTATTGAGCTTATTGGATAGTCTTCTTCCAAACCATAGGCAGGTGCCGAACGGTAGGGAAGGAAGAAAACCAATTAAGCTTAAGTGTGGTGTACAGAAGGTAATAAGTAAAGACATATAAAGGGATTAGAATAATGGCAAAGGAAATTGCGACTACCATCATTCACGACAAAGACCGGGTATACCCCTGCCACTCCTACATCCACTTTTCTTTTCTCTAGGACACTCCGTATCACTACGGATATCCACTTCCATTGGATAAATCCATCGTATGGTTATATACGAACTCGAAGGAACTTTTTCGAGGATGGATTCTGGTTCTGGAGAGATAGGATAGGATTATCCAGATGTCTTTTCCCATTACCTTCTCTCAGGTTGCGAGGGCTCCCAGGATTATGAGAGTACACCTATTACGCTTATTGGATAGTCTTCTTCTAAACCTTAGGCTGGTGCCGAAGGGTAGGGAAAGAAGAAAACTAGTTAGCCTAAAGAAGGTGTACAGAAGGTAATAAGTAAAGACATAATAAAGGGATTGCAGTGAGGGTAGGTTTAGTATATGGTTACTGTCGTGAATCAGGATAGTGAAAGAGGCGTTACTAGGAATACCAGTAAACCCCTTCGAAACATTTTCATGTTTCAGTTTCACTGTGCGATGTTAATTGATAATTGTTTTCCCAGTTGGAATCTAACTCCAGGGTATGTATTTACCAGATCAGTTTCTCACATCTGCATGTTATTACAGATGGTGAGTGGGAGTAAGATATTAGGAATTGGGTGATTAGATTCTCATTATATCGGAATTCGTTGTAATTGCTGATATTTGAGGAAATCATCTGAATTTTGCCGGATGGCAAATATTTGGTTTTGAATATCCGTTGTTATGCACCAACTTCAAACCGATATATCTGTACATTTATTTTATAAAGTGAGATATATCTTTTTGATATTATGTCTGTGACATTTACCTATATTGGTTGGTGATTAGGTAAGGTGTATTCAACAGCGGTGTAATTCTTCTTAACCATACTACAGTTTTTTCAACCTACGACGCACAGGGTTTGAGTTGTTGAACTCAGGGGACTTATACAAAGTATTGTATGTTGTCCAGTGTCCATTAGGACAAAGGGGTTGGTACTCGTACTATATTATGTTTACTTATGACTTCTCCAGCTCTGGACATGTATTTCGTTGAAATGCAAGGTCCAGATATTCAGAAGTTATAGGTATAAGAATAAAGTAGAGAACCATTTGTTGTAAGTATCAGGATTCTTCAAGGAAGTCGAAGATGTAGATACTTGTGTTTGGTATTCCGTTAATAGTAATGGTTTTGAGAACTTGTTTCTCTTTCAGGTCACTCATGGATGCACTCCTAGATGAGTAATGCTGATTGGCCTTTTTCCATTTGGATGATATGCACTGGAGACAGCTGCATGATTTTGAATCTGGTTTAAATTAGATTAGTGCTTTTGTTTCTATATCAGATATATATAGAATCAATTTATATCTTAACGATGTTAAGGTATAGGGAGTTGTCCGGCTGATACTTAAAACCAGAATCCGGATAAACTCAAGGCACATTTCAGTAATGGTTGTTTGTGGGTTATCCCGGGTTTTGACGAGGGTTAACTTTCTACCATCAGGAAGATCAATATTTATATTGTTCTTGACTCGCCACATTTTTAGTAAAATGGACTTTTTCAGAAAAACAAAAGTGGGAGTATGGTAGAACTAGAAGTGATTCCAGAACCATAAACGATTACTGAAGATTTAATAGAACCTGAGGATTCAATCAGTTTTGATGCTCCATTAGCCACTCCGCAGATTTGGTGGGTAACCTCAGGCACCCGAAAGGTACTTCGGTCTTCTCAGTAACGGTGACAGGGAGGTTCTTGTTTACCCAGACTTGCCATTGCTGCTGTTCTAGACTATAAGACCCGGCAGGAGGATGAGTATAGCGTCGTTCTAAACTAGCTTTAGAAGTGCACGTGTATATGACTCTGCCAGAGGGTTGTTGTAGTCAGTGGGAGCAGCGGAAGCATAGTAGGCAAGTGGCTTATGTCTATTTATAGACTAAAGCAGGTATAGCGGAAATAGATCATCTATTTCTGATGTGACAGTCATGGGTTTTGACTTCATCAGAATAGGAGATGGATCTGTTAAGAAGGTAGGAGAGAGTGATGTCCAGGTATTTGGATGACATGCACTTGATAGGAAGAGATATTCCTATATTACGATCGGTTATATATTGTGGTTGTCACAAAGATGTTTCTCCACACAGGATATGGATGTAATATCAGAGTTTCTGGTTACTAGATCTATGGTTTTAGATCTAGATTTGGGAAGTATCCCAATCTGGGTATTTTGACATTAAATGGATGACTCCTGGCATGGTGGTGTACCTGCAGGTGATGGAGTCAACCTCTCTAAAGGTGTCTTACAGACTAAAGGGGGGAGAGACCTGCATGATTAGCATATCACTTGCTTAGGCAATTGAGTTAATCATGAAATGTCGAGTACCACACCAGATATTGCTTTTGCACTAGATGCAATATGCAGATATATTAATCCAATCCTGGAGAACCATTGGGAAGCAGTTATTGAACATAAGTGAATGTTCTAAGGAAATGATTACGGCAGCCTCCTTCGGGAGACGGTTATCATTCCAGGCTTCCATGGTGACCTGGACGACAGAATGGCTGTCTGAGTTATAGTTCTTCTCTCTTTTGAGGGACGGTATGTTGGACAGGTGGTCCAAGCGGATACTGTGGAAGGCATGGCGTATGTTACTGATTAAATTCAGTGAAAGATACAGTCTAAGTAGTTTGCTGGATTTGGAGTTCATTTGTGAACTGGGTCGCATCAGATATCCAGACAAATTCTAAGACAAGTATTGCTCATTTCAGGAGATAGTTTTCTCCGCGAAATTGAGATATAGAGAGATGTAGAAAGAAACATTGGAGCGGATCCACTCACTGAGGCTATTTCTCGAACGCAATCATTTTCGCAAACAGGCTTTGCGAAACTGATTAGTAGAGAAGTTGGGTGTTCGGTATCACACGGGCTGTGAGTATGCGACAGCGCAATAATTGGCCTTAAGTGCAAGTGGGAGATTGTTGGCTATAGTGTCCTCAAGGCAATTATCATAGTCGCGGACTTGTGATTATAATGATTGAGGCAGGACCTATACCGATGAAACTGTCTTACTCAAGATGATAGTATGCTATCTGGTTTGTCTTTATCATTATGTTGATAAAGCCCATAGGATTCTTGCTTGACTGCCTGCATTGTGATGGAGATCACATACGTGGGAGCTGGGGGTCTATAAGCACATCCTTAAATGTCCCTAGTCGTGGGAGTATCGAGACCGGGCATCGATACTCCAGTGTAGACTAGTGTATACTGATCGAGACCCCGACGAGGGGCGGTGGCCAGGTCTCACAAGCCATTGGTGTTAGTTTGTTCACCTAAGATAGTATACAGGTGCTCATTGGGTTATGAGTACACTGGACGGACTCGCCGGGAACCTGCTAGTTGGTATTATACCTATTGTCAGATAGCAGTTCCCAGGTGACATGTGTACAGGTTAGTCTGTCGACCTGAGATCGCCATTTGTCTCGTGTGAGTTCCCACTGTGCTTTGATTACTACCCTACCACGGCTCAAAGGAGTCGTGCAAACAGGTTTTAGTTGGGTACAGTCCCGAGCCACATAGAGGCAGTGATCGGATCGTCGGGGATTCGTCTCTCCCGGTATTGGGGGTTGATATCGCGTTGTGTACGGATGGTCATCACCATAAATCCGTGGCCACGGTGGACGAGAATTACCGATCCGAGGATCGATAGTTTGTCAGGTGGTGATGGGTTTCATACCGACACTAAATGTCGCGTTGTTAGGGGTCTGACTTTATCCATCCCCCTAGACTCGATATGCGATACTCTTAGACGAACAGACCGGACTGTACGGATATTGTCACTGTCAGGCTCAGTAGGGGTTCTGCATGAGTTTGCTCGTCGGCCTCCCTTTCGCTCAATACCTGGTTAGCCGTTACGTACAGCTAGTGCCGCTGACGTGCTTATGGTTAAACCCACTGCCAGCGTATTGACGAGTCTTTAGAGTCCCACATAGAGGGTTTCCCTGGTTCTGGCGAAATGATGTAGTAGCCGTATTGGATACGTGCAGGGTTCCAATCGATTGGTGTACTTTGTACCAGGACTTTCGATCGGACAATTGATAGTACTAGCCGACTCGGACTTGAGCCGGATTATTAAATCAGGTATTGATTTAATAATTTACGTATATGTATTTCGATACGTATATTCTAGTATTATATTCTTTGTGTTATGCTATCTCTTTGGGTAGTCGTATTTCGGTACGAATACAGATATATTTACAGTTGAATGCAATCCGTATTTTTTACCGGATAACATTCTAGAAGGTGCCACCTCATTTCTTGATTTGTCCATTTTTATTAAAATGGTAAATGAGGTGGAAATTGCATGAGGAGGTATGGTGACAACCATGCTTGCAATAGTGCACACAAATGAATTGTTAATTCATTTGTGTTCACTATTCAAGCATGGGAGGAATTTAAAATTGGAAAAAGGCTTTTAACAAAACCAAGGGTGCTAATTTCCTTTTTCAAGGGAGAGTTCATTTTTGAAGCATGAAGGTTTTGTTCATTGTTTTTTCCTTCTTGAGCTCCTCCTTCACCAAGAGCTTCACCTTCCTCTAGCTTTCCTTTTTTCTTCCACCTTCAAGTTTTTTTGAGATAGCTAACACTAAGAAATATTCACACTACATTCTAGGCTCTCTAGGGTAGCATCCTAGAGACCCTAGTTGCTCCATATGCATCATGTCGTGGAGCTAGAGCCAGAGTTACATCCCTCGGGTGGATCATCGGAGATGGAGAAAGACCGACAACCAAACATCATCAAAGGACCACTAGGAGCATGGAATGAAGACCGAAGGACACGGATCAACTCAGTATAACTTTTCTAACTCTTAGTTAGTTTGATAGTTTAGGGTTTAAGGTCGATCCGGGATTCGGGTAGCAGTAGCGCCGGTTGATAAATTTTTGTTCCGCATTTTGGCCGCGTTTCGATGGCCGGGGCGCTGCCGGGACCCTTCATGGTATCAGAGACACCCTTTAAACCCCATACTAGCTTTTTTAGACGTGCTTAAAAGATAGATCGACGGATTTTACCGAAATCACGATTCCATTTTTATACTTTCTGCCGATTTTCAAAAGTGGTCAAAAAATTATTGTATCTTAAAAATCCGTGCAGGCGAATATAAGGGTACAGTGAAAATTTGAGCTCGTGATGCCTCCATGTCGCCGAGGAACCGCCGCACTAACCCCCTTTTGGCGGCGGATCCGCGCCACTTTTTGGCGACGGGCCTTAAAATTTTCACTGTAGCTTAGAGACTTGGAATTGTGATTTTTGTGATATTCTGTTTTGGCCCAGATTTTAGTGAAGTGTTGTTTTGCTATTGGGGGAAATTTAGAACTTTGTCGATCGATATTTTAAGTGTGCGTTTATCAGTACATACATTATAATCTGCGACCGTGAATGTCATTTGATCAGTAAACTCGTCTAATTGCTATATGTCTTTTAGACGAGTTTGCGAACGTGACATTCACGTTGATGTTCTGTGTTGTGCTGTGATGTTGGTTGGATCGTCGTGGTGGATAGCAATGGTGCAATGTTAGTACAGTTTTATTTCATTTGTACATTTGATATTGCGGGGCGAGCGTCCGACACGTGGACTGCTGTCACTGCCAGTTTGTATATTATTCTTTTGGGGCACGACCGGGTTGAGGTCGATGTCACCCTTATATATTATTTTATTTTCTGTACTAGGATTACCCCGAGGTGGAGTGTACGAATAGCCGGGTTCTAGAGGGCAACTGGTCCGCATCTCAAGGCATTCAGACGGAGGGGACTTTACTCTAGAATTGGCGGGCTATTCGCCGCACTCGTAGGGGGTATAGGTGACCCAGGAGGGTTGCTCAAGTTACCGGATTCCGTGAAGTGTTGGGTGGTCCATTCACGTTGCTGAAGGGGGCTACCTCACTTCTGGTTTTGGCGGGTAACTTGCCGCGCTCGTAGGGGTCTAGGTTTCATTGCACATGCTATCCACACGACAGGGAACGTCGGGTCTCACTTGCGGCTCAAGTGAAACTTGGGGCTCCAGATTATCCACCATTCTGTATTGCTTCTGTGATGTTTCTGTGATGTTGCTTTATATCATGCCTGGGACGATTGTTATATATATATTTATATATATTATTAGATGTTGTATATGTTTTGCACCCGCGCTAGTCCAGCCCCCGCTCTGTCGTTAGTTAAGTAACCTAACGGGTAATGACGGGGCCCAGTGGCGAATGCGGATGGCATATACGTACATTTTATTTTCGTTCTTTTCTGGTGTGATTAATTGATGGGACTGCGTTGATTCTTATCAATGCAAGGATAAAACAAACCTATATATGATGTTGTTGGAACCAAGTTTTTAAAAAACTGACATTACAGACGTACACTTTTGCTTTGCATCGTGGTATTTATTTTGGAATATCCTGCACCTCATTCGACGAGGCAAGGGCCGAGATCCCTTCATCGGGAGTGACCCCTAGGGTAAAAGTTTGCGTCAACGTAATAACTTTACTATACTCGTTTCCTTTTGCTTTGCATCGTGGTATTCAGTTTGGGATATCCTGCACCCCATTCGACGGGGAAAGAGCCGAGATCCCTTCACCGGGAGTGACCTCTGTAGCAAAATTTTTCGCCACTATATATTTATAAAAACCACTTGGATTCCTTCAACGATATCGAGTTCATTACGATAAAGGTTTTTCGCTAAAAACCAGTCGTAGCCCTCCGTCATTTCAGAAAAGTAGCGCCTAGTATTCGTGCTATGTTTGTTGGCTTCCGTCAAGGCATAGTGTGCGGTAGCTATGTGTTACTTCTCTGTAGCATGGATATGCATTAATCTAGGACAGTCGTGCATCCTTGTTGGCATCCGTCAAGGGCGAGTACGGGTGGGTCTAAATTAATCAGAACAATGACGGGTAAAACTTGACTTGCAACTTATGATTTGTTGGCATCCGTCAAGGTCATAAGCTGCTTGGGGTAAAAATCATATCGGGTGTTTCAAACATACAGGAAACTTGCCAGGCATGCGCATACCTTCTGGAGTGTGGTGACTTGAGTGGTGTTCCCCTCCGAAAGACGGCGCACAAGACTGCGAAATCCTGACGCTGGAGTTCGGGGCAGATGCTATATGGTTTTATCCGTCCACCTCTCCGAAGATGCCAAGTTGATTTATGGCACCGTGTATCGGAGGTTTAGACGGATGCGGCCGATGTAGTAGACTTCGTCAGATTCCCCCTCGGTTGAGGGGTTTTTTTATTGTAGGGACGCTCTTCCCTGCAGGCGCAAGCCCCTGCAGTTAATTACGCTACCGCATCGCGGTAACAACTTTCTCCTTCTCCAGAATTTCACTTCGTGTCGTGGGTATTTGTTTTGTTTGTGGTTGCCCGTGGATTGTATACGGAGACTAATTTATGTCGTCGCCCGTAGGACGTGGATTAGTCAAAATCCGTATTTTCTTAGATTTGGGTTTGGGGTTTTGGTTTAAGGATACGTTAGCCGTATTTGAGGCTAAGATCAACTTAAACGTTCGTTAAGGATACGTTAGTCTGATTTGAGACTAAGATCAACTTAACGGGATCGTTTAGATCCATTTCCAGTTTAAGGACGTAGTGGTCCATTTAATATATGGCCGTCGGGACCCGTCACCTCTCTGACGACGTTGAAGGATTACAACGACATGTGTCAGAGGAGTTCGGAGATGTACCCTTGAACCAAAGTTGATTGGGGGTCTTATAGTCCAATTTGGGACTAAAGTCTGTTTGAATATTTAAGGATACGTTAGCCATATTTGAGGCTAAGATCAACTTAAACGGGATCGTTTAGATCCGACAAAAGAGCATTTGGGAGCTCTATTGTTCCAGTTTAAGGACGTAGTGGTCCATAGGTAGTTTAGGGACATTGCGGTCCATTGGTAGTTTAAGGACATTGCGGTCCATATTCCAGTTTAGGGACATGGGGGTCCATATTTATTTTAAGGACGCATAAGTCCGCGGGTTTAAGGACCCCATAATCCGTATTTTAGTTTAAGGACGCATAAGTCCGCGGGTTTAAGGATCCCACAATCCGTATTTTATTTTAAGGAAGCTTAAGTCCATGAGTTTAAGGACCCCACAATCCGTATCATGGTTTAAGGACGCTTAAGTCCATGAGTTTAAGGACCCCACAGTCCGTGTTAATGTGTGGTTGTCGGGACCCGTCACCTCTCTGACATCGTTGAAGGATTACAACGACATGTGTCAAAGGAGTTCGGAGATGTACCCTCGAACCGGATGTAAATTGATTTAGGAGAGCAACTGTGCTCAGTCAATTTAATTTGATGACTTACGGCCATGATTGTGCTAAGTCCAGTTGAAAAAGGTTCAACACTTTTATTTGTTTTTATTTTTGTTTGGGCTGTTCCCATAAAGGATGCAGAGCATCAATTTGTTTGGGCTCTACTCATTTTATAGATAATGCAGAGCACCAATTTTACTTGGGCTCTGCCCTTTTATAAAAGATGCAGAGCATCAATTTTACCTGGGCTCTGCCCATTTATTACTTTGCAATTTATTTAGGCCTACTGGGTCTTTTTGACTTGGGCCTGGCCCATTAATCAAAAGAAATGCATTGCATTTATCAGGCGCTTTGCGCCAATCAAAGAGCGCAAGCGCTTGTGGTGATGACACGTGTCATGCAAGCGCAGTGCGCTGCACCTGTGCGCTGCGCTTGCTCTGCTGACACGTGGCGCGCTGTGGTGAGTTGTGCCAGTTTCAAAGAGCAAGGCTCTATTTCAAAAGCGCATAGCGCAAATGGTTCAGATACTGACACGTAGCGCTCTCTGGTGGTTTGCGCCAACCCAAGAGCGCAACAGTGCAGATTTACAAGTGCAAGGCACTATTAACTTGAGAATCTTTTAGATTCCAGAACCAATGGTTCATAAAAGAAGTGCAAAACACTTTTTGTTTTCTTGATCTAATTTAGATCAAAGAAAACAAGTTCCTCTTGTTTTTTCTTATTTCAGAGAACCAGAGGTTCATAAAAAGTGCAAAGCACTATTTTTATTTGTTTTTTATTGAAGATCATTGATCTTGTTCTTAGATCAATGATCTAGTTCTTAGATCAATGATCTATTAGAATAAATTCTTCTCTCTAAAAGGTCTTTTACCTTTTTTCTTCTTGAAATTTCTTTAGAGTTCTCTCTGTTTGAAGTTTTTGATTTCTCACAAAAAATGTTGATCCTTTTTTATTTGGGATGTAGGGGCCTTTATATAGTGCCCATAAATTTGTTAAAGAGGTTAAAGAGATCTTTCTCTGAGTGATTTGGGGAATTTTCCCCACCGTTGGATCTTTGATCCAAGGGCTCCTGTTTTACAGAAGAAAATCTTCTTGTTTTAACAAGAACAGAAAGATTTCTTTAAAATTTTAATTCTGTTTGGTGCAAACGCCCCAGCGCGTGACACGTGTCGCGCAGCGCAAAGCGCAGCGCAACTGCGCTAGCGCATCTGCGCTAACACGTGTCGCGCAGCGCAGTGCTTGCGCAGCTGAAGCGTTGCTTGCTTTAATTTTGTTTTAAATAGAGCTTTGCTCTGATTGGGCGCGCTGCCTTGGGCGCTGCGCTGATGTATCAGCTTTTGACACGTGGCGCGTTGCGCGCAGCGCAAAGAATCTGAAGCGTTGCTTCGAATTTTGAATTTTGAAATTCAAACAGAGTTTTGCTCTGATTGGAGGAAACAAATGCCACCCCACTGTTGCGCTCACGTGGCGCGCACGTGAGTGCAGCGGTGGTAAGATCCTGACCGTTGGATTAAAGGGTGAGCTGAAGGGGTGCAAGCGCCTTATAAATAGGACCCCTGGCCCTTAGAAAAATCTCACCATTTTTCAAGATTCTGATTTTCCAGAGCTTTGCTCTTGCTTAAGAACTTCAGAGCTTTGCTCGTTTCCAAAGTTAGAAAACTTTTAGGTAAAATTAATTTAAATCAATCTTAACCAAAAGAGCTTTGCTCTCATAGATCTTTTGATCTAAAGAAATCCCCATTGGGGTTTCATAAACAGAGCTTTGCTCTCAAGAATTTGTTTTAGGGTTTCTTAACCCATGAACAGAGGTTTGCTCATTGACAGAATATAGATCTTTGGATCTTCTGATAATGAACTCTTAAGAGTTTTTCTTGGATTTTCAAGATCCCTAAAAATTTTAATTTTAAATTTCTTTGAGTGTTAAAATTTTCTTTTGATGGATTTTTTTTATCACCATTACAGAGCTAAGCTCTTTTTAAGGAATTTTATCCCTTTGAGACCAGAATTTTGACAAGTGTCATTCTGTGACAGAGCTTTGCTCTGAAAGAGGAGATTTTCTCCTTGTCTCTAGAGATTCCCCAATGATGAGAATATTCTCTTGGGGATCTTTTCATTAATTAACAGTCTCACGCAATGATGGGGCTGTCTTATTACATGAGGCACTGTCATCCAGATTTTGTGGGTCCCCAACTGGTCCCCTACCCACTGCACTGCAGTGTGGTGTGATTAATTTTAATTTAATTAACTTTTTAAATCCAGTTGATTAAAAAAATTTAAACGCCAAGCGTTGGAATTGCAACACTAACGGCTATATTTTTTTTTGTTTCCTTGCAGCAACCATGTCTCTCGATACTTCATTCCCGTTCACTCGCTCGGAGGAAGGGTTTCCCGAAGCGCCCTTGGATCGCGAAGTTTTAGCCATGATTAGGAACCACGACCCGGAATATAAGAGTCTCCACCTTTGAGGATCGTGGTACAATCAGATTATCATGGGTCGACGGAGCTTCACATACGTAGTACCGTCAGAACCCATCACAGCGATCCACTACGCCAGTCCACCCCCTGTGCAGTATGCCGTGGAGATGGTCGATTGGACCTCGAAGGGCTTTCTACATCCCGCCATAGATGCGATTCCGGTTCAGCGTCCCATGGTTTTGGATATCCTGGGACGCCGTATCTGTCAAGGTGAGGCACGACCTTGGGGGCGATCATATAACATAGGTCTGATCCCCCGCCACCCGATCGGCTACCTGCCATGGGCTCAGTATATCCTGTCGACGAAGAAGTCGCAGTTGATAAGATTAGGATTGTATACCGCGGTTTATGTCTCGCTCTTCCAGTATCCCACGCTTCCCACCTGGTGGTTCAAGGCTTTCTTGGAGCAGTGGAACATTCCCACTCACACTTTCCTCGCGATGGATCGGGAAGTGTCGATCTCTCTGGAGGAGTTCACAGAAGTCTCCGGTTTACCAGTTATAGGGGAGCACTATAAGGAGTTACTTCCGACAGATGAGTATGTCTTTGGCGCCAAGCCGGCGGTAAGGGGGCTCACGCCGGAGAATGCTGTTCAACACCAATTTCCAAGTCTGATCAAGGTGTTGAACATCGACGAGGCCCTTTTCATTGAGCGTGGGAGCCGCGGAGTTAGTTTTGAGGATTTCATCACCCGGTTCCTTCACCCAAACGTCCTCTCGGCAGAAGCTGCCAAGTTTGCCACCCTTGAGGACCCTTTCGGTTTAGGTTTGGATAACCTGCCGACGAAGGAAATAGACCAAAAGGGTTTTTTCCTTCCTAACTCTCCGACCATGTCTTTTGCGGAAATTGCAACCCCCGAGATGGACGAGGAGGCCTTCTTTTTAGGATTTCTTGGGCTATGGCTGAGTTGGTTTGCGCTCCTAATGCATTCTCGCCATATGCGGCCCTCCGTCTTTTACCCTGCTTATCGGATGACCATCGGGATAAAAGCAGCCGTTGGGATAGCCGGCTTGGCACACTTGTATCACGGCCTCAGTCGAGCGGCGGATGCTAATGAGCCTGGGGTGCTGCACGTGATTTTACCGATGCACTATTTCATGTCGTGGCTCGAGCTACATACATCGGGTGTTTTCGGCATGCATAAAAGGCCCTCGTTCTATGACAGGTGCAGCTTACCTCGCATCATATAGCTGATTGGCGCATCAATTGTGAGTCCATCGCCACGAAATGCCAGGGGTTTACTCCTTCGCCCCTACACCGTTGGAGCCGGTGTGTCTTTCGTCGACAAGGTGTTGACTATTGGAAAGGCGTCTACCACTGCAGTGCGGCCATTGCAAGACACTTTCAAGGATGGAGCTTCAGTTTTAACGGCCCGGGAGACCCTCCACTTATATTCCATCAGACCGGGCTTCTTGGTGTTTAGGCAGAACGGGGCAGCGATCTTCATGAGATATAACCCGCATCGTTTCGCCCAACAGCTGAGCTATAATCAAGGGGTACCGCTGGAGGCTTTCTTATCGGAACCTGCTGCGACCGAAGAAGGGATGGAGAGAGCGTTGCATCATTTCATGCGTATAAACACGGGCTCCCATTTCTTTATCAGTGAGCCGGCTTGCGCCCCACGACTCCTCAGGGTATATACAGAATGGTACAGTCATTCGACGGGAGCGGTCATAAAGGAGGAAAGGCGGTTGCTGGTCGAACGTAAGGGTGCACCTCCAGGTAGCGACCGTAATGCTCCTTTGGTGCCAAGGACCCCGGTAATCCCCCCTTTAAAAGATGCCAGAGCCGGACCCTTGCGTGCGCAGAGTCCTCCATGCGGATTGCCGCTCCCTGATATTGCGGATGCACCCCCAGCGCCCTGTGCTCCAGTGGAGACAGTAGTTGTAGCCTCGCCGGAGTCTAGCGTGGGTGCGGACATTGGGACCCGCCGCCCCAAGGTGGCTGCCAAGCGTAAGTCGATCCCGAGGGCACCTAGGATTGGTGGGCAGAAGAAGAAAAAGAAGTCGCTCTTTGCCGCTGACGTCGCGTTCGGTCAGGAACCCTACGCTCCCTATGCTGAGGGCCTGAGTGAATACTGGACTAACGAGGGATTTGTCATGCCGGATGACACGGATTTGGAGGCCGCCCTCGAAGCTTCGGAGCGATTGGCGAGGCATGACGCATGGCTGGCTAAGCTTGTGGCATCAGGTAATCACTAGTCGTATTTTCCATTGCATCATATCTTTATTATTGCCTTTGACTAACATTCTTCCTTCTTTTCTTCCAACAGGCATCACCACTGAAGAAGCCATCGCCGCTTCCCTGAAGACTTTCCAAGAGGAGGAACGTCTTAGAGCGTCCATGGGCCTTAGTAAGTTTCAATTCATCAATTTTTTATTTCCCTTGTGTTATGGTCGATCTAACCTCTCCCTTTTTATTATAGGAACCTCAATGCCGTTCCCGCCAAGCGACGCGGACATTCTGCCAGCTGCCGATGTTCCTGCTTCCTCGGGGCTACCGCGGGAGGTCCGTCTTGAAGAGCCGATGAGAGATGCCTTAAAGGCTCTAGAGGCATCTCTGAACGAGGACGACGACGCCTTGATGAAGGAAGCGTCGAAGAGGTCGATCGTGACAGCCCGGGAGGAAAGGAAGCGGTCGAGGCGCGAAGCAAAGGCACGTAGAGCTGCCTTGGCCATTGGAGCGGGCCCAAGCACCGTTCCTCGTGCCGATACCCCGTCAGAAGAGGCACCCGTCGGCCTATCCACTGCTCGCAGACAGGTGGCGCGTGCAGTTCGGAGTGCTAACGATAAATCTACTTCAGGTAATGAATCTTTCGAGATTTGTTTGTAAAAATTGTAAACTCGCCGGTTATTATGTATCTTATCTTGCAGGGCCAAGTCCGATCGAGGGGGAGGCGGAGACCGTTGAACCCAAGGAAACAGAGGAGGCGGCACCTGCCGAACCCGAGCCGACGGTGGGCAACGTTGCTGGGGTTGCGGAGCCTGAGATGGAGGTTGAGGGATCTGCAGCCGAGAAGGTCATTGATGCCGAGCCTGAAATGGTGGCAGATGAAATGATCGTTATAACTGAGCCCAGGGTAGTGGCGGACGAGGCGCTTAAGGCCGGCGACCTCATGGTGACGGCGGATGAGCCGATGGAGACCGCGGAGCCTGAAGAAGTAGCGGGTGAGATGGGCAAGACTCTTGGGGAAGAGTCAGCCGCTCTCTCTCAAGAGTCCGGCAATGCTCTGATCATTGCCCTCCTCGCCTACGATCTTCCGCTATCTCCTGGCTGTGCGAGCACGACGACGGCCCCTATTGAGTCGGGTGATGAGGCCACGGGCGGTGGCCTCATGTCAATGGAGGAGGGAGTTGCCTCCGTTTCAGCCAGCAGCTCATCAGGTAAATCTCAAGTTGCTGTCTTTCTTTTCCTTACAATCCTTTCTGACAAGTTCACTTTTGTTCGTAACGTAGGTGCAGCCAGCACCGATGCCCCACTGCTCGAGGGAGTGCCTTCAACGACTGCCTTGGCGGTGGTCACCTCTCAACCCTCTCTCATACCATCGAAGATGTTGGAAGGTATGGGTTTGCAACTTATTAATCTTATCTTTCAGACGTATAATTCGTGTACTAAAATCATACTGTTATGTCTTTTCAGGAGTGCTCTTTGACCATCTTTATCAAGTGTTGCTCCAACACTTCTTCTTCCAACCTGAACTCGCTTCTCCCTCTGGTGGCGCTGGTGAGTATAGTTCCCGACTGATATCTTTCTTTTCCAGTGATGGGATTATTTCTAACTTTTTCTCGTCCCGGCTGCAGTGCTACAAACCGAAGGGGGAGATGAAAGATCGGCTGCGCCACCGACCCTTCCGGCCTTGCTACCTGCCTCAGCTGGTATAGCGACTATCACATTGATAACTCTCCTCCCTTTTTTATTTCTTGAACAGTTATCTAATCACATCTTGTTTCTTTTCAACTGTCGTTCCGGTCTCGGTACCCTTCGAGCCTCGCATCACAATGCCGGCAGGTCCTTTCCTGAGACGTCCATCCTCGAAAGGTGCCGCGAACAGTCTGCGTATGCTGAGCGACTACATCGAGGAGCTCGACGTAGAGACTCCTACATCTGCGGTAGACTTCGCTACGGCGGTTAACCCGATGTTGGTGATACTTGAATTTTCATGACGAGAGCATCATCGCATCTTGGGTTAACCATTGCAGGGAGATCGAAGCTCGCCTGCACCAGCTGGAGTTGATGCGTCCCGCTCCCGAGACCTTAGCCGCAGGCAATCAAAGAGCAGCGTGGATTGAGCAAAGTGCTTCTTACGTCCGCCACTTGGAACAAGAAGTGGCTTTAAGGCTGAGGGAGTACCGAAAGACATCAAACGAGATGGCTCATCTGCGTGCTGAGGTTGAAGCAAATGCTGCCCAAGTGAAGGCTATCTTTGAGGGCCTCTTGGAATGCATCTCTCATGGGCTGAACTTGAAGTGGAAGCTTGATGTCGCTGAGCGTGACGCTCCAGGCCATGAAGCTGCTCATCAGGCCGTTAGGGAGCAGCTTGCATCCGTCTTGCAACAGCGGGCTCAAGTGGAGGCTGAACTGGCGGTGGTGGCCGATCAAGAAAAGGCATGGAAGGAAGTGCACGAACAATTAATAGAGCTATGCAAGACGCTTCCTTCCCAATGATTCCCCTTGTATCTACATACTTGTAAAAATTTTCTTCTTTAAATAATATGTATCCATTCTTTATTCTTTTGTACGCTTTACTTTGTACTTGATTATATTCAATAAAGATATACATTTTTCTTTGCAATGTCTTGTGCTATTTCTTTGCTTTTTCTTTTCTCTTATTATCAGCATACTGTCTTGATAAACACATTTGACCGATAATAGAGTAAGCATCTAGATTTCTCAAGAGATGGCGATGGCTTAGGCCGCAGGTTCAGATCTGCCGCTTAAGACTTTTCAACTCTATGAGCCGTGAGGGTCTCATAGAGAATTTTCTCCCTACGGATCGAGAGGATCTCATAGGTGGATTTTCTCCTTAGGAATTGTGAGGATTCCTAAGTGTGTTTTCTCTTACAAGTCGTAAGGATCCTATAAGAGAATTTTTCCCTCTTACGAGTCGAGAGGACCCGTAAGCGGTTGTTTCCCTCCTTGTCGAAACTCGACTTTGGAGAGTGAGACCCATGAATAGTATGCAAGAGACCGTTTTAGACCAACTTGCAGGGTCCCATTGTTCAGGAAACAAGTTTCTTAATCCCTGCTGCCTGAGGCTTCATCTTGCAAGTTGAGACGAATCGAGAATTTCCCGCGAAGACACTGGTTTCTCTGCGAGCCGATGCGAATCAGGAGGCTCTCATCAAGGATATTTGTTTCCCTGAGTTGAAGTATTTGCCAAGGATATTTGTTTCCCTGGTGTTGAAACGGATCGAGAATTTCCTACGGAGACACTGGTTTCTCTGCGAGTCGACGCGAATCAAGAGGCTCTCATCAAGGATGTTTGTTTCCCTGAATTGAGATATTTGCCAAGGATATTTGTTTCCCTGGTGTTCAAACGAGTCGAGAATTTCCCATGGAGACACTGGTTTCTCTGCGAGTCGACGCGAATTAGGAGGCTCTCATCAAGGATATTTGTTTCCCTGAATTGAGGTATTTTCCAAGGATATTTGTTTCCTTGGTGTTGAAACGGATCGAGAATTTCCTACGGAGACACTGGTTTCTCTGCGAGTCGACGCGAATCAGGAGGCTCTCATCAAGGATATTTGTTTCCCTGAATTGAGGTATTTTCCAAGGATATTTGTTTCCTTGGTGTTGAAACGGATCGAGAATTTCCCACGGAGACACTGGTTTCTCTGCGAGTCGACGCGAATCAGGAGGCTCTCGTCAAGGATATTTGTTTCCCTGAGTTGAGGTATTTGCCAAGGATTATTTGTTTCCCTGGTGTTGAAACGAATTGAGAATTTCCCACGGAGACACTGGTTTCTCTGTGAGTCGACGCGAATCAGGAGGCTCTCGTCAAGGACGCTGGTTTCCCTGAGTTGAGGTATTTGCCAAGGATTATTTTTTTCCCTGGTGTTGAAACGAATCGAGAATTTCCTACGGAGACACCGGTTGCTCTACGAGTCGACGCGAATCAGGAGGCTCTCATCAAGGATGCTGGTTTCCCTGAGTTGAGGTATTTTGCCAAGGATTATTTGTTTCGCTGGTGTTTAGACGGATCGAGAATTTCCCGCGGAGACACTGGTTTCTCTGCGAGTCGACGCGAATCAGGAGGCTCTCATCAAGGACGCTGGTTTCCCTGGGTTGAGGTATTTGCCAAGGATTATTTGTTTCCCTGGTGTTGAAACGGATCGAGAATTTCCCGCGGAGACACTGGTTTCTCTGCGAGTCAACGCGAATCAGGAGGCTCTCATCAAGGATGTTGGTTTCCCTGAGTTGAGGTATTTTGCCAAGGATTATTTGTTTCCCTGGTGTTGAGACGGATCGAGAATTTCCCGCGGAGACACGGGTTTCTCTGCGAGTCGACGCAAATCAGGAGGCTCTCGTCAAGGACGCTGGTTTCCCTGAGTTGAGGTATTTGCCAAGGATTATTTGTTTCCCTGGTGTTGAAACGAATCGAGAATTTCCCACGGAGACACTGGTTGCTCTGCAAGTCGACGCGAATCAGGAGGCTCTCATCAAGGATGTTGGTTTCCCTGAGTTGAGGTATTTTGCCAAGGATTATTTGTTTCCCTGGTGTTGAGACGGATCGAGAATTTCCCGCGGAGACACAGGTTTCTCTGCGAGTCGACGCGAATCAGGAGGCTCTCATCAAGGACGCTGGTTTCCCTGGGTTGAGGTATTTGCCAAGGATTATTTGTTTCCCTGGTGTTGAAACGGATCGAGAATTTCCCGCGGAGACACTTGTTTCTCTGCGAGTCGACGCGAATCAGGAGGCTCTCATCAAGGATACTGGTTTCCCTGGGTTGAGGTATTTGCCAAGGATTATTTGTTTCCCTGGTGTTGAAACGGATCCAGAATTTCCCGCGGAGACACTGGATTCTCTGCGAGTCGACGCGAATCAGGATTTTCTTCGTCAAGGACACTTGTTTCCTCGAGTCGAAGGATTTGCCGAAGACACTGATTTCTTCGGGGTTGAGATGAACCGTCGAGATTTGGCTTCGTTTTCTGGCGGAGCCTGTTAGGGAAGTATGGTTCCCTCTTCGTTTGCGCCCTTGGATTGTATACAGGGATCGATGTGATCTCAACTGTAGGGCCAAAGTTTTATCATCATTTTTTTTGTTTTATTTCCGCGATGCTCTATCATTTCAGCTTTTATATCGCGAAGGTCGCGATTGCCCAATCATTTCGGCTATTTTTCGCGGTGCCCAATCATTTCGGCTGTTTATTTTATTTTTTACTCGCTGCTTTTTATTGCGAGTTGCCCAATCATTTCGGCTATTTTGCATGCATACATTTTTACTTGCTGCTTTTTATTGCAAGTTGCCCCATCATTTCGGCTATTTCATATGCATGTGCGGCCTACTGGCTTTTTGCCGTAAACCCGAATTTAGACACCGATTTCGGCATCAGCACCGCTACAACTGGGATGTTACCAGGAGCGAATCATCATTTGCCTCCGTCGATGTCGAACAAAGGTGGCTTAGCGAACAGGGTTAAGGTCCTGCCGACTAAGGCTTTTGACTTCATGAGCCGTAACGGTCTCACAAAGTTATTCCTCCCTACAAGTCGTGAGGATCTTGTGGGTGTATTTTCTCCTTAGGAATCGTGAGAATTCCTAAGTGTATGTTCCCCTGTAAGTCGTAAAGATCCTACAAGAGGGTTTTCTCCTTGTAAGTCGAGAGGACTTACAAGGGTTGTTCATCATGCGTACATATCCCCAGTCGCGGATGGGACTTGGTTAGGGAAATGTTTATTCGCGCCCGTGGATTGTATACAAGGGTCAGTATTGAGCCACTTGTAGGGCCGAATCGAAGGTTGTGAGGGTTTGCTTAAGCACAGGTTTAGGTTTCTGTAACTTAAGACTTTCAAATCTTATGAGTCGTGAGGGTCCCATAAGAGATTTCCCCTTACGAGTCATGAGGATCTCGCAAGTGTATTTTCTCCTTAGGAATCGTGAGGATCCCTAAGTGTGTTGCTCCCTTGTGAGTCGTAAGGATCTCATACGGGTGGTTTCTCCTTGCAAGGTCGAGAGGATCTTGTAAGTGTCCTTTAACGAGGTTGTGCCCTTTCGGGTTTTCACAAACACTCGCCGGTAGTCCTGCTGTTTTTACTCACGGAGCCCTTTCGGGTTTTCATCCGTGCCCTTTTTGCTTATGGACATACCATTTTTTTTATTCTTTTTATTTTTTTATATATTTTTCTTTTTTAACGAGGTCGCGCCCTTTCGGGTTTTCACGAACACTCGCCGGTAGCCCTGCTGTTTTTACTCACGGAGCCCTTTCGGGTTTTCATCCGTGCCCATTTTACTTATGGACATACCGTTTTTATCATCATTTTTTTTCTTTTTCTCTCTTTTTTTTATCTCGTCAGCCTAAGGATGCTGCGGTAATAGTTTAAAGACGTTTCGGTCCGTCATTAGTTTAAGGACGTTTCGGTCCGCCATTAGTTTAAGGACGTTTCGGTCCGCCATTATGAGAAAGCTGGCTATTGCTTATAAAGTTTGAGCTTAGGAAGATAGCGAGCGGACATAGTCGTCTTCATCTATCATTGACCTAAGCGATAACTCGCTAAGCGTAGTATTTCTTTAGGAATCGGCCATTTATTGGCCTGAAAGGCCTTTCACCGTGCATATCCATGAGTAGATAGGCTCCACCCTGGTAGACCTTGTCTATGATGTACGGGCCTTCATAGTTTGGCTCGAATTTTTCCCGCTTGGAGCGATTGGGGATCATAGGCCTTTTGACCACTAGCACGAGTTCGCCTTGGCGGAATGTCCTCGGCCGAGTCAATCTTTCATATGAGCGCGTCATCTTTGCTTTATAGGCTTCCAGATTTTGTTGCGCTATAAGCCGGGTTTCGTCAAGGGCATCAAGCTCCTCAAGCCGAAGGTGAGCATTTTTTTCGTCCGTCAGCTCGTATTGGACTGCCATTCGTAGAGAGGGTAACTCTATCTCGAGGGGGAGTACTGCTTCTGTACCGAATACCAACGCATATGGCGTTGTGTTCGTGGCTGTCTTGAACGTAGTTCGATACGCCCAAAGAGCTTCTTGCAGCCTCTCATGCCAGTCCTTCTTATTTCGGGACACCGTTTTCTTCATGATCTTTGTCAAGGTCTTGTTGAAGGCCTCGGCTAGACCATTAGCTCGCGGATTATAGACCGAGGAATACCTCCAGTCTATATTGTGTTGTTGCGCAAAGCGACTGATCTTGTGGCTTCTATAAGCTGGCCCGTTATCGGAGATGATCCGTCGCGGAGTTCCAAACCGATATATGACATGCGTCTTGAAGAAGTGGAGGATATTCTCCGTCTTCACTTCCCTCAGTGGTACTGCCTCTGCCCATTTGGAGAAGTAGTCAGTCGTCGCCAGGATGAAACGATGTCCCCTAGACGATGCTGGTTCGATAGGGCCGACTATGTCAGTTCCCCACATTTCGAATGGCCAGCTAGCTACTGTCGGGTGTAGAGGATTTGGGTGTTGATGGATGAAGTCCCCATGGATTTGGCATGAGTGGCACTGCTTCGCATACTCAAGGCTGTCTTGAATCATCGTGGGCCAGTAGTAGCCCATCCGTTTAATCTTCAACTTCATCTTTGGGCCTGCTTGGTGAGAACCACAGAGTCCGTCATGAACTTCCTGGACGACCCTTTTCACTTCGTCCGTTCCCAGACATCTCAACCACAGAGAATCAAATGACCTCTTGTACATAGTATCATTGATGAAGGCGAAAGACAGCGCTCGCTTCTTAAGCTGATGTCTCGAGGACGCATCTTCGGGCGTTCGACGGTATTTGAAGTAGTCTATAAAGACTTCTCTCCAATCTTCAGCCTTTTCCCGGTCTTTTATTTGCAGGGTCGTCTACTGAGTCGCTCCCTTTTCTTCGGATGATTTCGGAGATATTTCCACTGGGGTAAGCACCCGACGGCTTTGTACCACGATTCTTACGTCATCGAGGTTCTCATCGGCCAGTTCCTTGGCGAGCTTGGCCAACACGTCCGCTTTGCTGTTTTCCGCGCGCGGTATGTTCTCCAAAGTATAGGAAGGAATTTGGGTCAACAGTTGCTGCACCTTTTCGCCGTATTTCACTAACTCTGGTTTGCATGTCTGGTAGTCACCGTTTACTTGACTAACGACCAGCTGGGAGTCTCCGTATATGAGGAGGTTTTCAATTCCCATGTCTATAGCGATCTCGAGGCCTGCTATCAAAGCTTCGTATTCGGCTTCATTGTTTGTCCTCGGCTCTGTTAGGGAGAACGCGAAGCGCATTATCCCTCCTTGTGGAGTTACAAAGATGAGTCCTACTCCCGATTTGATTATAGGGGTACTTTGTTTGCGCTTCTTTATGGAAGATGCTCTATCGAAATAAAGCTCCCATCGGGTATCACCACCGTCGATCGCATCAAACTCATGTTCGTCTGGAAGATCGCAATTCAGAGGAGAATCGGCGGGTATCGGATGCTCAGCGAGGAAGTCGGCGATGGCCTGGCCTTTCACAGCCTTGAGAGGTTGATAGGTTATCGAGAACTCCATCAAGAGCAGGGCCCATTTAGCGAGTCGCCCCGTCAATATGGCCTTCGACATCAAATATTTAAGAGGGTCCACCTTCGAAATGAGACGGACCTCGTGCGCCAACGCATAGTGTCTGAGCTTTGTTATCGCAAAGATCAACGCCAGGAAATGTTTTTCAATGGGGGAGTAGTTGCTTTCTGCCCCCAGTAGAACTCGACTTAAGTAGTAGAGTACTCTTTCCTTCCCTTGGTCATTCTCTTGCGCCCATAATGCGCCTAAGGAACCTTCGAGGGCGGTTGTATAAAGAATGAGGGGCTTTCCCTTGACCGGAGCAGCTAACACTGGTGGGTTCTGCAAGTATTTCTTAATCTCGTCTAGCGCGCTTTGGCATTTTTGGTCCCAGACGAACGGGGTTCCCTTCTTCATCAGGTGGCTGTAAGGACGGCACTTGCCTGAAAGGTTGGCTATAAATCGCCGTATATACGCGAGCTTTCCTAGGAGAGACCGCAGTTGTTTGAGAGTTCTTGGCGGAGGCATTTCCATGATCACCTTGATCTTTGACGGATCTATCTCAATACCTCGGTGTCGGACGATGAATCCCAGGAATTTGCCCGAGGAAACTCCGAATGCACACTTGAGAGGGTTCATCTTCAAGTTGTATTGTCGAAGGCGTTGAAATACGGTCTTCAGATGCTCGAGATGTTTCTCGTATGATTTGCTTTTAACCACGAGATCGTCGATTTAGCATTCGACGATTTCATGTATAAGGTCATCAAAGATCTGCGTCATGGCTCTCTGATAGGTGGCACCGGCATTCTTTAAACCGAAGGGCATCACCTTGTAGCAGAATATACCCAAAGGAGTCCGGAAAGCAGTGTGCTTCTGGTCTTCGAGATGCATTTTTATCTGATTATACCCTGATGATCCGTCCATGAAGGAGAAAACTTCATGAGTGGACGTGTTATCTATCATCAGCTCAGTGACTGGCACTGGGAAATCGTCCTTCGGGCAAGCTTTATTGAGATCCCGGAAGTCCACGCAAATACACACAGTCCCATTTTTCTTCATCACCGGGACGATGTTGGCGATCCAATCGGGATACTGAACCTCTTGGATGAAGCCAGAGTCGATCAGCTTCTTGACCTCGGCGTTGATGCTCATCTCAAGCTCGAGCCGCATTCTTCTCGGCGCCTGTTTGACTGGCTTGACGTCTGGGGATATCGCCAATTTGTGCACAGCAATTTCTGGATCTAGTCCCGGCATTTCGGAATAGTTCCATGCGAAGCAATCTTTATGCTGCATGAGCAGGTCTTTTAACGCAGCCACCCTTTCTTCAGATAGCAGCTCGCTGACGAATGTCGGTCACGGTCGTTTGCCGTCCCTAACTCAATTTTCTTGAGGTTATCTGCGGTGGTATGGATTCCATCTTCCAGCTCTTTTGGCGCTGGTGGAAATTCTGAGATCACTTCATCGTCGCTGTTTTCGAAGCACCAAGGAAGATCATCCATATTCTCGGGCTCTTCTTTTGATATTGTTATCATGTTACAAGTACGAATTCGCTTCCAATCCCAATGTGGAACCGGTTCTTCTTTCGTAGGCTTGGGTTCGTGCTTCTGCGGCGGCGCTACCCTCCAGTTGTCAGACAAAGCGAACTTGCCAAGCTGATACTGATCTTCGACCCAATTCTTGAAAGTGAAGCAGTCTTCGAGAGGGTGTCCTATCACTCGGTGATAAACGCAATAGTCCGGATGAGAGACTTCGCCTTCTTGTTCGGGGTGTTTAGACTCCGGCAGTGTAAGCATCTGATGTTTTAGAGCGAGGTCAAGTATTTTCTTCGTCTTGTCCCGAGGAAAAGAGTAAGCCCGACCCATTTTTCTCATGAGGGATAGATCGGAACCGCTCGGCTCCCGCTTGCGTGGCCTCTTAGCCCTGCTTCGTTGCTGTTGAGCGCCTTTTTCATATCTCGGCTTGTTTCTGTCTTTACGTCGAGCCTTTTTTACAACAGGTTGACAGGGAGTGGCACTTTCATCTTTCACGGTCTGTTGGAGGAGGTATTGCGTTTTGGCTTTCTCATAGATGGCCATTTCGCGGTTATGGTCGTCTCGGACTTTTTGACCAGCTTCCCTTATAAGCTTGTCCATTTGTTCTTCGAACGATGGACTGAGCACTTTTGCATCAGGGACTTTTATTGGTTCAGGATTAGTATCTTCCCATTGAGCATCCGCTTCTTCATCGAAGTCATGCACGACGTAGCAACCATGGAGTAGCCCTCGTTTCTTCGACCGAATGTATCCAAGCCCGATTGTTTCCATTCTCCCATTAAGCAACTTATGCTGAGTCCCTGGAACGTTCCAGACCATGTCATAGAATTTGGCTTTTTGGGCGGTCTGTTTAAAGGATATACCGTGGCGCTTCAATAGCCTTTTCAAGCCTTCTGTATAATATCTTGGATGACGGATGGCCTGAAGCCTGTCAAGCATAGGATCCGCGCCGTGCCAGATTTCTTTCTCCACTTTGGTTTCCTCAGAGCGGTAGAATAGAATTGCCTTTTCACCTTTTCGCCTGGGAGGGACATAGAATGTCCGCAACTCTTCTACATTGTAGATATCAAGCGCATCCAGTTCTTTAGAATGTTTAAGCGGCACCATGGCGACTTGTAGACTTTGCTCTTCGTCAGCGGACGTTTGTATTGAAGGCCAAGCGAAGAATACAGCATGGACCTCATCTTCCGAGTCGCTACCAAAAATCAACGTAGGAGCGGATGGTTCTGGCTTGTTGTGTTGGGGTGGACCCGAATAAATCATCTCCTCTTCCTCCTCGGTATCACTGCCGAAGACAGGGATGGTGGCATTAGCTTTATTTTTCGGCCTATGACACCTCTCCGTATCCTCGAAATCCGGTAAGAAGTATTTGGCATCTTCATATTTGCGGACCTCGTTCACAGAGAACGGGTTCAGTTCTCCCGTTACGGTATACTCGAGACCATCCTTAAAATACTTCATACACTGATGTTGTGTAGAAGTGATGACGTTGTACTCGTGTAACCATGGTCGACCGAGCAGAGCATTGTAGCATGTTTTGGCGTCTATGACGTGGGACTTAATGTCCGTGACGAGTAGCCCAAAGCGTAGCGTCAGTATCACAGACCCAAGAGTTCTTGATGACTGGGAGTCGAACCCGGAGATGGTGATCTTGTCCCGAGCGAGGTGTTGGACGCTCATGCAGATTTCTTTTAACACCCGCACGTTGAGGAGATTAACGGAGGATCCATTGTCAATCAGGATTTTGCCTATCTTTATATCGTGGCAGTATCCCGAGACATAAAGGGGGCGATTGTGTTCGCACGTCCCAAGGAGAAGGTCTTCATTGCCAAAAGTGCCATCGGCCGTGTGCGCTTCCTCCAATTCATCCTTCATCTTTTCTTCAGCCAGGAAAGCTTGGAATTGTTCCGGCTCTTGTAGTGCCTTGATTAACGAGTCTCTCGCCTCCTTTGATAACAAAAGGGCGTCAAGAATACTGAGCTGGGAGGGTAGTTTCCTCAGATGCGCTAAGACGTTGTGATCCACTTTATTTCTCTTCGGCGGGTCCTTGGCATTTAGCTCTTCCACAACTTGGTCCTCCAGGGCGATCTCCTCAGAGACCTTCTCTTTCCCTTTATCTTTTTTATTTGAGGGTCCAAGATTCTTTTCGGGTAGCGTCCGATTACGCAGCCGGATATTTTCGCAGACCTTCGGCTCTTCCTCTTTTCCCGAGGTGGACTCTTTAAAGAGGGGGCTAAGAGCCAGCTCTTCGTCGGAATCGCTCCCGAATGTAAGTATTTGTGATTCCCCGGCGTTAACCATGCGACAATCGCCGGTAGTTCTGTTAAGCCCTTCGGTCGTATTTTTCTGCTCCCGACAAGTTTTGCGCTTCTTCCGCTTAAAATGTTGTCGATGAGCAACATATCATTGCCACCATCTATCAAAAGCTTTGCACTCTTCGGTGGGGTGCGAAATCTTCCGATGATACAAGCAGT
The DNA here is from genome assembly GCA_030015575.1 of Agapanthus africanus. NCBI lineage: Eukaryota > Viridiplantae > Streptophyta > Magnoliopsida > Asparagales > Amaryllidaceae > Agapanthus > Agapanthus africanus. The sequence goes on from JASDDO010000016.1 coordinate 534,197,608, forward strand.
AGGAGGGGTGCATTTCCACTTCACCAGTAATGCTTCCTTCAGAGGATGGTAGCTTCATGCCCATTGATTTGGCCTTAGAAAACCTTTTCCTCGTCTTGAATTTGCTTTTGTCCGTAGTGGATGTATTTTGCTCCAGCGGAAGTGTCTCAGCTCTTTTGTCAAGTCGCTAGCGCTTGGCCCTTTCAAATATGACCGCCTCGCGTTCCCGATCAGCTTTACTTTTTAAGAGAGCTTCTTTGAGGAATGCGTCAATTACTTCGTCCGATGGCCCCAGAATTTTTGGTTCAGGATCTGCCCCCAGCGTTTCAGCACAAGGAGTCTCCTCATCATCCATGAACGAATGGGAAATCACATGACAGCTCGCCACGTATTCTTCAGATTCATCAGATGAACTTTCTCCCTCATCTTCCTCTTGAAAGACGTGATTGAGGAACTCTTGGAATGTAATGGGAGTCTGTGCCTTCTGGTTGTATTCCTCCAGCGCGTCAATTTGTTTTTACAAGTCCGTGCACTTGTCGCCAGGCTTCACGGGCTTCTTTGATTTCTTTTTCTTCTTCTTTGAAGATTTCGACGGCTGGTTATGAATGCTTGGGCCACCTCTATTGATCATTTGCGTTGGACGCGGCTGCAACATTCCTTCAATGATTTGAGGTTCCAACGGGTTCTTCCATTTAATCGCTGGGCATGTTTGAAGATCGTTCAGCATTTTTTTTGTCTTAGCTGATAATACAACCTCCCAAGGAGCTTCTTCAACGACAGAGCATGTTGCCCCCGGCATACTCATCCCCTTAGAGGTGTGGGGCTGCGGGGGATTCACCTTCCATTTGTCAGATAACGCGAACTTGCCCTGTCGGTACTGGTCTTCAAGCCAATTTTTGAAGACGTAGCAATCTTCGATCGGATGACCCAGTACTCGATGATAAGGACAGTAGTTGGGCTCATTAACATCACTTGGTTGCGACGGACGTTTTGGCTCCGGCAAATTTATGAGTCGGTTGCGCAATGCTAGCTCGAATAACCTCCTCGTTTTATCTCGGGGAAAAGAGTAAGAACGTCCTAGCCTCTCCTCAAGGGCTACATACGGGCGCATATTATTTTGACGAACGACCGGCTTCGAGTTGCTCGGTTGTTGTTGAGCATTAGCGACAACGATCGCTTTTCCCTTCCCCTTGTCATTTCGGGAGTCCGGCTTTGGAAGAGGGGGTTTATGGCCCATCTGATCCATTTGCGCTAGCTTGTCAATCAAGGCCTGGAAGGTAGTCGGCTTGAAAAACATCATAAATTGCGAGATGGTTGCTTATGGATCGAGGGTTCCTACAAACATACCCACCGCGGGAGCTTCTTCAATGCGCTGCTCGCACTTCGACCATAAGTTCCGCCACCGTATAGCATATTGAACCCATGTCTCGCCTGGCTTTACCCTGGCATTAATCAGTGCCGTCATTGGGGTGCGTTCACTGTCGCTTGCAAAACGCTGAGTAAACAACAGCTCCATCTCCGCAAAGGTCTTGATAGAGTCGTTCGGGAGCTCAGAGTACCACTCGAACGCTGTATCTGATAAGCTTCCAACAAACTGGCGAAGCAACAGCTTGTCATCACCGCCGGTGTTGCCGCAGAGTGCCCTGAACTGGGCAACATGCTGGTGAGGATTGCCCGTCCCCTTATAGACATGGAACTTGGGAATTGTGTAACCCGGTGGGTATTTGATCTGGTCGTACCAGCTCGGATATGGTCGTCCTGTTTTTACAACCTGGCCAGCTGCTTCAGTCGCATGATGCACCCGTATTTGCTGGGCTATGTACTCGTCCAAGTCAGCTTTGGAGATTGTATCCTCCTTAGCTGTTGATAGAGCTGGTGGAGGATTCGACGATTCTCCCCTATCGTCTTCAAGGACGATCGGGGGATCTTCGGCCGGAGGATCTTGTTGGATCATCATCCCTACCATGTCTTGGAACAGGAGGCCCATACGCTTTATGTTGGCTGCTTGTTCAGCAGCCTCTTTATCCTTCTTCTCCAATACTCGTCGAAGGAATTCGGCGTCAGTTTCTTGCTCCTGGCGTTCATCTGAAGACATTTCAGGGCTTTCTTTTAGCCCAGTAAGTGCGGCCATAGCGTTCATCATCTCTTGGAGCTTTTGCTGCTGCTCTTGCGCTTTGGTCACTGATCGCGTGAACGGTCGATGACCCGTAGATATGCGACTGTCCTCTTTACCAGACGCCACGTAGACGGTATGAACTACCATGCCCCCAGACTTAAGGCTTTTAGGTTCACCACCTTTGATATTCGCCGTAGGAGTAGGGACTTTTTCTGGCCTTCTTCTCTTATGGGCCGTAGAAGTTGAGGGGGCCATTGCTTTGGGCACCCAAGCGGTCATCGCCTTTCGTTGCTTGACCGGGGGATTTTCTTCTTGCCGACCTTTCGACTTTTTATGTTGGCGAGAGAAATTAGTATCAATGACAGATTCTCGGACTCGTCGCCATGTCTTGTAAATCCTGGAGGACAGCGATTGAGGAGGCTGCTCCGGCTTTTCTACTTCCATGGTAGTCTTTACTGGTTGAGGAGACCTTTTGAGTACCGCAGTTGGCGAGTTCTTGCGTACCCTATTCAGCAGCTCAAAACTGTTCCCAGTTGGAACAGCAGCATTAACTTCCATCGTTGGAGCTGGTGGAGTTATCCCGGAAGGGGAGTTGCCCCCAGTCTTCCTTATTCGGCGCCAGTGGCGTCGTCGGGTGCGATGAGTCGTCGGTATTGGTTCAGAGACAGAAACAGCCTCTTCTTGCCCCCTGTTCAGGTATAGGGCTGTTGCCGGCGTCGGCCTATTGAAGACTGATGTCTTTTGAGCAGCAGGAGCAGGAGTGGGAGTTGGGACAGTCAGTCTTGTAAAGACCGATCTCTTAGCAGGAGAAGCCGCCTTGACAACTTCAGGAGCAGGTTTGGCTACTCCTTTTGAGGTAACCTTTCCTGGGACTGCAAGCTTCATTGCGGGTCCGTGAGAGTTTTGGCCCAATCTGGAGAAGACCGAGGCACTGGTGTCGGGCGTCCCGTTGAGAGGGGCCGCAGCAATTAAAAATCGATCGAAGACCGACTTCTTAGGAGGTTCTTGTATGGGCACGGGGGTGCTGAAGCTTGTTGGCGGAAGCATAGTTCCGAAAAACAACCCTGTGGTGGCTTGAGTAATCTGCTCCACGGGCATGGTGAACAAAGAGGCCGCTTGGGGCCTGTAGGTTATGCCCCCAGTTGAGGCCGAACGCGAGCTGCAGCTGCAGTTGGAGCACTTCGAACAGGTAGAGGCCATCGATGCTTGATTTCTGCACCAGGCAAAAGGCCAAATCTTAGTAACTTAAAATCCAAAGGCAACCATTAAGAAACCGCGATTCGTTCACGAAGACGACACACGAAGTGTGGAGTGGAAAGAGGAAAAGGTCCCACCGGGCATGCCAGAATCTGTTCCCCTTCGAAAGACGGTGCACAAGACTGCGAAATCCTGACGCTGGGGTTTGGGGCAGATGCTATATGGTTTTATCCGTCCACCTCTCCGAAGATACCAAGTTGATTTATGGCACCGTGTATCGGAGGTTTAAACGGATGCGGCCGATGTAGCAGACTTCGTCAGATTCCCCCTCAGTTGAGGGGTTTTTTGATTGTGGGGACGTTGTTCCCTGCAGGCGCAAGCCCCTGCTGTTAATTACGCTACCGCATCGCGGTAACAACTTTCTCCTTCTCTAGAATTTCACTTCGTGTCGTGGGTGTTTGTTTTGTTTGTGGTTGCCCGTGGATTGTATACGGAGACTAATTTATGTCGTCGCCCATAGGACGTGGATTAGTCCAAATCCGTATTTTCGGGTTTTGGTTTAAGGATACGTTAGCCATATTTGAGGCTAAGATCAACTTAAACGTTCGTTAAGGATACGTTAGTCTGATTTGAGACTAAGATCAACTTAACAGGATCGTCTAGATCCATTTCCAGTTTAAGGACGTAGTGGTCCATTTAATATATGGCCGTCGGGACCCGTCACCTCTCTGACGACGTTGAAGGATTACAACGACATGTGTCAGAGGAGTTCGGAGATGTACCTTTGAACCAAAGTTGATTGGGGGTCTTATAGTCCAATTTGGGACTAAAGTCTGTTTGAATATTTAAGGATACGTTAGCCATATTTGAGGCTAAAATCAACTTAAATGGGATCGTTTAGATCCGACAAAAGAGCATTTGGGAGCTCTATTGTTCCAGTTTAGGGATGTAGTGGTCCATAAGTAGTTTAGGGACATTGCGGTCCATTGGTAGTTTAAGGACATTGCGGTCCATATTCCAGTTTAGGGACATGGGGGTCCATATTTAGTTTAAGGACGCATAAGTCCGCGGGTTTAAGGATCCCACAACTCGTATTTTAGTTTAAGGACGCATAAGTCCGCGGGTTTAAGGATCCCACAATCAGTATTTTAGTTTAAGGAAGCTTAAGTCCATGAGTTTAAGGACCCCACAATCCGTATCTTGGTTTAAGTACGCTTAAGTCCATGAGTTTAAGGACCCCACAGTCCGTGTTGATGTGTGGTTGTCGGGACCCGTCACCTCTCTGACATCGTTGAAGGATTACAACGACATGTGTCAAAGGAGTTCGGAGATGTACCCTCGAACCGGATGTAAATTGATTTAGGAGAGCAACTGTGCTCAGTCAATTTAATTTGAGGACTTACGGCCATGATTGGGCTAAGTCCAGTTGAAAAAGGTTCAACACTTTTATTTGTTTTTATTTTTGTTTGGGCTCTGCCCATAAAGGATGCAGAGCATCAATTTGTTTTGGGCTCTACTCATTTTATAGATGTTGCAGAGCACCAATTTTACTTGGGCTCTGCCCTTTTATAAAAGATGCAGAGCATCAATTTTACCTGGGCTCTGCCCATTTATTGCTTTGCAATTTATTTAGGCCTACTGGGTCTTTTTGACTTGGACCTGGCCCATTAATCAAAAGAAATGCATTGCATTTATCAGGCACTTTGCGCCAATCAAAGAGCGCAAGCGCTTGTGGTGATGACACGTGTCATGCAAGCGCAGTGCGCTGCACCTGTGCGCTGCGCTTGCGCTGCTGACACGTGGCGCGCTGTGGTGAGTTGCGCCAGTTTCAAAGAGCAAGGCTCTATTTCGAAAGCGCATAGCGCAAATGGTTCAGATGCTGACACGTGGCGCTCTCTGGTGGCGTGCGCCAACCCAAGAGCGCAACAGTGCAGATTTACAAGTGCAAGGCACTATTAACTTGAGAATCTTTTAGATTCCAGAACCAATAGTTCATAAAAGAAGTGCAAAGCACTTTTTGTTTTCTTGATCTAATTTAGATCAAAGAAAACAAGTTCCTCTTGTTTTTTCTTATTTCAGAGAACCAGAGGTTCATAAAAAGTGCAAAGCACTATTTTTATCTGTTTTTTTATTGAAGATCATTGATCTTGTTCTTAGATCAATGATCTATTAAAAGAAATTCTTCTCTCTAAAAGGACTTTTACCATTTTTCTTCTTGAAATTTCTTCAGAGTTCTCTCTGTTTGAAGTTTTTGATTTCTCACAAAAAATGTTGATCCTTTTTGATTTGGGGTCTAGGGGCCTTTATATAGTGCCCATAAATTTGTTAAAGAGATTAAAGAGATCTTTCTCTGAGTGATTTGGGGAATTTTCCCCACCGTTGGATCTTTGATCCAAGGGCTCCTGTTTTACAGAAGAAAATCTTCTTATTTTAACAAGAACAGAAAGATTTCTTTAAAATTTTAATTCTGTTTGGCGCAAACGCCCCAGCGCGTGACACGTGTCGCGCAGCGCAAAGCGCAGCGCGACTGCGCTAGCTGCACTGCGCTGACACGTGTCGCGCAGCGCAGTGCTTGCGCAACTGAAGCGTTGCTTGCTTTAATTTTGTTTTAAATAGAGCTTTGCTCTGATTGGGCACGCTGCCTTGGGCGCTGCGCTGATGTATCAGCTTTTGACACGTGGCGCGTTGCGCGCAGCGCAAAGAATCTGAAGCGTTGCTTCGAATTTTGAATTTTGAAATTCAAACAGAGCTTTGCTCTAATTGGGGGAAACAAGTGGCTTCCATCAAGTTATCATGCGATGATAGTTGGATCCCAATTCCCACGGATGAGTAGGACTACTCCTCGGGGGATTCCGACTAATTCTCCTTTTGGGTTTGGAGGAGAATTCAAGGAAACAGTGGGAGCCATCCAGATTAGATAAAATGATTGACCATTCTGATCTAGGTTAGAGTGCACGCTGAGTGTTTCTTTTCTCTCTCTCTGGCTGCGATTTTGACCCGACCTTTGACTAAAACTCATGAACCCAATTAACCGAACCTTCTTAAAACACTTTGGCTTTTGGAATGTCACAGTGTCGCATATATCATTGCCACTTCTACATCACCTTTGCATTTCTCCAGAACACCCCGTATCACTACGGATATCCACTTCCATTGGATAAATCCATCGTATAGTTCTATACGAACTCGAAGGAACTTTTTCGAGGATGGATTCTGGTTCTGAAGAGATTGAATAGGATTATTCGGTTGTCTTTTCTCTTTACCTTCTCTCAGGTTATGAGGGCTCCTAGGATTAGGAGAGGGTACACCTATTGAGCTTATTGGATAGTCTTCTTCCAAACCATAGGCAGGTGCCGAACGGTAGGGAAGGAAGAAAACCAATTAAGCTTAAGTGTGGTGTACAGAAGGTAATAAGTAAAGACATATAAAGGAATTAGAATAATGGCAAAGGAAATTGCGACTACCATCATTCACGACAATGACCGGGTATACCCCTGCCACTCCTACATCCACTTTTCTTTTCTCTAGGACACTCCGTATCACTACGGATATCCACTTCCATTGGATAAATCCATCGTATGGTTATATACGAACTCGAAGGAACTTTTTCGAGGATGGATTCTGGTTCTGGAAAGATAGGATAGGATTATCCAGATGTCTTTTCCCATTACCTTCTCTCAGGTTGCGGAGGCTCCCAGGATTAGGAGAGTACACCTATTACGCTTATTGGATAGTCTTCTTCTAAACCTTAGGCTGGTGCCGAAGGGTAGGGAAAGAAGAAAACCAGTTAGCCTAAAGAAGGTGTACAGAAGGTAATAAGTAAAGACATAATAAAGGGATTGCAGTGAGGGCAGGTTTAGTATATGGTTACTGTCGTGAATCAGGATAGTGGAAGAGGCATTACTAGGAATACCAGTAAACCCCTTCGAAACATTTTCATGTTTCAGTTTCACTGTGCGATGTTAATTGATAATTGTTTTCCCAGTTGGAATCTAACTTCAGGGTATGTATTTACCAGATCAGTTTCTCACATCTGCATGTTATTACAGATGGTGAGTGGTGTTAGTGTATATGCCCTAGAGGCCATTACTGTATCATACTAGTATGTATATTACTTGATGGAAGCTTGGGATATTCACAGTTGTACAGACAATCTTGCTCAATATAGTAGTATGCTACTTGGTTTGTCTCTGCTTTAATGTGTACATGTGTGTTTATTTATCACCTATACGCATTAGTAGAGCCCTTAGGATCTTTGCTTGATTACCGGCGTTGTGATGGCGATCACACTCGTGGGGGCTGGGTAATCTACAAGCACATCCTTATTCACGTCCCTAGTCGTGGGAGTATCGAGATAGGGCATCGATACTCCGGAGTAGACTAGCGTATGCGCTTCTCATCCCAGCATGGGAGACGGTCTGTCCCACAGCCGTCAGTACGTCGTACTTGAGATAGTATACGGGTGCTCGTTAGGTTACGAGTACACTGGACAGGACTCGTCGGGAACTGATGGTTGGTATTATACCTATCGTCAGTTATCAGTTCCCAGGTGACATGAGTACAGCTTAGTCCGCTGACTTGACACTGTCACTTCGCCTCGAGTGTGTTCCCACTGTTCTTTGATTACTACCCTACCACGGCTCTACTGAGTCGTGCAAACAGGTAGTAGTTGGGTGCAGTCCCGAAGCACTTGGAGGCAGTGACGGTTAGACAGGATTCGTCTCTCCCGGTATTGGGGGTTGACATCGCGCTGTGTCTAGGAGAGCCATTACACGAGTAGTCCTTGGCTAGGGCAAGCGAGATATACTGGTGGGTTTCCAGTGTTATCTCAGGGTGTATTGGGCTTCACTCCGACACGACTTGTACCGCTTTTAGGGGACTGACGTTTACCGCCCCCCTAGGCCCGACATGCGATGTATCAGACGAACAGACCGGACTGTACGGCGATTGTCACATACAGGCTCAGTAGGAGTCCGGATGGGTTTACCTCATCGGCCTTCTTATCGACATCTACCTGGGGACCGTTACGTACAGCTAGTGCCGCTTGCGGTCTGTGGTTAAACCCACTGCCAGCGTAGTGTCGAGTCTTTAGAGTCCCACACAGAAAGTTTCCCTGCACTGAGCGAAACGTGTAGAGGCCGTATGGTTTTACGGCAGGGCTGCGATCATTTACGTACACTTGTGTGCGTATGGTGTTCGGGCAGGCAGTACTAGTGGGCTTTGGTTTAAGCCGGATCCTAGTATTGCATGGATGGATTTGTTTTGTCTTCTGCGCATCCGCATTCTACGGAATGCGGATGCAGGTGTGTATGCACAGTTTTCCGGAGCGATGAAGGAGGAGGTGCCTCATTAGGGTTTTGGCAGTTGGTTCGGCCAAAACCGTTATGTGGCAGGCTCATTAGGGTTTTGACAGTTGATTCGGTCAAAACCATTTTGAGGCGGACTCATTAGGGTTTTGACAGTTCGTTTGGTCAAAACCATTATGAGCCGGGAACATTATTTACTAATCCTTTCATTGATAATTATGTTATGGCTAATTACATTGACCATTTGACCATCTTGACTTTGTTGACCATTTGACCAAAGTTGACTAGGATCTTCTTGAAAGATCTAAAGTATTCTTTGGTTTTCTTTTCTTTTTGTTATGATAATGGTCATGTCATTTGTAGCCATCAAACTTTATCTTGATGGGATTAGCAATGATGTTGTTTTTGCATTATTGCAACCATGGTTACTTTTTTTTTGGATCATAATTTCTTTCTCATTATCTCTCTTGGTTTTTCAAGTGAGAAGAAAAGAAATGAACCATGGTTGTTGCTCCTCCTTCTTCTTCCTCCTCTTGATTCATCTTTTGATCTCATGTGTTGAGAGATAAAGATCCCACAAAGACAAAACCATCCATTGATCATCTCTACACAACCTAGGGCTTCTAAATTAGCAATCTCTTTGCCCTAGTTACCTCGGCTCGAGGTGGAGCTCGGTGTACATCTCTCGGGTGGATCGTCTTCGACTCAAGGAGGCCGCGGAGGTGACCAAAGTCCGGATCAACCATCGAGCAAGCAAAGAGAAGAACAACAAGAAGAGAAGAACAACAAGAAGAGAAGGAGTTCAAGTTGAGGTATAACCCTTAACCGAGTAGATAACATCTCTAGTTAGGTTGCTAGTGTGTTGTTTAGTAAAGATCCGGCTTTTACAGTCCATGTTGCCAAGTCCAGAAAAAATTTTGTTTTACCGTTTCCGCAACCCCGAAAGTACCGGGAGTGGTAACGTGGACCTAACAGTGGTATCAGAGCCTAACTAAATACACCCTAGCATGTTAGCAAAGTATTTAGAATTTCGACCGGACGAAAAATCGCAAAACACCCTGGAAAAATTCAGTTTCTGCCGATTTTCAGATCTGTTCCAAAATTAAAAATTCATGCACTAAAAATCGGCTCAGGCTTTTATTAGAAAACTGCAAAAATTTGATCACCCAACTCGACTAAACAGCCGCGTTTCCACGGCATAAGCTTGCTTATGCCGCGGAACCGCGGCCAGTTTGGCTCCGTTTGGGGATCTCCTTCTTGCAGTTTTCTTAGATGGGTATTTTGGGATTTTTTCAATATGACATTTCTGCCCAGGTTTTCCAGAAAGCAAAATTTGTTTTTGGGGCTTAAAAGTCCGTATTTTTGGTCGATGTTCTGTAGACTTTGGCTAATGGTTATATCTGTAATGTTATATGTGTATTGAACGTCTACTAATCGCTATACGCCGATCAGTGGGGGTTATACACATCTGTGATCTGTGTTGTTGATGGTATGTGTATATGAACTCATTGGATTGTCGCGGATGAATAGCCGGGGTGGATGTGAGATGAGTGTTTCTTTTTCTTTCATTCATGTAATAAATTTGTAAATTGATGTAATATTATTTGTATGGCCGCACAACCGGGTCGGGGTTGTAGCCGTCATTGTATAATTCTTTTTACTGTTTTTGCTCCTAGGATAGACCCATGGAGGGGGTGCACAAACTACCGGGTATCTCGAAGTGCCGAGTGGCCTACTCACAGCGTTGAGGGAGGTTGCTTCGCTTCGGGTACTGGCGGGTAGTTTGCCGCACCTGTAGGGGTCTTGGGTGGGGTATTGGCTATTCATCGCGACCGTGTAATCCGCTTTTCGTTGCAGGCTCGAACGAATCGCGGGTTCCTAGTATATCCAAAGTGTTCATCTGTGATCTGGATTGGCTATCATTGCGGTATATCTATATATAATAACTATTTAGACGTTGCTTATGTTTTACAGCCGCGCTAGCCCTGCCCCCGCTCTGTCGTTAGTTAAGTAACCTAACGGGTGATGACGGGGCCCCGTGGCGAATGCGAATGGCATAAGCGTACGTCATATTTTGGTTGTTTTCTGCAATGGTAGGATTTAAATGATGGGACGCATTAAAAGAACTAATGCAAGAAAATAAACCTAAAAGACGTTGTTGGAACAAGTTTTTCAAAAAGCTGTTATTACAAGGACGTTCATCTTTTTTTTTTGCATCGAGGTATTCGGTTATGAATGCCCAGCACCTCAATCGACGAGGCAAGGGCCGAGATCCCCTCATCGGGAGTGACCCCTTGGACAAAAAGTTTGCGTCAGGGTAATAACTTCACCATAGTCGATTATTCTTGCTTTGCATTGAGGTATTCATCTTACGAATGCCCAGCACCTCACTCGACGAGGAAAGAGCCGAGATCCCTTCACAGGGAGTGACCTCTTTAGCAAAAGTTTTCACCACTATATTTTCAAAAAGGTGCAATCATGTTCCTTCAACGATATCAGGTTCATTACGTTAACGGGTTTTTTCGCCAAAAAACCCAGCCGTAGCCCTCCGTCGTTTCGGATTAATATTATTTAGTATTCGTGCTGCGTTTGTTGATCTAGTCAAGGCGTAGTGAACGGTAGCTAAATAATATTTTTCTATGGATTGCAAATGTGATTGGTTAGGACAGTCGTGCGGCCTTGTTGACCTAGTCAAGGGCACGTACGGGTGGGTCTAATGCAATCAGGATAATGACGGGTAGAACTTGACTGACAGTTTGTGGCTTGTTGACCTAGTCAAGGTCATGAACCGTTAGGGGCAAAAATCACATCGGGAGTTTCAAAAGAACTGAAACTTGCAGATTTAGCATACCTTCTGGAGTGTAGTGACTAGAGTGGATTCCATCTAGGTTATCACACAATGACAGTTGGATCCCGATCCCACTGATGAGTTGGATTACTCTCGGGAGATTATTTCACTTAACGATCAATGCTATAAACCTAGTAGGTGTCTAGAAAGGTGTTAGCGGGGCTACTCCCCTAGGGAAAAGAGGTTCTTAAATTAAGGAACTTCGCGAAAGCGTTGGAAAACCTCCCTCGAAGTACCGACACTAGCCTGGCTGAAAGGTTAAGCAAGTATTGTGACGTGAATTAAATCCTGACTAGTTCTTCTTTTAAAAAGGTTTTAAGAAGAATTTGAGGAAACAGTGGGAGACATCCTGGTTAGATAAACTAATAAACCATTCTAATCTTGCAAGAGCATACGCTGAATGTTTCTTTTCTCTCTCTCCAGGCAGCAACCTTTTCACGCCCTAATCAAGATAATAAAATGTATCGCTTGACCGATCCGAATTCTTATTCGGGGCTGGGGAAAGTTGGTTCAGCTCTAACTTGTGACAACAGTCATGAGTATGAGAATGGGAAAGGGGATTGTATGGATTTCCAGGATACCCAGTTGAAGAAGAAGCATGGTTTTGCATCTACTTCAGGTGTTCTTGCAATTGAGAACTGTTTTACGGTCAGCCCTACCTCCTGGGTACTTGATACCGGATCAGGATCTCATATCTGTAATTTATTGCAGGGACTGAGAAAAAGTAGGAAAGTTGCACCGGGTGATATGTCGCTCAGAGTAGCGAACGGAGCAAAAGTTAATGCGGCAGCCGTCGGTGAATATCACCTAGTATTGCCAAATGGCAAGACTATGATTTTGAACGATTGCTACTATGTACCCTCCATGGTTTGCAACATCATATCAGTTTCTTTACTCGATAAAGATGGATATAACTTTGTTCTTGAAAAGAATATCATGAACATTTACCTTCATAAGGTACTGGTTGCAGAGGGTACACTGTGTAATGGTATCTACGTTCTAAATCAGAATACAGTTCTCAATATACAAAACACACGCAAGAGGAAGAATTCAGATACGAATGAATCCTACTTGTGGCATTGTAGACTTGGTCATATCGGAGAGAAAAGACTGAGTAAGTTGCATAAAGATGGACTCTTGAATGCGTTCGAGTTTTCATCTTATGAAACTTGTCAGTCTTGTCTCAAAGGGAAGATGACCAAATCTCCGTTCACCGGACATGGAGAAAGAGCAACCGAGCTCTTGGGACTCGTACATAGTGATGTATGCGGTCCGATGTCTATACATGCAAGGGGTGGGTTCTCGTACTTCATCACATTCACTGACGATCTCTCTAGGTTCGGATATGTGTATCTGATGAAACACAAATCTGAAGCTTTTGAGAAATTCAAGGAATTTAGAAACGAAGTAGAGAACCAGACAGGCAAAAGTATCAAGATCCTCCGGTCTGACAGGGGAGGGGAGTACTTAAGCACGGAATTCCTAGATTACTTAAAAGAGAATGGTATTCTCTCTCAGCTTACTCCTCCTTATACACCACAGCACAACGGTGTATCGGAGAGGAGGAATCGTACCCTTCTGGATATGGTTCGCTCCATGATGAGTAATGCCGAGTTGCCTCTTTCATTTTGGGGACATGCGCTATTGACAGCAGCATACCTATTGAATGATGTTCCGTCTAAATCAGTGCCTAAGACTCCGTTCGAGATATGGAATGGAAAAAGGCCATATCTTAAAAGATTTAAGATATGGGGTTGTCCGGCTTATGTTAAAACGCATAAACCGGATAAACTAGAGGCACGGTTAGTTTTATGTAAGTTTGTGGGATATCCAAAGAATGGTTATGGATATCTATTCTACCACACCGAGGAACAGAAGGTGTTTGTTGCTCAGCATGCCGTTTTCTTAGAAACGGAATTTCTTGCAAAAGAAATTAGTGGGAGCACGGTAAAATTGGAAGAAATTCAGCGACCACAAACTGAAACTGAAAATTTGACAGAACCTCAGGATTCAATAACCCCAGACGAACCTCAGTCACTCCGCAGATCTGGTAGGATTTCTCATCCGCCCGAGAGATACTACGGTTTTCTCATAGACGGGGATCGAGAGGATTGCATCTTGGAAGAAGATGACCCTACCAGTTTCAGGTAGGCCATTATCAGTAGGGACTCTGATAAGTGGCAGGAAGCAATGCAATCCGAAATGGAGTCCATGTACGCCAATAAAGTGTGGACCTTGGATATTGCTCCACCTGGGGTAAAACCTGTTGGATGCAAATGGATCTACAAAAGGAAACTTGGTGTAGATGGGCAGGTGGAAACCTATAAAGCTAGACTCGTTGCAAAAGGTTTCCGTCAAAGACCTGGTTTGGACTATGACGAAACTTTTTCTCCGGTGGCTATGCTCAAATCCATTCGGATCCTACTTGCCATTGCTGCCTTCCATGACTATGAAATCTGGCAGATGGATGTTAAAACGGCTTTCCTAAACGGTTGTTTGGAAGAGTGCGTTTATATGGATCAGCTAGAAGGTTTCATAGACAGTGGGAGCAGCGGGAAGGTGTGCAAGTTGCTTAAATCCATTTATGGATTAAAGCAGGTATCGCGGAGCTGGAACATCTGTTTTGATGAGGCAATCAAGGAATTTGATTTCATCAAGAACGAAGATGAACCCTGTGTCTATAAGAAGATTGTAGGACGAACTGTCGTATTCCTAGTCTTGTACGTGGACGACATTCTTTTGATAGGAAATGACATTCCTATGCTACAATCGGTCAAGCTATTTTTGTCACAAAGGTTCTCCATGAAGGACCTGGGTGATGCCTCGTACATTCTGGGGATCAAGATCTATAGAGATAGATCCAAGAGACTACTGGGACTTTCGCAGTCCAGGTACATAGAGACCGTACTAAAGAGATTTAGTATGGAGGATTCCAAGCGCGGTAACATACCCGCATTGCACGGAATTACCCTCTCCAAGAAGATGTCTCCTAAGACTGACGAGGAGAGGTTTCGCATGAGCACTATACCCTACGCTTCGGCGGTAGGATCTATAATGTATGCGATGCTATGTATAAGACCAGATGTAGCTTACGCGCTGAGCGCGGTAAGCCGGTATCAGTCAGACCCAGGGGAGGACCACTGGACAGCAGTGAAGAACATTCTCAAGTACCTGAGAAGGACAAAGGAGATGTTCCTGGTTTACGGTAATGGAGACCTCAGGGTCGAGTCCTTTACCGATTCAAGCTTCCAGAGTGACAAAGATGACAGCAAGTCTATCTCGGGTTTTGTGTTTACCCTCAACGGAGGGGCGGTATGTTGGAGGAGTTCCAAACAGGATACCGTCGTAGACTCGACGATGAAGGCTGAATACATTGCTGCAAGCGATGCCGCAAAAGAGGCGGTCTGGATAAAGAAGTTCATTAGTGAACTTCAGGTGGTTCCGTCCATTGTTGACCCAATACCTCTGTATTGCGATAACAATGGGGCTATAGTTTTAGCGAAGGAACCAAGGTCCCATCAGAAATCCAGGCACATCTTAAGGCGGTATCACCTGATCAGGGAGATCATTGATCGCCAGGAGATCGAGGTGCGGAGAGTGGACACAAAGGACAACACAGCGGACCCATTCATGAAGGCCTTACCCCAGACTCAGTTCGAGCGGCTGATCGAGATGATAGGTCTTCGATACGCCAGTACATGGCCTTAGTGCAAGTGGGAGATTGTTAGTGTATATGCCCTAGAGGCCATTACTGTATCATACTAGTATGTATATTACTTGATGGAAGCTTGGGATATTCACAGTTGTACAGACAATCTTGCTCAATATAGTAGTATGCTACTTGGTTTGTCTCTGCTTTAATGTGTACATGTGTGTTTATTTATCACCTATACGCATTAGTAGAGCCCTTAGGATCTTTGCTTGATTACCAGCGTTGTGATGGCGATCACACTCGTGGGGGCTGGGTAATCTACAAGCACATCCTTATTCACGTCCCTAGTCGTGGGAGTATCGAGATAGGGCATCGATACTCCGGAGTAGACTAGCGTATGCGCTTCTCATCCCAGCATGGGAGACGGTCTGTCCCACAGCCGTCAGTACGTCGTACTTGAGATAGTATACGGGTGCTCGTTAGGTTACGAGTACACTGGACAGGACTCGTCGGGAACTGATGGTTGGTATTATACCTATCGTCAGTTATCAGTTCCCAGATGACATGAGACAGCTTAGTCCGCTGACTTGACACTGTCACTTCGCCTCGAGTGTGTTCCCACTGTTCTTTGATTACTACCCTACCACGGCTCTACTGAGTCGTGCAAACAGGTAGTAGTTGGGTGCAGTCCCGAAGCACTTGGAGGCAGTGACGGTTAGACAGGATTCGTCTCTCCCGGTATTGGGGGTTGACATCGCGCTGTGTCTAGGAGAGCCATTACACGAGTAGTCCCTGGCCAGGGCAAGCGAGATATACTGGTGGGTTTCCAGTGTTATCTCAGGGTGTATTGGGCTTCACTCCGACACGACTTGTACCGCTTTTAGAGGACTGACGTTTACCGCCCCCCTAGGCCCGACATGCGATGTATCAGACGAACAGACCGGACTGTACGGCGATTGTCACATACAGGCTCAGTAGGAGTCCGGATGGGTTTACCTCATCGGCCTTCTTATCGACATCTACCTGGGGACCGTTACGTACAGCTAGTGCCGCTTGCGGTCTGTGGTTAAACCCACTGCCAGCGTAGTGTCGAGTCTTTAGAGTCCCACACAAAGAGTTTCCCTGCACTGAGCGAAACGTGTAGAGGCCGTATGGTTTTACGGCAGGGCTGCGATCATTTACGTACACTTGTGTGCGTATGGTGTTCGGGCAGGCAGTACTAGTGGGCTTTGGTTTAAGCCGGATCCTAGTATTGCATGGATGGATTTGTTTTGTCTTCTGCGCATCCGCATTCTACGGAATGCGGATGCAGGTGTGTATGCACAGTTTTCCGGAGCGATGAAGGAGGAGGTGCCTCATTAGGGTTTTGGCAGTTGGTTCGGCCAAAACCGTTATGTGGCAGGCTCATTAGGGTTTTGAAAGTTGATTCGGTCAAAACCATTTTGAGGCGGACTCATTAGGGTTTTGACAGTTCGTTTGGTCAAAACCATTATGAGCCGGGAATATTATTTACTAATCCTTTCATTGATAATTATGTTATGGCTAATTACATTTGACCATCTGACCATCTTGACTTTGTTGACCATTTGACCAAAGTTGACTAGGATCTTCTTGAAAGATCTAAAGTATTCTTTGGTTTTCTTTTCTTTTTGTTACGATAATGGTCATGTCATTTGTAGCCATCAAACTTTATCTTGATGGGATTAGCAATGATGTTGTTTTTGCATTATTGCAACCATGGTTACTTTTTTTTGGATCATAATTTCTTTCTCATTCTCTCTCTTGGTTTTTCAAGTGAGAAGAAAAGAAATGAACCATGGTTGTTTCTCCTCCTTCTTCTTCCTCCTCTTGATTCATCTTTTGATCTCATGTGTTGAGAGATAAAGATCCCACAAAGACAAAACCATCCATTGATCATCTCTACACAACCTAGGGCTTCTAGATTAGCAATCTCTTTGCCCTAGTTACCTCGGCTCGAGGTGGAGCTCGGTGTACATCTCTCGGGTGGATCGTCTTCGACTCAAGGAGGCCGCGGAGGTGACCAAAGTCCGGATCAACCATCGAGCAAGCAAAGAGAAGAACAACAAGAAGAGAAGAACAACAAGAAGAGAAGGAGTTCAAGTTGAGGTATAACCCCTAACCGAGTAGATAACATCTCTAGTTAGGTTGCTAGTGTGTTGTTTAGTAAAGATCCGGCTTTTACAGTCCATGTTGCCAAGTCCAGAAAAAATTTTGTTTTACCGTTTCCGCAACCCCGAAAGTACCGGGAGTGGTAACGTGGACCTAACAAGTGGGAGTAAGATATTAGGAATTGGGTGATTAGATCCTCATTATATCGGAATTCGTTGTAATTGGTGATATTTGAGGAAATCATCTGGATTTTGCCGGATGGCAAATATTTGGTTTTGAATATCCGTTGTTATGCACCAACTTCAAACCGATATATCTGTACATTTATTTTATAAAGTGAGATATATCTTTTTGATATTATGTCTGTGACATTTACCTATATCGGTTGGTGATTAGGTAAGGTCCATTCAACAGCGGTGTAATTCTTCTTAACCATACTACAGTTTTTTCAACCTACGACGCACAGGGTTTGAGTTGTTGAACTCAGGGGACTTATACAAAGTATTGTATGTTGTCCAGTGTCCATTAGGACAAAGGGGTTGGTACTCGTACTATATTGTGTTTACTTATGACTTCTCCAGCTCTGGACATGTATTTCGTTGAAATGCAAGGTCCAGATATTCAGAAGTTATAGGTATAAGAATAAAGTAGAGAACCATTTGTTGTAAGTAT
The DNA here is from genome assembly GCA_030015575.1 of Agapanthus africanus. NCBI lineage: Eukaryota > Viridiplantae > Streptophyta > Magnoliopsida > Asparagales > Amaryllidaceae > Agapanthus > Agapanthus africanus. The sequence goes on from JASDDO010000016.1 coordinate 534,215,508, forward strand.
CAGGATTCTTCGAGGAAGTCGAAGATGTAGATACCTGTGTTTGGTATTCCGTTAATAGTAATGGTTTTGAGAACTTGTTTCTCTTTCAGGTCACTCATGGATGCACTCCTAGATGAGTAATGTTGATTGGCCTTTTTCCATTTGGATGATATGCACTGGAGACAACTGCTTGATTTTGAATCTGGTTTAAATTAGATTAGTGCTTTTGTTTCTATATCAGATATATATAGAATCAATTTATATCTTAACGATGTTAAGGTATAGGGAGTTGTCCGGCTGATACTTAAAACCAGAATCCGGATAAACTCAAGGCACGTTTCAGTAATGGCTGTTTGTGGGTTATCCCGGGTTTTGACGAGGGTTAACTTTCTACCATCAGGAAGATCAATATTTATATTGTTCTTGACTCGCCATATTTTTAGTAAAATGGAATTTTCAGAAAAACAAAAGTGGGAGTATGGTAGAACTGGAAGTGATTCCAGAACCACAAACGATTACTGAAGATTTAATAGAACCTGAGGATTCAATCAGTTTTGATGTTCCATTAGCCACTCCGCAGATTTGGTGGGTAACCTCAGGCACCCGAGAGGTACTTCGGTCTTCTCAGTAACGGTGACAGGGAGGTTCTTGTTTACCCAGACTTGCCATTGCTGCTGTTCTAGACTATAAGACCCGGCAGGAGGATGAGTATAGCGTCGTTCTAAACTAGCTTTAGAAGTGCACGTGTATATGACTCTGCCAGAGGGTTGTTGTAGTCAGTGGGAGTAGCGGAAGCATAGTAGGCAAGTGGCTTATGTCTATTTACAGACTAAAGCAGGTATAGCGGAAATAGATCATCTATTTCTGATGTGACAGTCATGGGTTTTGACTTCATCAGAATAGGAGATGGATCTGTTAAGAAGGTAGTAGAAAGTGATGTACAGGTATTTGGATGACATGCACTTGATAGGAAGAGATATTCCTATATTACGATCGGTTATATATTATGGTTGTCACAAAGATGTTTCTCCACACAGGATATGGATGTAATATCAGGGTTTCTGGTTACTAGATCTATGGTTTTAGATCTAGATTTAGGAAGTATCCCAATCTGGGTACTTTGATATTAAATGGACGACTCCGGGCACGGTAGTGTACCTGCAGGTGATGCAGTCAACCTCTCTAAAGGTGTCTTACAGACTAAAGGGGGGAGAGACCTGCATGATTAGCATATCACTTGCTTAGGCAATTGAGTTAATCGTGAAATGTCGAGTACCACACCAGATATTGCTTTTGCACTAGATGCAATATGCAGATATATTAATCCAATCCTGGAGAACCATTGGGAAGCAGTTATTGAACATAAGTGAATGTTCTAAGGAAATGATTACGGCAGCCTCCTTCGGGAGACGGTTATCATTCCAGGCTTCCATGGTGACCAGGACGACAGAATGGCTGTCTGAGTTATAGTTCTTCCCTCTTCTGAGGGACGGTATGTTGGACAGGTGGTCCAAGCGGATACTGTGGAAGGCATGGCGCATGTTACTGATTAAATTCAGTGGAAGATACAGTCTAAGTAGTTTGCTGGATTTGGAGTTCATTTGTGAACTGGGTCCCATCAGATATCCAGACAAATTCTAAGACAAGTATTGCTCATTTCGGGAGATAGTTTTCTCCGCGAAATTGAGATATAGAGAGATGTAGAAAGAAACATTGGAGCGGATCCACTCACTGAGGCTATTTCTCGAACGCAATCATTTTCGCAAACAGGCTTTGCGAAACTGATTAGTAGAGAAGTTGGGTGTTCGGTATCACACGGGCTGTGAGTATGCGACATCGCAATAATTGGCCTTAAGTGCAAGTGGGAGATTGTTGGCTATAGTATCCTCAAGGCAATTATCATAGTCGCGGACTTGTGATTATGATGATTGAGGCAGGACCTATACCGATGAAACAGTCTTACTCAAGATGATAGTATGCTATCTGGTTTGTCTTTATTATCATGTTGATAGAGCCCATAGGATTCTTGCTTGACTGCCAGCATTGTGATGGAGATCACATACGTGGGAGCTAGGGGTCTATAAGCACATCCTTAAATGTCCCTAGTCGTGGGAGTATCGAGACCGGGTATCGATACTCCAGTATAGACTAGTGTATACTGATCGAGACCCCGACGAGGGGCGGTGGCCAGGTCTCACAAGCCATTGATGTTAGTTTGTTCACCTAAGATAGTATACAGGTGCTCATTGGGTTATGAGTACACTGGACGGACTCGCCGGGAACCTGCTAGTTGGTATTATACCTATTGTCAGATAGCAGTTCCCAGGTGACATGTGTACAGGTTAGTCTGTCGACCTGAGATCGTCATTTGTCTCGTGTGAGTTCCTCCTGTGCTTTGATTACTACCCTACCACGGCTCAAAGGAGTCGTGCAAACAGGTTTTAGTTGGGTACAGTCCCGAGCCACATAGAGGCAGTGATCGGATCGTCGGGGATTCGTCTCTCCCGGTATTGGGGGTTGATGTCGCGTTGTGTACGGATGGCCATCACCATAAATCCGTGGCCACGGTGGACGAGAATTACCGATCCGAGGATCGATAGTTTGTCAGGTGGTGATGGGTTTCATACCGACACTAAATGTCGCATTGTTAGGGGTCTGACTTTATCCATCCCCCTAGACTCGATATGCGATACTCTTAGACGAACAGACCGGACTGTACGGATATTTTCACTGTCAGGCTCAGTAGGGGTTCTGCATGAGTTTGCTCGTCGGCCTCCCTTTCGCTCAATACCTGGGTAGCCGTTACGTACAGCTAGTGCCGCTGACGTGCTTGTGGTTAAACCCACTGCCAGCGTATTGACGAGTCTTTAGATTCCCACACAGAGGGTTTCCCTGGTTCTGGCGAAATGATGTAGTAGCCGTATTGGATACGTGCAGGGTTCCAATCGATTGGTATACTTTGTACCAGGACTTTCGATCGGACAATTGATAGTACTGGCCGACTCGGACTTGAGCCGGATTATTAAATCAGGTATTGATTTAATAATTTACGTATATGTATTTCGATACGTATATTCTAGTATTATATTCTTTGTGTTGTGCTATCTCTTTGGGTATTCGTATTTCGGTACGAATGCAGATATATTTACAGTTGAATGCAATCCGTATTTTTTACCGGATAACATTCTAGAAGGTGCCACCTCATTTCTTGATTTGACCATTTTTATTAAAATGGTAAATGAGGTGGAAATTGCATGATGAGGTATGGTGACAACCATGCTTGCAATAGTGCACACAAATGAATTGTTAATTCATTTGTGTTCACTATTCAAGCATGGGAGGAATTTAAAATTGGAAAAAGGCTTTTAACAAAACCAAGGGTGCTAATTTCTTTTTTCAAGGGAGAGTTCATTTTTGAAGCATGAAGGTTTTGTTTATTGTTTTTTCCTTCTTGAGCTCCTCCTTCACCAAGAGCTTCACCTTCCTCTAGCTTTCCTTTTTTCTTCCACCTTCAAGTTTTTTTGAGATAGCTAACACTAAGAAACATTCACACTACATCCTAGGCTCTCTAGGGTAGCATCCTAGAGACCATAGTTGCTCCATATGCATCATGTCGTGGAGCTAGAGCCGGAGTTACATCCCTCGGGTGGATCATCGGAGATGGAGGAAGACCGACAACCAAACATCATCAAAGGACCACTAGGAGCTTGGAATGAAGACCGAAGGACACGGATTAACTCGGTATAACTTTTCTAACTCTTAGTTAGTTTGCTAGTTTAGGGTTTAAGGTCGATCCGGGATTCGGGTAGCGGTAGCGCCGGTGGATAAATTTTTGTTCCGCATTTTAGCCGCGTTTCGATGGCCAGGGCGCTGCCGGGACCCTTCACGGTTGCTCCCTCGCCTTCTCCTATGTCCTCCAGGATGTTGGAAGGTGTAGATTGGCGATCCATTTAATTGACCCATGACTACCGACTTTCTTGTACTGGCCATATATCATCGCAACCTTGCAGGAGTTCTCTTTGATCATCTGTATCAAGTGCTGAACCCGTATTTCCCTTTCCAGTCGGAAGTCACTTTGCCTGCTGGTGCCGGTGAGTATAGTTTTTAACTGATATCCTTTCCTTTCTTTGACGGGCGACCCTGCCGTTGTTAATTTTAAGTTGATTGCAGCACTACAAATTGAAGGAGGGGACGAGAGAATTGTCGCGCCACCAGTACTCCCAACTCTGCCCCCTGTCGCAGCTGGTATAGTAGACTCCATTATTCGTGCATTTTCTTTATTTCTTAAGCCAACATTTGATCATAATTCGTTTTGCAGCAATCGCACCGGCTTTTGCTTCGTTCGAGTCTCGCATCCTAATGCCGGCAGGGCCCTTTTCTAGACGTCCATCTTCCAAAGGCGCTGTAACCAGCCTGCGTATGTTGAGAGAATACGTCGAGGAGCTTGACGCGGAGGCCCCTACATTCGCTGCAGATTTTGCTGCCAAGCTTAATCCAATGCTGGCGACGCTTGTGAACTTCCATAACGAAAGCGTCGTTGAGTCTTGGGTTAATCACTGCAGGAAGATTGAAGCCTGCCTGCATGAGCTTGAGCTTATGCGTCCTGCTCCTGAGATTCTGGCTCTGAACTCCCAGCGGGCTGCATGGGTTGAGCAAAGTGCCATTTTCCTTCACCCTTTCGAACAAGAGGCGATCCTCAAGCGAAAGGAACGTGAGGCGACTTCCGCTGAGTCTGTCCAACTGCGTGCCCAGGTCGAAGCAAATGCTGCGCAGCTGAACTACATCTTTGAAAACCTTCAACGATGTATTTCTGACGGGCTGGTGTTGAGGAAAAAGCTTGAATTTACTGAGCAGGTCGCGCGAAGTCAGGAGGCTGTTCAGCATGAAATTGATGAGAAACTTCCATCCTGTCTGCAGCGACGGACCCAAGTCGAAGCGGAGTTGGCCGCGGTGGCTGATCGAAAAAGGAGCTGAGAGGAATGCGCGAGCAATTGGCTGATTTATTGAAAACGCTTCCTTCTCAGTAGCTGCCATTGTATCGATTGTACATTTGTAACTTATGAATAACATGTATTCATTTCATCATTTTTTTATTCCATTCATTTTCATATGATGTAACTTGTATCCAATTGAATTTATGAATAAAGGACACATTTATTTTCTATCTTGTCTTATCGCTTTCTTTTCTTTGCTTTGTTGTTATGTGATTTTAGCAAATTTGGCCTGTAGATAGTAGATAATAGTTCATCTTGAACTCTTTGTAGGGTAGTGATGGCTTAGAAAACAGATTTAGATCTGCTGCCTAAGACTTTTCAATTTTATGAGCCATGAGGGTCTCATAAAGATTTTCTTCCCTACGAGTCGTGAGGATCTCGTAAGTGTATTTTCTCCTTAGGAGTCGTGAGGACTCCTAAGTGCGTTTTTCACTTGAGAGTCGTAAGAATCTCATAAGAGAATTTTTTTCCTTACAAGTCGAGAGGACTTGTAAGTGGTTGATGAGTTGACTTGCTCCCGGGCCGAAGCGTTGCTTTGACGGGGAGGTCAAGGGTTGACTTTCGCCGTTACGGTGTCAGGGTTGACTTTCGCCGTTTCGGTGTCGGGGTTGACTTTCGTCGTTTTGGTGTCAGGGTTGACTTTCGCCGTTACGGTGTCGGGGTCGAGTTTCGCCGTTACGGTGTCGGGATCGACTTTCGCCGTTACGGTGTCGGGGTCGACTTTTCCCGTTACTTGTGAACCGCAAAGTCTCAGAACTGGGGACTTTGTCGTGGCTCCGATTGGTAGTGCCGCGTTCGTATCCTGCTGGAATGAGGAGGAACGCCGTTGTTGATCTCCAGGCTGTAGATGTTGCCGTCGAGATTTGGAACTAAGAACTTTGCCATGGCTCCGCTTCGTTGCGAATCTGAGGTTGGTTATTGAAGTCACGTCTGCATTCGATTGGAGTGAGAGGAAACGTCGTTTTTGATCTTTAGGCTATAGATGTTGCCATCGAGATCTGACTCTCCCTTTGACAGAGTCCGGTGGGGAAATGTTGTTCCCTTTCGTTTATGCCCATGGATTGTATACAGGGGTCAGTATGGACTCACCTATAGGGCAAAAAGTTCCATTTTATATGTATTTTGTTTTCTTTCCGTGATGCTCTATCATTTCAGCTTTTTGTATCGCGAAAGTTGCGATTGCCCAATCATTTCAGCTATTTTTCGCGGTGCCCAATCATTTCGGCTATTTTGTATGCATATATTTTACTTGCTGATTTCATTGCAAGTTGCCCCATCATTTCGGCTATTTCATATGCATTTTTGGTTCGCTGATTTTTTATTGCGAGTATGGAACTTAGAATCTGGTGCCAGTCTTAGCATCAACATCGCTGCGACTGGAATATTGCCAGGAGAGAATCATCATTTGTCGTTGTCGATTCGAACAAAGGTGGCTTAGCAAACAGGGTTAGGATCCTGTCGACTAAGGCTTTTGACTTCATGAGCCGTAAGGGTCTCATAAAGGTATTTCTCCCTACGAGTCGTGAGGATCTTGTAGGTGCATTTTCTCCTTAGGGGTCGTGAGGACTCCCAAGTGCATTTTCTCTTGTAAGTCGTAAGGATCTTATAAGAGTGTTTTCTCCTTATAAGTCGAGAGGACTTATAAGTGTTTGTTCACCGAATAGAGGAATTTCACGCTATTGGTGGAACTTGGTGGGGGAGACGTTTATTTGTGCCCGTGGATTGTATACAAGGGCTAGTATTAAACCGCTTATAGGGCAAAATTAGGATGTATGACGGCTCAAGAACAGGTTTAGATCCCTGTAGCTTAAGGCTTTTGAATCCTATGAGCCGTGAGGGTCTCATAGGGGAATTCTCCTTACGAGTCGTGAGGATCGCATAAGTGTAATTTCTCCTCAGGAATCGTGGGGATTCCTAAGTGTGTTGTTCCCTTGTGAGTCATAAGGATCTCACGCATGTATTTTCTCCTTACAAGGTCGAGAGGACCTTGCAAGTGTCTTTTAACGAGATTGCGCCCTTTCGAGTTTTCACAAACTCGCCGGTAGCCCTGCTGTTTTTACTCACGGAGCCCTTTCGGATTTTCATCCGTGCCCATCTCGCTTATAGACGCACCATTTTTTTTCTTTTTTCTCTCTTTTTTTATTATATTTTTTGTCAGCCTTAGGATGCTGCGGTTCGTGGTAGTTTACAGACGTTTCGGTCAGGCGTAGTATTTTTTCAAGAACCGACCGTTTATTGGCCTAAAAGGTCTTTCGCCATGCATATTTATGAGCAAGTAAGCCCCACCTTGGTAGACCTTGTCTATGATGTACGGACCCTCATAGTTTGGCTCGAATTTCCCCCGTTTAGCACGATTAGGGATCATAGGTCTTTTTACAACTAGCACGAGTTCGCCTTGGCGGAATGTTTTTGGCCTAGTCAATCTTTCGTACGAGCGCGGCATCCTTGCTTTGTAAGCTTCCAGGTTTTGCTGCGCCATGAGCCGGGTTTCGTCAAGGACGTCGAGCTCCTCCAGCCGAAGATGAGCGTTCTCTTCATCTGTTAGCTCGTAATGAACCGCCACTCATAGAGAGGGTAGCTTTATCTCCAAGGGAAGTACCGCTTTAGCGCCGAATACCAATGCATACGGCGTTGTGTTCGTGGCCGTTTTAGTCGTGGTCCGACATGCCCAGAGAGCTTCATGCAGTCTTTCGTGCCAATCTTTTCTGTTTCTGGACACCGTCTTCTTTATAATCTTCGTCAAGGTCTTGTTGAAAGCCTCAGCTAGACCGTTGGATCGTGGATTGTAGACCGAAGAGTATCTCCAATCTATATTATACTGTTGTGCGAAGCGGCTGATTTTGTGACTTCTGTAGGCTGGCCCGTTATCGGAGATAATCTGTCGCGGAGTGCCGAACCGATATATAACATGCGTCTTGAAGAAATGGAGGATGTTCTCCGTCTTCACTTCTATTAGCGGTACTGCTTCTGCCTACTTAGAGAAGTAATCAGTTGTCGCCAATATGAACCGGTGTCCTCTGGATGACGTTGGTTCGATGGGCCCGATTATATCGGTTCCCCACATTTCGAACGGCCAGCTAGCCACCGTTGGGTGTAGCGGATTTGGATACTGGTGGATGAAGTCCCTGTGAATTTGGCACGAGTGGCATTGCTTCGCGTATTCGAGACAGTCTTGGATCATCATAGGCAAATAGTAGCCCATCCTTTTGATCTTCAGCTTCATCTTTGATCCGGCTTGATGAGAACCGCAGAGTCCGTCGTGAGTTTTTTGGACGACTCTCTTTGCTTCTTCCGGCCCCAGGTATCTTAGATATAGAGAGTCGAACGATCTCTTGTACAGAGTATCATTGACGAAGGCAAAAGACAGAGCTCGTTTCATGAGCTGATGTCTTGAGAATGCATCTTCAGGTGTTTGACTGGATTTGAAGTGGTATATAAAGACTTCCTTCCAATCCTTGGCCTTTTCCTGATCTTTTATTTGTAAGGTTGTTTGCTTGGTCGCTTACTTTTCTTCAGACGACTCTGGGGACATTTCCACTGGTGCGAGAACCTGACGGCTTTGTACCACGATCCTTACGTCATCGAGGTTTTCGTCAGCCAATTCTTTAGCGAGTTTGGCTAACGCATCCGCTTTGCTATTTTCCGCACGCAGTATGCTTTCCAGGGCGTAGGCGGGAATTTGAGTCAGCAATCGTTGCACTCTCTCACCGTACTTTACCAATTCTGGTTTGCACGTTTGATAGTCGTCGTTCACTTGACTAACGACCAGTTGGGAGTCTCCGTATATGAGGAGGTTTTTGATTCCCATGTCGACAACGATCTCAAGACCTGCTATCAAAGCTTCATATTCGGCTTCATTGTTCTTCCTCGGCTCTGTTAAGGAGAAGGCAAACCGCATTATCACTTTTTGTGGAGTCACAAAGATAAGGCCTACCCCCGATTTAATTATAGGGGAGCTGTGCTTCCGCTTCTTCATGGAAGATACCCCATCGAAGTAGAGTTCCCATCGGGTATCACTTTCTCCTCTCTCCCTGTCGATCGTGTCAAACGCGTGCCCGTATGGCAATTCGCAATTTAGGGGTGAATCGGTAGGTATCGGATGCTCAGCGAGGAAGTCAGCGATGGCCTGGCCTTTCACTGCCTTGAGGGGTCGATATGTTATCGAGAACTCCATCAAGAGGAGGGCCCATTTAGCAAGCCGTCCCGTTAGTATGGCTCTTGACATCAAATATTTGAGAGGATCCACTTTTGATATGAGGTGGACCTCATATGCCAAAGCATAATGCCGAAGCTTTGTTACCGCGAAGATTAACGCCAGGCAGTGTTTTTCGATAGGGGAGTAGTTGTTTTCTGCCCCCAGGAGAACTCGACTTAAATAGTAAAGGGCTCTCTCTTTCCCTTGGTCATTCTCCTATGCCCATAGCGCGCCTAAAGAACCTTCAAGGGCCGTTGTGTACAGGATGAGAGGCTTTCCCTTGACTGGAGCGGTCAGTACTGGCGGATTCTGCAAGTATTGCTTGATTTCGTCCAGAGCACTTTGGCATTTGCGATCCCAGACAAAAGGGGTCCCTTTCTTCATTAAGTGGCTGTAGTGGCGGCATTTGCCGGAGAGATTAGCTATGAACCGCCGGATATATGCGAGCTTTCCTTGGAGGGACCGCAGTTGCTTGAGAGTTCTTGGCGGAGGCATTTCCATAATCGCCTTGATCTTTGATGGGTCTATTTCGATACCCCGGTGTCGGATGACGAACCCTAGGAATTTGCCCGAGGAAACTCCAAACGCGCATTTGAGAGGGTTCATCTTCAGGTTGTATTTCCGTAGGCGCTGAAACACGATTTTCAGATGCCCCCAATGTTCCTCGTGTGACTTGCTCTTAACCACGAGGTCGTCGATATAACATTCGACGATTTCATGTATGAGGTCATCGAAAATCTTTGTCATGGCCCTCTGATAGGTAGCGCCGGCGTTCTTCAGGCCGAAAGGTATTACTTTGTAATAGAATATACCCAGAGGAGTCCGGAAAGCGGTATGCTTCTGGTCTTCGGGATGCATCTTTATTTGATTGTACCCTGACGAGCCGTCCATGAAGGAGAAGACTTCGTGAGTGGACGCGTTATCTATCATCAGCTCGGTAACCGGTACGGGAAAGTCATCTTTTGGACAGGCTTTGTTGAGGTCCCGAAAGTCTACGCAAATGCGCACCGTCCCGTTCTTCTTCATTACTGGGACGATGTTAGCAATCCAGTCAGGGTATTGTACTTCTCGGACGAAGCTGGAGTCGATTAGCTTCTTGACCTCGGCGTTGATGCTCATTTCAAGTTCGAGCCGCATTCTTCTTGGTGCTTTCTTGACTGGCTTGACGTCCGGAGAAATCGCCAATTTGTGGATGGCTATTTCTGGATCTAGTCCCGGCATCTCGGAATAGTTCCATATGAAGCAGTCTTTATACTGCATGAGCACGTCTTTTAGCGTAGTCACCTGCTCTTTAAAAAACGGCTCACTGACGAACGTAGGCCGCGGGTCGTTTGTCGTCCCCAGGTCGATTTTTCTCAGGTTATCTGCAGTAGTATGTATTCCATCTTTCAGCTCTTTTGACGCTGGTGGAAACTCTGAAATCACCTCGTCATCATCGTTTTCGAATCCCCAGGACAGGTTATCTATATCCTCGCGTACTTCTTCTCCTGACAGCGTTATCGCATAACAGGAGATCGCTTCCAAGAACGATGTTGATCCGGCTCTACTCTCGCTGCATACGTGACTTTTGGTTCATGCTTCTGTAGCGGGGTTACCCTCCATTTGCTGGATAGAGCGAACCTGCCTTGCTGATACTAGTCTTCTATCCAGTCTTTGAATATGAAGCAGTCTTCGAGAGGATGTCCTATCGCTCGGTGATAGGAGCAATAATCTGGGTGAAAGACCCTGTCTGCTTGCTCGGGGTTTTTGGCTTACGGGAGCGTAATCATTTGATGTTTCATGACAAGACTGAATATTTTCCTTGTCTTGTCTTGGGGAAAAGAATATGCTCGACCCATCTTTTTTATAAGAGATGAATCCCGACTGCTCAATTCTCGATCGCGCGGCTTCTTGGACCCGCTTTGCAGCTGTCAAACATTTTTTTCGTTCTTTAGTTCGTTTTTACCTCTGCGTCGGGTCTTCTGTATGATGGGCTGGCGACGAAGAGTATCATCATTCTCCGCAGCCTGCTGAAGGAGGCGCTGCGTCCTGGCTTTCTCGTAAATGGCCATTTTCCGGTTGTGGTCATCCCGGACCTTTTGACCCGCTTCCCTTATTAGCTTGTCCATCTTTTCTTCGAACGACGGACTTGGCACTTTCATGGCGGAACCTCGTTTTGGTTCAGAGTTAGCATATTTTAACAGAGCATCACCTTCTTCATCAAAGTCATGTATAACGTAGCAGCCATAGAATCGTTCCCGTTTCTTGGATTGAACGTATCCAAGCCCGATCGTTTCCATTCTCCTGTTGGGAAATTTTCGCTGCGTTCCAAGGACGTTCCAGATCCTGTTGTAGAACTGAGCTTGTCGTGCGGTCTGCTTAAAAGGTATGCCTTGGCGCCTTAACAGCCTTTTTAATCCTTCTGTGTAGTATCTGGGCAGACGTATGGGCTGGGCCTGTCAAGTGCAGAATCGGCACCATGCCAGATTTCTTTCTCCACTTTGGTTTCCGCAGATCGATAGAAGAGGATCGCCTTTTTATCTTTTCGCCTGGGAGAGACATAGAATATCTGCAGCTCTTGCATACTATAGGTATCAAGTGCGTCGAGCTCTTTGTAATGCTTTTGCGGGACCATGGTGATTTGCAAAGTCCGTTCATTGCCAGTGAAGGCTTGTATTGATGGCCGAACAGAAAATACTGCATTGATCTCATCTTCAGAGTCGCTGCCGAAGATCAAAATAGGGGTAGACGGTCCGAGCTTATTGTATTGGAGCGGCCCCGAATAGACTATCTCTTCCTCCTACTCGGTATCGCTCCCAAAGACCGGAATGGTGGTGATAACTTTGTTCTTCGGTTTATGGCATCGTTCCGTATCTTCAAAGTCTAGTAAGAAGTATTTTGCATTTTCGTACTTTCGGACTTCATTTACGGAAAACGGGTTTAGCTCACCCGTCATGGTATACTCGAGACCATCTTTGAAATACTTCATACACTGATGTTGTGTAGAAGGGATGATGTTGTATTCATGTAACCAAGGCCTACCGAGCAAAGCGTTGTAGCAAGTCTTGGCGTCAATGACATGAAACTTGATGTCAGTGATGAGTAGCCCAAAGCGTAATGTCAGTATCACAGACCCGAGCGTCCGTGATTGTAAGGTTGCTAGGCACGCGCACAAGGGTCTACGAGGCATCAACCATGCCCGATTTAAAAAATAGCCGTGCCGAACAACCCGAAGCCGGATCTTTAAACTAGAGATTAGGCGAAAACTAACATGCTAAACACTTTAACACTAAGTGAGAGTGATTACAATCTTTGTAGATCCGGTCCTTCACTTCATATGCTCCGTGTTGAGGTCCCTTCGCTGCGATCATCGTGCTCCGGACTCTCGAGAGGTTCCACGAAAAGAAAGATGCAGTCTTGCTTCCGATCTTCGATACAAAGATGATCTACCTTGAAGTTTCATTAACACAAGCTAACATTCACTAAAAATGAGTGAACACTCTCATCTAAAGGGCAAGGGAAGATGAGGATGATGAAGTAGGATTTTTGCTCTCTTTATTTATCTTTTTCTCACATATTTTCATCACAAATATCAAAGCAAGAAAGCTTTGCATGAAGAACTCAAGGAAGAAGAAGAATAGTGATCCATTTCATTTGTGATGAATAATGAAAGGATTAATATGATAAATAATGCAACCATAGTTGACTTAACCATTGTAGAGAATTAACCAAGGGTTAGGGTTTGGGTTGAGTTAAGAACGAGTCACTTGAAAATATCTTTTCCAAAACAAAAAGAAAACCTTCTAGAATCTACTAGAAGTCATTAACCCAAATCAAACCCTAATCTTGATTAATCTTTACTAAACATGTTGCATTAGTTATCATATCATGTTACAATATTATATATCACATATATAATATTTATTGTAACCAAATAAAATAATACAATTAACATATATCGCATATATATCAATGTATTACCCGAGTGAGAAAAAGAATCTTTTAGTGAGCTAATATTAGTTAATGTAATTTAATATATCATATATATTATTATACATTAAATTATCGAATCAACACTTGATCCGACAATCCGGCTATATCGCATATAACCGACTAATATTTATCCGTACCGATTCATCGAATCAACACTTGATCCGATGACCCGGCTGATATCATATATCGCGAGAATAGAATACGGTATCTCATATCGCATTAACCTCAGTCTCGCACATATCACATATGTGCTCCTACTCCGTTTTGCCTGAGCCAAGAAACCTCTGTGTAGGACTCTAAAGAATCGTCAATACGCCGGCAGTAGGTGATGATCATATCAAACACCCACAAGCTGCAAGCGGTCAGCTAAACGTAACAGCTACCCAGGTATTTAGCGCTCAGAAGATCAACAAGCAAGCATGTACATTCTCCTGTGAATCCAAACAGTAACACTCCCATACAGTCCGGTCTCGTCGTCTGATATGTTGCATATCTCGCCTAGGGGTGGTAAACGTCAGACCCCAGTAGCTCGATAAGTCGTATCGATATGAGGTCTATAACAGTTCGAGAAACTACTGATAACACTTACCAGTAAATCTCAGCAACCCTGGCCAGGGATTTCCGGTTATAGCCAATCGAACACAGCACAACATCAACTCCCTATACCGGGAGAGACGAATCCCCTCCTATCGCTCATTGCCTCCATGTGATTCGGGACTGTACCCAAAAGCCACCTTTTGCACGCCCTCTTGGACGTGGTATGATGGAAATCAATGCACAGTGGGAATCATACAAGACTCTATGACGATCTCGAGTCAACAGACTACTCTGTACCAGTGTCACCGGAGAACTACCATCTGACGTGAGGTATAATACCATCTGGGAGTTCTCGGCGAGTCCGTCCAGTGTACCTAGTCTCTACTGAGCACCCGTACACCATCCTTGATGTCAAACATCGATGGATATAGGATCATCCATCACCCATCATATGAGTCAAGATGCGTATACGCTAGTCTACTCTGGTGTATCGATGCCCTGTCTCGATACACCCTCGACTAGGAACAGTTATAGGATGTACTCGTCGACTACCGTGGCCCTACTAATATGATCTCATCATAGTCCCAGTAGTCGAGTACATATCCTAAGGGCTTTATCAACATGTAATATAGAGATAATCAGAGTACATGTTAAGATAAAGTACAACCAGATAGCATACTATCATGTCGAGCAAGAAAGTCCTCCCTATATATGTCCTAGCATTCACTACAATATACATCGTATGTACAGTAATGGCCTCTAGGGCATACATATAACTAACAATCTCCCACTTGCACTAGGACCATCTGTTGTGGTATCACATACCCAACAATTAGCTGTGGTCGAAGTATCTCATACTCAACCATCCCATAATAGTCTCTACTGGGAAAAAAGCCTTTGTGAGTGGATCCGCGCTGTCGTCCTCTGTGTCTACTCTCCTAACCTTGATCTCCCTGGAGATCAACCATCTCCATGATCAGGTGATACTGCCTAAGAATTATATCTGGATTTCTGATGGGACGGTAGTTCCTTGGCAAAAGCCATAACTCCATTGTCACATAATGGTAGGAACGAAGTTCATCTCATGAACTTATATATATCCAGACTGCCTCTTTGGTAGTATCCTTGGTAACGATGTATCTTGTCTTTAATCTTCTAGTATGTCACGGTATCTAGCTTGGAACTCTTTCAACATACCGTCCCTCCACTGAGGGTAAAGACAATGCCTGCGACTGACATTCAGTCGTTCTTATCACTCTGGAACCTTTCCAGTGATTCTCCCCAGGATCAATTAATACCATCTCACTACAACTAGTGAGAATCCTAACATCCAATTAGATCTATCTCATAGATCCAAAACCCAAGATTTAGGAGGTATCATTTTGATCCTATATGGAGAATCCTTGTGATAAGCGGAGATTGACCGAGTGTAGCATAGGAAACTCCTTCCCTATCAAGAGTATGTTATCCACGTACTCTACGAGGATCACCGCCATACTCCCTACTACCTTTTTGTATATACAAGGTTCATCTACCATTTTGATGAAGTCAAACTTTTTGACTACCACATCAAAACAGATGTTCCAACTCCGCGATGCCTGCTTTATCACATAAAATATCTTGCACACGTTTCTGCTGCTCCCACTATCTACAAAGCCCTCTGGCTGTGTACTTATAGACGCTCTTTTCTAAAACATCATTTAGAAAAGCAGTCATGACACCCAACCACCAGATATCGTAGTCATGGTATGTAGCCGTGGCAAGTAGGATCTGGATGGACTTAAGCATAGCTTTGAAAGTCTCAACTTTTCCATGTACACCTAGTAATCTTCTCAAGATATACTTGCTCCTGATGGGGATTTAACCCTTCAGATAAAGCAACCAAAGTCCATACTTTGTTGGTGTATAAGGATTCCATCTCAGATCGCTAAGCATCCAGCCATTCTTACAGAGTCCCACTCCTGATGGCCTGCCCGAAACTAGTTGGGTCATCATCTCATGATGCAATCCTCGCTCCCACTGTCATAGAGAAACCGAAGTATCTCTCAGGTGGGTGAGGAACCCTACTAGATCGGCGGAGAGGCTGAGATTCGTAGGTTACTATTGAATTCTTTGGTTCTACCAAATCATCAGCTGCAGTTTGTATAGCTGGAACATTTCCAGTTCTACATAACAGACCTTGCCTCGAGCTTGTCCGGATTTTGCTTTTAGACATAGGCCGGACAACCCCAAATCTTAACAATCTTAAGATATGGGCTCTTCCCTTTCCATATCACATATGAAGTGGTAGGCAACTGATTTGATTTGAACCCTATTCAGTAGGTATGCATCTTCTCAAGCGCATAACTCCCAAAAGGAAATAGAAAACTCAGTAGTTCTCATCATAGAGCACACCATATCACATAGGGTGCTATTACTCCGCCCCGATACACCATCGTGCTATGGTGTATTCGGAGGAGTAAGGCTGAGAGAGAATCTCATTCTTCTTTAGAATAGTTCAGGAATCTCCGTGCTTAAGTATTCTCCTCCTTGATCACATCAAAGGATATAATACTTATACCCGTATTTTGGTTCTCTACTTCTAACTTATATTCTGTGAATATCTCAAAAGGTTCGGACTTGTGTTTCAACAGGAACATATGTCTGAATCTTGAAAGATCATCAGAGAATGTAATGAAATACAAAGAACCGGTCTTGGCATGTGTAGACAGGAGACTTTCATACATCAGCATGTATCAATCCCAAGAGTTCACTAACTCTTTCTCTGTTTCCAATAAACAGAGCTATGGTCATCTTATCTTTGTGACATGACCGGAAAGTTTCACAAGATGTAAATTCAAACTAATTTAAATATTCATCTAAATGTAACTTCAGCTAGTCTGGTCGCATTGATATGACCTAGTCTACAATACCTCAAGAAGGATTCATTCATTTCTAAGCTATTCCTCTTGTGTGTGTTCTGTATACTAAGAACTGTAGTTTGATTTAGAACGTCAATGCTTTTAGATAACGTGCCTGAACCGATCAACTCTTGATATAGGAAATGTTCAAAACATTATCCAACAATACAAAATTATATCCTTTCTTTACTAATAAAGAGACTGATATGATATTGTATATCAGGTTCGGTATCTAATAACATTCGTTCAGAATCAATGTATTCAGGTAATACAGGGTGATAGTGACCAACAGACTTGGCTGCAACACTTGCACCGTTTTCTGTCTCATGAAACTTATTACCCGTTCTCAGTTCTCTACCTATCTGTAGCCCATGTAACAGATTACATATACGGGATCCTGATCCAGTATCATATACCCAGGACGTAAAGGATACTGAGAAACAGTTCTCTGTAATGAACACACCCGAAGATGATGCATCAACATGCACTTTCTTCGTTTGGGCGGCACGGGAAATCTGGTATTCCCCAATTTCCTGCTCTGTCTTATAACAATTATAAGTTGGAGCGGGACCAACGTTCCCCAGCTCAGTATAACAAGCGGGTTCGGTCAAATATATCCGTATTATTATCTTGATTAAGGCGTGATATGGTCGCTACCTGGAGAGAGAGAGAAGAAAACACTCAGCGTATGCTCTTGTAAGATTAGATTGGTTATCTAATATATCTAATAAGGATGTCTTCCACTGTTTTAATCAAATCTTCCTTCAAACCCTAAAAGGAAATACTAGCCGGGATTAATTACACGCTACAAGTTCGCCAATCTTTCAGCCAGGCTGGTGTCGGTACTTTGAGGGAGGTCCCCCGTGCTTTCGCACGAACCTAATTAATGTAAACCTTATTTTCCCAGAGGCGTAACCCCGTTAACACCTTTCTAGACACCTACTTGATCGGCTAATTGTAATGTGTAAAACTCTCCCAGGAGTAACTCTTACTCGCAGCGGGTATCGGGACCAACTATCTCATAGAAGGTATGCAATCTCATTGCAAATTTCAACACTTGAAATTCCCAATAATATTTTTGCCCCAAGCGTCCCATGACCTTGACGCAGGCCAACAAACCACAGTCCGCTAGTCAAGTTCAACCCGTCATTTCTTGATTGAATTAAACCCACCCGCACGACCCTTGACGCAGGCCAACAAAGTCGCACGACTACCCTAATCCAATCTGCATCATATGCATAAACAGATAAATACTAGTTAGCTACCGCACACTACGCCTTGACGCAGGCCAACAAACGTAGCACGAATACTAAGTAGGACTTATCTGAAATGACGGAGGGCTACGACAGGTTTTTATGAAAACCCTTTGCGTAATGAACTTGATATCGTTGTAGAATCGAGTGATTTTAAAATGGAGTGTTTTTTAGGCTTTTCTAGTTTTGCTAAAGGGGTCACTCCCGGTGAAGGGATCGTCGGCCCTTTCCTCATCGAATAAGGTGCAGGATATTTCACAAATATCACTATGCAAAGCAAGAACTATAGAAGCAATCAAAAGACAAACCAAGTTTGTAGCATCTGCTAGTTTCACTAAAGAGGTCACTCCCGGTGAAGGGATCTCGGCTCTTTCCTTATCGAATAAGGTGCTGGATGTTCTACAAGGAACACCGCTATGCAAAGCAAGAACTAGAGCTACCAGTTTTT
Organism: Agapanthus africanus; assembly: GCA_030015575.1. NCBI lineage: Eukaryota > Viridiplantae > Streptophyta > Magnoliopsida > Asparagales > Amaryllidaceae > Agapanthus > Agapanthus africanus. Next base: position 534,233,786 of record JASDDO010000016.1, read on the forward strand.
AAACAAGTTTCTACAACATTTTTAGGTTTCTTTTTAGTTTCATTAATCTCATTAATGAAGTCCCATTTTATTATGCTTCACAAGCATCACATTTGAAACGAAATTTGCAATATAACATATATCTCATATATATAATATAAACATTCATCTCAGGCAGTAATATGATCTCATCACAGAACATTGCAGCAGAAGAACATATATGAAATATTGGATATACTAGGATGTCCGTGTTTTCAATACGAGCCTGTATAAAACACGGATTCCACGGTCGCGATGAATAGCCAAACCCACATCCCTAGACCCCTATGGGAGCGGCAAGTAACACTGCCAATTCTAGGGTTAGGAGACCCGGTCTCGACTCCTCGAGATGGTCTCCCACTGGACCCTAGAACCCGGTTACTTGTGCTCCCCGCCTTGGGTCTACCTAATGCGGAAAAGTAAATAATATACAACGGTGACATCTTCCGCAACCTGGAAGTGCCCCAATAAAAGAATATTACATACAAATGAATTTTACATGAATGAAAAAGAAAAACTCTCATCTCACATAAAACCCCCGGCTATTCAAAACGCGACGATCCAATATAACATATCACAGCAACACATAATATCACATATCATCAACGTAAGCAAGTATGCGTATCCCGATTGTCGTTGATGTATAGCAACGAAGCCGGCGATACACCACATACTACGCTTACGGTCACAGAAAAGAAAGTGTAAAACTACAACAGTTGGAATCCGCAACCTCTTTAGACATCACATGCCTAACCAAATGAATTCCTTAGACATCGCATGCCTAACAATTATAAACCCCGCATTTTAGTCTCATTTATCGAAAACTCTTTTCAATGTCAAGCCGGGAATTCAACAAGATTCCCGATATTCTGATCGAATGCTCGTTGCAAACTTTAGTAGACGGCCGCACCCCCAGATGCCGTCGACGAAGTGCACTAAGGCGGAACACCGCTGCCGCAAGCACCCGAACGGATGCTTTTGGCGACGGGGTTCTCCTACAGTCACTTGGTTGGGGCTATGGGGTGTAGCTGTCTATTAAGTTTACCCGGCGAGTATCCGCGTACGCTACGTGATTGCGACGGACTTTTGATCACATCAAAATTCCGTGACAACCAATCATCTGAGACTAAACTGCTATGTTTATAATATTCAAATTAGTTATCTCATAACTACCTGTGGATTCCAAATATTGTATCACATTCCAGATAAATAGACAATGTTAAACTTTCCGATCGAATAATCAAACACCCAAGATTTCCCCAATATATCTCAACACTTGAAATCAGTTTAAAAACATCCATCACATGCCACAGTACCAATGGTCCAACCGTAGAAGGGTCAAGCAACGCCTCACATGTGGCACGACATACTGCCACAAACCCTAAGGTTCAGAAGCAGTTCAAGACGGTCACATAATCGAGTTAAGGTTTGTTGTCTTCTAGAGGGTCCACCGCGTTACTTGCACGACTTAGAACGTTCTTAAACACGAGGAAAAATCCAACTTTTGAAAAAATTTCCGACAGGGGAAAAAGTGAGTTATTGATATCCGCCCGAACTTTTTAACAGTTTCTAAAATTATCCGGACAAACTAAACAAAGTTAAATTATCTGATCGAATCAAAGATTCCCCAATACAACCCTTGAAAACTCAACACTTGAGTGGAATTAAAATATTCCCAGAAAAAATTAACAAGAAAGGGCCTAAAAATAATTACATGAAATTTCAGGGACTAAGTCCAAATTTTGGCCGCGGAACCGCCGCAAAACCCATGGTTTCGCCGTGGTTCCGCGGTCAAATTTTCGAGTTAGAGGTCCGTACTTCACAGTAATTCTTAGTTTTTCCTGCTTAATTTTCTGAGAGTTTTTAATTCAGAAAAAACCACATTTTTGAAAAATGTACAGAGAGGGTTCCGTGTCGGGGTTTCGGCGTTCGATCGAACTTTAAACTTCGTCTAGACTTCGCCTAAAGCTCTAGCTTGGCTCTGATACCACTGTAGGGTTGCTAGGCACGCGCACAAGGGTCTACGAGGCATCAACCATGCACGATTTAAAAAATAGCCGTGCCGAACAACCCGAAGCCGGATCTTTAAACTAGAGATTAGGCGAAAACTAACATGCTAAACACTTTAACACTAAGTGAGAGTGATTACAACCTTTGTAGATCCGGTCCTTCACTTCATATGCTCCGTGTTGAGGTCCCTTCGCTACGATCATCGTGCTCCGGACTCTCGAGAGGTTCCACGAAAAGAAAGATGCAGTCTTGCTTCCGATCTTCGATACAAAGATGATCTACCTTGAAGTTTCATTAACACAAGCTAACATTCACTAAAAATGAGTGAACACTCTCATCTAAAGGGCAAGGGAAGATGAGGATGATGAAGTAGGATTTTTGCTCTCTTTATTTATCTTTTTCTCACATATTTTCATCACAAATATCAAAGCAAGAAAGCTTTGCATGAAGAACTCAAGGAAGAAGAAGAATAGTGATCCATTTCATTTGTGATGAATAATGAAAGGATTAATATGATAAATAATGCAACCATGGTTGACTTAACCATTGTAGAGAATTAACCAAGGGTTAGGGTTTGGGTTGAGTTAAGAACGAGTCACTTGAAAATATCTTTTCTAAAACAAAAAGAAAACCTTCTAGAATCTACTAGAAGTCATTAACCCAAATCAAACCCTAATCTTGATTAATCTTTACTAAACATGTTGCATTAGTTATCATATCATGTTACAATATTATATATCACATATATAATATTTATTGTAACCAAATAAAATAATACAATTAACATATATCGCATATATATCAATGTATTACCCGAGTGAGAAAAAGAATCTCTTAGTGAGCTAATATTAGTTAATGTAATTTAATATATCATATATATTATTATACATTAAATTATCGAATCAACACTTGATCCGACAATCCGGCTATATCGCATATAACCGACTAATATTTATCCGTACCGATTCATCGAATCAACACTTGATCCGATGACCCGGCTGATATCATATATCGCGAGAATAGAATACGGTATCTCATATCGCATTATCCTCGGTCCCGCACATATCACATATGTGCTCCTACTCCGTTTTGCCTGAGCCAAGAAACCTCTGTGTAGGACTCTAAAGAATCGTCAATACGCCGGCAGTAGGTGATGATCATATCAAACACCCACAAGCTGCAAGCGGTCAGCTAAACGTAACAGCTACCCAGGTATTGAGCGCTCAGAAGATCAACAAGCAAGCATGTACATTCTCCTATGAATCCAAACAGTAACACTCCCGTACAGTCCGGTCTCGTCGTCTGATATGTTGCATATATCGCCTAGGGGTGGTAAACGTCAGACCCCAGTAGCTCGATAAGTCGTATCGATATGAGGTCTATAACAGTTCGAGAAACTACTGATAACACTTACCAGTAAATCTCAGCAACCCTGGCCAGGGATTTCCGGTTATAGCCAATCGAACACAGCACAACATAAACTCCCTATACCGGGAGAGACGAATCCCCTCCTATCGCTCATTGCCTCCATGTGATTCGGGACTGTAACCAAAAGCCACCTTTTGCACGCCCTCTTGGACGTGGTATGATGGAAATCAATGCACAGTGGGAATCATACAAGACTCTATGACGATCTCGGGTCAACAGACTACTCTGTACCAGTGTCACCGGAGAACTGCCATCTGACGTGAGGTATAATACCATCTGGGAGTTCTCGGCGAGTCCGTCCAGTGTACCCAGTCTCCACTGAGCACCCTACACCATCCTTGATGTCAAACACCGATGGATATAGGATCATCCATCACCCATCATATGGGTCAAGATGCGTATACGCTAGTCTACTCTGGTGTATCGATGCCCTGTCTCGATACACCCTCGACTAGGAACAGTTATAGGATGTACTCGTCGACTACCGTGGCCCTACTAGTATGATCTCATCATAGTCCCAGTAGTCGAGTACATATCCTAAGGGCTTTATCAACATGTAATATAGAGACAATCAGAGTACATGTTAAGATAAAGTACAACCAGATAGCATACTATCATGTCGAGCAAGAAAGTCCTCCCTATATATGTCCTAGCATTCACTACAATATACATCGTATGTACAGTAATGGCCTCTAGGGCATACATATAACTAACAGTGATGACTGGGAGTCGAACCCGGAGATTGTGATTTTATCTCGAGCGAGGTGTTGAACGCTCATGCAGATTTCTTTTAATACCCTCACATTTAGGAGGTTGACAGAGGACCCGTTGTCAATTAGGATCTTCCCTATCTTGATGTCATGGCAGTATCCGGTGACGTACAAGGGACGGTTGTGCTCGCATGTTCCGAGGAATTGATCTTCGTCGCCGAAAGTGACGTCAGCAGTATACACTTCTTCCAGCTCGTCCTTCATCTTTTCTTCGGCAAGGAAAGCTTGGAACTGCTCGGGCTCTTGTAGTGCCTTGATCAAACAATCTCTCGCCTCTTTAGATAGCAGAAGAGCTTCGAGAATGCTTAGCTGCGAGGGTATCTTCCTCAGGTATGCCAGAACGTTGTAATCCATCTTGTTTTTCTTTGGCGGGTCCTTGGCTGTTAGCTCTTTGACGGCTTGATCATCGAGGGCGATATCTTCAGTGACTTTTTCCTTCCTTTTATCTTTTTTACTCGACCCCTTGTTTGTGGGTTCGAGATTCTTCTTGGGTAACGTGCGATTATGCAGCTGAATGTTCTCGCAGGTCTTCCTCTCTTCTGTTTCAGAGATGGATTCCTTGAAGAGAGGGCCGAGGGCTATTTCTTCATCGGAATCGCTCCCGAAGGTGGGAACTTACGATCCCCCGGAATCAACCATGTGAAAGTTGCCGGCAGTTCTTTTGCGCTCATCTGTCATGCTCTTCTGCTCTCGACGCGTTTTGCGCTTCATCCGCTTGAAATACTGCCTATGAGCAACGTATCCCTGCCACCAATTCTTGAAGGCCATGCATTCCTCGGTAGGGTGTGTGATCCTCCGATGGTATAAGCAGTAGTTTGGATGTGCATCAAGTTCGTCGGGGAACGTATTTTCTAAAGTGTTTTCTCTGAGAGGTGGAAGCTTCATTCCCATCGACAAGGCTTTAGCGAACTGCTTTCTTGTCTTAAACCTGCTTTTACTGGCGGTAGGAGTGCTTCCATTCGGTTGGGGTACTTCAACCCTTTTGTCCAGCCGTCGGCGTTTGGCTTTCTCAAATATGGCCATTTCGCGCTCTCGATCAGCTTTGCTCTTTTGAAAGGCCACATTCAGTAATATGTTAATCATCTTGTCTGACGGTTCTAGGTGTTCCAGTTCGGGATCTGCCCCCAGTTTATCTGCATCAAGAGCTTCTTCACCATCTATTGATGAGTGAGAGATCATGTGGCAGCTTGCCACATAATCCTCGGGTTCTTCCGATGAATTGTCTCCTTCATCAGCGTCATCGGCTTCATTTTCAAGAACATGCTTAAAGAATTCATCCAATGTGATTGGGGTTCGTGCCTTCTGGTTATATTCTTCCAGTGCATCAATGTTTTTCTGTAGACCTGTACGGTTATCGTCAGGTTGGATGGGCTTCTTGGTCTTCTTCTTTTTCTTTAAAGACTTTGGAGGCTTGACTTAAATGTTTTGTCCACCAACTTTCAGCGTTGGGCGCGGCTTCAGCATCCCCTCAATAATCTCGGCCTCCAGTGGGCTCTTCCACCTGATCGCCGGGCATGTTTGGAGATCCTTCAGCATTCTTTTCGTTTTTGTCGAAAGAACAACTTCCCATGGAGCTTCCTCTATAAATGAGCATGATGCCCCCGGCGTGTCCATCTTTTTCGGAGCGTGTGGTTGTGGCGGGTTTACCCTCTAGTTTTCAGACAACGCGAATTTGCCTTGCTGGTACTGGTCCTCAATCCAGTTTTTGAAGACAAAGCAATCTTCGATTGGATGGCCTATTATTCGATGGTAGGGGCAGTAGTTGAGACTGTTGACGTTACCGGGCTGTAGTGGGCGTTTCGGATCCGATAGGGTGATGAGCCTGTTGCGCACCGCCAACTCGAACAGTCTTCTCGTCTTATCCCAAGGAAATGAATAAGGATGTTTTAGCCTCTCGTTGAAGAGTCGTTGTCAATCACTTTGCGATCAACTGATTTTGGACCACTAAGCTGTTGTTGAGCATTAGCGACGAAGGTCGCTTTCCACTTCCCCTTCTCGTTTCGAGGCTCCATTTTCGAGGAAGTCGGTCTATGGCCCATCTGATCCATTTGGGCCAGTTTGTCAATCAAGGCCTGGAAGGTAGTCGGCTTGAAAACATCATGAATTGGGATATGATCGCCTGCGGATCAAGGGTACCCACGAACATGCCTACTGCAGGAGCTTCTTCTATGCGTTGTTCGCACTTCGACCATAGATTCCGCCACCGTATCGTGTACTGAACCCATGTTTCGCCCGGCTTCACCCTGGCATTTATCAATGCCGTGATTAGGGTGCGTTCGCTAGCGCTTGCGAACCTTTGTGTAAACAGTAACTCCATTTCTGCAAATGTCTTAACAGAGTCGTTCGGGAGCTCAGAGTACCATTCAAACGCTGTCTCCGACGAGCTGCCAACAAACTGGCGAAGCAACAGTTTGTCGTCACCCCCAGTGTTGCCGCATAGAGCCCTGAATTGAGCAACTTGCTGGTGTGGATTCCCCGTCCCCTTATATACATGGAATTTAGGGATCGTATATCCCGGCGGGTACTTTATTTGGTCGTACCAACCCGGATAGGGTCGTCCAGTCTTAACAATTTAGCCGGCCACTTCGCTCGCCTGATGAGCTCGTATCTGTTGAGCGATATAGTCATCCAGGGCAGTTTTGGAGATCGTCTCCTCTTTGGCTGCTGATAGAGCCGGAAGAGGGTTCGATGTCTCCCCTCTGTCGTCTTCAAGGATAATCGGGGGGTCTTCAGCTGGAGGATCCGGCTGTATCATCATCCCGACCATTTCTTGGAATAAAAGCACCATTTGTTTTATGTTGGCCGCTTGTTCTACGGCCTCTTTGTCTTTCCTCTCAAGCATTCTTCGGAGGAATTCGGCATCGGTTTCCTGCTCCTGACGCTGCTCTGACGATGCCTCCGGGTTTGCTTTTGGCCCAGTGAGTGCAGCCATAGTTGTCAGCATCTCTTGGAGTTTTTGCTGTTGTTGCTCTTGAGCCTTTGTTACTGATCGGGTAAGCGGTCGGTGACCCATAGAAGAACGGCTTTCCTCTTTTCCGGAAGCCATAAAAATAGTATACACTACCATACCTCCAGACTTGGGGCGTTTGGATTCAATGTCTTGGCGATTCGTGACAGACGTAGGGATCTTCTCCGGCCTTCTCCTTTTGTGGGCGGTCGAAGTTGAGGGGGTCGTTACAGCGGGAACCCAAGTAGATGACACCTTCTATGGTACAACAGGGTGGTCCTTCTCTTGCCGAACCTTCATTTTCTTTGGTTGGCAAGAGTAGTCTTGGTTAACCACAGAATCTTGGACCCTTCGCCAGACCCTGTGAATTTTGGAGGACGGCCGCTGAGAGGGCTGCTCCAGCTTTGCCTTTTTTATCTTTTCAGCAGGCGGCGGAGACTTTTTTAGCACGGCAGTTGGAGAGTTCTTGCGCACCCTCCTGAGCGGCTCAAAGCTGTTCCAAGTTGGAGCGTCGATTTCCACCGTTGGAGCTGGCGGAGTAAATCCAGAGGGGGAACTTCCCCCAGCTTTTCTTACTCAACGCCAGTGGCGACGTCGATCATGTCTTACAGATGGGACTGGCTCAGTTACGGGGGTGGCTTCATCATGCCCCATGTTCTGGTGAAGGGCTGCTGGGGTCAACCTGTCGAAGACCGGCATCCGCTGAGAGGGAATGGTCAATCTTGCAAAGACCGACATTTTGGTAGAGGAAGCATTTTTAACGACCCCGCCTGCAGCAGGATTTGGAACGGCCAGTCTTGCGAAGACCGATCCCTTAGCAGGAGAAGCCCCTTTGACGACTTCATCTATCGGAGTTGGAATGGCTATCCGCTTCGGGATAACTCCTTCAGGTATCGCGGGCCTCTTTACGGGCCTACTGGAGCTTAGGTTCAGCCTGTCGAAGACTGATGCAGTAGATTTGGATGACCCGTTGAGAGGGGCCACGATAGTTGCAAGCCGGTCGAAGACCGACTTCTTTGGAGCTCTCTGTGACGGCACTGGAGCTTTGAAGCTTGTTGGCGGGAGCATGGTCCCGAAGAACAATCCAGTGGTGGCCTGTGTCACCTGTTCCACTGGCATCACGAAGATGGAGGCTGCTTGGGGCCCGTAAGTTACTCCTCCAGACGAGACGGAGCGGGAGTTGTTGTTGCAGTTGGTGCAGTTGGCAGCCATTGACGCTATCTTCTCTTCGGCACGAAGCAAGACACCAAATCTTAGTACCTCGAATCCATAGGCAACCATAGCAGACCGCGATTTGTTCGCGAAACACGACACACGAAGTGTGGAGTGGAAAGAGGAAAATGTCCCACCGGGCGTGCCAGAATCTGTTCGCCGCCGAAAACCGGGAAGACACACGTCTTGCCTGAATTTGGGGGCAGATGCTATTTGGTTTTATCCGTCCACCTCTCCGAAGATGCCAAGTTGATTTATGGCACCATGCATCGGAGGTTTAGACGGATGCGGCCGTTGTAGCATACTTCATCAGATTCCTCCTCATTGTAAGGGGTTTTTTTATTGTGGGGACGCTCTTCCCTGCAGGCGCAAGCCCCTGCAGTTAATTACGCTACCGTATCGCGGTAACCACTTTCTCCTGCTCCAGAAGGTCACTTCGTATCGTGTGTGTTTGTTTTATTTTTGGTTGCCCGTGAATTGTATACGGAGACTAATTTATGTTGTCGCCTGTAGGGCGTGGATTAGTCCAAATCCGTATTTTCTTAGATTTGGGTTTGGATTGGGTTTAAGGATCGTTAATCTCATTTGAGACTAAGATCAACTTAAACGTTTGTTAAGGATACGTTAGTCTAATTTTAGACTAAGATCTACTTAACAGGATCATTTAGATTCAACAAAAGAGCATTTGATCTCTATTGTTTTAGTTTAGGGACATTGCGGTCCATAAGTTTAAGGACATCATAGTTCGTGGAGTTTAAGGATATCATAGTCCATAAAGTTTAAAGACATCATAGTCTACGAGTTTAAGGATCTCATAGTCCATAAAATTTAAGGACATCATAGTCCGGTTTAAAGACGTCATAGTCTGTGGGGGTTTAGTTTAGGGACGTTGCGGTCCATAAGTTTAAGGACATCATAGTCTATGAGTTTAAGGACCTCATAGTCCGTAAAGTTTAAGGACATCATAGTCCAGTTTAAAGACGTCATAGTCTGTGTGATTTTGGTTCAAACGTTTGGGGATGCACCAAAAGTTATTGGTTATTGGAACCCTCCATCTCTCTGAAGACGTTGAGGAATTACAACGACATATATCAGAGGTATGAAGAGATGTACCCTTGAACCAATGTTGGTTGGGAGATCTGTAGTCAAGTTTGGGACTAAGATCAGTTAAAAAGATTTATGAGCATATGGGCTCAATTAATCTAAATTAGGGATCTGTGGCCAACTTGGGCTCAGCCCACTTAGTGAAAATGTTGGATATTTAATTAGGCTCAGTCCCTTTTCATTTAACAATGCTGAGCATTGGTTTTGGGTTCTGACAACCTTTTTGTCTTTTATTGAGTGTTGAGCACTCATTAAGGCTCTGGGGCTTTATTTAAAGAACAGTTTATGTTCCCTCAGCGCATACGTGAGGAGCACGTGGTGCGCTTGGCGCTGAGCGCCAGACTTAGAGCGCTAAGGCGCTTCCTGTGAGATAGCGCACACATGAGGAGAACGTGGCGCGCTTGGCGCTGAGCGCCAGTCAATGAGCGCAGAGCGCTCTTTGTGAAATAGCGCACATGTGAGGAGCACGTGGCGCACTTGGCGCCGATCGCCAGATAATGAGTGCAGAGCACTTCTTGTGAAGTAGCGCACACGTGAGGAACACGTGGTGCGCTTGGCGCTGAACGCCAACTTTGGAGCGATGGGCGCTTCTTTTAAATTAGAGCGCTAGGAGCGCTGCGGCGTTGTGCGCCAGTCTTGGAGCACTAAGGCTCTTTTTAGGCAGCTTTGATCAGTTCTGCGTTCTGAGAATTAAACTCTCGTTTATAAGAGACTTTGTCGCATGGATCTGAGAACTATGTTCTTCTCTCTTTTTTATGAGATACCAAGATCTCTTTGTTTTTTGTGAAAGACTTCGTCTTTATTTTATACATCTTTGATCTGAAGAGAATTAAGTTTTTCTCCCTCCCTTTTTATGATGAGATGTTCCAATCTCTTTTTGTGAAAGACATCTGTCTTATAGATCTATGTTCTAGAAAGAGAACTAAGTTATTCTTCTTCTTGATGAGATGCTTTGATCTCTTTGTTTTTTTTACCTTGAAAAAATTCTTCTTCTGAGAGCTTGCTCTTCTCTTTGAAATTTCTCAATGTTTGTGTGGGAGTTCTCTGTGCCAGACTTGACGTCTTGGGTCCTTTATATAGAGGAGGCTGATTTATTGAATCAGTTGAAGAGATCATTTCTCTAATTGATTTGGGAATGTTTCCCACCGTTAGATCTTTAATCCAAGGGCTTCTGTTTTACAGAAGACGGTCTTCTCGTTTTTAACAAGATTAGGAAAATCTTTTCCCATACAGAACTTATTCTGTATCTTGGTGATTTTTAATCACCATTGGATCTTTGATCCAACGATGCTCTAATTTTCAGAGATAATTTGATGATTTTTAGTCATCTTTGTTCGATCTTTGATCCAAGGGTGAGGAACATTTAGTTCTAGCGCTAGCGCTCTCGTGCTTTGCACGTGAGCACTGTATCAGAGTCTTTGACACTTGGCGCTAGCGCACTTAGCGCTGACGCTCTCGTGCTTTGCACGTGAGCGCTGTATCAGAGTCTTTGACTCTTAGCGCTGGCGCTGCTAGCTCTAGCGCTGGCACTGCTAGCTCTAGCGCTGGCACTCTCGTGCTTTGCATGTGAGCGCTGCATCAAAGTCTTTGACTCTTAGCGCAGGCGCATTTAGCGCTGGCGCTTTTATGAAGCGCCTCTTCATTTCAAATTTCAAAATTTGAACAGCGCCTCACTCTGATTGGGGGAAACAAATGTCCCCCCACCATTGCGCTCACGTGGCTCACATGTGAGTGCAGCGGTGGCAGCATCTCCGCTATTGGATCAACTTAGAAGTTGAAACGGCTATCAGTGCCTATAAATAGGGCCTTTGACCCTTGAGATGACCTCTGCTCATCTTCTTGTTTTCTCTTGAGAATTAATTCTCTTTCAGAGCATTGCTCTTTGTCTTAAGAACTCTCTTAGAGACAGAACCCTATCAAAAATTTTAGGTAAAAATTAAATCTTTGAAGGGACTACTTCATAATCTAAGGTTTCACCCATTAACAGAGTCTTGCTCTTTTCAGATCATAGATCTAAAGAAATTTTTAGGGTTTTCTTAACAAAGCTTTGCTCTCTTGAAATCATAGATCTAAAGAGATCATTCTTAGGGTCTCTTAACCCATTAAAGAATAACTCTTAGAGTTCATTATGCAGATCTTAAAGATCTCAGAGTTTTTAACTCAGTAAAGCTTTGCTTTTAGGGTTTTTGATGGATTCTTCCATCTTCTTCGCAGAGCATTGATCTTTAGAATTTTGGGAGGGAATTTTATTCCCTTCATCATTAATTATGACAGATGTCATATCTGTTGTAGAGCGCTGCTCTCAAGGGACATTTACTCATTGGCCTAAGGGGCCCTCATTAAACGAGAATCTTTTTAGGATTTCCTCATTTAATGACTGTCTCATCAAATGATGAGACTGTTTTATTAATGATGAGCCATCATCTAGATTGTGTGGGTCCCCTTTGGTCCCTTTCCACTGCATTGCAGTGCGGTACGAATTTAAAGTACCAAGTGACAGAACTTAAACTGTAGGATTGACGGTTAATTTTTCGTTCTTTTTCGCGCAGGTACTATGTCTTTCGACATTTCTTTCCGTCCGTTCGGAAAGCAGATTCCCTGAAGCGCCTGTGGACAGGGAAGTCTTCGCGTTGATCAAAGATCATGACCCAGAGCAAAAGAATCTTCATTTATGGGGAACATGGTACAGTCAGATCATCCGGGGTCGGCGGAGCTTTTCTTGCGCGGCACTTTCGGAGCCTATTTCGACGATCCCTTATGCTGACGCACCTCCGGTGAACTATGCCGTGGAGGAGGTCAGAGGGTTGCCTTCAACCCTCTATGGCCGCGATACCCGTATAGCCGGCGGCGGCTTTGGATACTCTAGGACGGCGTATATGCCAGGGTGAGTCGTGCCCTTGGGGACAGCCGTACATGATAGGCCTAACTCCTCGTCATCCAGCTGGGTATTTGCAGTGGGCCCGCTACATTTTGCCGGCCAAGAGATCGTTACTACTGAAGCTTGGGTTGTACCCCGCCGTTTATGCGTCTCTCTTTCAATATTCCGCGCCTCCTGCATGGTGGATCAAGGCTTTTCTAGAGCAATGGAATATTCCGTCCCACACCTTCCTTTTGTCGAATCGAGAAGTCTCAATATCTTTAGAGGAGTTTGCAAAGATTTCTGGCTTACCCGTCAGGGGAGAACACTACGAGGAGTTGCTTCCTCCGGACGAGTATATCTTTGCCACCAAATCAGTGGTAATGGGCCTCACCCCGGAGAACGCCATTCAACATAAATTCCCGAGCTTGATCAAGGTGTTGAATATATATGAAAGTCTATTTCTGGAATCCGGAGGGCATGGAGTCAGCTGCGTAGACTTCATCACTCGTTTTCTTCGTCCGAAAGCCTTATCGAAGCAAGTTGCGCTGTTCGCCAAGCTTGACGATCCGTTTGGTTTTGGTTTGGATAACCAACCGATGGCGGAGGCGGATTTAAAAAGTTTCTTTAGTCCGGCTGCTCCTGTCGTTCTCTTCGCGGAGCTTGCTGCTCCGGACGTCGATGAAGAGACGTTCGTGCTGGAATTCATTGGCTTTGCTTAAGCAGCCGATGACGAACGCCGTAACGGCTCCAGAGGTAGCTCCTGGCTCGGGCGATGACGTCACTTTAATGGAGGTCTTGAGGAAGTCTTTTCTCACCGTCAAGGCTGACAAGAAGCGCAGGAAGCGTGCGGTGAGGGAATGTGATGTCAACTTGGCCATGGGTGCAGGTTCAAGTGCCATTCCATCCGTCACAATTTCTTCCGAAAACGCCCCAGCTGCCCTGTCTACCGCTCATAGACAGGTCGTGCGTGCGGCTTGGGAGGCAACTGAGAATCCATCGCCAGGTAATATAACGCTCGGTCTTTTCATTTTTACCCAACCCGCAAATTCTGATATACCATATCTTGCAGGGCCAAGCATTAGCGATGAGGTGGCAGGTGAGAAGACAGCGACCACTGAGCCCGAAGTGGTTACTCTCTCTCGGGAGTCGGAGGCTGCCCCAATCATCGCTCTTTCTCCTTTTGGTTCTCTGCTATCGGTAGGCATCGCGAGCGTTACGACGACTCTCATCGAATCAGGGGACGAAGCCGTGGTTGCAGAAACTATTCTAGTGGAGGAGAGGGAAGAAGCCGCTGCACCTAGTGATGCTCTCGTTGCGGTTTCGATTAGCGACCTATCAGGTAGATCTTGGGTCACTGTTTTCTTTTTACTTTTCGATCCCATTTAGCCCCATCTGATGACGTTTTATTTGCAGGTGCAGTGGATGCAGAGATTGCGCCATCTGAAGCGCCTTTGGTCATTGCCTTGACGGCTGTTGTTCCGTTACCTTCTCCTATGTCGTCTGGAGTGCTGGAAGGTATATGTTTGCGACTTATCGGTTTCATTGTGGGTAATATACTCTATGTACTAACATCGCATTGTTACACCCTTGCAGGAGTCCTATTTGACCATCTGTATCAGGTGTTGAACCCACATTTCTCCTTCCAGTCAGAGATTGCTCCGTCTGGTGGCATCGGTGGGTATAGTCTTTAGCCAATATCTTTTTCCCCTTTTTTTTAACGGGCAGCCAAGTCGTTGCTAATTCTTCTTTGCCTTGACTGCAGCACTACAGATTGAAGGAGGGGACGAGAGAATAGTCGCGCCACCGGTACTCCCGGCTTTGCCACCTGTCGCAGCCGGTATAGTAGACTTCATTGCTCATGTGACTTCTTCATTTTGCGAAGTAGCTTTTAATCGTAATTCATTTTGCAGCAATCGCACCGGCTCCTGCTCCCTTCGATTCTTGCATACTAATGCCAGCAGGACCCTTTTCTAGACGTCCATCTTCTAAGGGCGCTGCGACCAGGCTACGTATGTTGAGCGAATACGTCGAGGAACTTGATGCAGAAGCCCCTACATTCGCTGCAGATTTTGCTACCGAAATTAATCCAATGCTGGCGACGCTTGTGAAATTCCATAACGAAGGCGCCGTTGAGTCTTGGGTTAATCACTGCAGGAAGATTGAGGCCTGCCTGCATGAGCTTGAGCTCAGGCGTCCTGCTCCCGAGGTTCTGGTTTTGAACTCCCAGCGGGCTGCATGGGTTGAGCAAAGTGCCTTTTTCCTTCGCCATTTCGAACAAGAGGCGATCCTCAAGCGAAAGGAACTTGAGGCGACTTCCGCTGAGTCTGTCCAACCGCGTGCCCAGGTCGAAGCGAATGCTGCGCAGCTGAACTCCATCTTCGAAAGCCTTCATCGATGCATTTCTGACGGGCTGGTGCTGAGGAAAAAGCTTGACTTTACTGAGCAGGTCGCGCAGAGTCAGGAGGCTGTTCAGCAGGAAATTGATGAGAAACTTTCATCCTATTTGCAGCAACGGGCCCAAGTCGAAGCGGAGTTGGCCGCGGTGGCTGATCGTGAAAAGGAGCTGAGAGTAGTGCGCGAGCAACTGGCTGATTTATTAAAAACGCTTCCTTCTCAGTAGCTGCCTTTGTATCGATTGTACATTTGTAACTTATGAATAACATGTATTCATTTCATCATTTTTTTATTCCATTCATTTTCATATGATGCAATTTGTATCCAATTGAATTTATGAATAAAGGACACATTTCTTTTCTATCTTGTGTTATCGTCTTCTTTTCTTTGCTTTGTTGTTATGTGATTTTAGCAAATTTGGCCTGTAGATAGTAGATAATAGTTCATCTTGAACTCTTTGTAGGGTAGTGATGGCTTAGGAAACAGGTTTAGATCTGCCGCCTAAGACTTTTCAATTTTATGAGCCATGAGGGTCTCATAAAGATTTTCTACCCTACGAGTCGTGAGGATCTTATAGGTGTATTTTTTCCTTAGGAGTCATAAGAACTCCTAAGTACGTTTTCTCTTAAGAGTCGTAAGGATCTCACAAGAGAATTTTCTTCCTTACAAGTCGAGAGGACTCGTAAGTGGTTGATGAGTTGACATGTTCCCGAGTCGAAGCGTTGCTTTGACGGGGAGGTTGAGGGTCGACTTTCTCCATTTTCTACGGTGTCAAGATTGACTTTCTCCGTCTTCTACGGTGTCGGGGGTGACTTTCTCTGTTTTCTACGGTGTCGAGGATCGACTTTCTCCATTTTCTACGGTGTCGAAGATCGACTTTCTCCGTTTTCTACGGTGTCGGGGGTGACTTTCTCCGTTTCGGTGTCAAGGTTGACTTTCTCCGTTTCGATGTCAGGGTTGACTTTCGCCGTTACGGTGTCAGGACTTTCGTCGTTACGGTGTCAGGGTTGACTTTCGCCGTTTCGGTGTCAGGGTTGACTTTCGCCGTTTCGGTGTCAGGGTTGACTTTCGGTTGTCTGTGAACCGTGGAATCTTGGAACTAGGGACTTTTTCGTGGCTCCGATTGGTGATGTTGCGTCCGTGTCCAGCTGGAATGAAGGGGGACGTCGTTGCTGATCTCTAGGCTTTAGATGTCGCCGTCGAGACCTGGCTTTCCTTCGACAGAATCTACGGAAATGTGGTTCTCTTTTCGTTTATGCCCATGGATTGTATACATGGGACAGTGCAAAAGTTTCATTTTATACGTATTTTATTTTCTTTCCGCGATACTCTATCATTTTAGTTTTTTGTATCGCGAAAGTCGCGATTGCCCAATCATTTCGGCTATTTTTCACGGTGCCCAATCATTTCGGCTATTTTTCTTTTTTACTCGATGTTTTTTATTGCGAGTTGCCCAATCATTTCGGCTGTTTTTCACGGTGTCCAATCATTTCGGCTATTTTTCTTTTTTACTCGATGTTTTTTATTGCGAGTTGCCCAATCATTTCGGCTGTTTTGTATGCATATATTTTACTTGCTGATTTCGTTGCAAGTTGCCCCATCATTTCGTCTATTTCATATGCATTTTTGGATGGATGATTTTTTATCGCGAGTATGGGACTTGGGATCTGATACCGATTTAGGCATCAGCATCACTACAACTGGGATATTGCCGGGAGCGAATCATCATTTGCCTTTATCGATGTCGAACAAAGGTGGCTTAGAAAACAGGATTAAGATCCTGCCAACTAAGGCTTTTGACTTCATGAGCCGTAAGGGTCTCATAAGGGTGTTTCTCCCTATGAGTCGTGAGGATCTTGTAGGTGCGTTTTCTCCTTAGGGGTCGTGAGGACTCCCAAGTGCGTTTTCTCTTGTAAGTCGTAAGGATCTTATAAGAGTGTTTTCTCCTTATGAGTCAAGAGGACTTATAAGTGTTTGTTCACCGAATAGGGGAATTTCACGCTATTGGTGGAACTTGGTGGGGGAGACGTTTATTTGTGCCCGTGGATTGTATACAAGGTCTAGTATTAAACCACTTGTAGGGCAATTTATGGGTTGTGATGGCTTAAGAATAGGTTCAGATCCCTGTAACTTAAGGCTTTTGAATCCTATGAGCCGTGAGGGTCTCATAGGGGAATTCTCCTTACGAGTCATGAGGATCTCGTAAGTGTAACTTCTCCTTAGGAATCGTGGGGATCCCTAAGTGTGTTGCTCCCTTGTGAGTCGTAAGGATCTCACGCAGGTATTTTCTCCTTATAAGGTCGAGAGGACCTTGCAAGTGTCTTTTAACGTGATTGCGCCCTTTCGGGTTTTCACAAACTCGCCGGTAGCTCAGCTGTTTTTACTCACGGAGCCTTTTCGGGTTTTCATCCGTGCCCATTTTGCTTATGAACGTACCTTCTTTATTTTATTATTGTTTTTTTTTGTTTTTTGTTTTTTTTAACGCGTCAGCCCAAGGATGCTGCGGGTTTGCAGTAGTTTAAAGACGTTTCGGTCAAGCGTAGTATTTTTTCAAGAACCGACCGTTTATTGGCCTGAAGGGTCTTTCACCATGCATATCGATGAGCAAGTAAGCCCCACCCTGGTAGACCTTGTCTATGATGTACGAGCCCTCATAGTTTGGCTCGAATTTTCCCTGTTTGGCACGATTGGGGATCATAGGTCTTTTTACAACTAGCACGAGTTTGCCTTGGCGGAATGTTCTCGGCCTAGTCAATCTTTCGTACGAGCGTGTCATCCTTGCTTTGTAAGCTTCCAGGTTTTGTTGCGCCATGAGACGAGTTTCATCAAGGGCGTCGAGCTTCTCAAACCGAAGATGAACATTCTCTTCGTCTGTTAGCTCGTAATGAACCGCCACTCGTAGAGAGGGTAGTTCTATCTCCAAGGGAAGTACCGCTTCAGTACCGAATACCAATGCATATGGTGTTGTGTTCGTGGCCGTTTTGAACGTGGTCCGATACGCCCAGAGAGCTTCATACAGTCTCTCGTGCCAATCTCTTCTATTTCTGGACACCGTCTTCTTTATGATCTTCATCAAGGTCTTGTTGAAAGCCTCAGCTAGACCATTAGCTCGGGGATTATAGGCCGAAGAGTATCTCCAGACTATATTATGTTGCTGCGCGAAACGGCTGATTCTGTGACTTCTGTAGGCTGGTCCGTTATCGGAGATAATCCGTCGCGGAGTGCCGAACCGATAAATGATGTGTGTCTTGAAGAAATGGAGAATATTCTCCGTCTTCACTTCTCTTAGCGGTACTGCTTCTGCCCACTTAGAGAAGTAATCAGTTGTCGCCAATATGAACCGATGTCCTTTGGACGATGCTGGTTCGATGGGCCCAATTATATCAGTTCCCCACATTTCGAACGGCCAGCTAACCACCGTTGGGTGTAGCAGGTTTGGATGCTGGTGGATAAAATCCCCGTGAATCTGGCACGAGTGGCACGGCTTCGCATATTCGAGGCAGTCCTGAATCATCGTGGGCCAATAATAGCCCATCCTTTTGATCTTCAGCTTCATCTTCGTCCCGGCTTGATGAGAACCGCAGAGTCCGTCGTGAGTTTCTTGGACAACCTTCTTTGCTTCTTTCGGTCCTAGGCATCTTAGCCACAGAGAGTCGAACGACCTCTTATACAGCGTATCATTGACAAAGGCAAAAGACAGAGCTCGTTTCATGAGCTGATGTCTTGAGGATGCATCTTCAGGTGTTCGACGGGATTTGAAGTAGTCTATAAAGACTTCCCTCCAATCCTTAGCCTTTTTCTGGTCTTTTATTTGTAAGGCCGTTTGCTTGGTCGCTTCCTTTTCTTCAGACGATTCCGGAGATATTTTCGCTGGTGCAAGAACCCGACGGCTTTGTACCACGATCTTCACGTCATCGAGGTCTTCGTCAGCCAGTTCTTTGGCGAGTTTGGCTAACGCATCCGCTTTGCTATTTTCCGCACGCGGTATGCTTTCCAGGGCGTAGGCGGGAATTTGAGCCAGCAATTGTTGCACTCTCTCACCGTACTTTACCAACTCTGCTTTGCACGTTTGATAGTCGCTGTTTACTTGACTAACGACCAGTTGGGAGTCCCCGTATATGAGGAGGTTTTTGATTCCCATGTCGACAGCGAACTCAAGACCTGCTACTAAAGCTTCATATTCGGCTTCATTGTTTGTCCTCGGCTCTGTTAACGAGAAGGCAAAGTGCATTATCCCTTTTTGTGGAGTCACGAAGATAAGGCCTACCCCCGATTTGATTATAGGGGAGCTGTGCTTTCGCTTCTTCATGGAAGATACCCCATCGAAGTAGAGTTCCCATCGGGTACCACTTTCTCTTCTCCCCCCGTCGATCGTATCAAACGCGTGCTCGTCTGGCAATTCGGAATTTATGGGTGAATCAGCAGGTATCAGATGCTCAGTGAGGAAATCGGCAATGGCCTGGCCTTTCACAACCTTGAGCGGTTGATATGTTATCGAGAATTCCATTAAGAGTAGGGCCCATTTAGCGAGTCGCCATGTTAGTATGGCTCTTAACATCAAATATTTGAGAGGATCCACTTTTGATATGAGGTGGACCGCATGCGCCAACGCATAGTGCCGGAGCTTCGTTATCGTGAAGATTAACGCCAGGCAGTGTTTTTCGATAGGGGAGTAGTTGTTTTCTACCCCAGGAGAACTCGACTCAAATAGTAGAGGGCTCTCTCTTTCCCTTGGTCGTTCTCCTATGCCCACAGTGCGCCTAAGGAACCTTCAAGGGCAGTTGTGTACAGGATGAAGGGCTTTCCCTTGACTGAAGCGGTCAGTACTGGCGGGTTCTGCAGGTATTGCTTGATTTCGTCTAGTGCGCTTTGGCATTTACGATCCCAGACGAAAGGGGTCCCCTTCTTCATTAGGTGACTGTCGGGGCGGGATTTGCCGGAGAGATTTGCTATAAACCGCCGAATACGCAAGCTTCCCTTGGAAAGATCGCAGTTGCTTGAGAGTTCTCGGCGGAGGCATCTCCATAATTTCCTTGATCTTTGACGGGTCTATTTCGATGCCCCGATGTTGTACGACGAATCCTAGGAATTTTCCTGAGGAAACTCCGAACGCGCATTTCAGAGGGTTCATCTTCAAGTTGTATTTCCGAAGGCGCTGGAACACGATCTTCAGATGCTCCCAATGCTCCTCGTGCGATTTGCTCTTAACCACGAGGTCGTCGATATAGCATTCGACGATTTCATGTATGAGGTCATCGAAAATCTTCGTCATGGCCCTCTGATAGGTGGCGTCGGCGTTCTTCAGACTGAAAGGCAGCACTTTGTAGCAGAATATGCCCAAAGAGGTCTGGGAAGTGGTACGCTTCTGGTCTTCGGGATGCATCTTTATTTGATTGTACCCTGATGAGCCGTCCATGAAGGAGAAAACTTTGTGAGTGGACGTGTTGTCTATCATCAGCAGCAGCCGGTATGGGGAAATCATCCTTTGGGCAAGCTCTGTTGAGGTCCTGAAAGTCTACGCAGATACGCACCGTCCCATTCTTCTTCATCACTGGGACAATATTGGCGATCCAGTCAGTGTATTGGACTTCTTGGACGAAGCCGGAGTCGATTAGCTTCTTGACTTCGGCGTTGATACTCATCTCAAGCTCGAGTCGCATTCTTCTTGGCGCCTGTTTGATTGGCTTGACGTCCGGCGATATCGCCAATTTATGCACGGCTATTTCTGGGTCTAATCCCGGCATCTCGGAATAGTTCCATGCGAAGCAGTCTTTATACTGCATGAGCACGTCTTTTAGCGTAGCTACCTGTTCTTCGGACAGCGGTTCACTGACGAACGTAGGCCTCGGGTCGTTTGCCGTCCCCAAGTTGATTTTCCCTAGGTTGTCTGCAGTAGTATGTATTCCATCTTCAAACTCCTTTGGCGCCGGTGGAAATTCTGAGATCAACTCATCATCATCGTTTTCGAAGCACTAGGGGAGGTCAGCCATATCCTCGCGTACTCCTTCTTCTGACAACGTTATCACGTGGCAGGTACGAGATCGTTTCCAAGACCGATGTTGATCCGGCTCTACTCTCATTGCATACGTTGTTCTTGGCACATGTATTTGTGGTGGGGTTACCCTCCAACTTTCGGATAGAGCGAACTTGCCGAGTTGATATTGGTCCCCGAACCAGTTTTTGAAGGTGAAGCAGTCTTCAAGAGGATGTCCTATCGCTCGGTGATAGGAGCAATAATCCGGGTGAGAGACCTCGTCTGCTTGTTCGGGGTGTTTGGGCTCCGGGAGCGTAATCATTTGATGTTTCATGACAAGATCGAATATCTTCCTTGTCTTGTCTTGGGAAAAAGAATATGCTCGGCCCATCTTCTTTATAAGAGACGAATCCCTGCTGCTCAATTCTTGATCGCGTGGCTTCTTGGACCCGCTTTGCCGCTGTCAAACGTTTTTTCCGTTCTTTAGCTTGCTGCGTCGGGTCTTTTGTATGACGGGCTGGCAACGAAGAGCATCGTCATTCTCCATAGCCTGCTGAAGGAGGTGCTGCGTCCTGGCTTTCTCGTAAATGGCCATTTCACGGTTGTGGTCATCCCGGACCTTTTGACCCGCTTCCCTTATTAGTTTGTCCATCTGTTCTTCAAACGACGGACTCGGCATTCTTGTGGAAGGATCTCATTTTGGTTCAACTGCAGCGTCTTCTAACAGAGCGTCCCCTTCTTCATCGAAGTCATGTATAACGTAGCATCCATGGAATCGTTCCCGTTTCTTGGATTGAACATATCCAAGCCCGATCATTTCCATTCTCCCGTTGGGAAATTTTCGCTGAGTTCCGGGGACGTTCCAGATCCTGTTGTAGAACTGAGCTTGTCGAGCACTCTGTTTGAAGGGTATGCCTTGGTGCCTCAATCGCCTTTTTAATCCTTCCGTGTAATATCTGGGCAGACGGATGGGCTGGAGCCTGTCAAGTGTAGAATCGGCACCATGCCGGATTTCTTTCTCCACTTTGGTTTCCGTGGATCGATAAAAGAGGATCGCATTTTCATCTTTTCGCCTGGGAGGAACGTAGAGCATCTGCAGTTCTTGCACATTATAGGTATCAAGTGCGTCGAGCTCTTTGTAGTGCTGCCGCGGAACCATAGCGATTTGCAAACTCCGTTCGTCGCCTGGCACGGCTTGTATGGATGGTCGAACAGAAAATACTGCATTGACCTCATTTTCAGAGTCGCTTCCAAAGACCAAGATAGGGGTAGATGGCCCCGGCTTGTTGTATTGGAGCGGCCGCGAATAGACTATTTCTTCTTCCTCCTCGGTATCACTCCCGAAGACTGGAATAGTGGTGATAGCTTTTTGCTTGTCCTCCGGTTTATGGCATCTTTCCGTGTCTTCAAAGTCTGGTAAGAAATACTTTGCATCTTCGTACTTTCGGACTTCATTCACGGAGAATGGATTTAGCCCCCCCGTTACGGTGTACTCGAGACCATCTTTGAAATATTTCATACACTGATGTTGTGTAGAATGGATGATGTTGTACTCGTGCAACCAAGGCCTGCCGAGCAAAGCGTTGTAGCATGTCTTGGCGTCAATGACATGAAATTTGATGTCAGTGACGAGCAGCCCAAAGCGTAACGTCAGAATTACAGACCCGAGCGTCCGTGATGACAGGGAGTCGAATCCGGAGATAGTGATTTTATCCCGAGCGAGGTGTTGAACGCTCATGCAAATCTCCATCAACACCCTTACATTTAAGAGGTTGACAAAGGACCCATTGTCGACCAGGATCTTTCCTATCTTGATGTCATGACAGTATCCGGTGATATACAGGGGGCGGTTGTGCTCGCACGTCCCGAGGAGGAGGTCTTCATCTCCGAAAGTGACGTCAGCAGTGTGCACTTCTTCCAGCTCGTCCTTCATCTTTTTTTCGGCAAGGAAAGCTTGAAACTGTTCGGGCTCTTGTAGTGCCTTGATCAATGAATTCCTTGCCTCTTTAGATAGCAGAAGGGCATCGAGAATGCTTAGCTGCGAGGGTATCTTCCTCAGGTGTGCCAGAACGTTGTAATCCACCTTGTTTTTCTTTGGCGGGTCCTTGGCTGTTAGCTCTTTGACGACTTGATCATCGAGGGCGATATCTTCAGAGACTTTTTCCTTCCCTTTATCTTTTTTACTCGACCCCTTGTTTGTGGGTCCGAGATTCTTTTCAGGTAACGTGCGATTACGCAGCTGAATGTTCTCGCAGGTCTTTATCTCTTCTGTTTCGGAGATGGATTCCTTGAAGAGAGGGCCGAGGGCTATTTCTTCATCAGAATCGCTCCCGAAGGTGAGAACTTGCGATCTCCCGGAATCAATCATGTGACAGTTGCCGGCAGTTCATTTGCGCTTATCTGTCATGCTCTTCTGCTCTCGACGCGTTTTGCGTTTCATCCACTTGAAATTCTGCCGATGAGCAGCGTATCCCTGCCACCAATTTTTAAAGGCCATGCATTCCTCGGTAGGGTGTGTGATCCTCCGATGGTATAAGCAGTAGTTTGGATGTGCATCTAGTCCGTCGGGTAACGTATTTTCTGAAGTGTCTTTTTTTGGAAGGTGGCAACTTCATTCCCATCGACAGAGCTTTAGCGAATTGCTTCCTTATTTTAAACTTGCTTTTGCTAGCGGCAGAAGTGCTTCCATCCGGTTGGGGTACTTCAACCCTTTTGTCTAGCCGCCGGCGTTTGGCTTTTTCAAATATGGCCATTTCGCGCTCTCGATCAGCTTTGCTCTTTTGACAGGCCTCGTTCAGCAACATGTCAATCATCTCGTCTGACGGTTCTAGGAGTTCCGGTTTGGGATCTGCCCCCAGTTTCTTTGCATCAGGAGCTTCTTCACCATCTATTGACGAGTGAGAGATCATGTGGCAGCTTGCCACATAATCCTCGGGTTCTTCTGAAGAATTGTCTCCTTCACCAGCGTCATCGGCTTCATTCTCAAGAACATGCTTAAAGAATTCGTCCAATGTGATTGGGGTCCGTGCCCTCTGGTTATATTCTTCCAGTGCATTAATGTATTTCTGCAGACCTGTACGGCTATCGTCGGGTTGGACGGGCTTCTTGTCCTTCTTCTTATTCTTTGAAGACTTTGGAGGCTTGACTTGAATATTTTGTCCACCAACATTCAGCGTTGGGAGCGGCTTCAGCATCCCCTCAATAATCTCGGACTCCCGCGGGCTCTTCCACCTGATCGCCGGGCATGTTTGGAGATCCTTCAGCATTATTTTCGTTTTTGTCGAGAGAACAACTTCCTATGGAGCTTCCTCTATAAATGAGCATGATGCCCCCCGGCATGTCCATCTTTTTCGGAGCGTGTGGTTGTGGCGGGTTTACCCTCCAGTTTTCAGACAACGCGAATTTGCCTTGCTGGTACTGGTCCTCAATCCAGTTTTTGAAGACAAAGCAATCTTCGATTGGATAGCCCATTATTCGATGGTAGGGGCAGTAGTTGGGACTGTTGACGTCACCGGGCTGCAGTGGTCGTTTCGGATCCGGTAGGGTAATGAGCCTGTTGCGCACCGCCAACTCGAATAGTCTTCTCGTTTTATCCCGAGGAAACGAATAAGGACGTTTTAGCCTCTCGTTGAAGAGTCGATGTCTATCACTTTGGCGATCAGCTGGTTTTGGACCACTAGGCTGCTGTTGAGCATTGGCGACGAAGGTCTCTTTCCCCTTCCCCTTTTCGTTTCGAGGCTCCATTTTTTAAGAAGACGGTGTATGGCCCATCTGATCCATTTGGGCCAGTTTGTCAATCAAGACCTGGAAGGTAGTCGGCTTGAAAAACATCTTGAACCGGGATATGGTCGCCTGCGGATCGAGGGTACCCACGAAGATGCCTACTGCAGGAGCCTCTTCTATGCGTTGTTCGCACTTCGACCATAGATTCCGCCACCGTATCGCGTACTGAACCCATCTTTCGCCCAGCTTCACCCTGGCATTGATCAATGTCGTGATTAGGGTGCGTTCGCTAGCGCTTGCGAACCTTTGTGTAAATAGTAACTCCATTTCTGCAAATGTCTTGATAGAGTCATTCGGGAGCTCGGAATACCACTCGAATGCTGTCTCCGACAAGCTGCCAACGAATTGGCGAAGCAGTAGCTTATCGTCACCTCCGGTGTTACCGCACAGAGCCCTGTACTGAGCGACATGTTGATGGGGATTGCCTGTCCCCTTGTATACGTGGAACTTAGGGATCGTATATCGTGGCGGGTACTTTATTTGATCGTACCAACCCGGATAGGGTCGTCCAGTCTTGACAATTTGACCGGCCGCTTCGCTCGCCTGATGAGCTCATATCTGTTGAGCGATATAGTCATCCAGGGCGGCTTTGGAGATGGTCTCCTCTTTGGCTGCTGATAGAACCGGAAGAGGGTTCGATGTCTCCCCCCTGTCGTCTTCAAGGATAATCGGGGGGTCTTCAGCTGGAGGATCCGGCCGTATCATCATCCCAACCATATCTTGGAATAAAAGCGTCATTTGTTTTATGTTGGCCGCTTGTTCCGCGGTCTCTTTTTCTTTCCTCTCGAGCATTCTTCGGAGGAATTCGGCATCAGTCTCATGTTCTTGACGTTGTTCCGACGATGTTTCCGGGCTTTCTTTTGGCCCAGTGAGTGCGGCCATTTTCGTTAGCATCTCTTGGATCTTTTGCTGTTGTTGCTCCTGAGCCTTTGTTACTGATCGGGTGAGCGGTCGGTGACCCGTAGAAGCACGGCTTTCCACTTTTCCGGAAGCCATATAAACAGTGTGCACCACCATGCCCCCAAACTTAGGGCGTTTAGGTTCAGCACCCTTTAGATTCGTCGCAGACACGGGAATTTTCTCCGGACTTCTCCTTTTGTGAGCGGTCGAAGCTGGGGGGGCCGTTACAGCGGGCACCCTAGTAGATGACACCTTCTGTGGTACGACAGGGTGGTCCTTCTCTTGCCGAACCTTCATTTTCTTCGGTTGGAGAGAGTAGTCTTGGTTAATCACAGAGTCTTGGACCCTTCGCCAGACCCTATGGATTTTAGAGGACAGTCACTGAAGGGGCTGCTCTGGCTTCACCTTTGTAATGTTCTCCATATATGGAGGAGATATTCTTAGCACGACCGTCGGAGAGTTCTTGTGCATCCTCCTAAGTGGTTCAAAGCTGTTCCCAGTTGGAACAGCAGTATCGACTTCCACCGTTGGAGCTGGAGGAGTAAATTCAGAAGGGGAACCGCCCCCAGCTTTTCTCACTCGGCGCCAGTGGCGACGTCGAGCATGCCTTGCAGACGGTGTTAGTTCAGCTGTGGGGGTGGCTTCATCATACCCCCTGCTCTGGTGGAGGGTTGCTGCCGGTGTCAGCCTCTTGAAGACTGATGTCCTCTGAGAAGAAGCGCCCAACCTGTAGAAGATTGACCCTTGGGCAGGGGAAGCAACTTTGGTGATCTCTCCTGAAGCGGGAGTTGGAGCGGACAGTCTAGCGAAGACCGTCCCCTTAGTAGGAGAAGCCGCTTTAACGACTTCAGGAGCAGGAATGGCTATCCGCTTCGGGATAACCCCTTCTGGTATTGCAGGATTTTTCACGGGCCCACCTGAGCTTTGGCCCTGTCTGTCAAAGACTGAGGCGCTGGATTTGGGCGACCCGTTGAGAGGGGCCGCGGTAGGCGTAAGCCGATCAACGACCGACTTCTTCGGAGTTTCTTGCGACGGCAGCGAGGCGTTGAAGCTTATTGGTGGGAGCATGGTCCCGAAGAATAGCCCAGTGGTGGCTTGCGTCACCTGTTCCACTGGCATCGTAAAAAAGGAGGCCGCTTGAGGCCTATAGGCCACTCCTCCGACAGGAACGGAGTGGGAGTTGTTGCAGTTGTTGCAGTTGGTGCAGTTGAAAGCCATTGATCTTCTTTTTCTGCACGGAGCAAGACACCAAATCTTAGTACCTCGAATCCAGGGGCAACCATAGCAAACCGCGATTCGTTCGCGAAACACGACACACGAAGTGTGGAGTGGAAAGAGGAAAAGGCCCCACCGGGCGTGCCAGAATCTGTTCTCCACCGAAAGACGCGACCGGGAAGTTGGGACGTCCGGCCTGAATTTTGGGGGCAGATGCTATTTGGTGCTATCTGTCCACCTCTCCGAAGATACCAAGTTAATTTATGACACCATGTATCAAAGGTTTAAACGGATGCGGCCGATATAGCAGACTTCGTCAGATTCCCCCTCGTTGAGGGGTTTTTGATTGTGGGGACGCTCTTCCCTGCAGGCGTAAGCCCCTGTAGTTAATTACGCTACCGCATCGCGGTAACCACTTTCTCCTTCTCCAGATGGTCACTTCGTGTCGTGTATGTTTGTTTTGTTTTTGGTTGCCCGTGGATTGTATACGGAGACTAATTTATGTTTGTCGCCCGTAGGGCGTGGATTAGTCCAAATCCGTATTTTCTTAGATTTGGGTTTGGGTTGGTTTAAGGATCGTTAATCTCTTTTGAGACTAGAATCAACTAAAACGTTTGTTAAGGATACGTTAGTCTAATTTTAGACTAAGATCTACTTAACAGGATCGTTTAGATCCAATAAAAGAGCATTTGGGCTCTATTGTTTTAGTTTAGGGACATTGTGATCCATGAGTTTAAGGACATCATAGTCCATGGAGTTTAAGTACATCATAGTCCATAAAGTTTAAGGACATCATAGTCCAATTTAAAGACGTCATGGTCTGGGGAGTTTAGTTTAGGGACGTTGCGGTCCATGAGTTTAAGGACATCATAGTCTATGGAGTTTAAGGACATCATAGTCCAGTTTAAAGACGTCATAGTCTGTGTGATTTTGGTTCAACCGTTTGGGGATGCACCAAAAGTTATTGGTTATTGGGACCCTCCATCTCTCTGAAGTCGTTGAGGAATTACAAAGACATATATCAGAGGTATGAAGAGATTTACCCTTGAACCAATATTGATGGGGAGATCTGTAGTCAAGTTTGAGACTAAGATCAGTTAAAAAGATTTATGAGCATATAGGCTCAATTAATCTAAATTAGAGGCTTGTGGACAACTTGGGCTCAGCCCACTTAGTCAAAATGTTGGACATTTAATTAGGCTCAATCCTTTTTTTTATTTACAATGCTGAGCATTGGTTTGGATCCTGACAACTTTTTGTCTTTTATTGAGTGTCGAACACTCATTAAGGCTCTGGGGCTTTATTTAAAGAACAGTTTATGCTCCTTCAGCGTACACGTGAGGAGCACGTGGCGCGCTTGGCGCTGACCGCCAGTTAATAAGCGCAGAGCGTTTCTGTTAAGTAGCACACACGTGAGGAGCACATGGCGCGCTTGGCGCTGAGCGCCAGTCAAAAAGCGCAAAGTGCTTCTGTTAAGCAGCGCACACGTGATGAGCACGTGGCGCGCTTGGCGGTGAGCGCCAGTCAATGAGCGCATAGCGCTTTTGTTAAGTAGCGCACACGTGAGGAGCATGTGGCGCGCTTGGCGCTGAGCGCCAGTCAATGAGCGCAGTGCGCTTCTGTTAAGTAGCGCACACGTAATGAGCACGTGGCGCGCTTGGCGCTGGTCACCAGATTTGAAGCACTAAGTTGCTTCTTATGAAGTAGCGCACACGTGAGGAGCAGGTGGCACGCTTGGCGCTGAGCGCCAGACAATGAGTACAGAGCGCTTCTGATCAATTTTGTGATCTGAGAAATAAGTTCTCGCTTACAAGAGACTTTGTCTTATAGTTCTAAGAACAAAGTTCTTATTTTTATAGGAAATGTTACAATCTCTTCTATTTTCTTTTGTGAAAGACTTTGTCTTTGTAGATCTATGATCTGAAAAGAATGAAATTCTTCTCTCCCCTTCTTTATGATGAGATGCTATAATCTCTTTTTGTGAAAGACCTCTGTCTTATAGATCTATGATCTGAAAAATAACTATGTTCTCCTTCCTTGATGAGATATTTTTTATCTCTCTATTTTTACCTTGAAGAAAAGTTCTTCTTCTCAGAGCTTGCTCTTTTCTTTGAAATTTCTCAAAGCTTGTGGGGGGGTTCCTCTGTGCGAGACTTGAAGTCTTGGGTCCTTTATATAGGGGAGGCTGATTTGTTGAATCAGTTGAAGAGATATTTTCTCTAATTGATTTGGGGATATTTCCCACCGTTGGATCTTTGATCCTAGGGATTCTGTTTTACAGAAGGCAATCTTCTTATTTTTAACAAGATTGGGAAAATCTTTTCCCATACAGAACTTATTCTGTATCTTGGTGATTTTTAGTCTTTGATCCAACGGTGCTCTGATTTACAGAGCACAATCTTTCTTATTTGGAAAGATTCTGAGGAGTATTTCCTTAACAGAACCTTATTCTGGTAATTTGATGATTTATCATCTCCGTTGGATCAAAGAACATTTAGTTCTAGCGCTTGGCGCTCTCGTGCTTTGCACGTGAGCGCTGTTTCAGAGTTTTTGACTCTTAGCGCTGGCGCACTTGGCGTGAGCACTCGTGCTTTGCATGTGAGCGCTGCTTCAGAACGCTGGCGCTCTTGGCGCTAGCGCACTCGTGCTTTGCACATGAGCGCTGCTTCGGAGCGCTGACGCTCTTGGTGCTGGCGCACTCGTGCTTTACACGTGAGCGCTGCATCGGAGCACTGGCGCTCTTGGCGCTGGCTCACTCGTGCTTTACACGTGAGCGCTGCTTCGGAGCGCTGGCGCTCTTCGCGCCGGCGCACTCGTGCTTTGCACGTGAGCACTGCTTCCGAGCGCTGGCGCTCTTGGCACAAGCGCTTTTATGAAGCGCTGCTTCATTTCAAATTTTTAAATTTGAACAGAGCTTTGCTCTGATTGGGGGAAACACGCTTGGCACTGAGCGCCAACTTTAGAGCGCTGGGCGCTTCTTTTAAATTGGAGCGCTAGGAGCGCTGCGGCGCTGTGCGCCAGTCTTGGAGCGCTAAGGCTCTTTTTAGACAGCTTTGATCAGTTCTGCGTTCTGAGAATTAAACTCTCGTTTATAAGAGATTTTGTCTCATGGATCTGAGAACTATGTTCTTCTCTCTTTTTTATGAGATACCATGATCTCTTTGTTTTTTGTGAAAGACTTCGTCTTTATTTTATAGATTTATGATCTGAAGAGAATTAAATTTTTCTCCCTCCCTTTTTATGATGAGATGTTCCAATCTCTTTTTGTGAAAGATATCTATCTTATAGATCTATGATCTAGAAAGAGAACTAAGTTCTTCTTCTTCTTGATGAGATGCTTTGATCTCTTTGTTTTATTTATCTTGAAAAAATTCTTCTTCCGAGAGTTTGCTCTTCTCTTTGAAATTTCTCAAAGTTTGTGGGAGGATTTCTCTGTGCCAGACTTGAAGTCTTGGGTCCTTTATATAGGGGAGGCTGATTTGTTGAATCAGTTGAAGAGATCTTTTCTCTAATTGATTTGGGAATGTTTCCCACCGTTGGATCTTTTGATCCAAGGGCTTCTGTTTTACAGAAGACGATCTTCTCGTTTTTAACAAAATTGGGAAAATCTTTTCCCATACAGAACTTATTCTGTATCTTGGTGATTTTTAATCACCATTGAATCTTTAATCCAACGATGCTCTAATTTTCAGAGGTAATTTGATGATTTTTAGTCATCTTTGTTGGATCTTTGATCCAAGGGTGAGGAATATTCAGTTCCAGCGCTAGCGCTCTCGTGCTTTGTACGTGAGCGCTGTATCAGAGTCTTTGACTGTTGGCGCTAGCGCACTTAGCGCGAGCGCTCTCGTGCTTTGCATGTGAGCGCTGCATCAGAGTCTTTGACTCTTAGCGCTGACGCTAGCAGCGCCAGCGCTCTCGTGCTTTGCACGTGAGCGCTGCATCAGAGTCTTTGACTCTTAGTGCTAGCGCATTTAGCGCGAGCGCTTTTATGAAGCGTCACTTCATTTCAAATTTCAAATTTTGAACAGCGCCTCGCTCTGATTGGGGGAAACAGTAGTGTTATCCGGTGAGTGTTCGCGTATTATACGAGATTGTGACGGAATTTTGATCCAAATCGAAACTCCGTGGCAATCGATCAATACAGACTAAAACGCTATATTTACAAATTACAAACTAGTTTTCACAAAACTAATTTAATGTGGATTCCAAATTTTGTATCACATATCAAACTTAAACCCGAAACGATAGTAAATGGCGACTTCAAAACACTCCGAATTGCCCTAACAGAAAGATAACATCACATGCAATCTTGGCAAAAACAAACAATACCTGAAACCCTAAACCTAAGATTGCAAAACAACATAAAAAAACTCAAGTCCAAAATCCTACATGGGACCGGCCAGGCCGGTATTTTTGGTGATTTGGCCTGCCAGAATTTGTCATTTTGGGCTCGTTTTTCTATGGTGTTCTAGTTACATCTCATGTAACAATCTGCACTTGTTTAAAAAAAATTCAGAGGACTTTTTAAAAATTGACAGAAACTAAGGTTTTGGATTACAGTTTTCGGAGTCGTTTCGATTTCGTAATTTCTATACACCGTCTAATACTCTAGCTTGGCTCTGATACCATGAAAGTGTGTCTTAGCACCACCACTAGGTTTTTACAGGCATCAAGCATGCAATTTAAAAAATTCTTGGGTGCTAAGCTACACTAACCTAGAATCTAATTAGAGTATTAGGGTTTAAAGCATGATATAACAAGTTCTATGCTAAGTGATGGAACTACAACCTTTGTAGACCAAATCCTTCTCTTCTCAAGCTCCGAGTAGTAGTCCATACGACTCCTCTTGGATCCACTTGAAGAAATATCGAGCTTGCTTCTTGATCTTCCAAGCCGAAGATGATCCACCTTGAAACTTCTCTAGTCCAAGCTATCTCTTCACTAATCATGCATTAGTGAAGGAAACACCATAATCTAAATGGCTAATCTAGAGTAGGATGATGAAATAGGTGTTTTAGCTCACTTAAAAATCTCTAAAGCCCTAGGGTCCACAATTCATGTGAGGGTTAGGGCTTGGAGGAAGGAGAAGAAGAAAATGGAGAGAGCTAAAGAAAAGAGCTATTATTTTTCAAGCAAGTGAAGAATGCTTCTCATACACATCTCACTTATTGAAGCATGGATTTTTTCTCAATAATAAAATCCAACCATATTTCAATAGTGAATGCAAACTAATAAACAAATAATTTGTGCCATGCTTCACCCATGTCCAAAATATCTCCATATTTTCCACCTTTTTTTCTATTTTCTCAAAATAGAAAATCATGCTTCATAATACATATATATATATATATATATATATATATATATTAATATATATAAAGAGAAGAAAATAATTAGTGAGCAATAATATTAGTTAATATATAATTATATCAAATATAAATATATATCAAATTATTAAATCAACACTTGATTTAATAATCCGGTTATATCATATATAACCGACTAATATCATTTATCTGTATATCACATTATCAAATCAACACTTGATTCAATAATCCGGTTATATCACATATAATATAACCGATATCAAATGTCACCAGATTAGAATACGGTATCACATACTCGTATTTAATCAGGCTCCCGCACATATCAGCATATGTGCCCTACTTCGTTTCACTTGAGCTAGGAAACCTCTGTGTGGGACTCTAAAAACTCGTCAATACGCCAGCAGTAGGTAATGATCATATCAGTTACCCACAAGCCGTCAGCGGTACTAGCTGGACGTAACGGCTACCTAGGTATTGAGCAATTAGAAGATCAACAAGCCTGCTTGTCCAAACTCCCATGAATCCTATATGTAACACTTACCGTACAGTCCCGTCTCTTAGTCTGATATGTCGCATACCGAGTCTAAGGGTGGAATCGTCAGACCTCAGTAACTTGATAGGTCATGCCGATGTGTGGCTCATAACGGTTCGAGAAACTACTGATAACACTTACCAGTAAATCTCATCATCCCTGACCAGGGACTTACTATTATAACCAATCTAGTATAGCGCAATATCAACTCCCAATACTGGGAGAGACGAAACCCCTCTTATCGCTCACTACCTCCATGTGACTCGGGACTGTATCCAAAATCCACCTGTTTGCTTGACTCCTTTGAGCCGTGGTAGGGAGGAAATCAAAGAACAGAGGGAACCACACAAGACACTATGACGATCTCGGGTCTACAGTATAACATGTACCAGTGTCACCAGAGAACTGCTATCTGACGATAGATATAGTACCATCTAGGAGTTCTTGGCGAGTCCTGTTCGGTGTACCTATTCTCTAATGAGCACATGTGTACAATCTTTGATATCAAACACCAATGGTTATGGGATTAACCATCGCCCCCTACAGGGTCAAGAAACGTACACACTAGTATACTCTGGAATATCGATGCCATGTCTTGATACTTTCTCGACTAGGAACAGTTAAAGGATGTGCTTGTGGACTACACAAGTCCCAGTAGTATGATCCGCATCATAGTCCTGGTAGTCAAGCAAACATCTTAAGGGCTTTATCAACATGTATCAGAGAGACAGTATAATAATACAAATGCACATGTTAAGATAAAGAGCAACCAGACAGCATACTATCATGTCGAACAAGAAAGTCCTCTATATATATGTCCATGTTAGTTATATGTATGCCCTAGAGGCCATTACTGTACATTGGATGTATATTGTAGTGGATGCTGGGACATATATAGGTAGGAATTTCTTGCTCGACATGATAGTACGCTATCTGGTTGCTCTTTATCTAACATGTATACTTTCTGTCTCTCTGTTACATGTTGATAAAGCCCTTAGGATGAGTACTCGACTTCCAGGACTATGATGTAGATCATACTAGTGGGGCCTGGGTAGTCCATGAGTACATCCTTCATTGTTCCTAGTAGTGGGAATATCGAGACGGGGAATCGATATTCCAGAGTAGACTAGCGTATATATTCTCGACCCATGTGATGGGCGATGGATGATCCCATATCCATTAGTGTTTGACATCAGAGATGGTATGCGGGTGCTCAGTGGGGACTGGGTACACTGAACGGACTCGCCGAGAACTCCCAGATGGTATTATACCTCACGTCAGATGGCAGTTCTCTGGTGACACTGGTGCAGCTTAGTCTGTTGACCCGAGATCGTCATAGAGTCTTGTGTGTCTCCCACTGTGCTTTGATTTCCACCCTACCACGACTCTACTGAGTTGTGCAAACAGGTGGTTGTTGGGTACAGTCCCGATTCACATGGAGGCAATGAGCGATAGGAGGGGATTCGTCTCTCCCGGTATTGGGGGTTGATGTTGCGCTATGCACGACTGGCCATAACAGGAAATCCCTGGCCAGGGTTGAAGTGATATACTGATAAGAGTTATCAGTAGTTTCACGATAGTTATGGACCTCATGTCGGCATGACTTATCGAGCTATTGGGGTCTGACGTTTACCACCCATAGGCGAGATATGCGACATATCAGACGAACATACCGGACTGTACGGTAAGTGTTACTGGTTGGATTCACAGGAGTGTGAGAGGGCTTGCTCGTCGATCTTCTGATCGCTCAATACCCGGGTGGCCGTTACGTTTAGCAGACCGCTTGCGGCTTGTGGGTGCTTGATATGATCATCATCTGCTGCCGGCGTATTGACGAGTCTTTAGAGTCCTACACAGAGGTTTCCTGGCTCAAGCGAAACGAAATAGGAGCGCATATGAGATATGTGCGGGACCGAGAATAATGCGTGTATGTGATACCGTATTTCATTCTCGCGATGAATGTGTCGAATGGTTGTATGCGATATAACCTAATTATCGAATCAAGGATTGATTCAATAAGCCGATACATTGGATATTAGTCGGTTATATGCGACATGACCGGATCATTGAATCAAGTGTTGATTTAATGATTTAATGTATAATTATATATTTGATATATTACTTTGCATTAACTAGTATTGGTTCACTTTAAATGGATTTTCTCACTTGAAGTTCACAAGTTGTATATGTGATATACTTTTATGCACTTGTTTGTATCATGTTTGATGATACATGCTCACTTGGGTGTATGTTTAGATTAAACCATGGTTATGTGATGGTTAGGGTTTTGATTTTATTTACTTATTCATTTATTTATTCTTTTTTGGAAAGATAAATGATATAGTGGCTTGATTTGTTTTCTAGTTGAAGCTTCATGAAGCTTTGAACAAGTCCACCATATTTGTCTCATGCTTAACCCTAACCATTCCAACTAACCATGGTCTATTCTCTACACCTAATCATGGTTGCCATATGATAAGTATTTTTTTTTCTATTTTAAAAATAGAACTTATCATATTGCTTCTTCTTCTTCTTCATCAACAAGAAGAAAAGCTTGCTTCCATCAATGGCAACTTGATCAAATGAGTGAGAAATCCAAATCTAAAGTCAACCCACTTCCTATTTCTTCATCCTCTATCACTTGCCATGTAGTAGAGTGTGTTGTCTTCACAAGTTTCTTGACTTGGTGAAGGCGGAGCTCGAGTTTGAGTTGCCTCGACGTAGATCATCTTCGGCATCGAAGTCAACGACCTAGCCCGATCATTTCTCCGACGAAACCATCGCCGGAGTCCGGGATCCGTTGATCGCAGCGAAGAGACATCGTCACGGAGCTATGGAGGTGGACTACCGAATCTACAAAGGTTGTATTTTCCGTTCACTCTTAGTTAAGTTGTTAACTAGTTACTTGTTTCGCCTATCCTCTAGTCAATGATCTTGTTTAGGGTTCTTGGGCACACATAATTTTTGAATTGGACATGATTGATCAGTTGTAGAACATCATAGGTGTGCCAAGGAACCCTACAGTGGTATCAGAGCCTAGCTAGAGCCTTAGGCGATGCGTAGACGGAGTTAGAAATCCGATCAAACCGAAACCCCATTGCAAAATCGCTCTCTGTACATTTTTCAAAACTGTTAAATTTTGTGAATTAAAAATATGCAGAAAAATCAGCAGGAAAAACTAAGAATTACTGTGAAGTTTGGTCCTCTAATTCAATAATTTGACCGCGGAACCGCGGCAAAACCAGGGGTTTGGCGGCGGTTCCGCGGCCAAAATTTGGACTTAGTCCCTCAAATTTCATATATTTATTCTTAGGTCATTTCTTGGCAATTTTTTATGTGAATTTTTTAATTCCACTCAGGTGTTGAGTTTTCTAGGGTTTTATTGGGGACTCGTTAATTTGATCGGATAATTTAACTTCGTTTATGTTTTTTCCGGATATTTTAGAAACTGTTAAAAGGTTCGACCGGATATAAATACCCATTTTTTCCCCTGCCGGGAAATTTCCAAGTGTTGGATTTTTCCGTAGTTTAATGACGTTCTAAGTAGTGCAAGTAACTCGATGGTCCCTCTAGAAGACAACAAACCTTAACTCGATAATGTGACCGTCTTGAACTGCCCTTTGAACCTTAGGGTTTGGGGCAGTACGGCGTGCCACATGTGAGGCGTTGGCTTGACCCTTCTACGGCTGGACCGTTGGTACTGAGGCACGAAGTGAATGTTTTTAAACTTATTTCATGTGTTGATCTGTTTCGGAAAACTTGGGTGTTTGAATGTTCGATCGGAAAGTTTAACATTTTCTATTTATCTCGAATGTGATACAATAATTGGAATTCACAAGTAGTTATGAGATAACTGATTGAATGTTATAAATCTAGAGGTTTAGTCTCACTTGATCGGTTGCCACGGAATTTTGATGTGATCAAAAGTCCATCGCAATCACGTAGTGTACGCGGATACTCGCCGGGTAAACTTAATAGACAGCCTCACCCCATAGCCCCGACCAAGTGACTGTAGGAGAACCCCGTCGCCGAAAGCATCCGTTGGGGTGCTCGCGGCAGCGGTGTTCCGCCTTGGTGCACTTCGTCGATGGCGTCGGGGGTGCGGCCGCCTACTAAAGTTTGCGACGAGCATTCGATCAGGATATCGGGAATCTTGTTGAATTGCCCGACTTGATATTGAAAAGTGTTTTCGATAATGAGACTAAAATGCGGGGTTTATAATTGTTAGGCATGCGATGTCTAAGGAATTCATTTGGTTAGGCATGCGATGTCTAAAGAGTTTGCGGATTCCAACTGTTGTAGTTTTACACTTTCTTTTCTGTGACCGTAAGTGTAATATGTGATATCGCCGGTTTCGTTGCTATATGTCGACGACAATTGGGATGCGCATATTTACTTACGTTGATGACATGTGATGTTATGTGTTGCTGGATATGTTATATTGGATCGTCGTGTTTGAATAGCCGGGGGGTTTTATGTGAGATGAGTGTTTTTCATTTTCAATCATGTAAAAACTTGTATGTAATATTCTTTTATTGGGTCACTTCCATGTTGCGGAAGATATCACCGTTTGTATATTATTTACTTTTCCGCATTAGGATAGACCCAAGGAGGGGAGCACAAGTAACCGGTTCTAGGGTCCAGTGGGAGACCATCTCGAGGAGTCGAGTCCGGGTCTCCTAACCCTAAAATTGGTAGGGTTGCTTGCCGCTCTCATAGGGGTCTAGGGTTGTGGGATTGGCTATTCATCACGACCGTGGAATCCGTGTTTTATACTGGCTCGTATTAAAAACACGGACGTCCTAGTATATCCAATATTTCATATAATTCTTCTGCTGTGTTATCTGTGATGTGATCATATGATTTGTTCAGATAGATATAGTATATAGTATATATGATATATTATATAGACGATGCTTATGTTTTACACCCGCGCTAGCCCTGCCTCGCTCTGGCGTTAGTTACCTAACCTAACGGTGCAGACGGGACATCGAGGCGAATGCGGATGGCATAAGCGTACGTTATATTTATCTGTGATGTTTAGGTAGACTTCAATGATGGGATTTTCATTAATGAGATTAATAAAAGAAAATAAACCTAATTGATGTTGTGGAATCGAATTTCAAAATAAAACAGGTAGCTACAGTTCTTGCTTTGCATCGCGGTGTTCCTTGTAGAACATCCTGCACCTTATTCGATGAGGAAAGGACCGAGATCCCTTCACCGGGAGTGACTCCTTTAGCAATAACTGGCAGATGCTACACACTCGGTTTGTCTTTTGATTGCTTCTATAGTTCCTGCTTTGCATAGTGATACATATATGATATATCCCGCACCTCATTCGACGAGAAAAGGGCCGACGATCCCTTCACCAGGAGTGGCCCCTTTAGCAAAACTAGAAAAGCCTCAAAAACAATCCATTTAAAAACCATTTGATTCCGCAACGAGATCAAGTTCAGAGCGTTAATGATTTTCATAAAAACCATTCGCAACCCTCCGTCATTTTAGGAAGTAGAGTACTTAGTATTCGTGATGTGTTTGTTGACCTTAGTTAAGGCACAGTGTACGGTAGCTAAGTGATGTCTTCCTACACAGCATATGATGCGATTAGTTAGGACAGTCGCGTGACTTTGTTGACCTTAGTTAAGGGTCTTGTGGGTGGGTCTAATTAATCACGAAATGACGGGTAGAACTTGACTAGTACTTATGATTTGTTGACCATAGTTAAGGTCATAAGTGCTAGGGGTAAAAACCTTTATCGGGAGTTTCAAGTGTTGAAATTTGCAATGAGATTGCACACCTTCTATATGATAGTTGGATCCCGATACCCACTGCGAGTAATTGTTACTCCTGGGAGAATTTTGTACTTTACAAATTAGCCGATCAAGTAGGTGTCTAGAAAGGTGTTAACGGGGTTACGCCTCTGGGAAAACGAGGTTTACTGTAATTAGGTCCGTGCGAAAGCACGGGGAACCTCCCTCAAAGTACCGACACTGGCTTGGCTGAAAGATTGGCGAACTTGTAGAGTGTAATTAATCCCGGCTAATCTTTCCTTTTAAGGTTTGAAGGAAGATTTGATAAAAACAGTGGGAGCCATCCTGATTAGATAAAATGTATAACCAATCTAATCTTGCAAGAGCGCACGCAGAGTGTTTTCTTCTCTCTCTCTCCATGTAGCGACCATATCACGCCTTAATCAAGATAATAATATGGATGTATTGACCGAACCCGCTTGTTATACTGAGCTGGGGTAAGTTGGTCCCGCTCCCACTTATAATTGTTATAAGACAGAGCAGGAAATTAGGGAATACCAGGATTCCCATGCCGCCCAAACGAAGAAAGTGCATGAGATGCATCTCCTTCGGGTGTGTTCATTATAAAGAACTGTTTCTCAGTATCCTCTGCATCCTGGGTATTTGATGCTGGATCAGGATCCCAGATATGTAATCTGTTGCATAGGGCTACAAAAAGGCAGAGAACTGAGAACGGGTGATAAGTTTCATGAGACAGAAAACGGGGCAAGTGTTGCAGCCAGGTCTGTTGGTCACTGTCACCCTGTATTACAAATACATTGATTCTGAACAAATGCCATTAGATACCGAACCTGATATACAAAATCATATCAGTCTCTTTACAAGTAAAGAAATGATAAAATTTTGTATTGTTGGATAATGTTTTGAACATTTCCTATATCAAAAGTTGATCGGTTCAGGCACGTTATCTAAAAGCATAGATGTTCTGAATCAAACTACAGTTCCTAGTATACAGAACACACACAAGAGGAAGAGTTCAGAAATGAACGAATCCTTCTTGAGGCATTGTAGACTAGGTCATATCATTGCGACCCGACTGGCTGAAGTTACATTCTAGATGCATATTTAAATCAGTTTGAATTTACATCCTGTGAAACTTGCCAGTCATGTCACAAAGATTATATGACCATAGCTCTGTTTATTAGAAACAGAGAAAGAGTTAATGAACTTTTGGGAATGATACACGATGATGTATGTTAGGTCCCCTGTCTACACATGCCAGGACCCGTTCTTTATACTTCACTACATTCTCTGATGATCTCTCAAGATTCAGTCATATGTTCCTGTTGAAACATAAGTCCGAACCTTTTGAGATATTCACAGAATATAAGTTAGAAGTAGGGAACCAAAATACGGGTATAAGTATTATGTCCTATGATAAGATCAGGGAGGAGAATACTTGTGCATGGAATTCTTGGACTATTCTAAAAGAAAATGAGATTCTCTCTCAGTATTACTCCTCTGAATACACCACAGCACAACGGTGTATCAGGGCGGAGCAATCGCACCGAATTAGATATGGTGTGCTCTATGATGAGTACTACTGAGTTACCTATTTCCTTTTGGGGTTGTGCACTTGTGTAGTTGCATACCTATTGAATAGGATTCGATTCAAATCAGTGCCTACCACTCCATATGAGATATGGTGTGGGAAGAGCCTATCTCTTAAGAAAGTTAAGATTTGGGATTGTCTGGCCTATGTCAAAAGCAAAATCCGGACAAGATCGAGGCAAGGTCAGTTCTATAGAATTGGAAAGGTTCCAGCTATACAAAACTACAGCAGATGATTTGATAGAACTAAAGGATTCAATAGTTCCCGACGAATCTCAGCCTCTCCGCCGATCTGGTAAGGTTTCTCATCCGCTTGAGAGATACTTCGGTTTCTCGATGACAGTGGGAGCGAGGACAACATCATGAGATGATGACCTAACTAGATTCGAGCAGGCCATCGAGAATAGGGACTCTGTAAGAATGGCTGGATGCTTAGCGATCTGAGATGGAATCCATGTACACCAACAAAGTATGGACTTTGGGTGCTATATCTGAAGGGTTAAATCCCCATCAGGAGCAAGTATATCTTGAGAAGATTACTTGGCGTAGATGGAAAAGTTGAAACTTTCAAAGCTAGACTTGTTAAAGGCTTTCGTCATCAACCAGGCGTGGATAATGATGAAACCTTTTCCAGGGACTATGCTTAAGTCCATCCAGATCCTACTTGCCATTGCTACATACCATGACTATGATATCTGGTGGTTGGGTGCCATGACTGCTTTTCTAAATAATGATTTAGAAGAGAACGTCTATAAGAACACAGCCAGAGGGCTTCGTAAACAGTGGGAGCAGCGGAAACGTGTGCAAGTTGCTTTACAGATTAAAGCAGGCATCGCGGAGTTGGAACGTCTATTTT
Organism: Agapanthus africanus; assembly: GCA_030015575.1. NCBI lineage: Eukaryota > Viridiplantae > Streptophyta > Magnoliopsida > Asparagales > Amaryllidaceae > Agapanthus > Agapanthus africanus. The sequence goes on from JASDDO010000016.1 coordinate 534,274,480, forward strand.
GATGAAATAGTCAAAGTGTTTGACTTCATCAAAATGGTAGATGAACCTTGTATGTACAAAAGGGTAGTAGAGAGTAAAGTGGTTATCCTCGTATTGTACGTGAATGATATACTCTTGATAGGGAAGGAGTTTCCTATGCTACGCTCGATCAATCTCCGCTTATCACAAGGATTCTCCAATAGGATCAAAGTAATACCTCCTAAATCCTGAGTTTTCATCTATGAGATAGATGTAATTAGATGCTAGGATTCTCACTAGATGTAGTGAGATGGTATCAATCGATCCTGGGGAGAATCACTGGAAGGGTTCCAGGGTGATAAAGACGACTGAATGTCAGTCACAGGCATTGTCTTTACCCTCAGTAAAGGGACGGTATGTTGGAAGAGTTCCAAACTAGATATCATGGCAAACTAGACGATAAAGGCTGGTAACATCGCTATTAAAGATACTACCAAAGAGGCAGTTTGGGTGTATATTGGTTCATAAGATGAACTTGGTTCCTACCATTGTATGACAATGGATGTGTGGCTTTGGCCCATGAACCCTGGTCCCATCAGTGACCCAGACATATTCCGAGGCAGCATCACCTGATCATGGAGATGGTTGATTTCCAGACTGATCGAGGTTTGGAGAGTAGACTTAGAGGACAACACGGCGGATCCACTCACGAAGGCCTTTTCCCAGAGAGAGACATATATGGGATGGTTGAGTATTATATACTACAACCACTGCTACAGATGGCCCTAGTGCAAGTGGGAGATTGTTAGTTATATGTATGCCCTAGAGGTCATTACTGTACATTGGATGTATATTGTAGTGGATGCTGGGACATATATAGGTAGGACTTTCTTGCTCGACATGATAGTACGCTATCTGGTTGCTCTTTATCTAACATGTATACTTTCTGTCTCTCTGTTACATGTTGATAAAGCCCTTAGGATGAGTACTCGACTTCCAGGACTATGATGTAGATCATACTAGTGGGGCCTGGGTAGTCCATGAGTACATCCTTCATTGTTCCTAGTCGTGGGAATATCGAGACGGGGCATCGATATTCCAGAGTAAACTAGCGTATATATTCTCGACCCATGTGATGGGCGATGGATGATCCCATATCCATTGGTGTTTGACATCGGAGATGATATGCGGGTGCTCAGTGGGGACTGGGTACACTGAACGGACTCGCCGAGAACTCCTAGATGGTATTATACCTCACGTCAGATGGCAGTTCTCTGGTGATACTGGTGCAGCTTAGTCTGTTGACCCGAGATCGTCATAGAGTCTTGTGTGTCTCCCACTGTGCTTTGATTTCCACCCTACCACGGCTCTACTGAGTTGTGCAAACAGGTGGTTGTTGGGTACAGTCCCGATTCACATGGAGGCAATGAGCGATAGGAGGGGATTCGTCTCTCCCGGTATTGGGGGTTGATGTTGCGCTATGCACGACTGGCCATAACAGGAAATCCCTGGCCAGGGTTGAAGTGATATACTGATAAGAGTTATCAGTAGTTTCACGATAGTTATGGACCTCACGTCGACATGACTTATCGAGCTATTGGGGTCTGACGTTTACCACCCCTAGGCGAGATATGCGACATATCAGACGAACAGACCGGACTGTACGGTAAGTGTTACTGGTTGGATTCACAGGAGTGTGAGCGGGCTTGCTCGTCGATCTTCTGATCGCTCAATACCCGGGTGGCCGTTATGTTTAGCAGACCGCATGCGGCTTGTGGGTGCTTGATATGATCATCATCTGCTGCCGGTGTATTGACGAGTCTTTAGAGTCCTACACAGAGGTTTCCTGGCTCAAGCGAAACAAAATAGGAGCGCATATGAGATATGTGCGGGACCGAGAATAATGCGTGTATGTGATACCGTATTTCATTCTCGCGATGAATGTGTCGAATGGTTGTATGCGATATAACCTAGTTATCGAATCAAGGATTGATTCGATAAGCCGATACATTGGATATTAGTCGGTTATATGCGACATGACCGGATCATTGAATCAAGTGTTGATTTAATGATTTAATGTATAATTATATATTTGATATATTACTTTGCATTAACTAGTATTGGTTCACTTTAAATGGATTTTCTCACTTGAAGTTCACAAGTTGTATATGTGATATACTTTTGTGCACTTGTTTGTATCATGTTTGATGATACATGCTCACTTGGGTGTATGTTTAGATTAAACCATGGTTATGTGATGGTTAGGGTTTTGATTTTATTTACTTATTCATTTATTTATTCTTTTTTGGAAAGATAAATGATATGGTGGCTTGATTTGTTTTCTAGTTGAAGCTTCATGAAGTTTTGAACAAGTCCACCATATTTGTCTCATGCTTAACCCTAACCATTCCAACTAACCATGGTCTATTCTCTACACCTAATCATGGTTGCCATATGATAAGTATTTTTTTTCTATTTTAAAAATAGAACTTATCATATTGCTTCTTCTTCTTCTTCATCAACAAGAAGAAAAGCTTGCTTCCATCAATGGCAACTTGATCAAATGAGTGAGAAATCCAAATCTAAAGTCAACTCACTTCCTATTTCTTCATCCTCTATCACTTGCCATGTATTAGAGTGTGTTGTCTTCACAAGTTTCTTGACTTGGTGAAGGCGGAGCTCGAGTTTGAGTTGCCTCGACGTAGATCATCTTCGGCATCGAAGTCAACGACCTAGCCCGATCATTTCTCCGACGAAACCATCGCCGGAGTCCGGGATCCGTTGATCGCAGCGAAGAGACATCGTCACGGAGCTATGGAGGTGGACTACCGGATCTACAAAGGTTGTATTTTCCGTTCACTCTTAGTTAAGTTGTTAACTAGTTACTTGACAACGATCATAGGTGTTTAGGGCATACATATTCCTAACAAGTCAAGAATTGGACATGATTGATCAGTTGTAGAACATATTCCTCATCGTCACGGACCTATCCTCTAGTCAACGATCTTGTTTAGGGTTCTTCGGCACACATAATTTTTGAATTGGACATGATTGATCAGTTGTAGAACATCATAGGTGTGCCAAGGAACCCTACAGTCCAAGAATCCACTATATCATACAATAATGGCCTTTAGGGCATACATATTCCTAACAAAATGGGGGCCGGCCGAAAGAGAAGAAGAAGAAAAAAGATAGAAGTTAAATGTAATTTTGTTTTTTTTTTAATTAAATAGGCAAAACCAATTTTTGTAAAATCCATAGGGCTATGTGCAAAGATGTATGCTTATAAAAGACCCTCCATGTTGACTCAAAAAGCTCTCGGATTCCCAAAAAAAATTTTAGGGTTTTGTGCTGCTCTCTCTTTCTCAAGTTCTCATTCTTCTTCCTCCTTTCTTTTCAATTAAATTCAAGACAAATCCTCTTTTTCAAAAACAAAATTGATTTTGACTACCAATCCATCGAGAGGAACACGAATCTTCCGTTAAAATCAACAAAGGAGCAATTTTTTTTCTTCTCTCCATTTATCTCTTCACGATCTAACAGAGGAGGGGAGGAAGAAAAAAAACCCACGTCAAAACCCACCTGCGCACATCCCGATGCCTCATAGAGGGGAAAAGAGCCCCCCTTTTTTATCTTCTGGAATCAAAATTTAGGGTTGTATATCTATTGGGTTTCGACCCTTGCCTGCACCGTACTAGGTGCGCACCTCGCTAGATGCCCATTTGGCCAGATGCACACCCTGTTGGGTGCACATCCTGCCAAGTGCGCACCGGTCCAGATGCGCACTTCGCTATATGCGCACTTTCCTAAGTGCGCATCTTACTGGACCTTTTGGCCCATTTGGAGCCCTTCGGCCTCTAACTCTCGCATCCCGATAGGTGCACACCTCCCTAAGTGCGTATCTCACTAGACCTTTTGGCCCATCTGGAACCCTTCGACCCCTAACTTCCGCATCTCGATAGGTGCGCACCTCTCTAAGTGCGTACCTCATTGGATCTTTTGGCCCATTCGGGACCCTTTGGCCCCCTTTCACTCTCTCGCATCTTGCTAAGTGCACATCTCGGCGGGTGCAACTTTGCTAAGTGCGCGCCTTGCCGGGTGCACACCTTGCCAAGTACGCACTTGCCACGTGGTACATATACACTCATCATCTCTTCCGTTAGAAAAAATTTCTAACGAAGCGTTGTCCCGCATCCCGTAAGGGGGCTGCTAGCCCCCTTGACCCTAAGCTCGCTATCCGGGCAGCGGACCCTCATAAAAACTCTGTGAGGCCCCTGATATGCCCGAGGCACCCTCAAAATTGTTCCCAAACACAACATGCACATATTGCATATTGAATTCTAGTATGGGGTATAAAATATCAAAATATATCAGTTATTGAAGTAAGATACTAAAACCCGAATGGTACCATTAAAATGATTAAATTATGACTTATATCGTTGCAGACTAGAAAGAGATCAAATTGTTGAACGAATATGGCTTCAAAATACAATATATTGATGGTTAGTACAAGAAATCAGATCAATGATCTCAAGGTGTCTACAGAAATATCAAACCCATTCTCATTAAATACTTGAAAGTGGCAACGATAACCACAAAAGCATTGCCTATTCAATAGAACAATTGTATCAATATCTTACAAACTGGAACAGCACAGAACTCTCTTTATCTACAGGGGAAAGAAACACCCCTCGATATTTTTGAACATGATTTAATAAACCTGACAATGCCCTAATAGGGTCAACATAGAACAATAGAACAATGAAAACTAAAGGAAACTAAAAATCAGCGGATGATAATTGAAAATCAACACAATAACCCAAAAGGGTGGGAAAATTGACATCTAATACTCACACAGTCTATATAGAGACAATGGGTTCTTTTTAATTACCTCATAAGTACGTGCAGTAGGGTTCCGATCCATAAGACTATGGCCTGAAACTTTCAGATCATTGTTCAATTCAATATCAACACTAGAACTCCTAGTGTTGATAGCTTCAGACCCCTCGTTCAAATCATTTTGATTTGCTTCTGGCTCCTTCAGATAAAATTTCTTTGTCTAATCAGACTAAACTCAAGAAGCCAATTAACAAAGGTGATCGGTATAGCCTCATTTACCATGCAATAATTTTCTGCCAGTTTCTCTAGATGTGTTTCCTCTATTTTGCTAGCTATTGCTTCCATCTTTGCATTTGGCAAGGGGTCTATCACTACATCCTGCAGATCCTCACAGCTCCGCTTCAGGTCCTCCTTTACTTTTTTGACTTCTGGTGAAGGCACTGATATAAAATGAAATACATTAGTTTTCAGAACTCCAAAGCTGCCAAAGTCATAGAATCAACGATTAAACATTGCAATTAAATATGTCCTGATAATATATAATTGCGCTGAAACTTAAATGCATCGATTTTGAATAGAGCATGCGAATATATCCAAATTTTGCTGAAAGTTACTTCATGGATAAGGGAGAAGCAAAAATTACACTAGGCAATTACGTCAATAGAAACAAACAACAGAATTGCATGTATCAGTTATACTGCCATATTGGAAACGGAATTTTTTTTGCATTATGATGCATTTTCAGTATGAAATTCAGCACATATTTCTAGGAGGCAGCAACAACTACGTACAAATACATCGAGTAAAACTATGTCTCTAGAATTGGGAAGAGGGCGTAATATAAAAATATATATCGATCCGCCTCGAACACGCCCCTGCTCCCTCTCCGAGCTTCGCCATAGGGTTCGATTGGAATTGCCACCTGTGTTGATTGGCCAACAATGGAACATACTTATTAACGACCGTGAAAGTCGAAATACATCAAGCTGCTCGATAGGTGCCCAAAATATCATATCTCTTTCTCTCTCCGATCTTGATGCACTGCAGCATCTGATATACTGAACAATTTCCTGAACGCAGATTCTTCTAATTGGTGTCACAATTCCAACTGATAGCGACCAAATTTTTTGAATTACACTATGTTTTCTTTTTTTAATTATGAAATATCCAAACATGGATAAGCTATGCTGATAATAAGCTTAACCAATAGAACATTCATTAAATTTATCGAATGAAATATATTTACTAATATGGAATTTTGAAGCTTTTGATAAACTGGATTTATCTTGAAGTTTGATTAAGATCTCTAAAGCATTGGAGATTCCTGTTTCGTGGCAATTGCTTAGCTTAAATTTACATTAACTTCGAAATCTTGACTGTGTTTTCTCCTTTCAAATAAAAATTCAAGCTTATACTCACGCATTTTTTACATATGCAACATGAGCAAAAGTTTTTTATATTTAAAAAGAAGGTTTATTAACTAAAAACTCCCGACATGTTTGGACCACTTTAACAAAACTACCATTCGTTTTAAAACTATCAAGAAACTGCCATGAGTTAACAATTCAAGTTAAAGGTGTTAAATTTCTCAGTAAAAAACCATTTTGCCCTTGGCATAAAACAAATAATTAATTATTAACTATTTTAATAATATTCTATATAATATTAATTATTAATTAAATATAATAGGTATTTTTGGGGCGGGGGCGCAGGATGATAGGAGATGGGGGAATGGAGGGAGGGGCGGGCTAGTGGTGGTTGCGGCGGTGGTGATTTTTGGCTGTGGAGGGAGGGAATGTGATGGGGCTCGATATCGGTGATCTCCCAGATCATGATACGTGGCAGATGACGTGTCCCGGAGCATGCAAGAAAGGACCCACAAAGGCCGACCAAACTGCTCCTATGCCCGTCCTACCGACGAGGCCGGCTTGCCTCCGAGCCCCGGCCTCACAGCTTGTTCTCGAGATATCGCAGAAACAAGATGCCTCGGCTCTCCCGCTCGTCCGCAAGCTCTCCCGCCGAGATCATCTTCCTCGGTCCATCGACCGTCCAACAGCACTGCCTGCAGGTGTAACCGCCATCCTGCGAATCTCGCTATGCGCGAGATCTCCGCCGGCCACATCCAACGTTCCACGCCACCACGATCCCCCATTAGCGAGCCTGTCTCGCCATTAATGGGAGGTCCCGCTCATCACGCGGGCGTGACGTCGGGAACGTAACGGCCGGCGTGATTCTCGCGCCTACTACACCTGCTGCCACCGCTATTTAAACCCCCCTTTCAGACGGTCAAGGTAAGCCAATTCTAATCCACTAAGTCGTTACTTTACTCGGATTACCCCACTAACTTGATCGTCGGAGAGTCCTCGGTGGTCCAACCACCCCGGGACTTCCTTGCAGGTAGCTCAGCTCAACAACTCCAAACCCATTGAGATCCACACGCTTCAGGAGTCTGTCTCCAGATCAAATCTCTGCCACTAATCGCCGCCATCAGCAGATCAACGGGAAGCAACATCTGAAGGAGATTCCACACTCCATTAGCTTGGCGCCGTCTATGGGAACGCTTTGATTCCATAAAAACAAAAGTTCGCCTCCCGATCTCACTCCAATGGCGAGCGATCATCAAGACGATCCGAGCGCCAACCGCCGCCTCCCTCTCAACGGAGGCACAGACGAGCCTCCTCCGCCGATTGCCATCAACGCCCTCGCCGGCCAGATAGACCGACTCGCATCCTTCGTGGAGGCGCTCGTCCGCGTCCAAACGGCGGGGCAAAATCCCCAGGTCACTGCTCCCCCGCCTCGGGACCAGGACCCGTACAGGGAGAGAGAAGACTCAGCCCGCGTCGGCACGGCCGACCGCCGCCTCGCTGCATCCCACGACCGCGAATCCCCCAGGACAGTACGTTCTGCGGCCCGCTGAGCGCCCAACAGCTCGACACCGAGGTCAGTCGCTAAAGCGCCCCGCCCCGAGGTCTTTCACGCGCCTGTCCCTCCTGAGGAAATGTCGGTCAGCTCGTCTGTCACCAGGCATGACCGACACACCTTCCCCCGACGGGGCTGCGCAGATGGGGCTCGTCAAGGCAGCTCAAGGGCCACCTCACCAGGAGATTTGAGGAATCTCATTGAAAGAAACCGCGGCCGAGGCCAGACGCAGGCCGCCAACAGCAAGGGCCTGGGATCAGAATGCGCCGAGTCGTCGGGATACCATGGCCGACTTGACGCCCTTGAGAAGAAGATCGAGAGTCTGCATCGGGAAGGTCATCATTCGAGCGACGGGGCTAAGTATGCCGTCGACTCGCTCACAAAACTATTCACAAAGGAGCTGCTCACCGTCCACATCTCCTGCCGCAACAAGCCCCTAAAGGTCTCCCTCTTCGACGGCAAATCTGACCCGAAGGACCACTTGGACGCGTTCACTGCGGGAATGAGCTTCCAAGACCACTCTGATGCCGCCCAGTGCCGAGCTTTCCCGGCCACTCTCATCCGTGCCGGGCGGGACTGGTTTCGAGGACTCGAGCCATGCTCGATCTCAACCTTTGACGAGCTGGCCACACAATTCCTCCGCCACTTCGTTGGGAACAGGCGACAGAAGCGCACAGTCGACCACCTCTTCACGATCAAGAGCGGGGACAGGGAGCCGTTTAAGGCCTACGTCATCCGTTTCTACAACGCCCTTCTCGAGGTCCCGGAGCACCGGGACGAAACGGTCATCACGGCTCTAAGGTCTGGTCTTAGGCACAAGAAGTGGTTACGCTCTTTTGCACTAGCGCAACCTAAGACTATGGCCGAGGTAAAAGCCTGGACCGAGCACGAGGTCCAGCTCGAGTTCGAGGTGAACGCAAGCCTCCCCCGAGCAGAGCAAGCCGACCAGAAAAAGAGTGCAAGGGATGAAAGAAGAGGACCGGAACGGCAAAGGCCCAATCCCCCAAAGTTCCAGGAGTACACACCGCTTAATGTCTCCCAGGCAGTGCTGCTTGAGGAGGCCAAAGGCGAAGGGTTCTTCAAGTTCCCCCCGATCCCACGCTCGGCTTCGAAGCGAACCCAGGGCCCCTACTGCGGCTTTCACAGATCGCTGGGTCACTCAACGGAGAGCTGCAAACAACCTTGAGATTATATTAAAGAGCTCATCCGTTCGGGGCACCTCGCAGCGTACCTGAGGGACAAGTGACAAGCTGACCGTGAGCAGGAACAGTGTCCCCCTCCAACCGAGCAGACCATCGGCCAAATAATGTAGTGTCAGCCGAGCATGCGTCTTGTCCCCCCGAAGCTCGGTACCCCATACCGAGCACAGATACCGACAGACGTATGGGGGGCTCGAGCTGCATGAATAAATGCATATACTAGCATGTATTTTCTTTTTGAAAGCAATGTACCATCTTATTGAGATCTTTTGTTTATATAATAAAGGGATCAATAGAGCATTGCAGAAAAGAAAAAGAATTTTACTCACTCAAAAGGTACTATAGGCTCCTCGGCCATACACCAAAAAGAAAAATCTATTATTACAACAGCGGGGAATGGGGTGCAGAGAGCACTGCTCGTGGTACTCTGAGCATATCTCCTCCAGCCGAGCCCTCGCAGCGTCTAACCCCTGCCTCCGATCCCTCCCCCCCCCGCGAGCTTCGGCGTCGAGCCTCAACTGGTAGCACTCACGTACGAGCGCTTCCGAGCGGTTTAGCCGGCCCGCGGAGATCAGACCGAAGTACTTCAGAGACCTTAGCTTGCCTATGGCCTCGTCGAACAGCATTTCGGATAAGGGGTTGTAAAGCCCCGGCGATGCTCTCCAGATGGAGTACATCTGTCACGCCCCGCTTCCCAGTATACGGCGAAGGGGACGCGACTGGTCCGCTACGTATTTACTCTGAAGTAAATACGCTAAGCGTATATAAGCAATATAAAAGTAAATCACAAGAGACAAGAGATATAAAAATAACAGCAACTTTATTTATTAACATTCTTTTGTACAATGCATGAAAGATAAATACAACTGGAATAAAAGCGATGTCTAAACAATGGCATAACAGGAAATAAAAAATACTAAATGGAAAAGGTATAATGTCTAAAGCTCGGGGTCTTCGAGAAACTGATCCAAGTCTTCACTGATGGGCTCGATCTCTGCTGTGTCCAGATCACCTGACGACATTCAAAAAAGAAAGAAATAGAATGTCGTCAGCGAACAGGTCGCTCGGTATGTCCCAAAGATAAGGAAGAAATAGAAAAGACAGAATAAGAAGGTATCTTTTAAAGTTGTATAATATTGTAGAATATTGTGTTAACGCTGTTGTTTGTAGCTTGGTACAGAAGGATGCCAGTGTATACGAGAGGGGTCTCAGTATGCTAGAAACCAGGGCAAACGGAAAGTACAAGGAACCGTTAAGCCACGGTACAACAGCAACGGAATATAGGTTGGGTGTCTTAATCTTACTGTCTCGTGCCACTTCTAACACCTTCCGTACCAATCCACCCCTTAAACCCCGTAGTGTTTTGATTGTATTATTGTATTGTATTGTATAGTTGGATGACTGACAAAAACCATGATATCAGTAACGGATGTAACCGTAAATCATGTAAATGGAATAAGTAGATAATGGATGTATATCCATGGTTTGATTCAGTCAAGTTGTATAGATTGATAACTGGATTCATGGATTCATGTGTTCATATTGAATTGGAATATTGTAGATTGTAGATTGTACTTGAATTATATTCAAGTCAGATATAATCAGAATCAAATCCGAGTCAGACAATTAGAAATGTAAATCGAAGTCTTGATTATTTCTTAAATCTATATTTACTAAGGTTCTTAGGGTAATTTATAAAACTTGAGAGGGTTTTATGTAAAAATATTTTTTATATAGTTTTCAAGATAAATCCCAAGTAATTATTAATCGTCTTTAGAGTTGTAATAATTGTAGATTTTATATTAGTGATATTTCTAATGAGAATAATATAATTCCATAAATAAAGGTATTTATGTGTAAATATTGTTTAAATGGAATTCGTGGTATTTTAGTGTAAACCGATTCTTGTGCCATTTTTAGAAAAAGGTTGAATATTCATAATAATTCAAAGTAGGTATTTTGGAGTTACATATACATATATTTATATGAAAATAAATTTTTATATATTTAATATAATCTAGAAATCTCATTTTCTTAAGATGTCGTATTTTAAATCTTTCGAGACCGAATGCTCCTTGCGGAGGTCTGAATCTCGCACTACTAAGCCCGAGGATGTGCGATAATCCGCACCATCCCGAACGGGTTCCCCAAAATGGGTTATAGCGGCGCTTTGCAAAGATTTTATAAATACTAATCCTTTAGAAAACGGTTTTATTAAGTAAATGGTATTTATGTGAAAAATGTCGTTTTCCCGTATTCTATGTTCTAGGGTCTCCTAAGTCAACTAGACTGCTCCTAATTGGTCCAAGGTGACAAGTTGTGAGATACCTCAAATCGCCTCTTCACCGCCAATTGTGGCCAGGTAAGTACAAGTGAAGAAAGGAGGGATTCGCTCACGAATCACCGTGAGACGGACCTTTTAAAGTTACCTTTCTCACTTGTCTAGCCTAGACACGACAAAGTCAGGTTTAGATAAACGATTGATGCCCACAATCTTATCTTATTTTCATAATAAGTGATATTTATTTAAAAAGATGTATCAATACTAAATCTTTTAGAAATGGTTTTATTATGTAAAGGGTATTTAAATGAAAATGTTTGTTTTCCCGTATTCTAAGTTCTCGAGGTATCGTGTTATGTTTGCATATGAGTGTGTGAGGGGGTAGGTCGTTACCTCGTGATCTACTTAAAGGTATAGCAAGTTTAATGGAGTTAAATGTATAATTGAAATAATGTGGTATTTAAGTGAAAAATACGATAAATGGAAATAGCTATCATTTTATGAATTTAACCTTGATCAATTTAGTTGATTAGTGTTTAATAGTCAACATGAGAGTGTTTAAACATAATTGAAATAACGAGAAGTGAAGTTTATAAGAAAACCGAATCGGAAATCGGATTTGTGCCGATTCCATCGGGTTTTGAAATTTCGTATTTTTTTTTAGAATAGAAAAGGGACTTACGGGTTTGAGAAAACAAGAAGAGTGAGAGGGAAGTAAAGGAAATCGCCGGTGTGTTGCTTCGTCGCCGGGGTTCCTAGAACGATCGCCGGAAGTTCCGCCGGGAAATCGCCGGAACTTCGCCTCGTGCCCGTTTTCAAAGTACACAAGTTTATTGGAAATTTTGAGAGAGTTGGCTCAGAATTTTGGGATGAGAGGGTAGGGGGTAGGGATGTATTTATTGGGTTAGGGTAGGTGTAGGGTTTTTAATTTAAAAATGTAAAAAAATGTGTGAAAAATCATTAAAAATGGATTAAATAGGGTATAAATTTGTATCCGGAACCGATCTAAGGTTTTAAAGTATGCAGGTGTACAGGGGAGGGGAAAAGTCACAACTTCCATGTTGTCGACTCGGCGGTCCGGCCGAGTCCGGCCGACGGCGCCGGCCCGAGTCGGCCGGTCCGCCGGCCGAGTCCTGCCGCTGAACTCCTTGCCGTCGGTCCACCTTCTCACTGGAACCTTAACATTTGTGGGTGTAGTGGGGTTTTTGTGAGAAATGCACGTGTAACTGTTGGTATTCTAAAAAATTCAAAACAAAATAATATTAAAATAATATGGGGCATGGGATTTGAACTCTGGTGGCTTGGTTCAGCAATGCAAGGTATTACCAATGAGCTACAAGCCCCTTCTTGTAATTATGGTGTGAATTAATTACTTAAAGTGGTAACAGCAACATTAAATACTCCAAGTATACTTTAAATTTAAATCAAATTTATGTACACTAAAAATGGAGTTGTTACAGTCTACCCTCCTTACAAAAAATTTTGTCCTCGAAATTTACAACTTTTATTTGAGGACTAGTTTATAAAGAGGTGAGGATATCTTGCACGCATTTCATCTTCCCTTTCCCAAGTGGACTCTCCTGGAGTGTCTTTTCTCCACATCACTCTGACCAAGTTAACTTCCTTGTTCCGAAGTGTCTTCACTTTCCTGTCCAGAATCTCCACAGGCTATTGCTCACAAGATAAATCAGGCTGTATAGTGAGCTCGGAATGATCGAGAACATGGCTAGGGTCACTCACATACTTTCTGAGTTGGGATATGTGGAACACATTATGCACTCCTTCCAATGAAGGTGGAAGCGCTAAGCGGTATGCCACTTCACCGACTCGTTCGAGTATGTCGAACGGTCCAATATATCTCGGACTTAGTTTACCCGGTCTTCCAAATCGGATCACTCCGCGGTTCGGAGATATCTTCAAGAATACGTGATCTCCTGGCTGGAACTCCAAGTGTCGTCTCTTTGCATCAGCCCAGTGCTTCTGTCGATCTTGGGCTATGCGCATCCTTTCCCTGATAGTACGAACCACATCAACAGTCGCTACTATCATCTCTGATCCAAGAAGTTTCCTATCTCCGATGTCGTCCCAACTTAATGGTGATCGACACTTCCTTACATACAGTGCTGCAAAAGGTGTCATTCATATGCTTGCTTGGTAACTGTTGTTGTACGAAAACGCCACGAGATGTAGGTGATCTTCCCACGATCCTTTGAAGTCTAACATACATGCTCTGAGCATATCCTCCAAGATCTGAATAGTTCGTTCCGACTGACCATCTGTTTGTGGATGATAATCCATGCTGAAATTCAGACTTGTTCCCAAGCTTGCTTGCAGACTCTGCAAAAACTGCGATCGGAACCTGGTGTCACGATCGGAGACAATGCAGCCCGGTACTCCATGAAGTCTCACAATTTCCTGTATGAGTTCATGGGTATCTGAGATAGTACATTATGAAGAGTTTAAATCTTTAAGTAGATTATCACCTCCATTTACTTCTTTGCTAGTGTCTCAGTTGATTGGCCAACTCGAAATGGGATGAAGTGAGACGACTTTGTGGGTCGATCCATAATGACCCATACGGCATCGTTACCCTTTGTGCTGCGAGGAAGAGCAGTCACAAAATCCATCGTGATGTGTTGCCACTTCCGTTCTGGGATTGGTAGCGGTTGAAGTAGTCCAGCTGTCCTGTGATGTTCAGCCTTTACTTGCTGACACACCAAGTATTTTGCGACGCTTCATTCCATGCCACCAATAATTCTGACATAGATCTTTGTACATCTTGGTACCTCTAGGGTGTACTGAGTAGGGAGAGCTGTGAGCTTCTTTCATTAACTCTTCCCGAACAGGCCCTTTTGGTACACACAATCTGCTGCCGTATCTCAAGGATCCGTCTTCATGGATGATGAAGTCTGTTCTGAGTCCATTCTCCACTTGTTCTCTGATCTTTTGCAACTTAGCATCACTTGCTTGAGCTGCTTTGATCTGATTGACAATGGTTGATTGAACTTGTAAATTTATCAAACTTGAAGCATTACCTAGCATGACTACTTCAAGCTCCATCTGATGCAAGTCTTGTTGAAACTTCCACTGAGCGGTGAGACTCATCGATAATGGTTGGCGACTAAGAGCATCAGGTACCACATTCACCTTCCCCGGGTGATATTGCAAGTTGATGTCAAAGTCCGCCATGAGTTCTAACTATCTTCTCTGCCGCATATTCAACTCCTTCTGAGTAAACACGTACTTCAGACTCTTATGATATGTGTAGATGTTCACTCGTTCACCAAGTAGCTAGTGGCGCCAAATCTTGAGAGCAAAGATGACGGCTGCCAATTCTAGATCATGCGTCAGATAATTGCGCTCATGAATCTTCAGCTGTCTTGAAGCATAAGCCACAACTTTACCGTGCTGATGTAGAACACATCCTAATCCCTTACCGGATGCATCGCAATGCACTTCAAATCCTCCAGATTGATCCGGTATGACGAGAATAGGTGCTGATGTCAACCTTGACTTGAGTTCTACGAATGGTTGTTCTCATGCTTCTGACCACACAAAATCATCATCTTTACATGTGAGCTTGGTCAGGGGTGTTGCTATCTTCGAAAAGCCTTCAATGAACCTTCTGTAATATCCAGCTAAACCTAAGAAACTTCGAATGTCCTTCATTGACTTTGGTGTAAGCCATTCGCTAACTGCTGAAACTTTCGCTGGATCCACAGAGATTCCTTCTCCTGATACGATATGTCCAAGAAAACCAACTTGCTTTATCCAAAACTCGCACTTGTTGTACTTGGCATAGAGCTGGTGTTGTCGAAGAGTTTCCAGGACAATTCGTAAGCGCTCTGCATGCTCTTTCCGACTCTTAGAATACACCAGTATGTCGTCGATGAAGATGACAACAAACCTGTCTAAGTACTCCCGGAAAACTTGATTCATTAGGTTCATGAATATTGCTGGTGCGTTGGTCACTCCAAATGGCATCACTAGAAATTCGTAATGTCCATAGCGAGTTCTGAAAGCTGTTTTGTGAATATCATCTTCCTTGACCTTCACTTGATGATAACCTGAACGAAGATCTAATTTAGAGAAAACACAAGATCCACTTAGCTAATCGAATAAATCGTCGATGCGCGGAAGTGGATACTTGTTCTTTATAGTGACTTCGTTCAAGGCTCTGTAATCGATGCACAATCTGTATGAACCTTCCTTCTTCTTCACAAGTAGTACAGGTGATCCCCAACTTGAAGTGCTGGGACGAATCCATCCTTTCGCCAGTAATTCGTCCAACCGTGTTCGGACTTCCTTCAAACCTTCCGGACTTAAAAGATAGGGTGCTTTGATCACCGGTTGTGCTCCTGGTACTAAATCAATATTGAATTCAAGAGCTCGATCGGGAGGCAAACCTGATATATCGTCACGAAATACATCGTCGAACTCTCGAACCACATCTGGCCTTGATTCTTCCTCCGCTTGAGCTGCTGCAACTACTGCTTCCCGTGGCTTCGCTTTGTAGGTGCTTGGCTCCAGGGTACGGTCTCCGCTTTTGAAATAAAAGACCGGATGGTCTGGAATCTCGAATACTACCCTCCTTTAACGACAGTCGATGGTAGCATAAAAGGTTCCAAGCCAATCCATTCCTAGAACCACATCGAAGTTCGGTATGTCCAGTACTTTGAAGTCAGCATAAAACTCTCTGCTGCAGACGACTACTGGACACAAGCTGTATCCCATGGTTGCCTTTAGGACGCCATTTCCTGAACTGACATTCCAGCTGGATACAAGTGGTGAGACTGGAATCGCATGGGTTCGGACGAACCGTTGCGACATAAAGCAGTGAGATGCTCCAGTATCAAACAGTGCTAGTGCAGGTAGTGAGGCTACTAAGATTGTACCTAAGGTATGTGGGATATGTTTTAGGTATAGGAAAAGTATGTAGGATAGTTATCAAGACTGAAAGAAATTTGAGAACTAAATGGTTACCAGTGATAACTTAGCCAGTGGCTTCAGCTTCTTCCACTGTCATCATGAAAGCCCGGCGTCTTGGTACATTCCTCCTGGCCTGAGAAGCATTCCTCGGAACATTCCTTTGAGCTTGATGGAACTGACGAGGAGGTGGTGCAGCTTGTGGTCCTCTGGGTGGTGCAGGTAGTGCAAGCCTTGGAGCAGGTGCTTGAATGGCTGGGCGCTGTGGGTAAGTGTTAGTTGGCCTGGGTGCAGCAATTGGATTTTGTCTTTGGGGACAAGATCCAATATCATGAGCAGCTAGGCCGCAGACTAAGCAAAGACGGTTGGCTCTTCGGCAGTCTTTCATCATATGTCCAGCTCTCTTGCAGTAGGTACAAAAGGCTGGGCTGGGACGATGGTTCGGTACTCCGGGTCGCCTTAGCACAAAAGGTGGCCTGGACGAAGCTCCTCCTGCCATCTGGTTGGCAGGGCGCTTAACTCCTGCAAACTGAGGTCTACCCCTCGCTTTTATCACTGCCTCATAACTGCGGGCAGCTTCCAGAGCATCTTCATGAGTCGGAAATTTCCCTGTGGCTAGTGCAGCCTGAATTTCCGTGTCCAAACCTTGTTGAAAACGACGGGCTCTGATCTCGTCCGTCGGTATCAAATGTGCCGCGAATTTGTTTAAAGGATTATGTTAGCTGTGTAGTATGTGTTATTTAAAAATTGAACTATTGTGACATATCTTACCGACTTAGCATGGTGAATTCAGTGTCATACTCATCTACTGACTTGTCCCACATCGAACCTTGTTGTAGATGAATGAACTGTTGTTCCATGGCAAACCTGGCAGTCACAGGGAAGTACTTCGCGTCGAACTTATCGCGAAAAGTCTTCCATTCAATAGGTTGTTCAAGACGGCTTTCTTCCGCCTTCCACCAGTTACGAGCATTGTCCGTGAGCTGCAGTTTCGCCACACGGACCCAAGCTATGTCTGGCACTTGTGCTACCGCCAGATCATCCTCTATGCTTTATGCCCATTCCTTAGCTTCAAGTGGGCTTCCTTTTCCGGAGAACTGCTTGGGATGTAAAGCCTGAATTGCTTTACCCCAGGTGCGTCAGTCTCGGGACGGTTCAAGAGCTGCTGCTGTCCCTTTAGGAGGCTGCGGATTGCCTCAAGCAGAACCGTTTGCTCGTTGAGTAGAGAAAGAACGGTAGGTGTGAGTGGTAGTGGTGGAGGTGTGTTGTTGACATTGGTGCTGGTGTTGTTTGGTGAATCCATAATCTTGAATGAAAAATTTAGGTTAGGACAGATTCAAAGTTTATGATTCAAAGAATAAGAAACGATGGGATTCAAGGAGCATGATTGTAAAGAATGTTTTAGTTGTTGGTTCTTGTGTTATATTTCTTAGGTTGTTCACACAGAACAGAACTGCATGATAGAGTTTCATACAGCTCAGACCTGCAATGGCCATCAACAAAACCTGTCACGCCCCGCTTCCCAGTATACAGCGAAGGGGACGCGACTGGTCCGCTACGTATTTACTCTGAAGTAAATACGCTAAGCGTATATAAGCAATATAAAAGTAAATCACAAGAGACAAGAGATATAAAAATAACAGCAACTTTATTTATTAACATTCTTTTGTACAATGCATGAAAGGTAAATACAACTGGAATAAAAGCGATGTCTAAACAATGGCATAACAGGAAATGAAAAATACATAATGGAAAAGGTACAATGTCTAGAGCTCGGGGTTTTCGAGAAACTGATCCAGGTCTTCACTGATGGGCTCGATCTCTGCTGTGTCCAGATCACCTGACGACATTCAAAAAAGAAAGAAATAGAATGTCGTCAGCGAACAGGTCGCTCGGTATGTCCCAAAGATAAGGAAGAAATAGAAAAGACAGAATAAGAAGGTATCTTTTAAAGTTGTAGAATATTGTAGAATATTGTGTTAACGCTGTTGTTTGTAGCTTGGTACAGAAGGATGCCAGTGTATACGAGAGGGGTCTCAGTATGCTAGAGACCAGGGCAAACGGAAAGTACAAGGAACCGTTAAGCCACGGTACAACAGCAACGGAATATAGGTTGGGTGTCTTAATCTTACTGTCTCGTGCCACTTCTAACACCTTTCGTACCAATCTACCCCTTAAACCCTGTAGTGTTTTGATTGTATTATTGTATTGTATTGTATAGTTGGATGAGTGACAAAAACCATGATATCAGTAACGGATGTAACCGTAAATCATGTAAATGGAATAAGTGGATAATAGATGTATATCCATGGTTTGATTCAGTCAAGTTGTATAGATTGATAACTGGATTCATGGATTCATGTGTTCATATTGAATTGGAATATTGTAGATTGTAGATTGTACTTGAATCATATTCAAGTCAGATATAATCAGACTCAAACCCGAGTCAGACAATTAGAAATGTAAATCGAAGTCTTGATTATTTCTTAAACCTATATTTACTAGGGTCCTTAAGGTAATTTATAAAACTTGAGGGGGTTTTATGTAAAAATATTTTTTATATAGTTTTCAAGATAAACCCCAAGTAATTATTAATCGTCTTTAGAGTTGTAATAATTGTAGATTTTATATTAGTGATATTTCTAATGAGAATAATCTAATTCCATAAATAAAGGTATTTATGTGTAAATATTGTTTAAATGAAATTCATGGTATTTTAGTGTAAACCGATTCTTGTGCCATTTTTAGTAAAAGGTTGAATATTCATAATAATTCAAAGTAGGTATTTTGGAGTTACATATACATATATTTATATGAAAACAAATTTTTATATATTTAATATAATCTAGAAATCTCATTTTCTTAAGATGTCGTATTTTAAATCTTTCGAGACCGAATGCTCCTTGCGAAGGTCTGAATCTCGCACCACTAAGCCCGAGGATGTGCGATAATCCGCACCATCCCGAACGGGTTCCCTAAAATGGGTTGTAGCGGCGCTTTGCAAAGATTTTATAAATACTAATCCTTTAGAAAACGGTTTTATTAAGTAAATGGTATTTATGTGAAAAAGGTCGTTTTCCCGTATTCTATGTTCTAGGGTCTCCTAAGTCAACTAGAATGCTCCTAACTGGTCCAAGGTGACAAGTTGTGAGATACCTCAAATCGCCTCTTCACCGCCAATTGTGGCCAGGTAAGTACAAGTGAAGAAAGGAGGGATCCGCTCACGAATCACCGTGAGACGGGCATTTTAAAGTTACCTTTCTCACCTGTCTAGCCTAGACACCACAAAGTCAGGTTTAGATAAACGATTGATGCCCACAATCTTATCCTATTTTCATAATAAGTAATATTTATTTAAAAAGATGTACCAATACTAAATCTTTTAGAAATGGTTTTATTAAGTAAAGGGTATTTAAATGAAAATGTTTGTTTTCTCGTATTCTAAGTTCTGGAGGTATCGTGTTATGTTTGCATATGAGTGTGTGAGGAGGTAGGTCGTTACCTCGTGATCTACTTAAAGGTATAGCAAGTTTAATGGAGTTAAATGTATAATTGAAACAATGTGGTATTTAAATGAAAAATACGATAAATGGAAATAACTATCATTTTATGAATTTAACCTTGATCAATTTAGTTGATTAGTGTTTAATAGTCAACATGAGATTGTTTAAACATAATTGAAATAACGAGAAGTGAAGTTTATAAGAAAACCGAATCGGAAATCGGATTTGTGCCGATTCCGTCGGGTTTTGAAATTTCGTATTTTTTTTAGAATAGAAAAGAGAGATAGAAAAAGGACTTACGGGTTTGAGAAAACAAGAAGAGTGAGAGGGAAGTAAAGGAAATCTCCGGTGTGTTGCTTCGTCGCCGGGGTTCCTAGAACGATCGCCGGAAGTTCCGCCGGGAAATCGCCGGAGCTTCGCCTCGTACTCGTTTTCAAAGTACGCAAGTTTATTGGAAATTTTAAGAGAGTTGGCTCAGAATTTGGGGATGAGAGGGTAGGGGGTAAGTGTAACGTTTTGAAAGTCGTTTCGGTGAAATTTCGAAAAATCGGTAAAATAAGGGGGTTTTCTGTAAAAACTCAAAATACAAATATCTTATTATAAAAATTAAAAATACATATTCTAGCTATGTAATTGCTATTATTTGGTGTTTATTAAGCCGCTGGTGAAATTTCAAATTTTCTGAAAAAATATTATTTTATTATTATTTTAAGCCGCCACTAATACATTTAATTAGGGAAAATTACAAATTGAAATGAGTTGAAACAAATTTTTTGCATCATAAAACATTAAATAAAATTTTATCATGTGGTTTTTGGAACGAAATCATTTGCCAAAACGGTTTAGAAATTATTGAAGAAAAAAGGCTTTTTTTAGCGTAAATGGATGCTTGGGGTATTGTATTTATCATTTTTCATCACCCCACACCCGTACCCACACCCACACACCCCCACTTACTCCTCCGCATGGCTGAATTCAGCAGCCACCATATTTTTCCCCACTTGATTTTCAAAGAAAAGAAAAGAAAGAAAAGAAAAGAATAGAATAGAAAATGATAGAAATTGAGTGGACTTTGACTAGATTAATTCTTTCCCCACCTCACTCTCTCTCCTCCCTCACCCAATCCCCACAAATTTCTGGGCAAAACCTGCACCAAAAACAGCCCCTCTTGATTCTTCTCCACTTCATTGCAAAACCCACAAAATTCCACCAAAAATCCAAATCAAAAATCCCACAAAAACAAAATCCAATCTCTACCCATTATTTCTTTGCCCAAGCTAGCATGGATCTTGGAGGAAATTTGGCATTTTGGAGGCCATGATCTTCATGTTGATCTCTTGATCATGAGGTATAAAAAATTCTTCCATATTTGTTAATTGTTAGTTGTATGTTTAAAGCAAACTTGTTTAGATGTTTAAAAAATATAAATAAAGGGGTTTTGAATTCAAGTGTAGAAATTCAAGTGGATGGTTTTGGATTATAGTTAGGGTTTTGTTGTATGATTATGGTTGCAAGTGGGATTCTTCTTTTGTGGAATGTGAAACATAATCAAATTGTTAGTTGTAAATTGTTAAGTTGAAATTGTAATATTTAAGCTATTTTACTTACTAGATTTTTGGAAAATTATTGAATGTCTTAGATTAAAATATAATTATGGTTTCATGTCATTATTAGTATTATAATAAGTGGTTTAATGCCTTTGGACCATGCAAAACCAAGCTTATTTGTAAAATTATGAATTTTACTTTAAAAATTGTTAAAATTGGTTATATTTGCAAACTTGAATATTGGGTTAATGATAATTAATGAGATTAAAAGTATGGAAATAGTTTATATGACCTGGTTATGATACTTAGTGAATATTATGGCTATTAGTTAGGTTAAAACATTAAGTTTCGAATTAAAACGGTAATTAAGTGCTTTCTAGGTTTTGTGAAATAAATCGATTTGAGCAAATTTAAGGTTTTTATGAGTTGCACCATATTTTCAATTAAATTCTAGTGCGTTATGAACGCGTGATTGGTATTTTGGGTTTTTCTCGATTGATTGACGTTTGTACATCGACATCGAGGGTTGGTTTGGCTATTTTGGCATGCGTAGGCGATAGGTTTTGACCTATGCGTCATACGCGTGTCGATTTGATTTTCGTGTGCCGTTTCGATTTCGAATTTGGTTTTAATGCGATACGATGCGTTATGATATGTAGGTACCCCATGTGGACTTCGAGACGACAAGCAAGCACGTGGCGACGTCGGCACCGGCTAGCGAGGACCAGGTGAGTAGATTTATATCTACAGGGAAAAGTCGGGTGGATGGCGTATAGCACCCCCGCAGTCCGTGGTGATGTATACGGATGCGTATACACACCAACAATTTACGATATGTTGTTAGGATTTATTATTGATGATTTTAGATGGATATTGGTATTGGATTGGTGCATGGTTACGAAACCTTAGGTAGTGGGTGCACTACACTTACACATACACACATATACATACTTGCATACATTCCTTATTTCATATGTGCGTGTATGGGAATATATATTTATGTGTTCACATGGGTATGAGACTATGTGTACATATACTGGATTTGAGGATAGTATTTGGAATTTGAGATGAGTCGATGAGATTGGGCTTGAGGCCAGGTGATCGGTGATGTGATTTGGTTCGTATTGAGATACGACCTGATGTTTTAGCGGGTCTTCTGACGTAGTAATTCTTACACCCGCATGCATACATAGATGGCATCAATATTGTACTAGACGTCGGACATTATTCCGGATCATGATATTTGATAAAGAAGATACCAAATGAATAGTGTGATTGATGTGACTTTGACCCGTACCCAGATTTGGGGATGCCGTACGACGGATTTACGTACGAGCTATATATTGATGATTGATCCGCACTCTTGACTTGGGATGTCTGATTATAGATATGGTATCGGATATGATATTATTGAGGCGGGATCACCTACTAATATAATATACAGGTATGTATATACATCGACTCAGATGTTAGGCGGTTTCCTTACCTGTAGTCCAGCTGGTTAGCTTAGCCCTTTAGTTTAGTTTAGTTGTTAGATTAGATTCGATTCTTACCTATTTCAAAAACTAACGAATCGTGGGTATTTTAAAAGACAGCCCAAGGGATCCTACGGATCTTTCAAAAGACGTATATTTTCATAAAAACACCGTAGCCCCTATTTTCAAAACCCCATGATTCGTGTTATTTCAAAAGGAACCATTTGTAGGACTTGTATTAGTTTAATACTGATTAGTTATCGTTGTGTCTAGTACTCTGCTTCCGCACATTATTGCTGTTCGCTCTGCCCCGCATACTTATTTTGCTGCATACTCCATTATTGATATCATGATGTTAGGACACCAGCACCATTACCGATGATGCGTATATACCACATACACTTACTTGCCGGCTCACACACATCTTCATCGGTAATTGCCATGTCACGTACACTTAGAAAATACTATTGCTTGGCTTAGCTTGTTAGTTAGTAGTTGATACGATATTAGTGTACCTGGGTTATATGCCAGTTTAGACATTGTAGTTATTACTTGTCAATTCATGCATACTGTTATTCCATTGTTCATGCCTAGTTATTAATCATACATTGCAACTTGGTTATTGACACCATATAAATTCATTAGCATTGACATATGCACTTGTGATGACTTCTTGAGATTTATGATATTTCTGGATTTCGGGGGAAAGCCGCAAAATTTCTAAACTTATTAACCTTTTAAAATATGTAAATTGCGGTTTTCTAGTGATGTAAGTGTCGTCCACCATGAGTTTGATGTGGTTTTCGAGATCCGTGTCGAGGAGTGGAGGAACCGTCACGGGTACATGGTGGGCCCGGTATGGTACCCCGGGGCAAGATGAATGTGGTGTTGACGTTGAGCCTGGCAGGGGACAGATTACCTACCGGTGATATTACCCGACGCGTCGGATATCCGGAGGATACCGTCGTGGTATTGAGATGGATGGTAGGGGCCGGTCTGGACTGACGGCGCCCTAGATATTGAGATTGAGACATTGATATTTCGAGACGGTGAGATTTATGTTTTGTGTCGATGCTAGACACTGTTGATACTGATTTCATTATGATACCTCAGTTTAAAAATACGAAGGAAATCCCACTAATTTATGAAAACAGTTTCTTCATTTACGTGTATTCTGTTTTCATGCATTCATACCTCATTCATATGATATATTGCTACCTGAGGCACTGACACGGGCACATGAGATTTCACTCGGTTAGATATTACCCTAGCCATTGTTATAGGCTGCTAGTTATGTATATTTTTGAGGATATATTATGATCATTGACCTAGGTTGCGTTATTTATGCGATTTCTATGCGTAGATGTTTTTCTATTCACGAGTTGGCAACTCACCCCCGTTGTGCCCCAGTTTCTTGCAGGTTTTGCCGTACATGTTTAATTACGGCTTTGCAGGCTCAGTTTCATTCGGGTGACTTGCTAGTAGGTGGGTTTTTCTTGTATCGTACCCATCATATTACCTTGTATAATATTATTCCATTGTATCTAGTAAATTCCATCAACCAAACATGTATTTATTTTGAGATAGAGAGCAGTGATGTTATTCCTTCGACCTTAGAGTCGCGCGTTATATTTATGTGGTTTTCTTGTGGTTTTGAGTTTCCTTTTGAATTTTGATCCTCGCCGTTGGCGTTGTATATTATATTGCTTGTGTGGTTGTGACCGTCGATTGACGAAGAGCTAGCTCCCGCTTGGGGATGTCTTTTTATTGATTTCGTATACTATTCATGTTGTATCCCGTTTGGGAGCCAGTATTTTCAAAGGAGGCTCTGCCGAAATTTTCGGGAAATATTTGATGTTTTTTTTAAACCGCATAATTCGTCTTATGCTATTAAAACTACTTGTTTTAAATTGGTTTTCCTTCACTCTACTACTTTTCTTGGTTTGGATTTCTGGGTTTTCGGCTTACTTAGATTACGTACGCCTCGAGACGTTCGTAGTTTAAGTGCCGGTCATATTCCGTACTTTCGGGACGTGAAAAAGTTGGTATCAGAGCGTTAGGTTTTAACCTTCGGAGCGTAGGATGACCGTTGGTTGATGGAATAGGTGACTAAAGTAGAGTGACGTACCGTTGGTATGTTCCGCGGCATATTTACGACACGCCACTCCACTTAAGAAGCCTTAGGATGTACATTTCCTTGTTCAGTATTATATTCCTTCCTGATCTAGCCTCATCGTTACCAGTTTGGTTTTGCTGCCACGATTTCGGGCAGGGAGAGCTACGGCTAGAGTTGCGGTCAACAGGAGCTCGTCACAAACGAGGACTGACCAGGGCATGATTTCGGCGACATCCAATTGCAGAGATGTGTCTTTTTACCGTGTTTCCGCGCCACGAGCGTTTGGCGGATCGCCTTTATGAGGTTACTCGGAGGTGCTGATCGACACTAGAGAATTGAGCCACTGATAGAGGCCAGCCAGATTTTGATGACCGTTGGTGTATTGCTTACTCAAGATGATTGAGGCACTGTTCAGCATGCAGACGAGTGAGCCAGTTGTTGCTGCGAGCGACGAGATATCGCCCCATATGTTGGAGCTATTGCGGGATGAGTTGTACTAATAGATGATAGAAGGTCGCTAGTCACCCGATGATGAATGACTAGGACATGTAGTTCGTTCGCCTACCCAATGAGAGGTCATCAGATAGATTGATTCCAGCTAGAGACGACTTCACGCGGAGACGTTGGGAGTCGACAGAGACGATCGAATGTCAGAAACCTATTATTCCAAGTTTAAAGTATTCGGAAGGGCATGCAGGCAATTCTATGGACCCTCTAGAAGAATGAAATCCTAACTCGACTTAATGACCGTGTGAAAGCCTTTGAACCTTAGGGTTTGCGGCAGTTCTGCGGCGCCATTAGTGAGGCTTGGGTTGCCCTTCTACGGCTGGACCACCGATGCTGTGGTATGTACTCGATACTATTAAACTGTGCCCAAGATGTTGAGCCCTTGGGGGATTATGAGATTTTGACAATCGATTGGATGGTTCGACTTAATTCGGACGCTAGGTGGTGAGATGCATTTCTTGGGAGACTCCCGATACGAGGATAGCCGTTGGAGCTCGGTCCATGCAGCCACGACGAGACGAGTCCAAAGCAGACGACATTAGAGAAAAGTGAAGTAAGAGGTTCCTACCAGATCTAGATGAGATGACGTTCCACTCCGCCGACATCAGAGATGCGATGCGCATGCTGAGGCATGGTACTTGGATTTACCTTCCAGAAGGAGTCGCGATGAGTATGCAGTCGTTCCAGAGCAAGATGCAGATATAGGAAAGGACGATGACTTCCGGACAGTTGGCAGAGACGAGACATGGAAGAGACCGTGAGCAGGATTCCTTCCAGGACACTGCTGCAATGATACTTGCACCCAGGATCAGATGTGTCACGTACATTCAGAGAGCCAGAGGCAGACGCCAGCGATATGCTGTCTTACGAGTGGTTGCGATGATTGACCGAGAGATGACCAGAGAAGTGCCAGAACGGAATCATCCCCGTTAGCACATCTGACAGGGCCGATGAGCCGATGGACCGAGAGATTGGTAATTCACAGTGAAGACCTTGACCCAGGAGTGGTCATTGTTACGCACACCAGCAGGCCAGAGTTCATGATCATCGACGACACGTCCCACTAGTGACCGCGACAGTTGGCCCGAGATTCTTAGAGGATGCACTTGAGCGGTACTATTCCGTCATTATTGATTTTGATGTTTTGGGTGATTTATTCGCATGATTTGATTTTGATGATTGAGGATTTACGACCTTTGCATAGTGTTGCACTCGATATCGTTTTCGTGCCTTGGTTTCACGTGTTTGTGATTTTACAGTTTTAGACATTTGAGTTGATTTTGTGCGTATGCACGCACACGATTTGGTTCCTGCACCCTGTATAGTTTATATATGCTTGCAGTGCAGTGATACGCCTTTTGGGCATTTAGATGCACTGGACTTCGATTTCGATTGCGATACTCGATAATTATTTTGTGCACCTTGTGCACCTGATTTGATTTTGCGCATGTTCGGCGCTTGATATTGGATTTCATGATTTCGTGCATGATGGATGCCCCTGGTTTTGTGTTTTCGTGCATGTTGGGCGCATGTTTTGAGGTGCGATTTTGGTGCACACCAGATGCACTAAATCGAGATTCTTCGTGCATGTCAGATGCACCTGATTTCGCTGTCAGGCATACACGTTGCCTACGACAGATGCTTTGTGCACACCCGATGCACTTAGATCTTGTTTCTGTGCACTTGTATGGCACTTATATGGATTTTGATTGTCATGCGCACCAGACGCACGTAGTATTCATACACGTATTTTGGGATTGATTTCTTATAGAGCAGTACGTTTTTTTATATGATATTGGCTATGTGTTTTTGTATGGAGCAGGACTAGTCAGAGGACAGCACCTGAATGTATTTTGTATGCATTGATAGCTATTGAAGGGAATTCCAAAAAGCGAGCTATAGTCTCAGTATTTACCTACGTGTCTGATATGACGCGAAATGTTTAAAACAAGGAAAACCCTTCTAAATTGTTTCCTAAAACGGCGGAACGTACATTTCAAACAAAGGTATATATGTATATAGTTATTTTCTTATGATAGACGTCCGCCACTGTGCAGTGTTATGTGCATTGCACAGCAACTTAAAGGATTTGGCATGCATTTCCTCCTGATATTTGCGTGTATAGTTCCGATTTTTAGCATATCGGTCTTGCTTGAGATTTGGAATTCGTGTCTTCACCTTGACTCCGATGATTGTGGGATGCTTGACGGAGTTTTGATTTGAGTTATATGCTCATTTTTCAAGCGCATGCGCTGCGCTACGATTTGTTTTATGTAGTTACAATTTCGGAGCCCCGACGACTTGATGGTTTTTCTTAGATGTTTTAGTATTTGGGGGAGTTTGAATTTAAATTCGGGGACCGAATTTCTTTAAGGGGGGAAGATTGTAACGTTTTGAAAGTCGTTTCGGTGAAATTTCGAAAAATCGGTAAAATAAGGGGGTTTTCTGTAAAAACTCAAAATACAAATATCTTATTATAAAAATTAAAAATACATATTCTAGCTATGTAATTGCTATTATTTGGTGTTTATTAAGCCGCTGGTGAAATTTCAAATTTTCTGAAAAAATATTATTTTATTATTATTTTAAGCCGCCACTAATACATTTAATTAGGGAAAATTACAAATTGAAATGAGTTGAAACAAATTTTTTGCATCATAAAACATTAAATAAAATTTTATCATGTGGTTTTTGGAACGAAATCATTTGCCAAAACGGTTTAGAAATTATTGAAGAAAAAAGGCTTTTTTTAGCGTAAATGGATGCTTGGGGTATTGTATTTATCATTTTTCATCACCCCACACCCGTACCCACACCCACACACCCCCACTTACTCCTCCGCATGGCTGAATTCAGCAGCCACCATATTTTTCCCCACTTGATTTTCAAAGAAAAGAAAAGAAAGAAAAGAAAAGAATAGAATAGAAAATGATAGAAATTGAGTGGACTTTGACTAGATTAATTCTTTCCCCACCTCACTCTCTCTCCTCCCTCACCCAATCCCCACAAATTTCTGGGCAAAACCTGCACCAAAAACAGCCCCTCTTGATTCTTCTCCACTTCATTGCAAAACCCACAAAATTCCACCAAAAATCCAAATCAAAAATCCCACAAAAACAAAATCCAATCTCTACCCATTATTTCTTTGCCCAAGCTAGCATGGATCTTGGAGGAAATTTGGCATTTTGGAGGCCATGATCTTCATGTTGATCTCTTGATCATGAGGTATAAAAAATTCTTCCATATTTGTTAATTGTTAGTTGTATGTTTAAAGCAAACTTGTTTAGATGTTTAAAAAATATAAATAAAGGGGTTTTGAATTCAAGTGTAGAAATTCAAGTGGATGGTTTTGGATTATAGTTAGGGTTTTGTTGTATGATTATGGTTGCAAGTGGGATTCTTCTTTTGTGGAATGTGAAACATAATCAAATTGTTAGTTGTAAATTGTTAAGTTGAAATTGTAATATTTAAGCTATTTTACTTACTAGATTTTTGGAAA
The DNA here is from genome assembly GCA_030015575.1 of Agapanthus africanus. Taxonomy (NCBI): domain Eukaryota; kingdom Viridiplantae; phylum Streptophyta; class Magnoliopsida; order Asparagales; family Amaryllidaceae; genus Agapanthus; species Agapanthus africanus. The sequence goes on from JASDDO010000016.1 coordinate 534,303,249, forward strand.
ATTATTGAATGTCTTAGATTAAAATATAATTATGGTTTCATGTCATTATTAGTATTATAATAAGTGGTTTAATGCCTTTGGACCATGCAAAACCAAGCTTATTTGTAAAATTATGAATTTTACTTTAAAAATTGTTAAAATTGGTTATATTTGCAAACTTGAATATTGGGTTAATGATAATTAATGAGATTAAAAGTATGGAAATAGTTTATATGACCTGGTTATGATACTTAGTGAATATTATGGCTATTAGTTAGGTTAAAACATTAAGTTTCGAATTAAAACGGTAATTAAGTGCTTTCTAGGTTTTGTGAAATAAATCGATTTGAGCAAATTTAAGGTTTTTATGAGTTGCACCATATTTTCAATTAAATTCTAGTGCGTTATGAACGCGTGATTGGTATTTTGGGTTTTTCTCGATTGATTGACGTTTGTACATCGACATCGAGGGTTGGTTTGGCTATTTTGGCATGCGTAGGCGATAGGTTTTGACCTATGCGTCATACGCGTGTCGATTTGATTTTCGTGTGCCGTTTCGATTTCGAATTTGGTTTTAATGCGATACGATGCGTTATGATATGTAGGTACCCCATGTGGACTTCGAGACGACAAGCAAGCACGTGGCGACGTCGGCACCGGCTAGCGAGGACCAGGTGAGTAGATTTATATCTACAGGGAAAAGTCGGGTGGATGGCGTATAGCACCCCCGCAGTCCGTGGTGATGTATACGGATGCGTATACACACCAACAATTTACGATATGTTGTTAGGATTTATTATTGATGATTTTAGATGGATATTGGTATTGGATTGGTGCATGGTTACGAAACCTTAGGTAGTGGGTGCACTACACTTACACATACACACATATACATACTTGCATACATTCCTTATTTCATATGTGCGTGTATGGGAATATATATTTATGTGTTCACATGGGTATGAGACTATGTGTACATATACTGGATTTGAGGATAGTATTTGGAATTTGAGATGAGTCGATGAGATTGGGCTTGAGGCCAGGTGATCGGTGATGTGATTTGGTTCGTATTGAGATACGACCTGATGTTTTAGCGGGTCTTCTGACGTAGTAATTCTTACACCCGCATGCATACATAGATGGCATCAATATTGTACTAGACGTCGGACATTATTCCGGATCATGATATTTGATAAAGAAGATACCAAATGAATAGTGTGATTGATGTGACTTTGACCCGTACCCAGATTTGGGGATGCCGTACGACGGATTTACGTACGAGCTATATATTGATGATTGATCCGCACTCTTGACTTGGGATGTCTGATTATAGATATGGTATCGGATATGATATTATTGAGGCGGGATCACCTACTAATATAATATACAGGTATGTATATACATCGACTCAGATGTTAGGCGGTTTCCTTACCTGTAGTCCAGCTGGTTAGCTTAGCCCTTTAGTTTAGTTTAGTTGTTAGATTAGATTCGATTCTTACCTATTTCAAAAACTAACGAATCGTGGGTATTTTAAAAGACAGCCCAAGGGATCCTACGGATCTTTCAAAAGACGTATATTTTCATAAAAACACCGTAGCCCCTATTTTCAAAACCCCATGATTCGTGTTATTTCAAAAGGAACCATTTGTAGGACTTGTATTAGTTTAATACTGATTAGTTATCGTTGTGTCTAGTACTCTGCTTCCGCACATTATTGCTGTTCGCTCTGCCCCGCATACTTATTTTGCTGCATACTCCATTATTGATATCATGATGTTAGGACACCAGCACCATTACCGATGATGCGTATATACCACATACACTTACTTGCCGGCTCACACACATCTTCATCGGTAATTGCCATGTCACGTACACTTAGAAAATACTATTGCTTGGCTTAGCTTGTTAGTTAGTAGTTGATACGATATTAGTGTACCTGGGTTATATGCCAGTTTAGACATTGTAGTTATTACTTGTCAATTCATGCATACTGTTATTCCATTGTTCATGCCTAGTTATTAATCATACATTGCAACTTGGTTATTGACACCATATAAATTCATTAGCATTGACATATGCACTTGTGATGACTTCTTGAGATTTATGATATTTCTGGATTTCGGGGGAAAGCCGCAAAATTTCTAAACTTATTAACCTTTTAAAATATGTAAATTGCGGTTTTCTAGTGATGTAAGTGTCGTCCACCATGAGTTTGATGTGGTTTTCGAGATCCGTGTCGAGGAGTGGAGGAACCGTCACGGGTACATGGTGGGCCCGGTATGGTACCCCGGGGCAAGATGAATGTGGTGTTGACGTTGAGCCTGGCAGGGGACAGATTACCTACCGGTGATATTACCCGACGCGTCGGATATCCGGAGGATACCGTCGTGGTATTGAGATGGATGGTAGGGGCCGGTCTGGACTGACGGCGCCCTAGATATTGAGATTGAGACATTGATATTTCGAGACGGTGAGATTTATGTTTTGTGTCGATGCTAGACACTGTTGATACTGATTTCATTATGATACCTCAGTTTAAAAATACGAAGGAAATCCCACTAATTTATGAAAACAGTTTCTTCATTTACGTGTATTCTGTTTTCATGCATTCATACCTCATTCATATGATATATTGCTACCTGAGGCACTGACACGGGCACATGAGATTTCACTCGGTTAGATATTACCCTAGCCATTGTTATAGGCTGCTAGTTATGTATATTTTTGAGGATATATTATGATCATTGACCTAGGTTGCGTTATTTATGCGATTTCTATGCGTAGATGTTTTTCTATTCACGAGTTGGCAACTCACCCCCGTTGTGCCCCAGTTTCTTGCAGGTTTTGCCGTACATGTTTAATTACGGCTTTGCAGGCTCAGTTTCATTCGGGTGACTTGCTAGTAGGTGGGTTTTTCTTGTATCGTACCCATCATATTACCTTGTATAATATTATTCCATTGTATCTAGTAAATTCCATCAACCAAACATGTATTTATTTTGAGATAGAGAGCAGTGATGTTATTCCTTCGACCTTAGAGTCGCGCGTTATATTTATGTGGTTTTCTTGTGGTTTTGAGTTTCCTTTTGAATTTTGATCCTCGCCGTTGGCGTTGTATATTATATTGCTTGTGTGGTTGTGACCGTCGATTGACGAAGAGCTAGCTCCCGCTTGGGGATGTCTTTTTATTGATTTCGTATACTATTCATGTTGTATCCCGTTTGGGAGCCAGTATTTTCAAAGGAGGCTCTGCCGAAATTTTCGGGAAATATTTGATGTTTTTTTTAAACCGCATAATTCGTCTTATGCTATTAAAACTACTTGTTTTAAATTGGTTTTCCTTCACTCTACTACTTTTCTTGGTTTGGATTTCTGGGTTTTCGGCTTACTTAGATTACGTACGCCTCGAGACGTTCGTAGTTTAAGTGCCGGTCATATTCCGTACTTTCGGGACGTGAAAGTAAGGGTGTATTTATAGGGTTAGGCTAGGGTTAGGGTAGGTGTAGGGTTTTTAATTAAAAAATATAAAAGAATGTGTGAAAAATCATTAAAAATGGATTAAATATGGTATAAATTTGTCTCTGGAACCGATCTAAGGTTTTAAAGTATGCAGGTGTACAGGGGAGGGGAAAAGTCACAACTTCCATGTTGTCGACTCGGCGGTCCGGCCGAGTCCGGCCGGCGGCGCCGGTTCAAGTCGGCCGGTCGGCCGGCCGAGTCCTGCCGCCGAACTCCTCGCCGTCGGTCCACCTTCTCTCTGGAACCTTAACATTTGAAGGTGTAGTGGGGGTTTTTGTGAGAAATGCACGTGTAACTGTTGGTATTCTAAAAAATTCAAAACAAAATAATATTAAAATAATGTGGGGCATGGGATTTGAACTTTGGTGGCTTGGTTCAGCAATGCAAGGTATTACCAATGAGCTACAAGCTCCTTCTTGTAATTATGGTGTGAATTAATTACTTAAAGTGGTAACAACAACATTAAATACTCCAAGTATACTTTAAATTTAAATCAAATTTATGTACACTAAAAATGGAGTTGTTACAACATCAGCAGCTGAAAGAGGGAGGACCGCCAGGGAAGCAATCGGCCGAAGTGGTCCTCAATCCTGCCTATCACCAGCTGCACCGTGTCCTCAGTACAGTAGGGGTCATAGAGGTAGACATCCTCGAAGCCTACAATGTCTTCGATGGTGAAGGGGAAGTCTTGCATTCTTTCGCTTCGGGGTGGGGCGGAAGCAAACAGTTATTCCCTCCGTTTTATAGACAACGACGCGTGGGAATCCAACAGTCGCACGTTTCACCCGCAACGCAGGCACCACACGGTAAGCGTCGCGCCTCCCCATGCGAAACCGAAACGACGGGACTCCGGCGCTTCGCCTTCAACAGCGCCCTCACGACACGTGTCTTCGATGTTGTCCCACTCCTCGGTGTTCACGTGGGAAGGTAGGACGGGGCCTTGCCAAGAGACAATCGAGTAGCTTCACTGCTCGGTCCTTTCTCATGAAGCTAAGCCCTCAACAAGAGGCAGCCCTGCAGCTACCCTGCTCGGCTATCCCTGGTCGGTAGCTTCCCTACCCCACAACACCAGGGATCAAAGCCCTCACTAAAAAGCAGCGCTGCAGCTACCCTGCTCGGCTATCCCTGGCCGGTAGCTTCCCTACCCCACGACGCCAGGGAGCAAAGCCCTCACTAAGAGGCAACCCTACAGCTACCCTGCTCGGCTATCCCTAGCCGGTAGCTTCCCTACCCCACAACGCAAGGGATCAAAGCCCTCACTAAGAGGCAGCCCTGCAGCTACCCTGCTCGGCTATCCCTGGCCGGTAGCTTCCCTACCCCACGACGCCAGGGATCTAAGCCTTCACTAAGAGGCAGCCCTGCAGCTACCCTGCTCGGCTATCTCTTTTCGGTAGCTTCCCTACCCCCACAACGCCAGGGATCAAAGCCCTCGCCAAGAGGCACCGGGCAGCAACCCTGCTCGGCCATCCTTAAGGACCCAAAAGCCCTCGAAAGAGGCAACCGCTGAGCACCAACCGTGCTCGGTTATTTTAATACCCGGTTTCCTTTAAAAATAATTTTCGTATTTATAAATAAACATTTTCCATATTTTTCCCTATTTAATATTTCTATTTTTCCAAATTAATTTCCGTAACCCAACCCATAGCCCAACTCTCATTTTTCCCCCTCTCTTCCTCCCTAGCCCATTCCCTAACCCCGGCCCAAACCCTTTCTCCCAAACCCGACCCGCTCCTCACCCGCTTCCTCTTCCTTCTCTCGTTCTCTTTTCATTCTTCTCCCTCGCCTCTTTTCCAACCACTCCCCCATGACCCGTGCAGCCCCCATGACTCCGCTCCTCGCGCTTACGCCACGAGACCCACGCCCACTTCCCCAACGGCCATGCCTACATCCCCACGACCCCCTCCTCGCAACGGTCCTCCACCAACGAACCACCGCAACCTCACGACCCCCATCTCCCTCGCATTTCCCTCTCTCTCCCCCTCACTCAAACCTTCTCTTTCACTCTTTTTCTCTCTCTCCTCTCAACAGCCCACTACCCGAGCTCCCCACATCTTCCTTCCCCTCACCCTACACCGAGCTCCACCCACACCCACTGCATCTTCAGCCACGAGCCATCACCCAAGCTCCTGCGACCTCGACACAGAAACTCTGACCCCACCGTTGCCCTCACACCCTCGCCGCTACCTCACTCCTCTCCTTCCCCGCTGTCACGCCCCGCTTCCCAAAATATGGAAAATGAGGGATGACTGGGCCAGCCATACTCCTACGGTCAAGGAATCATCCCGCCGTAGTCACACTTCGGCTTCTAGCATTACATGGTAATCAGTAAATAAAGCGCAGTATTAAAGGAATCACATCACTAATTTATTACATTAAAATTTCATTGTTCACAAATTACAGATAATAAGAACAATAACTAACCAAGTTCAATCTCACGATCACTTTTATGGAAAGCAGTAAATGAAGAAGGTACACCAAACTATATCTCCGTGAACTCAAAGGGTAGATCCGTCTCCTGTGCTGGTCCTCCCGCGGAATCTGAGCATGCATACTCAGGTCGTCAGAGCGATACAATAACAATATTATTATAATAAGATGAAACAGGTATATGAGGTAATACTGGTGTAGGAACAATGCAAGTAATCACCGTGTCACTATATGATGCAGAATATATTATGTGTCCCTATCGGTCTCTAGGTCATGTTTGAAATCACATAGTGGAAGGAGGATCATGTTTAACAGGAGTCTCGTACATACCCGAGACAACGGCCCACATGCCCGGGACATAACCCTGTCAGCCGGATCGCTAGATCCTACCCTACATGTATCAGTATCACGGTTCGAATGATCATCCTCTAAACACGGTCCCGCTAAATATGATACTCTTTCCACTTTGATTTCCCCTTTTTCCCCCAGGTTCTCACTAGTTATGATCTTGATTTAGTCGTGTACGAGTATACCAATGACACGGTTTTATCACTGTTCACTGTATTAATCACTGTCACGAATATTCACTTTCCATTGGTGTACTCGTCACTCCTAAACCAACATCTATCACGCACGATAATGCAATGTCCATACGCACTAACACTGAGTATATGGCAAGGGTATGATATATGTATGTATGCTACCAATAAGCTATGTATGTTATGAACCAACATGCATGTCATTGACTAAAATAAATTGCATAAATTAATATATTAAGAATTCAGCAAAATGATACAAGTAAGATAAATAGAACACTTAGTCAGAAATTTATCAAAATTTGTTTCAGTTCAATCGGGATTCCGGTTTTCAAGATATAGCTGTTTCATTTTAAGTGCTCGCGGCTGGAAATTCAGTTTCAGAACTGAACGTCCGTTTCGCGACACGAATTGCACCCAGTTGGGCTCAGAATTTAGCAATGTTACAGTTAAATGAAATCTAGGGTTTTCAATAGAGTATTCAACGCAACATACGGATCCTCAATCTCATTTGTACGTTGAAAGTTATACACAGTTTAACCTCAGTGTGTCATTTCTGGATCTGTTCTGGACAGTTATACGTTCTGCCCTTTTAAATACAGTTTAAAATAGCAAATGGCGATGAAACGGAATGGAACCACTTGTTTTATTTAACTAACAGAATTATCTTTAATATAATGCAGGGTTCTGTAACATACGACTTCAGAAAACACAGTGACACAGGTCTTGAGACAGAACACAATAATCAGAAACGCTCTGGACTGCAGTCCAGAGTCGCATTCCGATCTAATTATCATCACAGTTACAGAACAGAAATCATCAGAATTTTACATAGGATTAAATTTCGTCAAGTCGTCTTCGATTTAAGCCCTCGAACGTATCATTCCAATAAGTATATAATTTACGGTGATTTTATTCATTTTCAGATACGAGAAAATTTCTAGTTTAACGGCATATTTGGGGGTATCAATTTTTATCACTAACAATCGTATTTTCCAGCAAGATTCATACACTATATTTATCATCCTATGGGCCAACAGAAAATATCAGTTTCCGTCAAAATAAACAATCATTTCCATGGGAGATTAGCATCGAACACATAGGTCATGATATATATCGGTAATCGGTAAGTTTAATAACTATATGATTTAGGTTTGTAACACAACTATATTAGCATGAAGCTAGTAAATACTTGTCTAGAAACGTCTCGGGGTCGCAAGGCAGCAACGGCGTCACGTACGCGTGATGTACGCCGTGAAACCGATTCGCGCGAGCTTGGATCGAGATGCAGGTTTTGCGTCGGAGTCGTCTCGCGCTCGCTGGAAGTATAGAGTGGTGCTCTGTGGGTCTCCCGGGTGCGCTGGGGTCAACGATGTCGGCGGTGGTCGCTCCGGTGTCGTACACAGTGAGTTCGCAGTATCGATTTGAGCTTAGCAGTTTTGAGAGAGAGAGACTCGGTTGCGTATGTGTAGGGGGTGCGTGGGTGTTGCTGATGACGAGGAGGTCGTAGGGTGGTCGGCGATGTGATGGGGAGTTCGCCGGCGTCGAGGGTGCAAGGTGGCCGAGATCGGTAGTGGGGTTGTGTACAAGGGAGTGGGTGTGCAGGGGATCTCGAGTTGATGGGGGTGTGGAGTTCGAGTGAGGTGGCTGGGTTGTTGGGGTGAAGGTGATGAAGAAGAGGTCGGAGGAGGTTCGTCGTCGAGGGGAGCGTCTGAAGTGTAGTGGGTGCTCGAGTTTGGGGGCTCGGTGAATATAGAGAGAGATGAGGAGTGAGTTGGAGACGAGGGGTTGAGGAAGGGAACGAGGTTGAAATCGTGGGTGTAACGGCAGGAGCGGGGGCGTGGGCGTGGGCGTGAGGCGCGGCGGAGGGATAGGATCGCGCGCAGGAATTTGGGACGTTACCGTTGGAAAAATTTAAAGAAGATGAACAGGGGGTAGCGGGTCGGGTCTGATGGAGGCGGGCCGAAGGGAGAACGGGCCGGGCTCGCAAAAGGAAAAAGAAAATTAATTCCCTTTAAAAACGAAGTGGGCTGAGAATGAAGTGGGCCGGGGAAATTCTATACATTGGTTAAGAAATTATTAGTGGGCTGAGGGAATTTTATAAATTGGTTAATAAAGAAATGAATGAGTGGGTTAGGGTTTTGTTGTTAAAATTTTGGCTTTAGTTTTATTTAGCCTTGGTTTTAATTGGTTTTAAATCTTGGATTTTTACTTTTAGGGTTAGGACTATGATTTCAAAAGAGTTGGAAAAAATAAATGTTAAGCTTAAACAACCAATTCAAACACGAAGGGAAAAGAAACCACTGGAATTCAGAAAATAAGAAACTTTTATTAAAGTGGAAACGGGGATTTACACCCGCTCTACGCCAACCCCCGCCACCACAGCCTCGAGCAACCACCGCACCCCCAAATCCCGACGAGAACCCCTCGCCTGCCCCCAAACCCAACGACCAAGAACCCTGCACCCCGCCGCCGCGACTCCACCTCTGGCGACCCCAGCGCACCTCCGACCTCCGCCATGAACTCCCTGACCTCGCCGCAACCTTCAGCTCCCTCTCTCCTCTGCCCTCCTCCGAGCCGACCTTCCAACAGCAAACTCCGCCCGAGCCTCCCCTCACCATCGACGGCACCTCCGATCGCCTCTGCGTCGTCGCCACCAACCTCATCTTCATCTTCCTACCCCTCGCCATCACCCTACCCCTCGCCATCACCACAGCAACCCACACTTTCTTCCTCTCACCCCCGAGTCCCTTGGCCGACCATCCCACCGCAACCCTCGCCGAGTCTCTGTTCCATCGCCGGTGACCACCTCAGCCACCCCGGCTGCCTCCAGTGCCCGCCTCCGTGTCACTGCGTACCCAGACGTGTCGCGTCCCGTACCCACTTCCCGTGCCACATCGTGCCAGCCCCCGTGCCACATCGTGCCCAATCCAGTGCACGCGCCGTGCCGCTCTTGGACCACGCCCCTGAGTCCAGACCGTGCTCGGTACCGTGTCGTGCCGTGTCACGCACTGAGCCAGGACCACGCCCACTACCGTGTCACACTCGCATCGTCACCGTGCCCAGCACTGTATCATGCCCGCGTCATCACCAGGTCCACTGTCGTATCACGTCCGCGTCGCCACCGCGCCCAGTACCGGATCTCCACGCATCGCGTCCGCACCACGCGCCGTGTCCAGCATCGCGCCGTCTCGTGTGTCGAGACAAACTCTGCAGCGGCGCCGCTTCTATATCAAGCGACCGAAGGCAAGTGAACTCCCCCTCACTTGCTTAACATGCTATAGTTATCTTAATTAATATTGTTTCACACGTAATTTGACATCCCAATTGGTTACGTAAATTCTGAAAATCACCGTACACATCATGTCGTAAAATTAGTAGTTAATTAAATATAAATCCAATCATGGTGTTCCAGGGCTCGTATCGAACCTAACTATATAACATATAACCCCATGTAATTAGTTATTGAATATTGCAATTTCCTGACACTGAAAAATAAGGAGGAACACAACTCTGGACTGCAGTCCGGGACAGCGTTTGTTTTGAATACCTGGCATTGGGAATACCTATACACCCCTTCCTTAGAGAATTTAGTTAGCTAACCCCTGAATCTGGTTCCGTGTCGTTTCACCATCATTTGATATTTAATTTGTATTTTAGAATGCCGTGGTGTTCTGCAGTTTCTGCAGTGATCCCTCTTACACAAGCACCTTATACATAACCTAACTTCTAATACAGGAATCTTATTGATAATCCGTTTAATGCGTTGGAAAGATAACAGAAAAATCTACAATTATTTGAACTATAGCGTTGCCTAATTATGCTCCCAACTGGGAGTAAAACGTGTTACGAAACGGACTTTCAGTTCAGAAATTGGATTTCCAGCAGTGAACACTTAAAATAAAATGGCCATAACTAGCGAACCTGAAACCTGATTGACGTGAAACCAATTTTGATGGATAGATAATTAAATATACTGCTTACCCCTTTTATATTGTTTTGCTTAATTCTGCACGTATGATTTACAGTAAATTATGAAAGTGGTAGGACACTGGTTGTTGATATTTTATTCATATCGTAATTATTGCATTCTCATCATATCATGTAGAGGTCATTACATTGTTAACCTAGTGATCGTGTACATTACTCAGTGTTAGATATTAGTGTTTTGATTGTGGTAAGTACGTAGTGATAAAGTGTGAATGAATAAGTGAAAGTGACACGTACTTGTACACAATCAGCGGACCCGGTTGATTTATTGCATTGTCGACGTCTATGGGACATATATAAGTGTAACTATAACTGGAATGGGACGGTTATGGAGCACTTATATTAGTGTCATAGGTAAGGCACCAAACACCGTCCATTTGTCTTGGGTACCAGTCGAGACATGCTTGATGGAGATCCTGACTCCAGTTCTCGAGTAGACTTGTCATGGACCGACTAGTATTTGGGTTTATGGTCGGGGTTTGATGTAGACCACGGAGTGTGGGGTAGTTTGAGTGTGAGTTCAACAGAATCTCGGGAGTCCCATTGCCGGCTTATATCGTGATTTTGGGAGTTGTATGGATGGAGTTACTGATTATTATCGTGCGTGTTTCGGGCCCGTGTTCCCTTGCCCCTGGGACCCTACCCTTGGGTGGGGGATACTCCTGCATGGTTGACTCTCACACTTGGACTGATGATAGATTTAGCGACCTGGACAGTGAGACTTAGAGACCGATAGGGTTAATGACATTGACGTGCATTGCTTACTGATTTGATATACCTACTTTACTGTTTACCTGTACCGATTATTTCATGAGCGTCATCATTATATATTTACTGTTTCATGTTCATCATCATTGCACGTGTTTATATTTGTATTTCTATTTATTGCTTTTGTGTCACTCTGACGACCTGAGTATGCATGCTTGGAGGGAGAAGTGGATTTAGCTTGGACCAGGACCTGACGTACCTCGAGGACATTCCGGATATCTAGATCAGCAACTCAGAGCTATACTTTCTTGATCTCTATCTGGTTAGTTTTTGTATTTGTTTTGATTTAGTGACTGCATTTCTCATTACCTGTGCATTGATTACTGATTACCACGTAAAGCTATAAGCCGAAGTGTGGCTACGGCAGGATATTTCCTCGACCGTAGGAGCATGGCTGGCCTTGTCAACCCCTCGTATTTCGTATTTTGGGAAGCGGAGCGTGACAGTTATCCCTGGCACACCACCAGGGATCAAAGCCCTCGCCAAGAGGCACCGGACGGCAACCCCGCCCGGACATCCTTAGTAGGCCTCCTACGCCCCTCCCGCGCTAAAGATGAAAAGCCCTCGAAAGAGGTAACCGCTTAGCACCAAATGTGCTCGGTTGTCCCTGGCACACCACTAGGGATCAAAGCCCTCACCAAGAGGCACCGGGCGGCAACCCCGCTTGGGCGTCCTTAAGGATCAAAGCCCTCGCCAAGAGGCATCGAGCAGCTACCCTGCTCGGCCATCCTTAGCCGGTCTCTTACGGCCCCTCCAACGGTTAAGGATCAAAGCCATCACCAAGAGGCGCCTAGCAGCTACCCTGCTCGGACATCCTCAGTTGGCCAATTACGGCCACTCCGACATCTAAGGATCATAAACTCGACAAGAGGCATACAGTCTATCAACGTCTTAGCGATCTACATTTCGACTTCGGGGCCATGGAGATACCGTCTTACCGCCTGCCCTGAAACACTTGGCAAGAGCGCAGACTCAAGTCGACGTGTAATCGCCAGACAAAAAGACGCCACAACAGAAAGGCAGTCCCACGCAGATACAAGTACGACACAACAGAAAGGCCCTCCCACGCAGATACAAGTGTTCAAATAACAAAGAAGAAAAATACGCGTGCAAACAGAACTGCAAGAAAAATACCTTTATTCGCAAAAGTTAAAGTTTTTACAAGGTATTGTGGGCTCCCCAGCCTGACAAAGTGCCCGGAGGCCTACCAAACTCCCGAGGAAACAAATAAAAAAAAAAGAAAAGCAAAAAGACGACGGGTCTCAGTCCTCAGGGCCGGGCGCATCCCTGGGGAGTTCAGCGACCGCCGCAGGGGCCTCGGTGTTGCCCTCGCCGAGTATCTCCACCTCGGCCTCGGCCCCGAGGTCCTCCCCCCGCTCCTCATCCCCGCGAGGATATTCGGCTCGGAGATCCTGGTCGGCGAACTCCGGTATCCGAGCCTTGACGGCGTCGAGGGCCTCATGCCAGATGGCGGTAGTGACCGAGGCTAGGACAGTGTAAAATTCTTCTTATTTCTGGAAGTTCTCCACCGCTTTCGCCGCCAAGAGGTAGGCTCGTTTCGCCGCCTCTACCGCCGCCCCCAGCTCCTTCCGGAGGGTGCTCACCGACTTCTTCATAGTGCCGGCGAGCGCCTTGGAGTCCTGAAGCTTGGCCTCGGCAGCCTGGGCTGATTCGCGAAGCCTGGCGGCCTCCCGCTTCGCCGCCGCCACTTCCTCCTTCCCATCCGCCGCCTCCTGCTTCGCGGCCACTGGCTCCTGCTTCCCGGCCACCACCTCGGCCTCGAGAGCGGCAACCCTAGCCGTCGCCGCTTCCAGCGCCCGCCTCGAGCTCTCCCTCAGCGAGGAGGACTCGCCCGAGGCTCGGACCGCCGGGCTAATCTCATCCTCCTCCATCCGGATGGCGAGAGCGACGTGGTGGAGGACCTGGGGAAATAAGAAAGGGGTCAGAAAGAAGAAGGATTACCAAGTCTCACGAAAGATGAAATGAGCAAAGTACGAGCACTAACCTGCACGGCCTCCTGGGCAATGGACGCCAGTTGCCCCCTCAGACTTCCCCCGGGGACCCTGCCCCCGGCCGACCTCTCCATGTCGTGCAGAAGGCTGTCGGCGACGGAGAGCCCCGAGGGCACCTCAAAACGGAGCTCCCCATCGTCCACCAAAATTGGGGAGGCCGGGTCCCACGGGGATGCGCGAGGGAACCTCTTGAGAGCCGGCGGCGGCGGACTGGTCTCCGCCTCCGAGGCCGGTGCTTCCTGTCCCCGAGCCCTCTTTCGGGTCGGCGCCCTGCTGGACTCCGGGACCCGATCCGGGCTCGAGCGCTGGTGCTGGACGGCCGCCGGAGAAGCCGGGTCGGCGCCTGACAGGAAGAGCTAGCCCCTCCATCCCTCGACACCTTCTTCGGCTTGCGCATAGCCGCTCGAAGGTAGCTCAAATCCATGGGTTCTGCACAAGACGAGATAAAATGGGGTCAGCAATACAAGCAAAAATCAAAATAAATACAAGCCTAACTTACCGACGAACTGGGCAGGGCTGAGCTCGGCCCAACTAAGGGCTCGCTCAGAAAGCAACACATCGGCCCGAGGAATGGGCTCCCACGCCGCCACTCTCACCGCGTCGGGGTCTTTGGACGGGTTTCCCTGCTAGCACTTATCCCTAGACCACTGGATGGGTACGGGCCAGTCATCACCTTCTGGCGGCCCGACGAAGAAAAACTTCTTCTTCCAGTCGTGGATGGAAGAAGGCAGGACGACGACTCCGGACCCGGGCGCGCTCCCCCGACGTTTCCTAAAGGAGAGATAGACCCACCTCGGGTCGCCCGCGCGAGAGCCGGGATGACTTTTGTAGATGAGAGTAGAGGCAAGGATAGACAGACCGAAAGGGACCATCTGCAATTTCAAGCGGACCAGAAACCCAAGGAGAATCCTCCAGGAGTTCGGCACTAACTGGCCCGAGGCTAACCCGAAGTAAGACAGCGCTGCAGCGACCTCGGAAGAAAAGGGCAAGCGCATTCCGGCCCAAAAGGATTCAAGGTACAGGGCAATCTCTTTACCCCGCACCTGATCTGCCCTCTTTTCTTCCTTGGCCAAACGCAGAGTATAGCCAGAAGGGATATAGAAGCGGGCCCGTGCGGTGGCAAGATCCCCCTCGTACCTCAACAGGGAAGGCACACCAGGGGCATCCGCCACCTCTACTTGGGGATCCGCTCCTGACACACAACCACGGGGAGAGGATCTGACCCCCGCTCCCCGGGAAGACTCCGACTCGGCGGGAGAATACCTAGAATCTACCCCTACGACATCTACAAACTCCCCAGAAGAAGACGACTAACCTGATTGAGAAGCCCTCGGGAAAGCAGAAGATCCGACCTAAAACGAGAGCGCCGAGCTTACAAGATCAGGGACGAGAAAATATGAAGAGAGATAGGCCTTGAAGAGGGCCCCATCTCTATCTATAGACTCCGGCGCCTCCATCCAACGACGACCGTCGACTCCCGCCAAAAACAACCCTTCGCATTCAACGACCCAGATCGCTCCACCTGGCGCGCGCGCATTGAGCAGTATCCCATCAGACGCCGGAGGTCTGCGGCCCGTCGCGTCAGCCAACCAACGCTCGACACGTAGGTCGCCGCTTCGTCAGAAGCGCGCACAATCCGACGCCCCTCTTTAATCCAGAAGATCTCGCCCTGATTCGCCTGCGTCATCCAGGAAAAGACAACGGATTGCCCAGGGACACGCCCGACGATATCTTCGAAAGAGAGCTCACCTCGGATGACCCGGCAGACCACTCTCGACCCGACCCTTCAGCTGGTCGGGACGAGAGTGGGGGGCTAATGATGGGGCTCGATATCGGTGATCTCCCGGATCATGACACGTGGCAGATGACGTGTCGGAGCATGCAAGGAAGGACCCACAGAGGCCGAACAAACTGCTCCTATGCCCGTCCTACCGACGAGGCTGGCTCGCCTCCGAGCCCCGGCCTCACAGCTCGTTCCCGAGCTATCGCAAGAACAAGATTCCTCGGCTCTCCCGCTCATCCGCAGGCTCTCCCGCCGAAGTCATCTTCCTCGGCCCATCGACCGTCCAACAACACCGCCTGCAGGCGTAACCGCCATTCCGCGAATCTCGCCATACGCGGGATCTCCGCCGGCCACATCCCACGCTCCACGCCACCACGATCCCCCATTAACGAGCCTGTCTCGCCATTAATGGGAGGTCCCGCTCATCACGCGGGCGTGACGTCAGGAACATAACGGACGGCATGATTCTCGCGCCCACTACACCTGCTGCCAGCGCTATTTAAACCCCCCTTTCAGACGGTCAAGGTAAGCCAATTCTAATCCACTAAGCCGTTACTCTGCTCGGATTACCCCACTAACTTGATCGTCGAAGGGTCCTCGGTGGTCCAACCATCCCGGGACTTCCTTGCAGGTAGCTCGGCTCAACAACTCCAAACCCATTGAGATCCACACGCTTCAGGAGTCTGTCTCCAGATCAAATCTCGGCCACTAATCGCCGCCATCAGCAGATCAACGGGAAGCAACATCTGAAGGAGATTCCACACTCCATCAGAATGGGATTAGGACGGGTGTAGGAGAGGGATTGGAGGGAGGGGCGGGGAGGAGAGGAAGGGGGCCGGAGTAGGGAAGAGGAATATGGGGGATGTCGGCTGGGGATATGATGATGGTGGTGGTGTGAATAAGATGAGAAAGAAGAAGAAGATGGTGGTGGTGGTGTGGATGATGGTGGTGGTGGTGTTGGGTTGAAGAAGAGGAGAAGGAAGACGGTGATTGAAATGGTGTTATTGTATACGATGGTGATGATGATGGCGGCGGCAATGGGAGGAGAAGGAAGGAGGAGGTAATGGCGGTGGTGTTGATGCTGATGGTAGTGCGGCGGCGGTGTTGTTGATGATGATGACGGCGGCGAGATGCCTTCATCGCCGACAGTGATGGTCAGGAAGCATGAGCAAATGAGTTTTGTTTTTAGTGTTTTGGTTTTAAATTAAGGTTTGAGTTAGAATAGAGGTAATTTGGGGTTTTTAAAAAAAGATTGCTGACGTGGTAGAGACGGTACTGACGTGGTAGAGACAGTACTGACATGGCACCGTTAACTTTGGTAGTTTTTTTTTCTAGTTTTGTTAAAATGATCTAAACCTATTAAGAGTTTTTAGTAAATAAGCCTAAAAGGAAATTCTGCGGTGTTAGCACATAAGAAGTATAATATCAATAAGACTTGATGGATTTGGATGCGCTAGCAAAAATCAAATAGTAAATAATCAATAAAATCAGTCATGTTATGGATAAACAAGCAAAACAACTAAATATTATAGTATATAAAACTAATTCTCTAGACTCTTATTGTAAGACAGTGGCGTGGGGACTTTAAAATTGTAGCGGAGCAACATAGGTTCAAATCTTATTGAATGGTCGCCGATTTCATAATTGTCTTGACGTGCCGGAAAAATTTGGTGAGTCGGAAGGTTGGACCGATGAGAAAAAAATCACTTGAAAACATTCATAGTATGTCTTAAACTTGTGACGTCTTTGTCAAAATTATAGGCTTGTGCTTGATAAGACGATGATGGATGCATGTGAGGATTCGCACCGAGTTGTGGAGGCATTGGCATAAGAGTGTCTAGACCAAGGTTTTGCAGCGCTGATGTTTGAAGTGCCGGTGGCAAAGGATAAGCAGCAAAGCTATTGTATGTTTGCGATTGGTTCGGATTCGGATTTAGAGATATATTTGGAAGAGTTTGTGATGAGGGTTGATGATTTTCTCGGTTCTTTTTCTTCATCTTTGTGTTCCAGAAGTTCTTGATCTCATTATCTGTACGTCCGGGTAACTACAAAAAAACCAATATGAAAGAATTTAAAATGATGATTTATGATTCTGTTGAAAAAGGAAAAAAGAAAATGGAGCTTGTGGGGATCATGTTTTCGTTAGTACAATCATTTTCTCAAGATTTTCTTAAATTTGCCATAATTAAATTATATTTTTAAGAACATGGTAAGCTGTTGATTGTTTTATTATATATATTCTTGAATTAAGGAATAAAAGAATGACTCTAAACAATTACAAATATTCTTCAAATTTAAAATTGTTAATCTGATTCTAAGGATGACACGTGTAATGAAAAAATCTCATATGTTTGATAAAAGGAAAATATAAGTAATCATAAATAATTTTTCCAAATCTTACCATCCTCATTCTCTATTCGCTCGAATCATAACTTAACAATAAATCATGAATAAAAAGTAGGGGAAAGGCTAAAAAGAACAACTTGAATGCGAAAGCCGAGATAAAAGATTTTCTACTATTCAGAAAAGAAAAAAGAAAGGGGTTAATTATTTACTTTTTTCGCAATCTTGGCCCATTTATTTCCGAGTTCGGTATGAAGCTCGATGACGATTCTTTGTTCTTGAGAAGACAAACCGTTCTTCTTAAGATCAGGCTGCAGTTGGTTTTTCCATCGATATCTACAACTTTTACCACTTCTATTTAGTCCACTATTCCGTGCGACAGAGTTCCAATTCGATGTGCCATGCTGATTGACGTAATTCGTAAGCAGTAAATCTTCTGATGGTTGCCATGCTCCTTTTTTCAAATTATCATTGCCTTCTGATAAATAAGACATTAGATTCTGTTTTCAAAGCAGAAGAGAAAAAGATGCCAATTATTTTTGTTTATTTTGGAAAGAAAGGATAAGAAGTTAACTATCGACTGTAAACTTTATAATATTTATTCTATTTATAGTAGGCTTTGCTATCTTTGGATTTCATCAAAATTTGAAATCCAAATATTTGGATTTCTCTGGAATGTATATATATCTGGATAAAGTATGATTACTGATATCTTTACTTCATTATCTAATTTTCATATTTTCTGGATTAATTTCTTGATATTTAGGATTTTTGAATGGATCTTGATATAAGATTTGATACCGGTCTTCTCGTCGTCTAACAATTAAACAAATCACGGTTCAATCTGTTTGTTTAAATTTAAAGCACATCATTAAACACAACATGAATGCAATATTTTCTGCATTACAACTGATCGTCTAACTTATCAACAACGGATATGATTTTGTATAATACATTATTTCGTAGTTTAGAAGGCCCTTATTATCCTTGCACTCAAATATGACTTATAGTTTTTCTTTTAAGGCCTGATTTAATTTTCAATTGAGAATAAAAATTTACCTAAAAAAATGGAATAAAAATAATCAATAAAAGATCTACAATTACTTCCTCTTTCTCTTTATGAAGCAAAATCTCTCATATTAAAGATTTATGGTTAAGATAATAGATTTATAGAGAATTTTGGTTAAGATAATAGATTTATAGAGAATTTTAGTTAAGATAACGAGAATATCAACATCAAATTTTTATTTTAATACACACGTGCATCGCACGGGCAAAAATACTAGTATTAATATCATGATTTGGATAAATTAATTTATCCAATAAATCTGAACCGTTTATTTTAGCTGCTACTTTTAAGTACGGTTAAAATAAACGGTTCAGATTTAACCACTACTTAAAAGATAATTTAAAAATTTTAACCGCTATTTAAAGGAGAGGTTCATATTATATAAAAGAGGAAATCGTCCCAACAATTTCAACGGTTTAGGGTTTGAGATCAATTTTTTCTATGATTTGAACTGCGATTCTTGTTAGGTATTCTCTTGATTCTTTGATCGATTTCACAAGGTGAATTAATTACTTTAATTACTATAAGCATTGTTCTTTATTTAGGGTTTTCATATGTAAATTGGGCGTTTTTTCATATGATTTGAATTGTGAATGTTGCTAGGTATTCTATTGTTTCTTGGATCAATTTTATAACATAAATCAATTAGTTCTATTGTTTTTTCGTCTGTTTCTGTTACTATTCGTTCTTCTTCTTCTAATTCTGGGATAGTCCACTCATAAACGAGATTAATAGACATGATAACGTAGAAATAAAAAATATACCATAACCACTTCGAAAAACCGTGCTGCTTAAGTAACGATTAACTCTAAACGGTTCTGATTTGTTGGATAAATTAACTTTTGATTTTAACCGCTACTTTAAATATATGTTAAATAAAAACCGTTAGATTTAACCGCTACTTAAAGTAGCTGTTAACTATAAACGGTTCTGATTTGTTGTATAATTTTTTATTCAACGTTGATATTAACCGCTACTTTAAATGACAATGACAACAGTTAAATTTTAACCGCTTCTTTAAAAAGCGGTTAACTTTGAACGGTTCTGATTTGTTGGATAAATTTTTTTATCCAACTTTGTATCTAGGACCGAACCCTATCATGATAAGATATTACCCAGAATTTTAAATCAAAAAAGAAAGAAAGAAAATCCTAAAATATCTATCGAGATATGATGTCAATTTAAGTTCCAAGATAATCTAAAATATCGCAAATCTAAAGTTCAAGATCGCATGCATTCAAATACTTGCTAGTACTTTCATAAATTTTAATGTTTGCGAGCCAAACGTTATTTATTCTCTTTAGACTCTAAGAATGTAGCTTAAAGTCATCAATGAATGATCTCTCTTTTTTAATTAATTATTTTTTAAAAATTAAAAAAATCTTTTAATCTATTCCTCACTAGCTTGTTTGCACAGGTTCATGTGGTTGAGTTAAGTACCTAAAAATAAATGGAATTGTTAATACTTTACTTTAAATATATTTATTTATTAGTAGGTTAGTTTTCATTAAAAAAAATTTGAATGATTTGAGAAGATTTGAGAATTTAGCCATGATTTTTTAAATATTTTTTATTTTTTGTGGTCTATGTTTTATTTTTAGTTTGTTGATGTACATAGCTTTCATATTTGTCATAGCCATTGAGGTTTTTTATAACTATAAAAATATTTTTAATTAATTTTTTGTTTAAAACTTTTTTTTATGCATTTGCGGTTATTGATCTTGGAAGATATTCTCTAATCAAAAGAGTCAATGATATTAAAAAAAATTTGAATGATTTGAGAAGATTTGAGAATTTAGCCATGCATGATTTTTAAAAAAAAAAATTATTATTTTTTGTTGTCTGTGTTTTATTTTTAGTTTGTTGATGTAGATAGCTTTCATATTTATTATAACTACTGAAGTTTTTATATCTATAAAAGTCTTTTTAATTAACTTTTTGTTTAAAACTTTTTTTATGCAATTGCGGTTATTGATCCTGGAAGATATTCTCTCGTTCAAAAGAGTCAATGATATGGATTACTTAAAATTAATTTCAAATGCCTTTTCTCTGTGTTTAGAAGGTTTCCTTCGCAAGTGCTCCGTACATCCCTCCTTTCGTGTTAATATAGTAGAGATATGAAGCTATCCAAATCATCATTTTAGTATGTTGCACGTGCGATATACGTTTCTATATTTTGACATAATAAAGATTTGAATTTTTTTTAAAGAATTAGTTGGAGCGATGTGAACGTGGGAATAAGAAGAGTTAAAGAGATGATGAGAATTTAAAATTGTGGAGAGTTTGTTTTGGATGAATACTGAATAGTAACAATAACCCAAAAAACTTTATATTTATTTTTTTTATTTCAAGTATAATATAAATCAAATTTACCAATTTTTGACATGTCGGCATTGCGGAAACAACAGAAAGCTAGAGGTCATTTTTTTTGCACGTGTTTCGCACACCACTTCTTAGGCATTAATATAGTCTGAGATATGAAGCAATCCAAATCATCACTCTATTTAAATGTTTTAATTGACTCAAATAATTTCATATAACTTTTCTCTCCGTTTTGGTGTAGGCGTGGATATCCAAGACATCTATTGTCAAACCTCACTGGTCAAATCACATAATATTTCTTTACATCATAAAATATCTACTATGCATGCAAAAATGCTAAGTATTTATTATTCTACTAATAAGAATTCATAAGAAAACAATGCATAGAGATAATACAGACCACCCCAAATAACATTAAGATAATTAAATTGTAAAACAACAAAAGCTAATTAAAATGATTTTCCTACTCACTCTGCAAGATAATGCCATCTTGATTACTTGAAATTCTTTTTTTCTTGGGCTTTTCATATGGTGCTCTTAATCTTTTACATTTATATGCCCTATGGAATTCATTATAATAGTATCCTAGTAATTTGATAAATTGGAGACAAATTGGTCAAAAACATAAAATTAATTTGGATGAGATATAAGATAGTTTTGGATGTATTGAACAAAAGGTATGATGAAAACATGCAGACTATGGAAAAGATGTTCTTTTGGTAGTGAATAGTCAATTGTAGGCTCGCCATGGTACAATAATTTTCGACATCAATCTGAATTTGATATTGATATTGCTAAATGAACGAAAACATAAACTAACTTACAAACATTTATTTAGATTTAGACTATGGATAAAAACTTATATACAATGCATTTCTCCTCGCTGATTGTTGTAGAAACGCTTACCACGAAGCACATAACAAGACTAAAACCATTCTTTTTGCAGAGGTCTACAATACTGGATGTCTAAATTGATTTTTCAAGGTAAGACGACATATGCAAATCTCAAGGCCAGTTTCCTCGTATTTATAAATTAGATCCAAGGAGAGATAATAAGAGAAAATTCTTTTATCCTGCATATCTTATGCTAGATTTTGACTAAGAAATATAATTTTACTTCTGGTTCCATGGCCTTTATCTAGAATAATCCTAAAGGAATCCAACTGTTAGTTCTCCTACTAAATATTGAGCATAAAACCTAACAAACATTGAGTTAACAAAAATAAAAATAAATCCTTGTCTGCTCCAGAAAATTGAACCCAACCGAACATCATAACTAATTAATTAATTAGCAATAAGTCATTTTATATCATGGAACCATGCAATGCATTAAGATATGAACTCCAACCTTAAATCTCTTGGGTAAGAACGGATATGATTTCAAAATGAATATGGAGGGCATTGCTCGTTGTAGAACACACTTCTATAATCGATGCATTTTGGATGTTGAATACCAAACAAATCCTATAATTTTTGTAAATAAAATAAACTTTACTCACCCATTTCCCAATATGAGGGTAATTTAGAATATTTACATTTCCCTTGCTATTCAAACATAAAATATATACATGTTTCCAGATTGCAACACATCAAAAAGACAACAAAAAACGAAACCGAATGAACCCTAAAACCAGTTTACTTTACCTCGACCGAATTTGCAAAATTTGTTTAAAGGGGCAAAAAAACATAAAATAATAACTGAACAGACTGACAATAATTACTTTGGGTAGAGTTAGGGTTCATTTTGAAAATTATGGTTCACATAATCACATGGCATGACTTCAACAAAGAGAACAAGCCATGAAAAATACTTAGGAGTGATCTGGTCCTCGTTACCACATGAGATTACATTTATCACACATATATTCAACACTCAGTAATGGTAATCATACATGCATTAAGATAAGCTGCTCTTATTTTTAGCTCTTTCATTTCAAAGATTTACTGCGACTGCAACTTGAGCTCCTTGAGGAAATCTTGATGGTCCACCAATACCTGACAACCATTTAAGAGTTGGTTAACCGCTAGCCATTATGACGTATGTTTTGTTTGATTGAAATGTTAAATCACATCAAACAACATAATTTGTATACATTCTGGACCGATATAAGAGCAAGCTCCTATATATTTACATTCTAATTGGATGTGAATGCAAATCCTATAATAACCGTTTGAATTAATATTAATGTTGATTCATGGAAAAGCCTCAGTTTTTGAGTTTATGCATCCAGAACTTATAAAATGAAAAGGATTACTTTTGCAGTTGCGAGCTATTTGATAAATCACAAGTTCAATTTGATTGTTTTTTTCCGCAGCTATCGGTTGAGTGTAGTTTGATATATTACATCTTCAACTTCTACATTAGATTTCAAAATCAGGTGCAGTTGGAGCTACATGTGGTTCACATACCAAATGTTTGTATAAGCCCTGTGGATTACGATATATTCGAGTGTTATTTACAAATTATAGGAAATTTTTAATGTAGCCAACCACATTTTGGTTTTGATTGGGAAAGGCTTACATTCCGATGATGAACTATTTGAAGCACCATTCTTCGATACAATGTAAACCGGTTGTTCCAGTTGTGCATTGTTAAAACTTATCATGTTCATATTAACGGAATTATTAAATCACAAAATAAAGGACTCACAGTCTTCCAGCCATCAGGGTCGAGAAAAGAAGTAATCTTGGTGTTGAGTCCAGGAATTGGTCCTGGTTGACGAGTGATCTTCCCTCCAAGCTCTTTGGTAATGAGATCAACAGCAGCAGCACTTTTATATACATCTTCGGTACCAATAGCAATCTGCAACCAAATATTTTGTTAGTAACATTAATGCGAAACAGAGATATGATGCTATCAACAACCTGTAGGGAAATAGAAGGGGATTTTTTTTTACCTGTGCATATGCATTGCCTTTAGTGTACTCTGTCACACCGTAGTTGTATGTCAACTCTATCACAGTCGATTTGTATTCATCATCGTAACCGATCATGGCAAGAGTATACTGTTCAGTATGAAATTCATTCAGTTAAAGAATAATATGAGTGTAATCGACCTAATGAAATAATTGGAACACGCACTTTGATATTCAAAAATAGAAGTTTGGTAATCCTTGCATACCTTATAAGCAGGATTGTCAATCTTCCTCAATAACTTCATCCCGCATGCCTGTATAATTAGATAAAGTAAATAATTTATGAGAGAGAGAGAGAGAGAGAGATGATAGCAGAGCACACCAAGAATTGATAAAATGACTTACGAACGAATTTTTTTACAAAAATATTCCTCTACCGAATTCTCTAGGTATCTACAATGATCAATTGCTCTAAAGATTAAGACAACTCCGAAGGACTTCTTGAGTGCTTGGATCAAAGACTTGTGGACCATTTATCTTTATAAATTAATTGGTTGTACCAATAACAAGAAATAATAAAAAGAATCAAAACTGTCTTGCAATATAAATATATAATGAATAAACAACAGTAAGAGGACATCTAACTTTAAGAGGATAAATTGAGAAAAAACCGACTAAGATGGTCATGGCATGTGTCAATAGGGATTAAAAAATAGTACCCAAATTAACAAGAGTGCTAAAATGTAGTTCATGGAGCAAGACAGTTAAACCTAGGGCTGTTCAAAATTTACCCGACCCAATCAAAACCGACCGAGCCGACCCGAAACCGACAGATTTATGTCGGTTTTTTGAGAGTGGCTGAGTCGGGCCGGGGCGAAAAATCCAATAATCGGTTGTCGGGGTCGGGTGTCAGGTTTGGAATTTGGAAACCCAACTAAACCTGACCCGACTAATAAGAACACCCAACCCCACACACAAGATTACGAACTTTAGCTCGACTACAAATAAATGATTCAAACAGAGTTACTTTGTATTAGGAACAAGTCATTACATGCCAATTCCACATGCTGAAGTTACACTTTGTAGATGACTATTGTAATATAGAAAATGTATAGTATGACAATTACGAAATGTAACAAATTTGTTATAATGGATGAACCAGAAGAAAATTGAGAAATTACAAGATAAAATCTAAGCATGTTAAATTCGTATAAATACATGAACAATCTTGTTTCCTTGCATAATTTTATTGAACCAAAGATGAAAGCTACTTGGATTCTTTATGAATTTAGTATAGGCACTTCAAGGAATACACATGCAAAGTAGAAGAAAAGGTTTAGAGTTTAAACAAAACTGAAAACAGGAGTTAATCGGGATCCCTACAATTCACAGCCTACAGAAAAACACTAACAATAACGTATGCAAAATTTTGAACATTTAGTGAACGGTTAAGATCCTAAATTTCGCATACCTTTTCATAGAATTTGATAGAGCGATCCAGATCACCGACACGAAGCATAACTTGACAGAGAGGTTCAGGTGTCGGCTCCCATTGAATGAGCTCGAAGGTGTAGCCATCAGGGTCTTGTACAAACGCAATAACAGACTTACCTCCCTTAACAGGGCCAGGTTCACGGGTGACCTTACCACCTTTGGCTCTGATGTTCTCAACAAGTCCATATACCTACAATTCAATTTAATTATGGTTTCTCCTTTAAGACTGTAGTCATGATATAATAAACGCTATTTTACAAGAAACTACCCTTAGCTATGAGTGCATTTCACTGAACTACCTTAAACATTAATTTAATTACAGTAAGCTCCCTTAAAGTGCTGGATTTAAGGGTTAAAGGGTACTTTAATGTGTAAAAAAAATTAAGGGTGGTTTGGTCCAATTTAGACTTAAAAGTTTGAACAGACATATATGTACATACATCTTGAGTTGCAATTGCAAAATGTCCAAAGCCTGTGCCAATATCATATTTGCCCACCCCATAGTCTGTAAAAAATGGAGATTTTAGTGTCAGTAAAAGATATTATTTAATGAAAAACTACATGCTCAACAAATAGAGTAAGGGGGTATACTGTATGTCAACTCTACCACAAAATGAGACTCTTCAGGTCCAAATCCAAGGAAAGCGTTTGAATACTTCTCTTCTGGAATATCCCTTTGCCTCAGCAGGGTCATCCCAAAGCATTCGGTATAAAATCTTGAAACATAATAGAAGTTGAATAATCCGATGAAGACATAATCAAGAAAGTGAATATGAATGAGATTAACAACCAATGATATGACTAGAAGTTAGAGAAAACATACTTTTTGGTGCGTTCTAAATCACCAACACGGTACACGACGTGCAGGAATCTTTTCTTGTCTTTCTGAACCCATTCGAGCACATCATCACTTGGAACAACTGTTTCGGCTTCAGCTCCGGTTGCCATATCTATAGGTACATGATTGAGATCAATCATACTTTCTTTCAATAAGATTGATAGATGGATGGATAGTGAAATATTGCAATCAAATATGTTCAGAACTACCAGTTCGAGCACAAAATGCGTACTAGTTCAAGGCCGGAAGAGAATTGGAATATCTTGGAATTAAATAAAGTATGCGAGAAATGGAACACAATGGGACAAACATAAGAATTTTCTCAAGCACTTGTAACAATTAAACAATAAGTACACGACACTACCAAAAACAAACTTGAACTGGAGCACGGGTCTAGATGGTGAATGAAGCCACCAACGGGCTCGAGATGCTCAATCTACATGCATGTTAAACTGTAAATATGTTAAATAAGGGTAAATGGTAGGTTATGATAACTGCGGTAATGGCTAATTCAATACTAATTCATTGTAATAAGGATCTCTCGGGGCATTCGACCCAAATTCCGGCAGGGACAAGTAGCCAACGGTAGTTGAGCTAGCAGGATTTATAAACGCATGCAACTTACTTTTGAGTATGTGGCCGTTTTCAAAGTAGATACAAAATTTTAGGATGAAACATGGTAACAGTAAAAAGTAAAAAGACTAAGCTCCACATATTTAAAAGGGATTTTTTACTAAAAAGCCCCCTCATACTTCGCTAATTACTAAAAAGTCCATCATACTTCGTATTTACTTAAAAGACCCCTCATACATTTAAATTAAACTAAAACGCCCCTTAACAGGTAAAAAAAGAATCTTTTTGACATCTTCCATTACTCCGTTAGAAAGCTAACGGTGAGTATCCGTTAGGGTTTTAAAACCTTCACAACCTTTCTTCTTTTTCCAAAATTCCTAAATTTTTCGCCATATTGGCTTTAGGGTTAGGATTTCCGGATTAGGATTTCGAACAAAGAACTCTCAAATTGATCATGAAAACTGGCTCATCTTTCTCAATATTCTCTAGCAACAAGCTTGTCGTGTGGCGTTGTCCCTTTAATTGTAAGTTTCGAGTTCATGGGCAATCTCATTTGAAAGAAGAATGATTCTTTAGTTGCGCTAAATCCCAGTCTTCAACTAAGCGAGAATGTGAGTTTTCATTATAAGAGAAAGACCTATCAAAATATCTAAAAGGTAAGAGAATAGATGAAATACAAGTTCCAGCTCCATCGTCCGAACCGAGCGCTAACTTTTGATGGAAAACTAGTTAAGGGGGATTTTTAGTGAAATTAAAATGTATGGGGTCTTTTAAGTAAATACAAAGTATGGAGGGGCATTTTAGTAATTAGCGAAGCATGAGAGGGCTTTTTAGTAAAAAAGAACAGTCTTGGGTTTATTTGCGGCTTAGGGTTACATAAATCCCTAATCAAATCTCCTAACTTATTCAATCCTATAGGTTATTCCACCAGTCGCCAATTATTTGGAGGCCGCCGCCAACTCGGAATCTAGGAAGGAAATTACAACCTTGCCCAAAGTTTCCGCGGCTTGGAATTTGATAGTCACTAACAGAATTTAGATGTAACATCAGGTCAACAGCCGATCCTGAAAACATTTGCCAACATGAGGTGACTCTTGGAAGCTCTTTGCATTTTCGCTTCAGTGTTGCAAAACCAATGGGAAGGAATAACATTCCATCCAATTGAAATGGAAGAATTTTACATACTTTTTCCAATTGGATTTTCACAGAGTAAAATATCAAGCAAAATTACAGACCCGATATCTTTCTCTAGACAAATTTCTATTTTTTTTGGCCCCCTAAAAACCCTTCATTTTTCCTAATAAGTAGAATCACACTAAGCATCAAAATCTTAAGTCTACATCCCTCAAAATCTTGGATCTAAGCTCTTACAATTGCTAATTGATACCAAATTGAGAAAAAAATAAGAGAGGAATTGAAGCGAATGGATCTAACCCAAATTCAGCAGGTTGAACCCTAGCAGGCGAATTGATGAAGACGAGTAGTGTGCCCTGTGCACTTAGCTAACGTGGAGTATAAATAGAGCTGAGAGAAAGGGGTAGGAGAGAGAGAGGATAGGCGCGATTCATGTGTGCTGCTGCTAATAAATAATAATTGATGATTATTTTTGCATGGAATCTTCTGAAATAAAATGCCACATTTTTTTTCTGTATTTGGACGGAAAATGGGGTGAGAGGCGGTTTAGGCTTTATAAATATTTGGGTAAATTTTATAAATCACCATTAAACTTTCAAGATCACTGAGATATCAACAACGAACTTAAAAGATGCCTTGGATCGCCTCTTGAATTTGCAGTGTTGTATAAAAATTTTAGTTTCGTCAACTCGTTTAAGACGCGAGCCGATTGAATAACCTTAATATGACCCTGTATGTAGACTTCAAAATTCAAAAATGAACTGAATATGGTATTTTTATCGTGAATATCTTGACATGAGACCCTCCAAGGCTCCGAGAGGGGTTCATTATATTTTAAAATAGATGGTTCTATCTCAAAAGGCTAAAAGTTTGAAAGTGATTTATGAAATTTACCCTAAATGTTACAGGCTACTAATTTAAATTTAAATTTTTTTATTTTTATTAAATATGAAAGGTTGATGTATAAAATATTAAATAGATAAATTGACATGGAATATGCTTTTCAATTCATTAGCGAGGTTCCTCTGCGTGTGCATTTGGTCACACAGAGAGAGAGGGACTCCACCACTAAAATGCTTTGTTATATCACCATATATACCGCCTTTTCTTAAAGTTCTCAACGTTGACATCCTGTGATTCATAAATCGCAACGTTTTGGATTTGAGTTTTGAAAAGAATAATTATTATTTTCAACCCATATCAAGATTATTTTTTTATATATATGAAACAAATAAACTAACTTTCAATATGAAAACATGACAGCATTTTATAAATGCTGCAAGAAATCTGCAGCATATAACCTCAATGTTTAAACGAACCAAAAATATAGTTAATTTATGAGGAAATCACATCAAAAGAGAAATAAAAAGCATTGGAGAGCTTGTTTATACAGAGGGAATGTCAGATTACAGCATTCTCAACTCAACAAGAAATAAACAAACGCAGGAATTATGCAAAAGAAAATTTGATTCTACTTATTAGGTGGGCTTATAGTATTTCGTCGGAACAAAAGGCATCTTGGTCACAACCCCGTCGTAATTCTTCCCTCTCACAACAATCTTAACCTCGGTACCGGGCTTGTGGGACCCGGACTTCACGTATCCCATCCCGATGTTCTTCTTCAAGCACGGGCTGAACCCACCGCTCGTCACCTCGCCCAACTTCTCCCCACTTGCCCCCACAATCTCGCTATGGCTTCTTGCAGGTGGTCCTGATGAGAATAACCCGACCCGTCTAATGCTTGGGCCGTCCTTGAGCTGCTTGAGGATGACATCTGCGCCTAGGAATCCGCCCTCGGCTCTTCTACGTTTTCCGATGGCCCAGCTGAGGCCGGCCTCGACAGGAGTGATGTGCTGCTCCATGTCGTTGCCGTAGAGGCAGAGGCCTGCTTCAAGGCGGAGGCTGTCGCGGGCGCCTAGGCCTGTGAGGCGGACTTTGCCTTCGGATTTTTCGATAATTGCTTTTGCGAGGTCGACTGCATTTTCAGATGGGACTGAGATTTCGAATCCATCTTCCCCCGTATAGCTGAATGGAAATTTGGGAATTCAAAAAAAGTTCGGAAGATTTTCAGTTTAGAATGAGAAGTTAAACATTAAGCAAGAATACCTTATATCTATATTTCAATGCCAACAGAAGAAAGCGCTGTTAAGTAGTAAATAACTACAAAGGGAATAAATTGTGTGAAGAGATATTAAAATTATGGAGACAAAGACAAGCCTTTATTGAAAAAAAAATTGATGTTGGTCATGATTTCTAAATCCTTTTCTTACCGTTAGTTTTCTATAAGGGTTTCGGCTCCCTGGTTAAGCTAATAACTATCTCCATTCATATCCGTATGGGCCTATGCGCTCATAGTACTCGTTCCTCCAAATAACTCTTCTTAGTCTCTCATCCTAATTCTCCTACTCGACGGATTAAATGGCCTCTGTTGCACCATGCGAGAAACAACTCAGATTCTTTCTCATTCTATCAATGGATGTTATCTCTAACTTTACGGATGCATTGATTTATTATTGTCTTAAGAGTATTTTCACTTATCCATCTCGAAATCACATTTCAGCTTACACTAATCAAGTAACGAACAGATGAAAAAAAATCAAAAAGAAATAAATAAAACTATGAAAAAGGCCATTAATTTAAAGAGTTTTTAATATTACCCCTCAAATATCTGGGATTTCTAAAATTGGCCTCCCCCCCAAAAAGTAATCCTTTTACCAGACTATTTTAGCCAATAAATTAGTTTCCTATCCGATAAGTGATTAACATTAAAACGAACCATTGTATGGGTAAAATTACACATCTTCCCCCTAATTAACACCCCCAAATGACCAGTTAAGCCGCCATCTGCCGCTTGTTCTCCTCTGCACCACCTTCTTTGTAGAGGTCGAACCCCAAAAAAAAAAAAAGAATTAAAGGCACCTTACACAGAAATCCCAAAGATTTGGGGAGCCAATATGAAAAAAAAAACCTACTTTACAATAAGGGAGAGGGAAAAGATTTAATCTCTGACCATGTGGAACTTCTGAAAATGATTTATACAACTTGAAGATGTTAACTACTTACGAACTTAGTAAAGAAATGGAAGCTATCATGTTCGTTTTTCTAAAAACAATGAGTTTCTGGTAAAACCACACCATACCCAGTTCTTGTGAGGAAGCATTTGGCTCCATTGATGTCCAGGATCCGGAACTCGCCAAAATAAAATTTGCTTAAGTCATCCTTTGTCAGCAGCTGA
This sequence comes from Agapanthus africanus, assembly GCA_030015575.1. Taxonomy (NCBI): domain Eukaryota; kingdom Viridiplantae; phylum Streptophyta; class Magnoliopsida; order Asparagales; family Amaryllidaceae; genus Agapanthus; species Agapanthus africanus. The sequence goes on from JASDDO010000016.1 coordinate 534,334,126, forward strand.
AGAACTGGTGCAGACAGAGGTCCCTGAGACCATGGAATTTTAATTTTTAAACCAAATTTAGCCATCAAACTCTTAGGAAAAGAATGTACAGTGATCTGTGACACCTTAAAGAACTTGATGAAAATGAAATTTCCTTGATCATCTTGCATTAAAATTAAAGGTATTGTAAAAAGAAAGCCATATAGAACATCATAGAGAGACTGAATAATGATTAATCTGTACTGGTAGTTTTGAAAAATGAAGAGAACGAATGCTAAATGAACAGAAGAAACACATGGATCAAAACCTGTTTACAGCAGCAGCAGCAGCACCACCAAGCCTTTCTCAAAATTTAAGGATAGGCTGCATGAACTTGCATCTTTGGTTTGGCTTTGTTAAGGGCCATTTCCCAAAGAATATTGATAACCAGCAGAGTTTTTTAATGACCGATGACCAATCTATTTGTTTAACTCTATCTCTAATTTTCCTTGCTTTTATTAGCTACAATCCCATCACTCCTAAAGTGCTCACTTGTATCCACTGAATATGCCTGACCATCTCAACCACGCATAGTTATCCTCAATGGAAGCTGCCTCTGATTATTCATGAACACATTCATTACTGGTGTATCTCTTAGAGTAAAGCCACTCATGTATCACAATCTCATTTCAGCTGTACCTTAATTAAAACTTACTTCAGGTACGAATCTAAAATCATTATTTAAGCATGTTTCTTTAAGCCTTTTATAAAGACTTTTAAAAACTTTGTTCCAGTTTCATGGATATTCATGATAATACTTTTCCCCGCTTTATAATTAACCTAAACTTTGGTCTATGCTAACCTGAATACATAAGAATGTGCATCACGACCACATGCCACATACTGAAAAATATGTCAGCGGCATCGGTAATAGCTTTAAATATAAGAGCCACTTTTATCAAGGCTATAAAATGTAAACCATAAGGCATCCAGATTCCTCGTCCAGCGAAAATTTGAGAGGGTTTTAGCTCTGAGCATCCATATGACCATAAAATTTTGTAACATTGATATTCTTATCAAACAATATGACAATCTTCTATGATCTGAGCTAATGACAATATAAGGTTTTGCAGGTACCTTATATATTTCCTTGTAATAATGCCTCTGATTTTCAGTCTAATTGAGGGTGACCTTATTGAACCGAGTGCATTCTTATTCACAAGCTCACTTTTCTTTGGTTATCATTCGAAGATGGTATGAATATGATACTAAGATGTGGTGCATGGCCACAAATGGCCTTATACCTGCCATATGCCAAGACCTGGACCCATGTCTCTCATTATAAGTTCCTTATACTGTTATACATCCTATCTTTAACAGAAAAGATGCTTGTACACGACTTACGCCTCCTGTACTCAGCTGATATTCTACCTGAAGGTACAATTTTTCCGTCTATGACACAAAGGGAACTGGTCTATACAATGTTAAAGGAATAATTGCATCTAGAATCAGATTAAAAGCGAAACTAAAAACCATCGATCATGAGTATAAATCAAAAGCTGTAATATGCTTGACAGGTAAAACATGATAAATAAACATAGAGATTCTAGAGAGGAATCCTTTGCCTTTAACAAATTCTTGAATTTGCCACCATTACATATGAACTGATCTCCGATCAAAAACATTCTTGTAGGGTCTAATGTGGGTCATAATGTTGTCACCCCGACATTAATCCACACCCTCTTAATCACTGCCAAATTCTTGGTAAAGAAAATTATGGCCAAAATACCAAATTATTGTCCTCAGACGTCTCCTTATTAAAATATAAAAAAAAAAACAATGTCTTCAAGCGCAAAATGGTACATTTTCTAACAATTGCGTTCGATTTTGAGACAGTGATACCTCCCAAGGGGCATGGAAGCCGGTAGAGCATGAGGTACAAGGAGGTCATAAGTCATAACACATAAGTTCATGGCATGGAACCAACATTTTTTTTGGGGGGTGGGGGGAGTGGGGCGAAGATCAACCCTAGTCTAGGAAGGTGGGTCCCACGTAGATCCATCTTCTTACCCTTTTCTTCATAATAAAACAAGACATGTTCATCATCTAAGCTCTTCCTCATGAAATGGGATCGGCCAAACAGGCTCAAAGGTCCATGAAAATTGTGGCAAAACATCACAATCCAAAATCAAAATTACGTCAACACACTAACAACTAGTGCCAAATTAATGTCTAGATCTACGAAAGCTACAATCCATAAACAAAAGGAGGAGTTTTTCTATCATCTTATAACAGAAAAAAGTGCTACAAATTATATCAAACCACTTCAGATCTATATATACATAACATGAACATATACCTGAAGCGCGAGCAGCGATCTGTCATCATGAATATGCCACCCAACATCCCCGCCCTTCGCCTTAAACGCCTCCATGTGCTTCCCAATGTGCTCCAGATCCTTATCCCTGCACCCGGCATTGACGACCAAGTACACATGATCATCCCCGACCTTCGTCACCACCGAGTCATCTATCGCCCCTCCATTCTCATTGGTGAACACCGTGAGCGTCCCGGTGCCGGGCTTGAGCCCAGCGACGTCGGCGACGACGAGGGTCTCGAGGAAGGGGATGGAGTCCTTTCCCTTGAGGGAGAGGCCGCACATGTGGGAGACGTCGAAGAGGGAGCCGTGGGATCGGCAGTTGAGGGTGGAGTCCATGATGGAGTCCTTGTACTGGATCGGCATCGACCACCCCGCAAACGGCACCATCTTGCCGCCGTGCTCCACGTGGAAGTCGTGCAGTACCGTCTTCTTCAGGTCCCCGGCGGCGGTCGCCAGGCGGCGGCGATGCTGCCGGGCGAGGGATTGGGTCAGCTGCCATAGATTTCCTCCTCTCATTTTCTCTCTCTTTTGCTAGGGTTTCCTTCTTCTTCTTCTTCTTCGCCTGATTTGGTGAGGAATGATGAGAGTAGCTGGTGCGATAAGATAGGAAGATGGATTTGGGGTATGGGGGTGCTGGTGGTGGGTGGAGAGGGATGAGCCATCTTCATTGGGTGGTGACTACGTTTCTCCTGATCCGGTTCAGATCCATAGCCCATTTTTTTAGGGGCATTTCGGATGTGTGCATGTGTCATAGGTGTGGGGCCCACATTGGTGGGACCGGAACGCTTAGAATTTTTTTATTTTTCTTATTCCACCTTGATCAAAATTGCAAGCCTTACAGAGGAAATTAGTACTAATAATTGACTCTGAAGCCTATTTGATGATGGTTAGAATGTTTATGTACTACAACTCGTATGGTGTATTCCGTCAAGTGATGGATGATTGAATCACCGCCAAAAAGAGATATTATGCATATTTTTATACACTATGGTAACTATTCTTTTATTACATTAAAAACACCTTGTACCTTAAACTTTGATTCGAAAGGAGTTTCCTTTACTAAAAGGCCCTCAAATTTATAGGTGTACTAAAATAACCTTGAGGCAATTTAGTGAAAAACAACAGTCAAGGGTATTTTAGTGCAATTCAACCTTTAATCTATAATCTATAGGTGCATTTCCTCAGAAAACTGTGTTTTATCATAGATTAATTATTATATCATGTAACATATATATTTTACCAAAGCAATTTATGTGGACACACCTCAATCTACCTCACTCCTTGCAATTGTTGTTAGTTGGAAAGTCCTAGAGTGGGTAGCACATCACCCATATCATTCTCAAGTGTTGAGTCTTGACCATGATGTTGGCCTCAAAACATTGATTCAATGATGATTTCCCTCTGTTTAGTACATGTATATGATGTTTCTAACCACTTATTATCGATTAGTGACTGCCTTTATACGCATTCCCACAAATCAACACTTGACTAAAAATCTACAGCTCATGGGTCTCAATATATACCCTCGTATATTTCTCAAGGTCTCTTTCAAGCCATTAAACAAGATTAATATGTTTCGACATATATATTAATCTCATGAAGATCCCTTGCAAGCTTAATGTATAAATAGCCCTCACGGCCCTTAATTCAAGCCACAACATTCACAAAACACACTCAATATCTAAAGAAGATGGCCAAGCCTTTTGCGCTTATGATCATTGGTGCTCTATTTTTCTCCACTGCTGGTGGAAGAAAGTTAGAGGAAAAGGCTGAGGCTGGAGCCTGGCGCGAACGATAATGTTAGTATTGGGCAGGGATTTAAATCTTACGGAAATTTTGGTGCTAATGGTGAAGGAAATGGAGAAGGTGACGGTAACGGTAACGGTAACGGCAACGGAGGCGGAGATGGAAGCAGGCATGGTAAAGGAAATGGAGGAGAAGGTGGCGGTAACAGTAACGGAGGCGGAGATGGAAGCGAGCATGGTAAAGGAAATGGAGGAGAAGGTGGCAGTAATGGCAACAGTAACGGAGATGGAAGTGGACAAGGCAAGGAGAATGGCAAAGGAAACAGAGGAAAAAGCAGTGGCAATGGAAACGATGGTGGAGATGGAGGGAATTGAACTTTATGAAATATGCTATAACTATCCTATAGTAGTTTGAGTGGACATTATGTAGCATGAATAAATTTCAATGTTTTGCAAAGCAGAGGGGTTTTCATAATAATTTTCAGATTATTGTAGTGCCATGGTTTTGTGAGCATATTGGAATAAAACTTTTTCCTTTCAGTTAATTTGATTTTTTTCCCCCACGGATATAAATAGTGGTAATCTATCAAAGGTTCATTAAAGAAATAAGATATAAGCTCAAACATTACAACACCAACGAACATCGAAACGGTTTGCATGTAGATTTCAAGTTGACACCATTTTCTTCAGGATTTATACCATCATTTACTCCAATTAATTGCTCTATATATGAAAGTGAACAAAATTAAACAAACCTTGTTTAAATAAAGGTTGTAGCTTGGACTTGAACCTAGGATTTCCAACAACCCCACCACTAATTTTATTTATGTTTCCAGAATTAATTATGTTAATAGGATCAAAGATGGCCTAAATAATGCAAGCCACCTCGCATTTTTCTTCACAAAGCACCATCTTAATCATCTAGACCTTAAACCATCATCTAAACAGATGTTAGCATGTGCAACTCACATGCCAAATCTGTAGATGGTTAAAAATCAAAATTTCAAAATTACAACAGAAAAGATACAGTCTCCTGATATTCAGAAAGCTTTGTGAGTGATTGATTCCTTAGTTTCACCTTGTGATGACATGGTGACATTTCGCCGCTTGGAGTTGTGCAGCAGGTACTTGATTTTTGGTTTCTTTTATCCCTTTCCTGTGCTGTCACTGAAAATAGATAGAGGAGTCAGCGAAAAATTAATTGTAGCTGGTGATATGATGATGATAGGCTTAAATGAAAAGGAACTGAGACGATTAAATAGATAAGGAAAAAACCGGAAACCAGAATTTCGGAAGGTTTGTATATCATCTTAATATTTATGTCATAAGTAGTATCAACTTGTAGCATCCACGGCAATGACAAAAAAATGAGAATGTAATTATTTTATTTATTGTTTGGGGCAAAAGCGTGATGTTTCTATTCGGTTTCGGTAGGGGATTTTGATAAATGGGCAGTTTCCATGGCGGCAGATAGAATCGGTGACAAATGACAATCTGATCATAAACGTCTACAACAACTTGCCAGATCCTTTCCTCGTCTCATGGTTAGTACTATTAGGTTCTGTCGCAAAATTTTTGCAAAAAAAAGCATAATGAATGTGAGTAAATTTTTTTGGTTGATTTTACATGGCAAGACGGAGTTTACGACACGAACTGTCCGATCGTGCCTGGTGGAAATTTTACTTGCATTTTGCAAGTAAAAGATCAGATAGGGATCTACTTTTACTTTCCGTCTCTTGCCTTTAACAAGGCCGCGGGAGGCTTTGGGGGCATCAAGATCCTCAGCCATTCCGTTATTCCCGTTTCATTCCCTCCACCGGCGGATGATTTTACTCTTTTGGTTGGTGACTGGTTCAACATTAATCACAATGTGAGGCTGCTTCTTTCTCAACGGAAAACTTTTCTTGACTGCATGGATTTGACATACATCACATGAAAATATAGATATGAAACTCTAGTTAACATCGCACGACTTAATAAAATATATATAGAATTTGTTTTATATTGTATTAGAAATCTAAATCCTAGTTTTATTCATGAGCTCTACATGTTCTTTGTAGAGCAAAAATTTTTAGTTGAGGGTTTTTTTGCCGTATAGGTTGGCGGAACATAGGGATCAATTGAACTCATAGGTTATTTTTGAGTCATGTTTAATTCATTACGTAGTACGTACTTGATGATGCTCTATATTGGCGATCTCCCAGATCAGGACACGTGGCAGATGACGTGTCCCAGAGCTCAGAAGAAAGGGCCCACAAGAGGCCGACCAGGCCACCCCTGCACCCGACCTGCAAGCACAAGCTGGCTCACCTCTCCTCGGCCTCTCAGCTCACCCCCCGAGCTACCACAGAACCAAGATACCTCGGCCCTCCCGCTCGTTCCCGAGCTCTCCCGCCGAGGCCATCTTCCTCGGTCCCTCCGACCAACCAACTCCACCACTCACAGGCGTAACCGCTGCTCCGCAAATCTCGCCATGCGCGGATTCTCCGCCGGCAACATCCCACGTTCTACGCCATCACGATCCCCATTAACGGGCGATCCGCTTATTACGCGGGCGTGACGTCAGGAGCGTAACTGCCGGCGAGATTCTCGCGCCTGCTACTGCGTGCTGCCGCCGCTATATAAACCCCCATCACATAAGGGTCAAGTAAGCTTTTTTGAACACACTTAGCCGTTACTCTGCTGGGATCTTATGCTAACTTGATCGTCGGAGGGTCCTCGGTGGTACCAAACCATCCCGGAACTTCCTTGTAGGTACTCGGCGCAAACTCCTCAAAACCACCAATCTCCTCAAAACCCATTGAGATCCACACGCAACAGGAGATCACCTTCAAGATCCACCGGGAGATCGACGGAAGACAACATCTGACGGAGACCCGAAAAGGACCTCCATCAGTTGGCGCCGTCTGTGGGAAACTAAACTCCACAAAAAATAAAAGTTGGCCTTCCGATCTCCATCCATATGGCAAGCGATCACCCTGAAGATCCAAGCGCCCGCCGCCGCCTCCCCCTCACGGAGGCGCATATGAACCTCCTCCGGCGACCGTCATCAACGCCCTCACCGGCCGAATAAACCGACTACAATCCATCGTGGATACGCTCGTCCGCCTCCAAACGACCGGGCCAGGGCCCCAGTTCGCCGCTCCTCAGCTATACATATAAAAAGAAAAAGAAAATTACAGCAGCGGGGGAAGGGGGTGCAGAGAGCACTGCTCATGATACTCAGTAAAGATCTCCGCCAGCCGAGGCCTCGCGAGATCCAGCCTCTGCCCTCGATTCCCCCACGCGCGTTAACCTCGAGCCTTAGTTCGTTGCACTCACGGACGAGTGCCACCGAGCGAGCCAGCCGCCCCGCGGAGATCAGGCCGAAGCGCTTCAGAGACCGCCGCTTGCCCACAGCCTCGTTGTAGAGCTGCTCTGACAGGGGGTTGTAAAGCCCCGGCGACGCCCTCCAAATGGAGTACATCAGCAGCTGCAGCAGAGGGAAGCGCTGGGGGAGCAGCCGGCCGAAATGGTCTTCGATGCTCCCATAGACCAGCTGCACCGTGTCCTCGGTGCAGTTCTGATCGTAGAGGTATACGTCTTCGAAGTGGATAATTTCGGGGATGGTAAAGGGGAAGTCTTCCATTCTCAACGATCTGTTTGTGAAGAAAGGAAGGACCGGCGCTCCCTCAGTTTTATATAGCCCGCTGCGCCCCAACGGAACCCAACAGTCGCCCGTTTTCGCCCACAAAGTCGCCGCCACGCGGCGGTCATTGAGCCTTCTCTGGCGGAATCGAAACGACGCGACTCTGGCGCTTCGCCTCCCCCACACATTCAATGCGCATGCTACGCCCACGTTCGCCGCGACCGTTCCTGTTCCCCATACCTGCAACGGAATGGTCGGGCAAAACCTCATGAAGAATCGGCCAAGCATCTACCATGCTCGGCTATCCTTGACCGGTAGCTTCCCTACACGCAACGCCGGGGATCAAAACCCTCGCCAAGAGGCAACCACGCAGCTTCACTGCCCGGCTATCCTTAGCAGGCCTCTTTCGGCCCCTCCAACGCTAAAGATCAAAGTCCTCCTTAGAGGCAGCCGAGCGGCTTCCCTACTCGGCTATCCTTGGCCGGTAGCTTCCCTACTCGCAACGCCAGGGATCAAAGCCCTCGCCAGGAGGCAACTGCGCAGCTTCACTGCCCGGTTATCCTTAGCAGGCCTCCTACGACCCCTCCAACGCTAAGGATCAAAGTCCTCCTTAGAGACAGCCCAGCGACTTCTCTGCTCGGCTATCCCTGGTTAGTAACTTTCCTACTCGCAACGCCAGGGATCAAAGCCCTCGCCAAGAGGCAACCGCGCAGCTTCACTACCCGGTTATCCTTAGCAGGCCTCCTACGGCCCCACCAACGCTAAGGATCAAAATCCTCCTTAGAGGCAGCTCAGCAGCTACCCTACTTGGCTATCCCTAGCCGGTAGCTTCCCTACTCTCAACGCCAGGGATCAAAAAATTCCTTCCAGAGGCAGTCGAGCCCGCCCTCGCTCGGCTATCCCCGGCTGGTAGCTTCCTACCATAACCGACAGGAATCAAAAGCCCTCCCAGAGGCAGTCGAGCCCGACCCTCGCTCGGCTATCCTTCAGGACAAAAGCCTTCGCCAAGAGGTACCGGGCAGTAATCCTGCCCGACCAAGAGTCCTTGGTAGGCTTCTTACAACCCCTCCCGCGCTAAGGACCAAAGTCCTCCTTTGAGGCGGTCGAGCCCGACCCTTGCTCGGCTATCCCCGGCTGGTAGCTTCCTACCACAACCGACAGGGATCAAAGTCCTCGCCAAGAGGCACTGGGCAGTAACCCTGCTAGGCCCCCGTCCTGAAGGATCAAAAGCCCTCGCAAGAGGCAACCGAGCCCGACCCTTGCTCGGTCATCTCAGGCTGGTAGCTCCCTACCCATGACGCTAGGGATCAAAGCCCTCGCAAGAGGCATCTGAGCGGCTACCCCACTCGGTCATCCCAGGCTGGTAGTTTCCTACCCATGACGCCAGAGATCAAAGCCCTCGCTAAGAGGCAACCGCGCAGCTTCATTGCCCGTTTATTCTTAGTAGGCTTCTTACAACCCCTCCAATGCTAAAGATCAAAGTCCTCCTTAGAGACAGCCGAGCGGCTTCCCTGCTCGGCCATCCCTGGCCGGTAGCTTCCCTACAAGCAACGCCGGGGATCAAAGCCCTCGCCAAGAGGCAACCGTGCAGCTTCACTGCCCGGCTATCCTTAGCAGGCCTCCTACGGCCCTTCCAACGCTAAGGATCAAAGTCCTCCTTAGAGACAGCTCAGCAGCTACCCTACTCGGCTATCCCTGGCCAGTAGCTTCCCTACTTGCAATGCCAGAGATCAAAAAGTCCTCCCAGAGGCAGTCTAGCCCGACCCTCGCTCGGCTATCCCCGGCTGGTGGCTGCCTGCTCGCAACGCCAGGGATCAAGGCCCTCGCCAAGAGGCAACCGCGCAGCTTCACTGCCCGGTTATCCTAAGCAGGCCTCTTACGGCCCCTCCAATGCTAAGGATCAAAGTCCTTCCAGAAGCAATCGAGCCCGACCCTTGCTCGGCTATCCCCGGTTGGTAGCTTCCTACCACAACCGACAGGGATCAAAGCCCTCGCCAAGATCAACCGAGCAGCTTCCCTGCTCAATCATCCCCAGCGCGCATCCTCCTACCCAACAGACGCTGCGGGTTTGTAGCCCTCATAACAAGGCCACTGAGCCCCTTTACGCTCGGCACAACTATGGCGGACATCCATCTGCCCATCACATGCAGCGGATCCGAAGCCCCAATAAGAGACATCAGGTCTATCAAAGTTTGAGTGATCCCCCCTCGACTTCGGGGCCATGAAGACGCCTCCTTCTCAGCAGCACTTGGCACACTCGGCAAGTGATTGAAATCAACTTGACGAACGATCGCTAGACAGATAGCCGACCTAACATGGAAACCCAATGTTCCCCTCCGAACGGCGGCCTGGACTGCGCGTCCGTGCCTGAGGTTCGGGGCAGATGCTATTTGGTTTTATCCGTCTATCTCTCCGAAAATGCCAAGTTGATTTATGGCACCGTGTATCGGAGGTTTAGACGGATGCGGCCGATATAGCAGACTTCGTAAGATTCCCCCTCAGGGTGAGGGGTTTTTGATTGTGGGGACGCTCTTCCCTGCAGGCGCAAGCCCCTGCAGTTAATTACGCTACCGCATCGCGGTAACAACTTTCTCCTTCTCCAGAATTTCACTTCGTGTCGTGTATGTTTGTTTTGTTTGTGGTTGCCCGTGGATTGTATACGGAGACTGAGTAATGCCGTCGCCCGTAGGACGTGATTAGTCCAAATCCGTATTTATTTAGATTTGGGTTTGGTGTTTTCAGTTTAAGGATGCATTAGTCGCGTTGCGGCTAAGATCAACTTAAACGTTCGTTAAGGATACGTTAGTCTTGTTTTAGACTGAGATCAACTTAACGCAGTGATCAATTTAATTATCTGGCTGTCGGGACTCGTCACCTCTCTGACGTCGTTGAGGGATTACAACGACAAGCGTCTGAGGAGTTCAGAGATGTACCCTTGAACCAAAGTTGATTTGGGGTTTTATTGTTTATTTAAAGATCTAAGGACACATTAACCGTAGCTGGGGCTAAGATCAACTTAGACGGGACCGTTTAGATCCGGCAAAAGAGCGTTCGGCTCTATTGCGCCAATTTAAGGACGTGGTGGTCCATCGCCAGTTTAGGGACGTGGTGGTCCATCATTGGTTTAGGGACGTTTCGGTCCGATATTAGTTTAGGGACGTTTCGGTCCGATATTAGTTTAGGGACGTTTCGGTCCGATATTAGATAAGTGGTCGTTGGGACCCGTCACCTCTTTGACGTCGTTGAGGAATTACAACGAGGGATGTCAAAGGAGTTCGGAGATGTACCCTCGAACCGGTCGTGAATTGGTTGAGGAGAGCCATTTTGCTCAATCAATTTAATTTTAAGGATTTACAGCCAGGATTGGGTTAAGTCCAATTTTTTTTTTTTTAATTTTAGGCTTTGCCTGACTAAAAGAATCAATCCAAACAGGGCTCTGCCCCTTTATTATTTTTGTGATTTGATTTGGGCCAGGCCCTCAAGAATTTTCCAAACAGGGCTCTGCCCTTTTATTATTTTTGTGATTTAATTTGGGCCAGGCCCTTTTAAATAATGAGTTGCACTTGTGCAGAAACTCAAGAATTTTCCAGATTTAAGAACAAAAGTGCATAGCACTTTTGATCTAAATTTGGATCAAAGGAAAACAAGTTTTTTTCTTCTTGTTTTCCCTGATTTCATAGAACCAAGGGTTCATATCAAGTGCAAGGCACTATTTCTTTCTTTTTATTGAATTATTCACTTTTAATCCTCTGTTCTTCAGAAGTTTTTACCTTTTTCTTTTTTATGTTCTTGATCAATCTTCAAGAGTTCTTTCTCTTCTTCTTATTTTATGCCAGAAGTTGATTCTTCTTGTTGATGCCTTTTGAATGAGGTCTGGGATCCTATTTATAGTGCTCACAAATTTGTTGAATTTGTTAACAAAATCTTTCCTGAATGATTTTGGGAATTTTCCCACCATTGGATCTTTGATCCAAAGGCAGAAGAAAATCTTCTGGTTTTGGAAAAAACAGAAAAGATTTCATCAAATTTTCATTCTGCTTCTGCGCAACTCCCCAATGAATGACACGTGTCGCGCAGTGGAAGGCTTGCGCAACAGTGCTTGCGCAACTGCGCAGACACGTGTCGCGCAGATGTGCGCTTGCGCAACGGTGCTTGCGCAACTACGCAGACACGTGACGCGCAGCTGTGCCCTTGCGCAACGGTGTTTGCGCAACTGCGCAGACACGTGTCGCGTAGCGGTGCACTTGCGCAACTGCGCAGACACGTGTCACACTGTGGACCGCTTGCGCACTGCGCAACGCACGGAATTTGAAGCGTTGCTTCAGAAAATTTGAATTTTCAAAATTCAAATGAGCCTTGCTCAGATTGGGGGAACAAATGCCCTCCCACCGTTGTGCTTACGTGGCGCGACGTAAGCGCAACGGTGGCCAGATCCTAGCCGTTGGATCAGGGGAGGTCAGTTGAAGGGGCGCAAGCACCTATAAATAGGACTCTTGGTCCTCAACAGATGATCACCATCTTCAAGATTTCTCATTTCCAGAGCCTTGCTCTTGCCTTCAAGAACTTCAGAGCCTTGCTCTTGCTTCCAAAGTTAGAACTTTTTAGAAAAACTTTAGGTAAAGATTAATCTTAAATTAAATTAATTTTAATTAATAGAGCCTTACTCTCATAGATCTTTTGATCTAAGGAAAACCCCTTTGGGGTTTCACCAACAGAGCCTTGCTCTCAAGAATCTGTTTCAGGGTTTCTTAACCCATGAACAGAGCTTTGCTCTTTGGCAAAACATAGATCTTTTGATCTAAAAATGAAGAACTCTTAAGAGTTTTCATGGATCTTTAAGATCCCAATTTTTTTAATTTTTAATTTTTTAAAAATTAATTTTCCTTTGATGGATATTTCCATCATTATCACAGAGCCAAGCTCTTTTAAGGAATCTTGTTCCCCTGAGACCAGAGTTTGACAAATGTCACTCTGTGACAGATCTTTGCTCTAAAAGAGGAGATTTTCTCTTTGTCTCTGGAGACTCCCCACCAATGGGTGTATCCTATTGGGAATTTTTTATGAATTGACAGTCCCATCTAATGATGGGATTGTCTTATTAAATGATGCACATCATCCAGATTTTGTGGGTCCCCCTTTGGTCCCCTACCTACTGCATCACAGTGTGGAGCAAGATATATATATTTTTTTCAAATGCCAAGCATTAGGCCACTAATGATGTATGTTTCTTTGTCTTTCCACAGAACATGTCTGACGACTTGTCTTTTCCCTTCGTTCGCTCGGAAGGAGGGTTCCCCCATGCGCCAGTGGATCGGGTGGTATTCGCTCTTATTAAAGATCGCGATCCTGAGTGCAAAAAGCTCCATCTGTGGGGAAGGTGGTATAGCCAGATCATCCAAGGCCGTCGCAGTTTTAGTTCCGCCGCGCCCTCTGAGCCCATAGTCACGCTCCCTTATGCGGACGAACCCCCGGTGAAGTATACCGTGGAGGTTAAGAATTGGAATTCTGATGACCTCCTTCAACCTGCAATCGGCGCCATCCCCGTGCAGCCGCCGCCGGCGATAGATATTCTGGGGAGGCGAATCTGTCAGGGCGAAGCACGCCCTTGGGAACAGGCTTATAACATTGGAATGATCCCGCGACCCCCCGCCGGATATTTGCAGTGGGCCCGGTACATTCTATCGGCGAAGAGGACCCACCTAACGAAGATTGGTCTATACTCAGCCGTCTTCGTCTCGCTCTTTGAGTACCCCTCTCCTCCAACGTGGTGGATAAAGGCCTTCGTTGAACAATGGAATATCCCCACCCATACCTTCCTGACAGCGGATAGGGAAGTCTCCATCTCTCTGGAGGAATTTGCCGAAATTTCAGGTCTGCCAATGAGGGGAGAGCACTACGAGGAGTTGCTTCCTCCTGATGAGTATGTCTTTGCCACCAAGCAGCTGGTATTTGACTTAACCCCGGAGAATGCCATTCAGCATCAGCATCCGGGTTTGGTGAAAGTGTTGGAGATCTATGAGGAACTCCATTTGGAATCGGGAGACAAGGGCGTCAGTTTCGCAGCTTTCATTGCTCGCTTTATCCGCCCGGAGTTCTTATCAGAGCAGAGAGAGAAGTTCGCTCAGCTTGACGACCCCTTTGGCTTTGGTTTGGATCGCCGACCCGTATCGGAGAATAACCAGAGGGATTTCTATCTCCCCAATGCTGCCATCGTCGCTTTCTCGGAAATCGCCGTCCCCGGCATGGATGAGGAAACTTTCTTTATTGGGTTCCTGGGCTTGTGGTTATGCAACTTTGCGCTCCCTATGCACCCGCGCTTCATGCGGCCCTCTGTCTTTTACCCGGCACATCGGATGGTGGCCGGTCTGCAGTTGTCGATAGGAATTGCTGTGTTAGCTTATCTTTATCATGGACTCAGCGTAGCGGCGGACGCCAATGATCCTGGGACACAGCCTGCTAACTTCCCAATGCATTACTTCGTTTCTTGGATGGAGATGCACGTGCGAGGGGTGTTTGGCGCCCACAAGACTCCTCCATTCTTCGAGAAGTACAGACTCCCGAGAGTCATACGGTTAATCGGGGCTTCAATTGTGTTTGCATCCCCGCGGGATTCTAGGGGACTCCTCCTGCGCCCACATTTGGTCGGAGCGACGACTTCTTTCGTGGATAAGGTTATCACCATAGGCTCGGAGACTGCTAAGTCGGTGGTGCCCCTACGTGACGAGTTTAAGGGCGGGGCTTCTGTACTGAAGGCTCGGGAAATCGTCCATCTCTACTCCATTCGGCCGGGCTACCTAGCGTTTCGGCAGAATGAGACGGCTTTGTTTATGAGGTATAATCCGCATCGATTTGCCCAGCAATCAAGCTACAACCAGGGGATCCCGATGGAAGCCTTCTTGGAAACGCCTGTGGTTGGCCCAGAGGGGGTAAAGAATGCGATGCATCACTTTATACGGCTTAACACGGGTTCCTATTTCTTCATTAGTGAACCCAGCTGTGTCCCTAAGATGCTTAATTCATATGTGGCCTGGTATGCGCACGCTATGGGCCCAATCATTTTAATGGAGAAACGCCTACTGGTTAACCGTAGGGGTGCGCCTCCTGGCGGTGATCGCAAGGCCCCTTTGCAGCCAAGGCTCCCGGTCGTCCTTCCGCTAAAAGATGCTGGAGTCGATCGACCACGCGTGTTGAGCCCTCCGCGGGGATTGCCACTGTCTACTACGGTGGATGCACCAACGGCGCCCCGTGCTCCGACAAAGACGGTTAAAGCGGTATCGCCGGAGTCGGGCGCAGGAGCGGATATCGGGACTCGCCGCCCGAAAGTGACTGCCAAAACTGCCAAGCGCAAAGCTGTTCCGAGTGGATCCAAAACTGGCGGACAGAAGAAGAAGAAGTCCACCCTATCCCTCGATGCGATCCTCAGCTCAAAGCCTGCGGCTTCTCCTGCCGAGGCCATATGCGAGTACGGCAGCAATGAGGGCTTTGTGGTGGACCCTGTGGACACCAATTTGGCTGCCGCCATTGTAGCTTCGGAGCGATCGGCGAGGCTCGAAGCGATGCTGAGTAAACTCGCTGAGTCCGGTAATCATCAGACGCTTTATTTTTTATTTCATTGCATTTTTTATCATTACCTTTAACTGATATTTGCTCCCTTTTCAACAGGTGTTTCTACCGAAGAGGCCATTGCTGCCTCCCTGAAAACCTTCCAGGAAGAGGAGGAGAGGCGTGCCCTGGCAGGTGTTGGTATGCTTCCCCCCTTTTCTTTTTTTTTTATAGGGAAAGTTTGTTATTTCTTCTGGTGGTCAATTTAAACTTCTTTTGTTTCTTTACAGGGGCTATATCAGTTGATGCGGGGATCCTTCCCGAGCTTGCCACCGAAGCCCCGGCTCCGTCGAAGCTGTCGCAAGAGCCTCGGCTTGACGCAACGACGAGGGATGCTCTGAAAGATCTGGAGGCATCCCTCTATACGGATGAGGATGCTTCAATTAAGGCCGCCCTAGTGGCATCCGTCTCAACGGCTCGGGAGGAGCGGAAGCGGTTGAGACGTGAAGCAAGGGCGCGGAAAGCTGCTTTGGCCACGGGAGCGGGCCCTAGCACCATTCCTCACGCTAGTACTCCTTCCGAAAAGCCCCCTGTTGCCCTGTCTACTGCTCGTCGGCAAGTGGCGCGCGCGGTTCGGAGCGCCAATGATAAATCCGCTTCAGGTAGTACTCCTTTCAGAACCTTGTTGTACGAATTGTAAAGCTATTGGCTTATACGTATCTCATCTTGCAGGGTCAAGTCCAACTGAGGGGGAGGCGGAGACGACCGTCGAACCCAGGGGAGCGGAGGAAGCGGTACTTGCTGAACCCGAACCGACAGTGAGCAACGTTGTCGGGGTCATGGGGCCTGGAGCCGAGATTGAGGAACCTGCCGCGGAGAGGGTCATTGATGCCGCACCTGAAGTGGCGGCAGATGAGATGATTGTCTCAACCGAGCCGAAGGCGGTAGAGGGCGAGGTGCTTGAGGCTGGGGACCTCGTGGTGCCGATGGACGAGGCAGCTGTAATCGCCGATCCTGAGGGAGCAGCGGGTGAGGCGGCCATGATTCCTGAAGACGAGCTAGGCGCTCCTTCTCAGGAATCTGGCAATGTTCCTATCATAGCCCTCCCTGCCTATGGTCCCCCGCCGCCTGTGGAGCTTGCGAGCATAACAACGGTTCCCCTCGAGTCGGGTGATGAAGCTACAGGCGGTGGCCTTCCGTCAGTGGAGGAAGGGATTGCCTCCGTTTCTGCGGGCAGTTTGTCGGGTAAATTTTAAATGGCCAATTCTCTTCATTTATATATACCTCACGATCTCTTTTAACCAGTTTGTCTTTGTTTTAAACGCAGGTGCGGCTAGTGCCGATGCTCCATTGCCTGAAGGCACACCGTCAACCATTGTCTTGGCGGTGGTTGCTCCTCAGCCTTCCCTTGTGCCATCGCGGATGTCGGAAGGTATGAATTTATGACTTATGCATTAATCTTTTAACGTGTAGCCTATGTACTAACGTTATACCACTATGCTCTTTTCAGGAGTGTTCTTCGATCATCTGTATCAAGTGCTGCTCCCACACTTCTCCTTCCCATCCGAGCTCGCTTCTCCCTCTAGGGGTACCGGTAAGTGCTGTCTTGGTCTCTTTTGAGGGAATATAGGATCGTATCTGACTTTTCCTCTTCCTGATTGCAGTGCCTCAAATCGAAGGAGGGGACACCAGGCCTGCGCTGCCACCGGCGCCTCCGGCTTTGCCGTCCGTTGCGACTGGTACAGATATTCCTTTCCCTTTTTTATATGATCTTTCACCGACTTTTCGAATCATTGTTTGACCATGTTTCGTTTTGCAGTTATTGTTCCAGCTCTGATCTCTTTTGAGTCTCACGTCCTCTCACCGGCGGGTCCTTTCTTGAGACGCCCGTCTTCAAAGGGTGCTGTGATGAGCCTGGGTATGCTGAGCGGGTACATCGAAGAGCTCAACATGGATGCCCTTCCTTCTGCCGTAGATTTCGCTGTGGATGTTAACCCAATGTTGGCGGCGCTCGTAACTTTTCATAACGAAGGCGTCGTCGAATCATGGGTTAACTACTGCAGAGAGATCGAGGCTCGCCTGCATCGGTTGGAGTCGACACGCCCTTCTCCCGAGGTTTTGGCCGCGAGCGCCGAACGGACAGCTTGGCTTGAGCAAAGCGCCTCTTATCTCCGCCATTTGGAGCAGGAGGCAGCTTTACGGCTAAAGGCGCATCGGGAATCTTCAAACGCGACCGCTTGCCTTCGTGCTGAAGTTAGAACGAATGCTGCTGAAGTGAAAGCTGTCTTTGAAGGTCTTCTCAAGCGTATATCTAATGGGCTAGCACTGAAGCGAAAACTTGATGCTGCTGAGCGTGATGCCCGAGGCCAAGAAGCAGCTCAGCAGGTTGTTGGGGAAGAGCTCGCATCCTTCACGCAGCAGCGGGCTCAAGTAGAGGCTGAACTGGCAGTGGAAGTTGATCAGGAGAAGGCGTGGGAGGAAGTACGCGAGCAATTGATAGGGCTATTTAAGACGCTTCCTTCCCAGTAGCTGCCCTTTATATCAATATACTTGTAATTTTCTTTTTCGAATAAGATGTATACATTCTTTATTCTTTTGTACGATTCGCCATGTACTTGATTGAATTAATAAATAAAGATACACATTTTTTGCAATGTCTTGTATCATTTCTTTGCTTTCTCCCTTCTCTTATTATCAGCATGCTGTCTTGATAAACATGATTGACAGGTAATAGAGTAAGCATTTTGGTTTCTTCGAGATATAGTGATGGCTTAGGCCGCAGGTTCAGATCTGCTGCTTAAGACTTTTCAACTCTATGAGCCGTGAGGGTCTCATAGAGACTTTTCTCCCTACGGATCGAGAGGATCTCGTAGGTGGATTTTCTCCTTAGGAATCGTGAGGATTCCCAAGTGTGGTTTTCTCTCATAAGTCGAAAGGATCCTATAAGAGAATTTCTCCCTCTTACGAGTCGAGAGGGCTCGTAAGCGGTTGTTTCCCTCTTTGTCGAGAATCGACTTCAGAGAGTGAGACCCGTGAATAGTATGCAAGAGACCATTTAGGATTGACTTGCAGGATCCCATTGCCCCTCTTACGAGTCGAGAGGGCTCGTAGGCGGTTGTTTCCCTCTTTGTCGAGAATCGACTTCAGAGAGTGAGACCCGTGAATAGTATGCAAGAGACCATTTAGGATTGACTTGCAGGGTCCCATTGTTCAGGAAGTAAGTTTTTGAATCCTTACTGCCCGAGAGGTGAGTCAAAGAAGCTCTCGTCACGGAGTGTTTGTATCCGTGAGTTGAGTATTTTGCTAGGGATTATTTGTTTCCCAAGCGTCAAGGATTATTTGTGTCCTTGGGGTTTGAAACGAATCGATGGTTCCCGCGGAGGCGCTGGTGGCTCTGCGAGTCGACGCGGATCAGAAGGCTCTCGTCAAGGAGTGTTTGTATCCGTGAGTTGAGAAGTTTTGCGAGGGATTATTTGTTTCCCAAGCGCCAAGGATTATTTGTGTTCTTGGGGTTTGAAACGAGTCGAGGGTTCCCGCGGAGGCGCTGGTGGCTCTGCGAGTCGACGCGGATCAGAAGGCTCTCGTCAAGGAGTGTTTGTATCCGTGAGTTGAGAAGTTTTGTGAGGGATTATTTGTTTCCCAAGCGCCAAGGATTATTTGTGTCCTTGGGGTTTGAAACGAGTCGAGGGTTCCCACGGAGGCGCTGGTGGCTCTGCGAGTCGACACGGATCAGAAGGCTCTTGTCAAGGAGTGTTTGTATCCGTGAGTCGAGGATTTTGCTAGGGATTATTTGTTTCCCGAGCGCCAAGGATTATTTGTGTCCTTGGGGTTTGAAACGAGTCGAGGGTTCCCACGGAGGCGCTGGTGGCTCTGCGAGTCGACGCGGATCAGAAGGCTCTCGTCAAGGAGTGTTTGTATCCGTGAGTCGAGAAGTTTTTGTTGAAGTCATTGGCTTCTTCGGTTGAAATGAACCGTTGAGGTTTGGCTTCGTCGTTTGACCGAATCCGCTGGGGAAGTATGGTTCCTTCTTTGTTTACGCCCTTGGATTGTATACAGGGATCGATGTGATCTTAACTGTAGGGCCAAAGTTTTATCATTTCTTCTTTTTATTTTATTTTATTTCCGCGATGCTCTATCATTTCAGCTTTTATATCGCAAAGGTCGCGATTGCCCAATCATTTCGGCTATTTTTCGCAGTGCCCAATCATTTCGGCTATTTATTTTATCTTTACTCGTCGCTTTTTATTACGAGTTGCCCAATCATTTCGGCTATTTTGCATGCATACATTTTACTTGCTGCTTTTTATTGCAAGATGCCCTATCATTTCGGCTATTTTGTATGCATGAGCGGCCTACTGGTTTTCGTCGTAAACCTGAAATTGGACACCGATTTCGGCATCAGCACCGCTGCAACTGGGATATTGCCAGGAGCGAATCATCATTTGCCTCCGTCATTGTCGAACAAAGGAGGCTTAGCGATCAGGGTTAGGGACCTGTCGACTAAGGCTTTCGATTTCATGAGCCGTAAGGGTCTCATAAAGGTATTTCTCCCTACAAGTCGTGAGGATCTTGTAGATGTATTTTCTCCTTAGGAATCGTGAGGGTTCCTAAGTGTTTTGTTCCTCTGTAAGTCGTAAGGATCCTACAGGGGGGTTTTCTTCTTGTAAATCGAGAGGACTTACAAGGGTTATGCGAACATATCCTCAGTCACGGATGGGCCTTGGTTAGGGAAACGTTTATTCGCGCCCGTGGATTGTATACAAGGGTCAATATTGAACCACTTGTAGGGCAACATTGGAAGTTTGTGGGGGTTTGCTTAAGCACAGGTTTAGGTCTCTGTGACTTAAGACTTTCAAATCCAATGAGCCGTGAGGGTCCCATAAGAGAGTTCTCCTTACGAGTCGTGAGGATCTCGCAAGCGTATTTTCTCCTTAGGAATCGTGGGGATTCCTAAGTGTGTTGTTCCCTTGTAAGTCGTAAGGATCTCACGCAGGTGGTTTCTCCTTACAGGGTCGAGAGGATCTCATACAGGTGGTTTCTCCTTACAGGGTCGAGAGGACCCTGTAAGGGTTCTTTAACGAAGTTGCGCCCTTTCGGGTTTTCACAAACATTCGCCGGTAGTCCTGCTGTTTTTACTCACGGAGCCCTTTCGGGTTTTCATCCGTGCCCACCTTGCTTATGGACATACCGTTTTTTTTATTCTTTTTATTTTCTTTTTCTCTTCTTTTTTTTTACGAGGTCGCGCCCTTTCGGGTTTTCACGAACACTCGCCGGTAGCCCTGCTGTTTTTACTCACGGAGCCCTTTCGGGTTTTCATCCGTGCCCTTTTTGCTTATGGACATACCGTTTTTATTTTATATATATTATTATTTTTTTTTTTACTCATCTCGTCAGCCTAAGGATGCTGTGGTAGTAGTTTAAAGACGTTTCGGTCTGCCATTAGTTTAAGGACATTCCGGTCCGGCGTTAAGGAAGGTCATTTGCTGCTTATAGAGTTCAGGCTTAAGAAGATAGCGAGCGGACATAGTTGTCGTCATCTACCATTGACCTAGGCTGTGGCTCATTAAGCGTAGTATTTCTTTAGGAAGCGACTGTTTATTGGCCTGAAAGGCCTTTCACCGTGCATGTCCATGAGTAGATAGGCCCCATCCTGGTAGACCTTATCAATGATGTACGGTCCTTCATAGTTTGGCTCAAACTTTCCCCGCTTGGCGCGATTGGGGATCATGGGCCTTTTGACCACTAGCACGAGTTCGCCTTGGTGGAATGTCCTCGGCCGGCTCAATCTTTCATATGAGCGCGTCATCTTCGCTTTATAGGCTTCCAGATTTTGCTGTGCTAGAAGCCGGATTTCATCAAGGGCGTCAAGCTCTTCAAACCGAAGGTGAGCATTTTCTTCGTCTGTCAGCTCGTAGTGGACTGCCACTCGTAGAGAGGGTAATTCTATCTCGAGAGGGAGTACTGCTTCCGTCCCAAATACCAACGCGTATGGCGTTGTGTTTGTGGCCGTTTTAAATGTAGTTCGATACGCCCAAAGAGCCTCTTGCAATCTTTCGTGCCAATCTCTCTTATTTCGTGACACTGTTTTCTTCATGATCTTCGTCAAGGTCTTGTTGAAGGCCTCAGCTAGACCGTTAGCTCGCGGATTATAAACTGAGGAATATCTCCAGTCTATATTGTGCTGCTGTACGAAGCGGCTAATTTTATGACTTCGGTAGGCTGGCCCATTATCAGAGATGATTCTTCTCGGGGTTCCAAACCGGTATATGACATGCGTTCTGAAAAAATGGAGGATGTTCTCCGTTTTTACTTCCCTCAACGGTACCGCCTCTGCCCATTTGGAGAAGTAATCAGTCGTCGCCAATATGAAACGATGTCCCTTTGACGATGCTGGTTCGATGGGGCCGACTATGTCAGTCCCCCACATTTCGAATGGCCAGCTAGCCACCGTTGGATGTAGTGGATTTGGGTGCTGGTGGATGAAGTCCCCATGAATTTGGCATGAGTGGCATTGCTTCGCATATTCGATGCAGTCATGGATCATCGTGGGCCAATAGTAACCCATCCGTTTGATCTTCAACTTCATCTTTGGGCCTGCTTGGTGAGAACCGCAGAGTCCGTCATGAACTTCCTGGACGACACTTTTCGCTTCGTCAGGTCCTAAGCATCTCAGCCACAGAGAATCAAATGACCTTTTGTACAGAGTATCATTGACGAAGGCGAAGGACAGAGCTCGTTTCACGAGCTGATGTCTTACGGACGCATCTTCGGGCATTTGGTGGGACTTGAAGTAGTCTATAAAGACTTCCCTCCAATCCTCAACCTTCTCATGTTCTTTTATTTGCAAGGTCGCTTGTTCAGTCACTCCCTTCTCTTCGGGTGATTCCAAAGGTATTTCTGCGGGGGCGAGCACTCGACGGCTTTGTACCACGATTCTAACGTCGTCGAGGTTCTCGTCAGCCAGTTCTTTAGCAAGTTTGGCTAGTGCGTCCGCTTTGCTGTTTTCCGCGCGCGGTATACTCTCCAAAGTATAGGAGGGAATTTGGATTAGCAGTTGTTGCACTTTTTCACCGTATTTTACCAATTCCGGTTTGCATGTTTGGTAATCGCCGTTCACTTGACTGACGACTAGCTGGGAGTCCCCATATATGAGGAGGTCTTCAATTCCCATGTCAATGGCGATCTCGAGGCCTGCTATCAAAGCCTCATATTCAGCTTCATTATTCGTTCTCGGCTCTGTTAAGGAGAAGGCGAAGCGCATTATTCCTCCTTGTGGGGTCACAAAGATGAGTCTTACCCCCGATTTGATCATTGGCGTACTTTGCTTGTGCTTTTTCATGGAAGATGCTCCATCGAAATAAAGTTCCCAACGAGTATCACCACCGTCGATTGCGTCAAACGCATGTTTGTCTGGCAAATCGCAATTCAGAGGGGAACGGCAGGTATCGGGTGTTCAGCAAGGAAGTCGGCTATGGCCTGACCCTTCACTGCCTTGAGGGGTCGATATGTTATCGAGAACTCCATTAAGAGCAGAGCCCATTTAGCGAGTCGTCCCGTCAAGATGGCCTTTGACATTAAATATTTGAGAGGGTCCACCTTTGAAATGAGATGGACTTCGTGCGCTAATGCATAGTGCCTAAGCTTTGTTATTGCGAAGATCAACGCCAGGCAGTGTTTTTCAATGGGAGAGTAGTTGCTTTCTGCCCCCAGCAGAACTCGACTTAAGTAGTAGAGTGCTCTTTCTTTCCCTTGATCGTTCTCTTGTGCCCATAATGCGCCTAAGGAACCTTCGAGGGCGGTTGTATAAAGAATAAGAGACTTCCCCTTAACCGGAGCAGCCAACACCGGCGGGTTCTGCAGGTATTGGTTGATCTCATCCAGTGCGCCTTGACATTTTTGATCCCAAACGAATGGGGTTCCCTTCTTCATCAGGTGACTATAAGGACGGCACTTTCCTGAAAGGTTGGCTATAAATCGCCGTATGTATGCGAGTTTCCCTTGGAGAGACCGCAACTGTT
The DNA here is from genome assembly GCA_030015575.1 of Agapanthus africanus. Taxonomy (NCBI): domain Eukaryota; kingdom Viridiplantae; phylum Streptophyta; class Magnoliopsida; order Asparagales; family Amaryllidaceae; genus Agapanthus; species Agapanthus africanus. Next base: position 534,357,397 of record JASDDO010000016.1, read on the forward strand.
TGAGAGTCCTCGGCGGAGGCATTTCCATGATCGCTTTAATCTTTGACGGATCTATTTCAATACCTCGGTGTCGAACGACGAATCCCAGGAATTTGCCCGAGGAAACCCCGAACGCACATTTAAGAGGATTCATCTTCAAGTTGTATTGCCGAAGGCGTTGAAATACAGTCTTCAGATGCTCGAGATGTTCCTCGTATGATTTGCTTTTAACCACGAGATCGTCGATATAGCATTCAACGATTTCGTGTATGAGGTCGTCGAAGATCTTTGTCATGGCCCTCTGATAAGTAGCACCGGCGTTCTTCAAACCGAAGGGCATTACTTTATAACAAAATATCCCAAGAGGGGTCCTGAAAGCTGTGTGTTTCTGATCTTCAGGATGCATTTTTATTTGATTATACCCCGATGAGCCGTCCATGAAGGAGAAAACCTCATGAGTGGATGTATTGTCTATCATTAGTTCAGTGACTGGCACTGGGAAATCATCCTTCGGGCAAGCTTTATTAAGATCCCGGAAGTCTACGCATATGCGCACTGTCCCATTTTTCTTCATCACTGGGACGATGTTAGCGATCCATTCAGGGTATTGAACTTCATGGATAAAGCCAGAGTCTATCAGCTTTTTGACTTCGGCGTTGACGCTCATCTCAAGCTCGAGTCGCATTCTTCTCGGCGCTTGTTTGACTGGCTTGATGTCCGGGGATATCGCCAATTTGTGTACAGCAATTTCTGGATCTAGTCCCGGCATTTCGGAATAGTTCCACGCGAAGCAATCTTTGTGCTGTAGAAGCACATCCTTTAACGCAGCCACCCTTTCTTCAGATAACAGCTCGCTGATGAATGTCGGTCGCGGGTCATTTGCCGTCCCCAACTCAATTTTCTTGAGATTATCTGCAGTGGTATGGATTCCATCCTCCAGTTCTTTCGGAGCTGGGGGAAATTCTGAGATTACCTCATCGCTGCCGCTTTCAAAGCACCAAGGGAGGTTGTTCATGTCCTCGGACCCTTCTTTTAATATTGTTATCACATGGCAGGTGCGAATTTTCTGCCAATCCCAATGCGGAGTTGGTTTTATCCTTGTGTTTTCGGGTTCGTGCTTTTGCGGCGGCGCTACCTTCCAACTGTCAGACAACGCGAATTTGCCAAGCTGATATTGGTCCTCAACCCAATTCTTAAAGGTGAAGCAATCTTCAAGCGGATGCCCTACTACTCGATGGTAAAAGCAATACTTTGGGTTGGAGACTTCGCCTGCTTGCTCAGGGTGTTTAGACTCTGGCAGAGTAAGCATTTGATGTTTTAGAGCAAGATCAAGTATTTTCCTTGTTTTGTTTCGAGGAAATGAGTATGCTCGACCCATTTTCTTCATGAGAGCTAGGTCAATAACGCTCGACTCTCGGATGCGTGGCTTCTTAGCTCTGTTTCGTGGTTGTCGAGCACCTTTTCGGCCCTTCGACTTGTTTTTGCTTTCGCGTCGAACCTTCTTTGTAGCAGGTTGACAAGGAGCGGCATTTTCATCTTTCACCGCCTGTTGAAGGAGGCGCTGTGTCTTGGCTTTCTCATAGATTGCCATTTCACGATCATGATCATCTCGGGCTTTTTGACTGGCATCCCTTGTAAGTTTGCTCATTTGGTCTTCAGACGATGGGTTGGGAGGTCTTGCATCAGGAACTTTTGCTGATTCAGGATTAGCGTCTTCCCATTGAGCGTCCGCTTCTTCATCAAAGTCATACATGGCATAACAGCTGTTTATTAGCTCCCGTTTCTTTGAGCGAACATACCCGAGCCCTTTTGTTTCCGTTCTCCCGTTAGGCAGTTTGCATTGAGTCCCGGGAACGTTCCAGGCCTTGTCATAGAATTTGGCTTTTCTAGCGGTCTGTGTGAAGGACATCCCTTGACGTTTCAGCAGTTTCTTCAAACCTTTGGTATAATATCTGGGAAGACGGATAAGTTGAAGCCTGTCGAGCGTGGGATCCGCGCCATGCCAAACTTCTTTTTCCACCTTGTTTTCTTCAGAACGGTAGAATATGATTGCTTTCTCGCCTTCTCGTCCGGGAGGGACATAAAATGTCAGCAATTCTTCCACACTGTTGGTGTCGAGTGTATCCAGTTCTTTGTAGTGTTCAAGCGGCACCATGGTTATCTGCAGACTTCGCTCTTCATCAGCGGAAACCCGTATTGAAAGCCGAGCGGGGAATACAGCATGAACTTCATCCTCCGAATCACTGCCGAAGATCAATGAAGGAATGGATGGTCCTGGCCTGATGGATTGGGATGGACCTGAATAAACTATATCCTCCTCCTCCTCGGTGTCACTGCCGAAGACAGGGATGGTGGCGTTAGTCTTGTTCTCCGGCTTGTGACACCTTTCCGTGTCCTCGAAACTCGGCAAGAAGTATTTGGCATCTTCATACTTGCGAACTTCATTCACGGAAAACGGATTTAACTCTCCTGCCACAGTGTACTCGAGACCATCCCTACAATATTTCATACACTGATGCTGTGTAGAAGGGATGATATTGTACTCGTGTAACCATGGTCGACCGAGCAGAGCGTTGTAGCACGTCTTGGCATCTATGACATGGAATTTGATATCTGTGACGAGCAACCCGAAGCGTAACGTCAATATCACAGATCCAAGGGTTTTCGATGATTAGGAGTCGAACCCGGAGATGGTGATCTTGTCTCGGGCGAGGTGTTGGATACTCATGCAAATTTCCTTTAACACCCGCACATTGAGTAAATTAACAGACGATCCGTTATCGACCAAGATTTTACCTATCTTTACGTCGTGGCAATATCCCAAGACATAAAGGGGACGATTGTGTTCACACGTTCCGAGGAGAAGGTCTTCATCACCAAAAGCAACGTCGGCCGTGTGCACTTCTTCTAATTCGTCTTTCATCTTTTCTTCGGCTAAGAAAGCTTGGAACTGGTCCGGATCTCGTAGCGCCTTAATCAAAGAGTCCCTTGCCTCCTTTGATAGTAACAAGGCATCAAGGACGCTAAGCTGAGAGGGCAGTTTCCTCAGATGTGCCAAGACATTGTAATCCACTTTACTCCTCTTTGGCGGGTTCTCGGCGTTTAGCTCTTCCAGAACTTGGTCATCTAAGACGATGTCTTCAGAGACTTTTTCTTTCCCTTTATCTTTTCTACTCGAGGGTCCGAGATTCTTTTCAGGCAGTGTTCGATTCCGCAGCCGGATATTTTCGCAAACCATCGGCTCCTCTTCTTTTCCCGAAGTTGACTCTTTAAAGAGAGGGGCAAGCTCTAGCTCCTCATCAGAGTCGCTCCCAAATGTAGGCACTTGTGTCCTGGTAGTGTTAACCATGTGACAATTGCTAGCAGTTCTTTCAAGCTCTCTGGTCGTGTTTCCTTGTTCCCGACGAATCTTACGCTTTTCCCGTTTAAAGCGTTGTTGATTAGCGACGTATCCTTGCCACCATCTATCGAAAGCCTTGCATTCTTGAGTGGGATGCGAGACCTTCTGATGATATAAGCAGTAAGAGGGGTGTATTTCTACCGCGCCAGTAACTTTTTCTTCGGAGGGCGGTAGCTTCATGCCCATCGATATGGCCTTAGCAAACTTCTTTTTTATCTTGAATTGACTTTTGTCAGCGGTGGAGGCATTTTGCTCCAGCGGGATCATCTCAGCTCTTTCCTCAAGTCGCTGGCGCTTGGACCTTTCGAATATAGCCGTCTCGCGTTCTCGATCAGCTTTGCTTTTCAATCGAGCTTCATTAATAAACGCACCAATCATTTCAACTGATAACTCCGGAACCCTTGACTCAGTATTTGCCCCCGGCGTTTCAGTGCCAGAAGTCCCTTCATCGTTCGTGGTCACATGGGAGATCATATGACAGCTTGCCACATATTCGTCGGATTCATCCGATGAAGTTTCTCCCTTATCTTCTTTTTGAAAGACGTGATCAAGGAAATCTTGGAGCGTAATGGGAGTCCGCGCCTTTTGGTTGTACTCATCCAGTGCGTCGATTTGCTTCTGTAAGTCCGTGCGCTTGTCGCCAGGCTTCACGGGCTTCTTAGATTTCTTCTTCTTCTTTTTCGAAGATTTTGACGGCTGGTTATGAACGCTTGAACTACCACCATCGGCCTTCGGAGTCGGACGTGGCTTCAACATCCCCTCAATAACCTGCGGCTCCAAGGGGTTCTTCCACTTGACCGCTGGACAGGTCTGAAGATCATTTAGCATTCTCCTCGTTTTGGCTGATAATACAACCTCCCAGGGAGCTTCTTCAATGACGGAGCATGTTGCCCCCGGCGTATTTGTCCCCTTATAGGCGTGGGGCTGCAGAGGATTCACCTTCCATTTGTCAGATAGCGCAAATTTGCCCTGACGGTACTGGTTCTCAAGCCAATTTTTGAAGACATAACAGTCTTCGATTGGATGTCCTAGCACTCGATGATAAGGGCAATAATTAGGCTCGTTGACGTCACTCGGTTGCGACGGACGTTTTGGGTCTGGCAGATTTATGAGCCTGTTGCGCAATGCCAGCTCGAATAGCATCCTTGTTTTATCACGGGGGAAGGAGTAAGCACGTCCCATCCTGTCCTCAAGGGGTACGTATGGGCGTGTATTGTTTGGACGAGCAACCGGCTTCGAGTCGCTCGGTTGTTGTTGGGCATTAGCGACAATGATCGCTTTTCCCTTTCCCTTATCGTTTCGGGAATCCGGCTTTGGGAAAGGGGGTTTATGGCCCATCTGGTCCATCTGCGCTAATTTGTCGATCAAAGCCTGGAAGGAAGTCGGCTTGAAGAACATCATAAACTGTGAAATGGTTGCTTGTGGATCGAGGGTTCCAACAAACATTCCCACCACAGGGGCTTCTTCTATGCGCTGTTCACACTTCGACCATAGATTACGCCACCGTATAGCGTACTGAACCCATGTCTCGCCGGGTTTTACCCTGGCGTTAATCAGCGCCGTCATCGGGGTACGCTCACTGGCACTTGCAAAACGTTGGGTGAAGAGCAGCTCCATCTCCGCAAAGGTTTTAATAGAGTCGTTGGGAAGCTCAGAATACCATTCGAACGCCGTATCTGATAGGCTTCCAACGAACTGGCGAAGCAAAAGCTTGTCGTCGCCGCCGGTGTTACCGCAAAGCGCCCTGAACTGGGCAACATGTTGATGGGGATTGCCGGTCCCTTTGTAAACATGAAACTTGGGAATCGTGTAACCAGGCGGGTACTTGATTTGGTCATACCAGCCCGGATATGGCCGCCCCGTTTTCACGATTTGACCGGCTGCTTCAGTCGCCTGATGCACCCGTATTTGTTGGGCAATATATTCATCCAAATCAGCTTTTGATATGGTATCCTCTTTAGCTGCGGATAGAGCCGGTGGAGGATTCGACGTCTCTCCCCTATCATCTTCAAGAATGATCGGGGGATCCCCAGCAGGTGGATCTTGTTGAATCATCATACCCACCATATCCTGGAACAGGAGGGCCATTTTCTTTATGTTGGCTGCCTGTTCCGCAGCCTCTTTATCTTTCTTCTCTAGCACGCGCCGAAGGAATTCGGCGTCCGTTTCTTGTTCTTGGCGTTCTTCTGAGGATGTTTCCGGGGTTTCTTTCGGCCCAGTGAGTGCAGCCATTGTGGTCATCATCTCCTGGAGCTTTTGTTGCTGCTCCTGAGCCTTGGTCACTGATCGGGTGAGCGGTCGGTGACCCGTAGAAGTACAGCTTTCTTCCTTTCCAGAAGCCATATAAACCGTATGAACAATTATGCCCCCTGACTTGGGGCGTTTAGGTTCACCGCTTTCAAACTTTGCCGCTGACGCGGAAGCTTTCCCTGGCCTCCTTCTTTTGTGGGCCATCGAGGTTAAAGGAGCCGTTGGAGTGGGCATCCTAGCAACTGTCACCCTCTGCTGTTTAATGGGGCAGTTTTTGTTATTTTCCACCTTCGCCTTTTTCTGGTGACGCAAGTGGTCTGGATCGATCACGGAGTCTTGAACCCTCCGCCATACTTTATAAACTTTTGAGGATAGCCGTTGAGGGGGCTGTTCTTGTTTTGTTTCTGGAACTCTCTCCGCAGGTGGAGGAGATCTTTTCAACGTAGCAATTGGAGAGTTCTTTCTCACCTTCCTCAGCAATTCAAAGCTATTCCCAGTTGGAACAGCGGCGTTGACCTCCACCACTGGAGCAGGTGGGGTTAGCCCTGAGGGAGAGTTGCCCCCTGCTTTTCTCACTCGTCGCCAATGGCGACGTCGCGCACGGCGAGCCGTTGGGACTGGCTCGGAAATCGAGATGGTTTCTTGTTGCCCCCTGTTTGAGTGTGGGGTAACTGCCGATGTCGGCCTATCGAAGACTGATGCCTTTTGACCAGCTGGGAGAGGATTGGGAGCCGTCAATCTTGTGAAGACCGACTCTCTGATGGGAGAAGCCGCTTTAACGACCTCCAAAGCAGCGGCCGTTGCCCTCTTTGGGACGGCCACTTTATGGTTCTGACCTAGCCTGGTAAAAACGGAGGCTGTCGGCTTAGTAGCGGGCGACCCGTTGACAGGGGTCGTGGTAGCGGTAAGCCGGTCGAATACCGACTTCTTGTTCACTTCCGGTGCAGGTGTCGGCGCGGAGAAGCTTGTAGGTGGGACCATGGTCCCGAAGAACAAGCCGGTGGTGGCTTGGGTCACCTGATCTACCGGCAGAGTCAGGAAGGAAGCCGCTTGGGGCCCATATATTACACCTCTCGGTGAGGTGGACCGTCCGTTGCAGTGGCATTTCAAGCAGTTGGTGCAGTTGGTGGCCATTGAATCTTGAATTCTGCGTCAGGTAAAAATCTTAGCAACTTGAAATCCGAAGACAACCATTTAACAAACCGCGATTGGTTCGCGAAGACGACACACGAAGTGTGGAGTGGAAAGAGGAAAAGGTCCCACCGGGCGTGCCAGAATCTGTTCCCCTCCGAACGGCGGCCTGGACTGCGCGTCCGTGCCTGAGGTTCGGGGCAGATGCTATTTGGTTTTATCCGTCTATCTCTCCGAAAATGCCAAGTTGATTTATGGCACCGTGTATCGGAGGTTTAGACGGATGCGGCCGATATAGCAGACTTCGTCAGATTCCCCCTCAGGGTGAGGGGTTTTTGATTGTGGGGACGCTCTTCCCTGCAGGCGCAAGCCCCTGCAGTTAATTACGCACCGTATCGCGGTAACAACTTTCTCCTTCTCCAGAATTTCACTTCGTGTCGTGTATGTTTGTTTTGTTTGTGGTTGCCCGTGGATTGTATACGGAGACTGAGTAATGCCGTCGCCCGTAGGACGTGGATTAGTCCAAATCCGTATTTATTTAGATTTGGGTTTGGTGTTTTCAGTTTAAGGATGCATTAGTCGCGTTGCGGCTAAGATCAACTTAAACGTTCGTTAAGGATACGTTAGTCTTGTTTTAGACTGAGATCAACTTAACGCAGTGATCAATTTAATTATCTGGCCGTCGGGACTCGTCACCTCTCTGACGTCGTTGAGGGATTACAACGACAAGCGTCTGAGGAGTTCAGAGATGTACCCTTGAACCAAAGTTGATTTGGGGTTTTATTGTTTATTTAAAGATCTAAGGACACATTAACCGTAGCTGGGGCTAAGATCAACTTAGACGGGACCGTTTAGATCCGGCAAAAGAGCGTTCGGGCTCTATTGCGCCAATTTAAGGACGTGGTGGTCCATCGCCAGTTTAGGGACGTTTCGGTCCGATATTAGTTTAGGGACGTTTCGGTCCGATATTAGATAAGTGGTCGTTGGGACCCGTCACCTCTTTGACGTCGTTGAGGAATTACAACGAGGGATGTCAAAGGAGTTCGGAGATGTACCCTCGAACCGGTCGTGAATTGGTTGAGGAGAGCCATTTTGCTCAATCAATTTAATTTTAAGGACTTACAGCCAGGATTGGGTTAAGTCCAATTTTTTTTATTTATTTTAGGCTTTGCCTGACTAAAAGAATCAATCCAAACAGGGCTCTGCCCCTTTATTATTTTTGTGATTTGATTTGGGCCAGGCCCTCAAGAATTTTCCAAACAGGGCTCTGCCCTTTTATTATTTTTGTGATTTGATTTGGGCCAGGCCCTTTTAAATAATGAGTTGCACTTGTGCAGAAACTCAAGAATTTTCCAGATTTAAGAACAAAAGTGCATAGCACTTTTGATCTAAATTTGGATCAAAGGAAAACAAGTTTTTTTCTTCTTGTTTTCCCTGATTTCACAGAACCAAGGGTTCATATCAAGTGCAAGGCACTATTTCTTTCTTTTTATTGAATTATTCACTTTTAATCCTCTGTTCTTCAGAAGTTTTTACCTTTTTCTTTTTTATGTTCTTGATCAATCTTCAAGAGTTCTTTCTCTTCTTTTTTTTATGCCAGAAGTTGATTCTTCTTGTTGATGCCGTTTGAATGAGGTCTGGGATCCTATTTATAGTGCTCACAAATTTGTTGAATTTGTTAACAAAATCTTTCCTGAATGATTTTGGGAATTTTCCCACCATTGGATCTTTGATCCAAAGGCAGAAGAAAATCTTCTGGTTTTGGAAAAAACAGAAAAGATTTCATCAAATTTTCATTCTGCTTCTGCGCAACTCCCCAATGAATGACACGTGTCGCGCAGTGGAAGGCTTGCGCAACGGTGCCTGCGCAACTGCGCAGACACGTGTCGCGCAGCTGTGCGCTTGCGCAACGGTGCCTGCGCAACTGCGCAGACACGTGTCGCGCAGCGGTGCGCTTGCGCAACTGCGCAGACACGGAATTTGAAGCGTTGCTTCAGAAAATTTGAATTTTCAAAATTCAAATGAGCCTTGCTCAGATTGGGGGAACACCCAATAGTGCAAGCAAGGATATTTTACGAGCCTTCTTCATAAACAGAAGACAAAGTGCAAGCTAATGAAACAAAAAGTTCTACTACCAAAAGCGAAGTCTTTACAAAGGGTATTTTGGGCTCCCCAGCCTTACAGACTGCCCGGAGGCTTACAAAAATTCCAGAAGCGACAAAATAAAAGAAGGAGGATGACGGGGGCTTTAGGCCTCGGGGCCAGGCATGACCTCGGGTTCCCCGATATCTACCACGAGTCGAGCAGGGTCCTCGGCCACCTTCTCGCCGGGAATCTCTTCCCCCTGCTCATCGGCGTCCGCGAGGAGGTATTCGACCCGGAGCTCTTCATCAGCGAACTCCGACATCCAGACCTTAACGGCGTCGAGGGCCTCATGCCAGATGCGGGTGGTGGCCATGGCTAAATCATTGTAGAAGTCCTTCGACTTCTTGTAACCCTCCACCGCCTTCGTCGCCGAGAGGTCGGCCTGCTCCACCGCCTTGACCGCCGCCCCCAGCTCCTTCCGGAGGGTCCTCACCGTCTTTTTCATGTTGCTGGCGAGCGCCTGAGCGTCCTCAAGCTTAGCTTCGGCAGCCACAGCGGCCTCGCGGTGCCGAGCAACCTCCGGTTTCCCGGCCTCCACCTCGCCCTCCAGGGCGGCAACCCTCGCCATCGCCGTCTCCAGCTCCCGCTTGGAGCTCTCTTCCAGCGAGGTAAGCTGGTCCGCGACCTTCATCGCCGGGGCTATCACCTCGGCCTCTAGGCGTAAGGCAAGGGCGACATGCTGGAGGACTTGAAAAAAATAAGAAAGAGATCAGGAAGACGAAGGAAGTACTAAATCTCACAAACAATTGAGCACTTACCTGCACAGACTCCTGGGCGATGAACGCCATCTGGACCCTGAAGGTCTCCCAGGGAGCCCTGCCCCCTGCCGACTTCTATATTTCGTGCAGCAGGCTATCCGCGACAGATAGCCCCGAGGGCACCGCGAACCGGAGGCTGCCCTCCTCCACCATGATCGGCGAGGGAGGGCCCCGAGGAGACCACCGGGGACCCCTCTTGAGTGGCTCCGATGGAGAGCCGGTCTCCTCTTCCGAGACCGGGTCATCCAGAATTCGAGCCCGCTTCCGGCCCGGCGCTCTGCTAGGCCCCGGGGCACGATCCGCCCCCGAACGCTCAAGGGACGCGGCCACCGGAGGCACTGGGATGGAGGCCGAAGAAGCCGGGGCAGGCTTCAAACGGGAAGAGCTGGCGCCTCCAGCCTTCGTGACCTTCTTCGGCTGGCGCATGGAGGCTCGGAGCTCGTTCATGTCCATGGGTCCAGCACAAAACCAGATGTAAAGAAGTCAGCGACACATGAAATATAAAAGCCAAAAAGCAAGCCTAACTTACCGACAAACTCGACGGGGCTGAGCCCGGCCCAACTCAGGAGCCTCTCAGACAGCAGCACGTCAAATCGGGGGACGGGCTCCTACAACGCCACTCTCACCGCGGCGGGATCATTGGACTGGTTCCCTGGCAAGCATTTTTCCCTCGACCACTTGGTGGGCACGGGCCAGTCCTCGCCCTCGGGCGGCGCGACGAAGAAAAACTTCATCTTCCAGTCATGAATGGAAGAAGGCAATGCTACAACCCCTGTCCCGGCGGCGCCCCCTGTAGCTTTCTAATAGAGAGGTAGACCCACCTCGGGTCGCCCACTCGACCCCCAGGATGATATTTGAAAACAAGGGAAGAATCAAGAATGGAGAGGCTGAAGGGAACCGCCTGTAGCTTCAAGCGGATCAGGAACCCGGGGAGAATCTTCCATGAGTTCGGCACTAACTGGCTAGGGGCTAACCCGAAGAAGTTCGGTGCTTCGACGACCTCAGAAGAGAAGGGCAGGCTCCCAAAAAGCTTCCAAGTACAGGGCGATCTCCCTACCCCGTACTTGGTCTGCCCTCTCTCCCTTCTTGGCAAGACGAAGCGTATAACGTGAGGGGATGTGGAAGCGAGCCCGAGCATTGGAAAGCTCATCCTCATGCCTCACCCAACACGACGCGACGGGGGTAGCGTCTACCGCTTCCTCCCTGGGGGCTGCCCCCGCAGCACGATCCCGGGAAGAGGATCCGATCCCTACTCCCCGGGAAGACTCAGGCTCAACTAGAGGGTCCCTAGAACCTACTCCTACGACATCTACAGATTTTACGAAAGAAGACATCTAACCTGAAGAAGAGGGATCCTCGGGAGACGAAAGCAGAAGAAAGAAGACGAGCGCGGAGCAACCAGGACTTAGAGCGATGAAATATGAAGAAATAGTAGCCCTGGACTGGGCCCCAGCCCTATTTATCACCACAATCGTCATCATTCAACGGCGCCCTTCGTCTCCCGCCAAAGCGCCCCCTTGCGTCCAACGGCTCTGATCGCTCCACTTGTCGTTCCCACACTGGGCCGCATCCCATCAGACGCCGCGGGTCTGCACACGTCGTGTCGGCCAACCGACGCTTGACACGTGGACCGTCGCTTTAGTGACAGGATACACGAACCGGCGGACCTTCCTTAAATACAGAAATCTCGCCCTGATTCGCTGGCAGAAAAGACAGCTAACAGCCCGGGGGACACGTCCCGACGAAATCTTAAGCGGGAGCTCACCCCGGACGGCCCGGCAGTCCACTCTTGACCCGACCCGCCAGCTGGTCGGGAAAAGAGTGGGGGGCTAATGATGATGCTCTATATTGGCGATCTCCCAGATCAGGGGCGATCTCCCAGATCAGGACACGTGGCAGATGACGTGTCCCAGAGCTCAGAAGAAAGGGCCCACAGGGGCCGATCAAGCCACCCCTGCACCTGACCTGCAAGCACAAGCTGGCTCACCTCAGAGCCCCCTGCTAATTGGCCTACTCGGCCTCTCAGCTCGCCCCCGAGCTACCACAGGACAAAGATACATCGGCCCTCCCGCTCGTTCCCGAGCTCTCCCGCCGAGGCCATCTTCCTCGGTCCCTCCGACCGACCAACTCCACCACTCACAGGCGTAACCGCCGCCCCGTAAATCTCGCCATGCGTGGATTCTCCGCCGGCAACATCCCACGTTCCACGCCATCACGATCTCCATTAATGGACGATCTGCTTATTAAGCGGGCGTGACGTCGGGAGCGTAACTGCCGGCGAGATTCTCGCGCCTGCTACTGCATGCTGCCGCCACTATATAAACCCCCATCACATAGGGGTCAAGTAAGCTTTTTTGACCCCACTTAGCCGTTATTCTGCTGGGATCTTGTGCTAACTTCATCGTCGGAGGGTTCTCGGTGGTACCAAACCACCAATCTCCTCAAAACCACCAATCTTCTCAAAACCCATTGAGATCCACACGCAACAGGAGATCACCTCCAAGATCCACCGGGAGATCGACGGAAGACAACATCTGACGGAGACCCGAAAAGGACCTCCATCGGTACTAAGATAGAAAGTATCAATTTTTGAATAATCCTATTTTTATCAGGCATTAAATTCTAGCTTACTTTCCGAACAAAAAGAAAATTACTTTTATCTAAACTTCTTACTGTTGTCTCTAAGCCATATTCTTTTGTTATGTAACATATAATTCTAAGTTAATCTATTAGGTAGTTCTGCCAAATGCACCTTTCTAATCAAATTAATGAAAATATCAGAACCGTGCGTGCGCGTGCTCGTGCGCGTGCACACCTGTGTGTTCATGCTTCCGAATCACAAGTTCTTAAAAAAAAGTTAGTTGCATTACTTATGTAGAACATAATAGATTACGAACTAACCAAACCTTTTGTTCTTGTTCAGGACCTACAAGCTCTCTTCCATTTCCTGACGGACTGCTCATTAACGGTCAGGGATCGAATGGGAATACATTTACGGTCGAGCAGGTAAAAATTCTTTTTTTTTGTTCTTTTTTAAGATATTTGAATATTTATAGCTGAATAAGCTAACTCGGTACTGTATTCTCTTCCAACATTTTTTTTTCAGGTAACACATGCAGATTCAGAATATCGAATGTTGGTTTGGCGACATCTATAAATATAAGGTTCCAAGGGTACGCAATGATGCTAATCGAGGTGGAAGGCTCTCATACCGTTCAAAACGCTTATGACTCCCTGGATGTTCGTTTAGGCCAGTCATGCTCGGTACTTGTCACAGCTGATCAGCAACCGATGGACTACTACAATGTCATGTCCACCCGATTTACCTCCATTGTGCTCACAATCACGGCCATTCTTCGCTACTTGGATTCTGCAGGAAGTGTAATAGAGCCGCCTCCAGCGGGTCCTGCCAATGACGATATCGATTGGTCGCTCAGCCAGGCTAGATCGATTCGGTATTATACTGATTTTGTTTCTCTTCATTTTTCCAATTTATTAGTTAGTCTACAAGATGTATTACAAAATTTTACCAGGTGGAATGTGACTGCAAGTGGACCGAGATCAAACCCGCAAGGTTCATATCACTGCGGCCTAATCAGCACTACCTGAACAATTTGACTCTCAAATTCTGCACCGATAATCGATGGAAAACAAAGATTTTCAATCAATGGTGTATCCTTCATTGCATCTGATACTCCCCTTAAGCTTGCAGACTACTATAACATCCCTGGAGTTTTCGCTCTTGGTAACATTCCCGATGCACCGAACTCTGGTTTTGGTGTTGATTCTCTCCAAACCTCTGTCATGGAAGCAAATTTTCGAGATTATGTCGAGATTGTTTTCGAAAATGATGAAGAGTTTGTGCAGTCTTGGCATGCCGATGGATATTCATTCTTCGTTGTAGGGTAATGAGAAGTCGCCTTAAATGTTAATTGTGAGGGTTTTTTCAGATAACTACCTAAAAGTTTTGCTCACTATCATACCCTTACAAGAAAACAATACCAAAACTATAAGGTAGCTAGGTGAAAAATGCTCTTAGGTACCTGTAATTTATGGTGATTTAGCCCAATTTTTTTTTATTGATTTAGTTTGTTCTATTGTTATGCTTGTTAACCGATACCCATAATTTTTTCAGAATGGATTTAGGGCAATGGACAGCTGAAAGCAGACAGAGTTACAATTTGAGTGACACGATTGCGTGTTGCACTGTTCAGGTACCTGTTCTCGTCGTTTGATATTTTCTAAATAATGAAAATTATCTCTTGAACTCGCCGCCACAACTTTTGAGTTCTGGTATAGTGTTGGAGCTAACTAACGATGCGAAAATTTGTTACATATCTGATACCGAGCTTTCTTGTATACTCTTTTACAGGTGTACCCAAAATCATGGTCGGCGATTTATGTAGCATTAGACAATGTGGGTATGTGGAACATAAGATCTGAGAATTGGGCGAGGCAGTACCTTGGACAACAACTGTATCTTCGTGTTTATTCGCCGGCAAATTCATGGAGAGACGAGTATCGGATTCCCACCAATGCATTGCTTTGTGGCCGAGCATTAGGGCATTAGACTCAGCCTTGATCCACACATGTAGAAGTGTTCAATATTTATCGTTCGATTGTTTTGATCACCATATGTAAAGTAAACGAGTTCTTAATTCTTTCCAGAAAAGTATTCTTTGGCTTCCATGTTGAATTTTCGCTGCTTGTTATATTTGTCCCTGAGGAGTAATGAAATTCTTGTATTAATTGTTGATATAAATTTTATTGAATTTGAAGTGTAAATGAAGTAAAATGCAAATGGAATCTCTTTCTTCACTATTCATGCAAAAATGGAGGGGGTATTCAAATTGAAATTGTCATTTTGATTCGACATATCAAGAAGAATCCTCATAATTTGAGGGAAAAAAGATGTTTAAAAATTCATGACCACTTTTAAAATCATATCAAATGTATGAGGTTCTATGTTTATCTTTAGTATTATAATGCTAGCTCCTATGAATCCTACCAAATTTACAATTAATTGTGTAGCTGAGATGATAGACTTTCATTCTTAAGAAAAACAATAAAAATTCTTAATTATTTATCGCACTCTTAAGAATTGCCAATTTTTTCTTAATTAAATTTTTTAAATAATATTGTATCTTCCCAAAAAAAAACCCTATCTTTCCAAATAATATCTCTCTCTCTCAATAAAATATCTTTTCCACCTATGTTTTTAAATTTCAAATATATATTTCCATATAAGAATAATAAAGCTGTATATTCCAAAATCAGTATTTTCACGTGTATTGCACATGCAAAATATTTGTTATTATAATTACCGATGCAAGAATATTTGGAAGAAAGATTAAGATGGTCAATTGGTACAAGTCTAGGTTGAATAGTGTGCACACATAGTCTGTGAATGACCACAAAAAATCACATTAATCTCCTGCAAGCAACATTGACGCATGTAACTAAAATAGAATATTTTATTATCTAAAAAGATATGCAGCTGTCGATGACGTATGACTAGTTATGCTATATGCGCGTAACGTGGGATTCTAATCTCTATGTTTCTTTACTCTTTTAATTATTAAGTTCTTCGCTCCATTATAGTTAGTGGTGCAAGTCGGGCGGTGTTTGATCCGAACCCGATTCTAATCCATCCGATATTTTTCCGGTATTTAAAATCCGTCCGAACCCGATTGGCCGAAAGAAAATTGGATGCAAACTTTTAGGGCCGGATTGGGTTTAATATATAACTTGTACGTCCGAATCCTAAACCCGGTCTCCGACTGTAACCCGCTTGGTATGTTCAATCCACTCCATATATATCATAGACATGTAATTCTAAATATTGTAATATACATAGTTTATTTATTATATAAAATTAAGTTCTATGATTTTTATGATTAATTTATAGCTCTATAATACATAATTTAATATAGTTTTGTTCCGGTACAAATTTTGGGCCATATATATTTTTGGTAGAACCCATTACAAGTAATGTAATTTCAATTTTTTATTAACTTATAACTCACAAACCCAAAATTCCTCAAAAATCGACTCACACGCCTAAACTCAATAACCCGTCCCAAGTCCGAATTTACGGGTTTGAATTTAACACATTGTAAATCTGTCAGATATAGACGAGATTGAGGTTTTAAATTTCAAATCGGGTATGAAAATCCTCAAAAACACATCCAACCCAACATGGTTTCACCCCTAATTATAGTAATTTCTTGGCCCTTGTAGCAAAAAATGAAAATAAAAAGTAAAATCAGATATCGGGTTTGAAAATAAATAAATGTGTACCCGTATTCGATAAGTGAATCTATATAAGTCCAGGCTCCACCAATCGATCCTCAAATTTTGCCTTAAATTTCTTTCGCAATCGATTTCTTACGGTGCGGTTCGTCTTTTTCCCCAATTAGGGTTTCTTTCAATCAATCAATTATTTTGTAAAATTTATTGCTGGAATCGCAGGAAGAAGATCGAGAAAACTACTGCAATGGCGAAGAGTTCATTCAAACTGGAACATCCTCTCGGTTTGTGCCTCTTTTTCTCTTGTTTTTTTGTTAAAAATTACATTTTTTCCTCCGATTTTGATGCACGATCTAGTGTTTATTGGTGATCTAGTTCAATCAATTTTGATCAGAATATGTAGTGTGATCTGAAAGTTGTGTTTTTGCCCCTCGTAGTGATATGAGATTCGATTTTGATTGAACCTTTAGAGAGAAAGGAATCAACTTGGATTTGACATCGATTGTGATCCTGTAGCTGAAAATTCTTAAATGCTTCAGTTTTCTGTTTATGAAGTGGTTGATGCGTCTAGTTTGATGATTTGATCTACATTCATGGGCAGTGTATGTAGTGCTGACTGCTTGGGAGTTGTGGATGCAATATTTGGTTTTGAAAAACGCGTTTTTTATTGTGGAACATAGAGGTTTTCATTTCGTTGTAGCTTACGGCATGTTTGATTGACATGAACAACCAAGAGGAAACCATAATTAGGGGTACTTCTGCCACATTTTATACTTGTTTTGCAAGAACTACTTGTGGAGGTTAATTAATTGTTACCATGTGGCGTTCTACTTCTCAAAATTTCCTGTCCTAGAATGTCAGGAGTCCTAGATTGTTAAATATTAATCTGTTTAATCAACCTTTTGTTAGTATTTAAAAGAAGAAAGAGGCTGCATCCTATTGTCATTACTTAGGAAACAATGAAAGAAAGTGAAATAATTACTTCCTACCTATCCTTCTTCAAAAAATTAGCAAACATAGCAAGTTAGATGTACTTGCTTAGACATAATGAAGTCATAACTAGAGAAATTTTGTAATATTTCTGCTAATCCATTGACCAAACATGTAAATTAGGAGGTGTTTGGTACAATAATTTGAATGCAGGCACTTCATTCCTGCTTTGTAAATTTAATTAAGAACAATTAAATGGCAAGTTGCATTGGTAATAGAGAAAAGGAAGCATTTATGAAGGAGTATTCTCGCTGGTCCTAGACTAGAAGATAATAGCATTGGATATTCGGTGGATCATGGTAAAAGGAAAGTTCATGCTGTGGATGTAAATATCTCTTTTTTTGGGTATACAATACATAGATCTGTGGGCTTGTCTTGCGGATCATGAAAACTGATTGGTCCTGTGTTACTTATGTGGTGGTACCACATAAACTGAAGCTAGACGGCACATCTCCCACCTCGGAGTTTGCCAACCTGAATATCAGTATTGAGAAGGCCATTTGAGGATGGCTTCAGTTTTCATTGCTTGCTCTACCAACGAGCTTCTGTTGACAAATTGAATATGTTTCTTCAATATATTTCCTAAAGTCTCTATATTCGTTCTCAGATTTTGGCTGTTCCTTGTTTCCTCTCCTAGTTTTTGACATGTTGTAAGCACTGATTCTAAGTTAGTGTTTATGTATTCACTTGCATATTTTTCTCTCATTTATTATTCTAAATATCGCATTTTGCATTTCAGATATGAGACAGGCGGAAGCTGCTCGTATCAGGGAGAAGTTTCCTGATAGAATCCCTGTACTGACCTTTCTCTTAATTTATGATCGGCATATCATATATAATTTTTTCTACTGACTAATTGTTATCTCGTGTAGGTGATAGTTGAGAAGGCTGAAAGGAGTGACGTTCCAGACATTGACAAGAAGAAGTTAGTCATTCCTTTTTTTATCACTACCGTCTAAAATTATATAATTGCATTATATTCGAAAGCTAGTTAATCATTATCTATTTAATTTTATGAACACCTTATGTTTAATTTTTTTAAAGCTAAATTGCATAAATGTACTCATCAACTATCACGTTTTTTGCGATTGATACCATGAACTAATTTAATTACAAACAAGTATCATGAACTATCATCCCTGATTGCAACTAAATACCATCAACTTTTCTTCCGCCTGCAAACGTTGTATTTAACTGCAACATCATCAATATTTAACTTGTTTTCCCATTTTACGCTTATGTTCTCAGTTAGTCAACCCCTAAAATTTCGAGGGGTATAATGGTCCATTAAGGCACAAAAGTTAACGTTGTATGGTAGTTATGTAAAAAAAATGATAGTTTATAGTACTTATCTCTAATTATTAAAGTTCATGGTATCAATCGCAAAAAACATGAAAGTTGATTTGTATGTTTGTGCAATTTAGCCTTTTTTTAATATTATTTGGCATGTTCAATATTTTATATCCTCCTTTCCATTTTAGGTCTGATGGTACAAAAATCGTCAACCATTTCTATTATATCAAGTATATGATGCTTCCTGTGGCTATCATTTCCTTTTAGGACTTGCATGTTGATGTTGTACATGATTATAGATTTTTATTTCTATAACATCAGCTTTTCATTTTCATGACAAATTAATTATTGGTCAGTTCTTGACCCTTTTATTATTTTATGGCATGTTTGACTTTAAGTTATTGTAAATGTGTTCTGTAGTTGGTTAAAGATGATCACACAAATTATTTTGATGGAATTGTGATGCAATCTAATAATCACTCAATGAACTCTAGTAACTTAGTATGCATGAGAAGTAACCATGTTGTCCAGGAAGAAATTTTGCATGAGTGTAAATTATAAACCTGAGGGAAACTTTACATGAGCTTTAAACAGTAGAGGACCTTTGAATATTCTCATTGATACGCTTCAAAGCAAACGAAGTGAGCTCTATAGAGGGCTTGTTAAGACATTGGTGCTGTTATGTTACAACTGTCACAGTAACATTTTCTTTTTGTCTTGTTGGTTGTGCAGGTATCTTGTTCCTGCTGATTTAACTGTGGGCCAGTTTGTTTATGTTGTTCGGAAGAGGGTCAAGCTCAGTGCTGAAAAGGCCATCTTCATTTTCGTCAAGAATACACTGCCACCAACAGGTACATAGTTTTAAGTATCTTACTCTTGGGTTTCTGGGCATATTATTAAATTGAAGCCTCAAACATTTTGGTTGTTACTGTAGCTGCGATGTTGTCTGCAATCTATGAGGAACACAAAGATGAAGATGGCTTCCTTTACATGACCTACAGTGGCGAGAGCACGTTTGGATCCTTCTGTTGGCAATGAATTATCAAAATCTTAAGCTTTATCTGTGTATAGGATTCAAATAACTTGTATATTCTCGTTACTCTGCTCACCTCTGGCGTCCTCTTTCAGACTCTACTGCTTAGTTTTGTTTTATTATGAACTGCAAAGTCGTGGATATTTGGATTTGAGTTTAGCCTTTTGAGTTTGGTCATTTTATTATCCAATTTGTTTTATTTATCATCCTCATAAGATGCTGCGTAGGAACTCGAGTATGAATTGCAAGGTTGTTTTGGATTTAGCTTTTTGAGTTTCTTTTATGCCGTCGTTGGAATATTTGCATGAATATTTCCATGTCCGTTGTATGTCTATAAATGGGAGATTATAAAAAAATATAGAAAACTATTTAGGATTTCGTTAAAGCATAAATATCTGAAGGTTTGGTTATTCTTGAAAATTGTAGATTATGTGAGGAATTCTTGATATAGATAGATAGATAGATAGATAGATAGATATATTCTCCTATGCAAACCGGTCCGTGTTTTTTAAAAACGGGAATTCTCAGTCTACGGCATATTTTAACGATCCGATCAAGTTGATCATCCTATCCTTAAATATATATGTATAAAATATCAAAGGACTTTAAGACCTCTGATCTATGCATGATTGATGGGTTCGAAAATGCAACATAAACGTCATCCTGATGCATCGATTGGAGGTCTTCAAATTCTTTGATTTTTCATACACATATTTGAGGGTAGGATGATGAACTTGAACGGATCGGATCGTTAAAATAGGTCGTCGATCAAGAGTGTCCGTTTTTAAAAAACACGGACTGGTTTGCAATGGAGCACTCCTCTATGTATACGTATACACACACTTTTTAAAATCTGGGAATATTCTTGTTTATGTGTGCGCAAAAAATTAGATTAAAATTTCAAAGAGTAATACTTCACCAACCAACTTGAAATCCCATCACAATCTATACAAGAGAGAAAATGGTGGGATCCACAGCATCTAAATACTAGAACCAAACAAGTGAACGCTTGGTTTTTGTTTCTTGGATAGTTTCAGGTAGGATTTCAACCCCCCGTGGATAAAGCATTTTTCTTGAAAATCTTGCTCACCTAAAACATTAGAATAGAATAAGCAGTGATAAAACGAAAATGAGCTATTTATAATTTTCCAATCTCAAGATACATTAATTTGTCTTTTTCACTTTTCTATGAGAGAGAGAGATGAGGTGGTATTCCTAGTAGCAAGAAAAAGTTCAAAGAAAATTCTCAATTTTTTCTTTCTTTTATTGGGAAAAAAAACAGAATGCCACGGACCTTAAGTTCAAGTTATAATGCTAGAGACTTCCTCTTTCTTTTTGCTTTACCTAATGAATTCCCTAAATAGTTTAAAATCTCAATAGACTAACCCAAATGATGAATATTAAATTAAAAAACTATTTGACACGGTACATTAAAAGAGCTGAAACTCAAAGATCATATGGAGAAACCCAAAGATCATATGGAGCAAGTGTGCTCTACATTTTATTTCAACGGCGAGTCTCCATAAATTGGACATTTTCTACATTATTATACCAAACATAACAATCTACTCACAGCTATGCTGTACATTAACAATTGCAAAGAACAGAAATAGAGCTTGCAACGCTGTACAGAAAAATCGCGAAACAATTGCGTAGAATGATGGCCTGTTATTTCGGAGTTGACATGCGTCGTATCACGTTAAGATGTTACCTTCCGCAGATTTGCTGTCGAGCGAAGCTGGACGGCTAAGATTGATTTGGAGGTTAACTCCTGAAGCGTGTGGATTCTCAATGGGTTTTAGGTTGTGGTGGCCGAGCAACATGCAAGGAAGTCCCGGGGTGGTTGTACCACCGAGGACCCTCCGACGATCAAGTTAGTGGTGCAATTTGGACAGAGTAGCGGCCTAGTGAGGAGAGAATTGCGTACCTCGATCGTCTGAGAGAGGGGTTTATATAGCGGCAGCGATGGACAGGCAGACGTGAGAATCACGCCGGCCGTTACGCTCCCAACGTCACGTCCGCGTGATAAACGGGATCCCGCATTAATGGCGAGACATGCTCGTTAATGGGGGATCGTGATGGCGTGGAACGTGGAATCGTGGGCGGCGGATATCTCGCGCATGACGAGATTTGCGGAGCCGTGGCGTGGGAGCCTGTGATCAGCGCTGCGGGTCGGTCAGGATGAGACCGAGAAGGATTAGCTCGGCGGGAGGCTCGGGTTTATGAGCGCATTGCGCTAGTTTAGTGGCGCATACGTGAGTGACACGTGGCGCGCTGAGCGCCAGTCCATGAGCGCAGTGCGCTATTTCAAAAGCTCAAAGCGCAAATTGCATACGTGGTTGACACGTGACGCATTTTGGCGCTGAGCGCCGGTCCAGAGAGCGCAGAACCGCTGTTCAAGAGCGTAGGGCACATTTCAATAGCGCAAGGCGCATTTCATCAGATTTATGATCCGTGAACAAATTTATTTTTTTTTAAAAAAGGCTTTGCCTCAAAATTCAAGAACAACAGTTCTTATTATTTTTTTTGAAAGGGCTTTGCCTTTGTAGATTAATGATCTGTGAATGAAATAAATACTTCTTTTATTTTTATGATGAGATCTTTTGATCTCTTTTTATAAAAGACCTTGGTCCTTGTAGATCTATGTTTTTTAAGAAGAAAATTCTTCTTTTTAATTATGAGATGAATCCATCTCTTTGTTCATCATCATTTTTAGCTTGAAGAAAAAGTCTTCTTTTGCTGAGAGCTTGCTCTTCTTTCTTTGAGTTTTTTCAAAGTGTAAAAGGGGTTTCTTTATCTCTGACTTGAAGCCTTGGGGCCTTTATATAGGGCAAGTTGATTTGTTAAATCAGTTAAAAAGATCTTTCTCTGATTGATTTGGAGATATTTCCTCACCGTTGGATCTTTGATCCTAGAGCTTCTGTTTTACAGAAGGCAATCTTCTTGTTTTTAACAAGATTGAGAAAATCTTTCCAAAACAGAATTTTAATTCTGATTAATTAATGGTTTATCATTATTATTAGATCTTTTGATCTAACGGTGGGGAATTTTATAATTCCAGCGCTAGCGCACTCGTGCTTTGCACGTGGTGCACTGCTCAGAGCGCAGCGCACTTTGCGCTAGCGCACCTACGTTTGACACGTGGTGCGCTGTCCAGAGCGCAGCGCAGCCTGCGCTAGCGCGCCCGTATCTAACACGTGGCGCGCAGCGCGTCTAACGCTAGCGCACACATGGTGCACTGCTTAGGGCGCAGCGCACCTGGTGCTAGCGCATCCATGTTTGACACGTGGCGCGCGGCGCGCCTGGTGCTGGATCTGAAGTGTTGCTTCAATTTTTGAATTTTAAATTTCAGAACAGAGCTTTGCTCTGATTAGGGGAAACAAATGCCCCCCCACCGTTGCGCTCACGTGGATCACACGTCAGTGCAGCGGTGGCAGCATCTGCGCCCTTGGATCAACTCAGAAGTTGAAAAGGCGTTTCAATACCTATAAATAGGGCCTTTGGTCTCTTAGATGATTTTCATCTTCTTCTTTGAGAACTTCTATTCAGAGCATTGCTCTTCAATTCAAGAACTTTTCAAGAGTAAAAACTCTGTTAAAATTTTAGGTAAAATTTAAATCTTTTAATAAACTAGGGTCTTACCCATTAACAGAGTCTTGCTCTTCATAGATTTTTGATCTAAAGAAAACCCATTTAGAGTTTCATTAACAGAGTTTTGCTCTCTAAAAGGGATTTTACTTATGATTTCTTAATCCATTAATGGAGGTTTGCTCCTTTCAGATTATATAGAAGAACTCTTAAGAGTTTGTTCATAGATCTCAAATTCATTAAAAGCTTTGCTTTTAGGGTTCCTGATGGGTTATTTCATCTTCCTCGCAGAGCATGGCTCTTAGCATTCTCGGGGAATTTCTTTAAATTCTTCTCATAACTAATTTTGACAGGTGTCACTCATGTCTGCAGAGCATTGCTCTGGAGGAGTTTAACTCCTAGACCCGAAGGGTCGCTCATTAAATGAGATTCCCCCCTTTTTTTCTTTAAGGATTTCTCGCAAATTCAAATTTGTTAGGTGTCATAATTAGAATTTATTTTCTCCATGGGGATATCAAGAGTCGTATAAATTCCTGTGCCCCCCTTTTTTGCATTACAAATCTTTTAATGATGTTTCTTTTCAGGCACTATGTGTCACATCCCGCTTCCCAGAGTACGCTAGATTGGACACGTGACATAGCTAACCATGCTACCTGTGGGTAGGAAGTATCCATCCACAGTCACATTACGGCTGTAGAGATATCAAGAATAAGATAAAACTATCTAAAAATATATCCATAATCCAGAATAATAGGAGTCAATGATAAATGAATGCGGAAGCAAATGATCCAATACAATAACTGAAAAGTAAGTCCCATAATGCAGGCTCAAATCTGGAAATAAATGCAGGAAATAAAACTAACCACTACAGGACTCACAACTCAGCCTGCTGGCTGAAGTACTCCTGCTCGGACTGCGACAGTGGTACAGAATCTGGGCCATGCAAAACCCAGACGTCAGCGCGTCATGTCAACCAGTAATATAATATGAAAATGTAACAGGCAATGCAAAATAAGCATGAATAAAGCAATAATGTGAAACAAGCAGTACAGGGTAATGTGCAGTGGGTAACTAAACTGTTCTATCATGTTTTCTATTCTAAAGTCTTTGAAATCAAATTGAGTAATCCTCCATGTAACTCAAAGGATATGTCCCGTTACCCCCCGGAACCACGGATCAGGAATATGTGAACCAATAGTGGTTCTGTCCCGTTACTCCCCGGGACCACGGATCAGGAAAATATAAGAGTCACGAATGGCTCTGTCCCGTTACCCCCCGGGACCACGGATCAAGTAATACCCTTTTAAGTTACACTTTAGTTTACACTTTTGATTTCCCCATACCCCCAAGTTATATATGTCAGGTCAGGTATTCAGTAATCAAGAAACTAATGCCAACACAGGATTAGGTAAACAGGTTTGTCTGGATAGACAACAGGAACGGTCCATGAGGACTACATGTTATGTTTGTTGGCATTAGACACAAGATCAGGTAACAGGTAAAGCCATGGTACATCAGGTCAAGCCAGGTAATGTATAAAGGTGTCATGTCATGTCAAGAGTGTACGGTACCATGTCATGTCAAGTAGGAAGCGTAACAGGTCATGTCAGGAAGCACAAGATGTCATGTGGGTGCTCATAATCAACTAACATAAGCATGTGTATAAATAAACAAGCATGAGTACTATCAGAACAATAAACTGGAATATGTAATATGATATGCAAATAGATATAATTTCAAGGATATTGATGCACAGTTATCGATTAGGGTTACATTTATAGTTCCAATATTAATTAGGATGCAATTTATTAAATATGGAGTGTTAATATCACACTACTATGTAGTAATGTGATCTATGGATGCAATTATATGTATCTTAAATGCGATGGATGCAAACGGGTATCCGAAAAGTTATAAAATTATAAAATGGTAATGTGGGATGTACAACTAAGCAATATGTGATATAAATATTGATATAATAATATTAATATGGATAGCATATTCAAAGAGATTAATAACTATAAAAGTGGTATTGATTAACCATGCACAAGAAAGTTCCGTTCAGAAATTCAGCGTCACCCTAATTTGTAAAATAGCTTAAAAATAACAAACGTTCTCCAAAAGGAACGTGTCTTATACCAAAACAAAGATAATTCAATAAGGTTTTCAGTTTTATAAGTATAAGCATCTCAGGTTGTCCCTACAAAAAGTTATGAACATTCGAAATTGAAAGTTTGCTGCTGGAATTTCCCTGGACAGCAGTTTGGAGACATTTTCATTTGCCTTTTACGTTATTTAAACAATTTATTTTGCAAGTAAATATTTCATAGAGTTATATTATTCTGAGTTAGCTTCGTAACGAACTAAAGAACGTATACTAATGATTTTTCTATGATTTATAATGAATTTTATAAGATAAGGTGTACAGTAAATTTCACATTTGTCATATCCGATTTTTCAACGACGTTTCATGTGTAAACTATAAGATTTTCAAATGTATAACATTATAAAATGAAGATTATAAACTAATTAAAGATAATAATAATAAATATTACGACGATATATATTTTAAATGATATGGTTGCAGTATAATGTAATCTAGTATGTCACAAGATAAGTTTTCATGATCTAGATTTAATATGATATAAACGGATGCAAACGGAACATCGAAACGTTATAAAATTAAACATGGAGCACTAGATTTAAACTATAGGTATGGTATTTATTTAAATAGGTATAAAATTAATTATATAGCATGTAGCAAGATTAACTTGCCTCGATGGGTCGCGAATCGGGAAAACGGAACGTTAACCGTCGGCGGGGAAAACTCGCGACAGGCGCACGGTTCACGGAATGAACCCAAACGATGAACAAAAGAACCACACGGGTCAGGGTACCTCGCTGGAACGTCGAGAAGCGTCACCGGCACGACGGAATTCCGGCAACAAAAGAACAGTTAAAAAAAATGAGAAACGAGACATGAAGCAAGAAGAGAAAGAATGATAAAGAGAAGTACGAGAGAATATATGAGAGAGAGAGAGAGAAAGTGGAGAGAGAGAGAGAGAGCTGCAGGTGGGGGCCTACGGAATTAAAAGGAACGCGATTGGCTAAAGGGGAATCGTTAGTTAGGGATAAATATTAATTAAAGATTCAAAACATTTTAAGAAACAGTAGGATATATATATAGGTTAATTTAAAGATTTAAAAGATAGGTAATGAACAGTAAGATATCAGGTTAGTTAGAAAAATATAGGCGATGGTTTTAATAATATTAAAATTTGGGATTTTGGCGCCAGATAAAACATTTCCAAATCGCGCCCGGGTCGGGTCCAAAAATTTGAAATTGAAATAATAGGATTTTAAGCGGGATCCAAATTTTAAAATTAAGTGTTTTATGATCAAAAAGCATACCCCCAAAACGGACACACGTACGTGCACGTAGCCGTCCAAACTCGCCCGTTTCACGGAACGGGACGAGAACACAATACACGGACGCTACCACGAGGCTAGGGGTGTCAAGTAGGCCAAGATGAATATTTTCAATTTTATTTTAGATGCCAAAATTTGTTATATGTAGAAATGACTTTGCCGGGTAAATTTTACAGTAAGCAACAAACAAGCAAGTTAAATGAAATGAGTACCACATTATGCTCAAACAGTAACTGAAAATAGTAGCATTGGGCTCGGGTGTTACACTACGGCTGTTCATTTATATAGTCTGAACGAGTTTATCTCTTATGAGGATATTCGCGTACAGGGCCGTTGCCAGAACCAAGAGTTTACAGATGCCCAATGTGCGGAGATTATGGATCGCCTATATGCACACGTCGATCAACTGCTTCCTCGCCGTTCCGCTCTCTTGAAAATCGTAGTGGGAGCAATTTGGGGAGCACTTCCTGGGTTTCACGAAGCCATGCCGCTTAATGTGCTGGATGATGCCGAAGACAAGGTGCATTCAATATAGCTGTCGGGCCTGATCTCGAAGAAGCGGCGAGATAACCTCATTGATATTCTGCATCAAACTTTCCAACAGACTACGATAATCGCTTCTTATCAAAAGGAGGAGGACATTGGCGAGGATCTCGACACTCGTGAGCGCGAGAGGATGCACACGAGAATGGTCAGAAAGGCCAGAAAGATTCTAGACGGCCTTACTTTCGAATTCCTCAATCCGTACCCTGGGTCTGAGGTTTTACCGTTGTAATCATTTTGATGATATTTTCGTTTACTGCTTTCGTGATTGTAAGAACTTTTCGGAGTATAAATGGCAAATTCCTCATTTCAGCATGTTTTATTTTATGTACTAAATCTTTTGCACATGCATGAACGGGTATGCTTCGGACGCTTAACCAAATGCGAATCAAATATTCTCCTTGTCGCTTTCTTCTCTTTTCTGTGTTGTTGGTATGTTACTCTGGCAAGTGTGGCCTGTAGATAGTAAAGAATATTTCATCTTGAACTCTCCGAGAGATAATGATGGCTTAGGAAGCAGGTTCAGATCTGCTACCTAAGACTTTTCAACTTCATGAGCCGTGGGGGTCTCATGAAGACTTTTCTCCCTACGAGTCGAGAGAATCTCGTAGGTGTATTTTCTCCTTAGGAATCGTGAGGATTCCTAAGCGCGTTTTCTCTTGAGAGTCGTAAGGATCTCACAAGAGAATTCTCCCTCTTACAAGTCGAGAGGACTCGTAAGTGGTTGTTCCCCTCCTTATCGAGGTTCGACTTTGGAGAGAGTGGTCCGTGAATAGTATGCAAGAGTCCATCTTGGACTGACTTGCAGGACCCCAGTGCTTTAGGAAACCGGTTCTTATCCCCATTGCCTAAGGCTTTTCCCTACGAGTCGAGACGAATCGAGAAGTTCTCGCAAAGACACTAATTTCTTCACGAGTCAATACGAATCGAGCAGTTCTCGCAAGAATGTCCTAACGTCACAGTTAACCTCTGCTCTTTACGACAGAGGTCCGTTAGGGTCTGTGGTACTAGGGTTTTGTCCGTCGTACCGTCGCGTTGGCTGATGTATTCCTCGATAGGAAATCTTGTTGTTCGAGTAGCCTTACGACTGTTGTGTCTCTGATCCCTTCGGGGGCTGGACAAGACGTCTTCAAGCAATCCTCCTAGGCAGTTTGACCGTCGGAAGAGCAAGCGTTAGGAATTTTGCCATGCCGCTTTTTACTTGAGGTTAGGCTCATTTTGGAGAGCCCCGATGAGTCATAACCACTCCACGCTGGTGTGGGATGATCTCCGATAGTCTTTCAGGTTTTATATGAGTTGCCGTCAAGACCCTGAAGCTAGGAATTTAGCCTTCGCTTCGTTTTCTGGTATTGCGTCTGCTGTAGCGAGACAAATATCGCGGTTGTATCTAGATTGCTAGTGAACCGTCGAGGTTTGGAACTAGGGATTTTGCTATGGCTCCATTGTTTAATTGTCGCGTCTGAATCCTGCTGGAGGAAGAACGCTGCAGTGACATTTCGTCTGCTGTATCGAGACGAACGTCGAGGTGGTGACCACTCCACGCTAGCAAGAGATGATCTCCGGTAGTCTTTCAGGTTTTATATGAGTTGCCGTCAAGACCGTGAAGCTAGGAATTTGGCCTTCGCTTCGTTTGTTGGCTTTGCGTCTGCTGTTGTCACGCCCCGCTTCCCAGAGTACGCTAAATTGGGCACGTGACATAGCCAACCATGCTACCTGTGGGTAGGAAGTATCCATCCACAGTCACATTACGGCTGTAGAGATATCCAGAACAAAATATAACTATCTAATACATGTCCATAAGCCAAGATAACATGAGTCAAGAAAAATAAAAGTGCGGAAGCAAAAGATCCAATACAAATAACTGGAATGTATGTCCCATAATGCGGGCTCACATTAGGAATAAAATGCAGGAAAATAAAAGAACTAACTAATACAGAAACCTCACTGCTCAGCCTGCTGGCTGAAGTACTCCTGCTCGGTCTGCCGCAAAGGCACGGAATCTGGGCCATGCAAAACCCAGACGTCAGCACGTCATAATATCAAGCAATAATATTAACAGAGGTAATAAAGCATGCAGGTTGAGTATGAGCAAGAACATAATGAGAATATATAACAGTGAAGGTGTCAGTATAAGTGACGTGCAGAGGTATCTAAACTGTGCTACAGGTTATCTATTCTAAAGTCTTCGAAACCAAGTAATGTAATCCTCATCGTAACTCATCGGTGGTTATTCCATAACGCCCGGAATGACGGCAAACAATGGGTATTCCGTAACGCCCGGAAGAACGGCAAACAATAGGATGGCCCTTTGAGTTACGTTCGGTTACAATACTGATTTCCCCATACCCCAGGTTATATAGGTTCCAGTCAAGTATAAAATAATCTAGCACTAATGCCAACCCATGATCAGGCAGGTACAGGTTTGTCTGTATAGACAACAGAAACGGTCCGTGAGGACTACATGACGGGTGGTTGGCATTAGACGTAAGATTAGGTAACAGGTAAAGCCATGGTACGTCAGGTCAAGCCGGGTAGTGTATATAAGTGTCAAGTCATATCAAGAGTCGTATGGTACCATGTCGGGTCAGGTAATATGTGTAGCAAGTCATGTCAGGGTATATAGATATCATGTGGGTGCTCATAAACAACTAGAATAATCATGGTTATAAGTAAACAAGCATGGGTACTATCATAACAATAAACTGGCACATGTAATATGACATGCAAATAGGTACAAGTTAAATTATTAGATGTACGGGTATCAGTTTGATCTTAAGATATAGTTTCAACATTACATGCATACATTATAACCATCATGGATGTTAAGTTCATGTTAAAGTGTACTAAATAATCTAAAGATATAATTGAATATAAATCAGATGATTAGTATACACACGATCGTTCGGCAGGATATAAAATATAAAAGGATGCTGTGGACTATATAATAATTGTTATGTGATTTAATTGTGATTGAGGGTACTATGTATAGTAGAACTAAATGCAGCAAGTCATACTTCATGCGATGAAACAAAATGATATAACGAAACGTCAAACTGTTACAAGGAAAATTATAGCGTTAAATGTAAGCTGCAGGTGTAACGTGCAATCAAGGGATATATAGAACTTTAATAGCATAAGTAGTAGTTTAAAGTAGCATGTAACAAGATTAACTTGCCTCGACGGGTCGCGGAACGGGAAAACGGAACGTTACGCGTCGGCAGGGAAAAATCACGACGCGCGCACGGTTCACGGAAATAGTCCAAACGACGAACAGTGGAGTCACACGGGTCAGGGGTCCCTGCTGGGTCATCGTGAATCGTCGCCGGCACGGTCGGATTTCGGCCGCCAAAGAAACAGTAAACACAGTGAACAGAATGCAAAAAAATAGATATAGAGAGAGAACATAATAGAACAGGAAAA
Source organism: Agapanthus africanus (assembly GCA_030015575.1). NCBI lineage: Eukaryota > Viridiplantae > Streptophyta > Magnoliopsida > Asparagales > Amaryllidaceae > Agapanthus > Agapanthus africanus. The sequence continues at coordinate 534,387,605 of JASDDO010000016.1, forward strand.
TGAATAAGAAGAAAGAAGGAAAAGAGGATGAGGGATAGCTTACTGGGTCGCAGAAGGGGTGCTAGCAGTGGCGGCGAGATCGACGGCGGTGAGGGATGCCGGTGAAGGGTTACCAGAAGAGCTAGGGTTCGGTTAGGGTTTGGGGTCAGCTTGGCTGCAGGGCTAGGTGATGGGGTTCTGGTGAGGGGGATGATGTCGAGGAGAGGAAGAGAATGAGGTGGTGATGATGGTGGGTGTGAGGTTAGGGTCGTCGGCGACGACCGGAGATGTTGGGTTCAAGGGGCTGTGGGTTCAGCGCAGAGTGCGATAGCCTCGGGGAAAGGAAGAAAAGAAGAAGAAGGAGAGAAGATGGAGACGAGAGTGACGTGGATGCAGAGGGTGACGACGAGGTGAGGTCGGTGGAGGTGGAGCGGCGAAGGTTAGGGTTTTCTTCCTCCTCGTGCTCGCGGGTTTAGAAGAAGGAGAGGTGAAGGAGGGAGGTTATGATAAGGAGTAGGGAGGTGAGCAGATCTCGTGAATAGGAAATGCGAGAAGAGAGAGAAACGCCGGAGGAGAGAGAAAGTTGTCTCGTTATGGGGAGAGAGAAAGAGAAGGGAGAGAGAGAGAACTGAGGAGATAGAGAGAGGAAGAGAAAGAGAAAGGAAGAGAAAGAGGAGGAGAGAGAAACAGAAGGAGATGATCTTGTGGGCCAGCATGCGAAGGAGAGAAAGATGATTGGTGGGGAAAGATTTTTGGTTTAGGTATAAAATTTCTTTGAAAGATTTATTCTGTTTTCCCAACCAACAAATATTTCCTTAGCAGCTGAATTATTTTAATAAAATATTAAAATAACCAAATTTGGCGGGCTACAAAATATTTCAGAATTGCGCTCGGGTCGAGTCCAAAAATTTGAATTTGAGATATGAAATATATTGGCAGGTTCCAAAAATTAAAATGAAGTATTTTATAATTAAAAAGCATACCCCCAAGAACGGACGCACGTACGTGCGCGTAGCCGTCCAAACACGTCCGTTTCACTGAACGGGACGAGAACACAATGCAAGGACGCTGCCACAGGGTTAGGGGTGTCAAGCAGGCCATGACAAGTAATTTTAATTTATTTTAAAAGACTTAAATTGTTATATGCAACAGATGCGATACTAGATAAAAATGCCAGTTAATACTAAATTATGAGATGCACTAGTTCATGCAACAAATTAAGGTAATTTATAAATAAAAGTTAATCAGGTTTAAGCAAGCGGGTCGGGTCGAATGTGAAATAATATGTAAAATACCATTCGCACCCAAACACGCTAAATCAAGAAAGATCATAGATAGGTAAATATGGAAACTGGAATTGGTACAAATGAACTCAGGTGTTACATTATACCCAACTACAAAAGAATTTCGTCCTCGAAATCCCAAGAACAAGAAAGGATAAACAATCAAGAAACTACAGGAATAGATGTGAAAACTTCTGCCGGATTTCATCTTCTCGTTCCCAAGTGGACTCTCCATGCGAGCGACTACCCCAAGAAACAAGTACAAGAGGGATAACCTTGCTCTTAAGAACCTTTTCCCTTCGATCCACAATTGCAATCGGTCGCTCCTCAAGGGTTAGGTCTTCTTGACGTATCTGCCCAACTCTTCAGTCTATCTTGTGCTGCCTTCATAAGATTCGGATAGTATTAACCTTTTCCACTGTCTGCACAACCAAGTCTGGTCCCAACCATCTTCATTCATCGACATCGTCCCAACAAACAGGTGAACGACACTTGCGACCATATAAAGGTTCGAATGGAGCTATCTGCATTGTCGCCTGAAAACTGTTGTTGTAAGAAAACTCCACTAAATGTAGATGATCCTCCCATGAACCCTTGAAGTCCAACATGCAAGCTCTCAACATTTTCACGAGTTTGGATCGTTCTCTCCGACTGGCCATCTGTTTGAGGATGATAAGCCGTGCTAAATTTCAATCGAGTCCCCAAGCTTTCCCGTAAACTCCTCCAAAAGTGGGATAAGAGCCGAGTGTCACGATCGGACACGATGCTCACCGGTACTCCATGCAATCTTACAATCTCCTGCATGTATCGTTCTGCCCAAGTTCCTATTGATTGACCAACTCGAAAAGGTATGAAATGAGCTGCCTTGGTCAATCGATCAACAATCACCCAACCTTCAAAGTTGCCCTTTGGACTCCGCGGTAGAGCCGTCACGAAACCCCTCGTTATATGTTCCCACTTCCATTGAGGGATCGGAAGTGGCTGCAGTAAACCAGCAACCCATTGATGTTCAGCCTCAACTTGCTGACACACCAAGCACCTTGCCACAAAGCGGCAATCTCCCGTTTCATGCTTTCCCACCAGAAATGCTGTCATAACTCTCGGTACATCCTCGTGACTCCTGATGTACGAAACATGCTGAACTGTGCGCCTCCTTCAAAAGTCCTTCGCGAATATCTGCAATACCCGGCAAGTCCAAGAAAACTTCTGATCTCTACAACATACTTTGGAATCGGCCAATCTTGAACTGCTGCAATCTTTCTTGGATAAACGGCGATTCCATCTCCAGCTACGATATGCCCCAAAACTTCCCTACTTCAAGCCAAAACTCGCACTTGCTCAACTTTGCGTACAATCTTCCTTGCCTCACTGTCTACAGTGCGATCACCAAATATTCTGCATGCTCTTCAATAAATACCACTATAACTTTGGTCCAAGAATGGTGGAAGGATTTGGCTCATCGAGTCCATAAATATCGCCGGTGTATTCTTTACTCCGAAGGGCATCACTAATACTCGTTATGTCCATACCGAGTTCGGAACACAGTCTTGCAAATATCCTTTGGTTTAACTCGGACCTGGTGATATCTGGACCGCAAATCCAACTTTGAGAATACCCTTGCGCCACTAAGCTGCTCTAACAATTCGCCAATGCGAGGGATCGGGTACTTGTTCTTAATAGTCACCCGGTTTAAATCTCGATAGTCGATGCACATTCTTCTTGTGCCATCTTTCTTCTTTACTAGAAGAACTGGAGCTCCCCCAAGGCGAGTTACTGCTTCGATTCCATCCCTTCTCAAGTAATTCAGTAACCTGCTTCCCAACTTCTTCCAACTCTATTGGTGCCATTGGATAAACGCTCTAGAATCTGGTGATGCACCAGGAATAAGATCAATTGCGAACTCTATGTCTCGCTTCGGCGGTAATCCAGATATGTCTTCGAACACGTCCATGAAATCTCGAACGACAGCTGGCGCTTCCTCTTTAACAACTTCCATCGACGAAGAACACTATTTGTCGGCCTAGTTCTAAACTCAACTGGCCCGATAGAATTTCTTTCTCTAGACAACCTCTGGATGTCCAGGAATCTGGAAATTCTCTTTCTTTACTCTACGCTTAATATGAGCGTGGAAAGCGCTGAGAAATCCATTCCCAAGACGACTTCACAACTGCCGGTAACAACCACTAAGGAATCTGCAATTAACTCCCGTCCGCCAACAACAACAGAATAGTCCTTACACCTTCTATTAGTAATAGTTTTCTCATTCCCAGTGGGTACGTCCCAAAAACCAAACAGGGTCGTGCAATTCTTCGAGTGTATAGTAATAAACTTGGACAACATAAATCAATGGGATGCACTAGAATTGAAAGACGCTAATGCGAGAAAACCATGAACAAGTAAGGTACCTGAAACGACTTCCTCTGGAGCTTTAGCCTCTTCAGCGTCATGATAAAGGCTCGAGCTTGGTTGGGTCCCTGAGTTATCAGCTTCTGCTCCTGAAACTGTCTCTGCGGTGGCTTCTGAGTATCCTCCTTCAACCGTAGCTTCGACGGACAAGTATCAATGGCGTGATCCGCCGATCCGCAAATAAGACAAAGTCTAAGCCTCTTACGACAATCTCTTCGATAATGACCCGGTCGTTGGCAGTAATCGCACAACACCCTTCCCCTTAGCTCGGGCAAAACTGGCTTCTTCATTGGTACAACGCCACGCCTGTCTATCGAAATACCTTTGCGTCCATGTGCTCGATTCGGTACAAGTGCCAGCTTCCGTGCTGTAACTGCTGGCTGTGATGTACCCCCGGTCTTCATAGATAGACTCTGCTGCTCTCGAGCTGCTGTAAGTACTTGTGAGAAAGTGGTCAAACCTAGGGAGACAATCTGCCTCTAGATGTCCATATCCAAACTGCGCATGAACCTTCTTGCCCTATCAGCACTGCTGGCAACCAAAGGTCCCGCGAATCTACCGAGCCGCGTCCACTCAGCTGCATGTACATCTATAGGTGCGCCGTTCTGTTTCAAATTGACGAACCTTTCCTCCATTTCCTCCCGTGCAGTCCGCGGGAAGAACTTCTCCAAGAAACTCTTCGAGAAATCCGCCCAGCTGATCGGTTTGGGCAAGCGGGTCTCTTCCACAAGCCACCATTCACGGGCGTAGTCTACCAGCTGGATGCGTACCACATCCACCCTCTTATCCTCTGGGATCTATGCCGCAACAAGTAGATTCTCCGTATCAACCAGCCACTGCTCCGCTGGCAAAGGCTCCTCTAGGCCAGTGAAGACAAACGGACCCAGTCTCCTAAAATCCGCCACGGTACCCACACGATCCACTGGTCTGGCCACAACATTCCTCATGGACCGCTGAACGGTCCACAAACCTTCTTGAAAAGATTCAGCTTGCTGCTGAATCAGCTTGGTCTGCCTCTTTTGATTCTCCAGCATTCCCCGTATCACTCCAAGCATGGCGACTTCGTCAACACGCCTTTGGTACGTCTTCAGATTCTTGTCTGCCATATTCCTGAAATCAAAACACCAAAGGATTAGCATGATAACGGATTCAAAATGTAGATCAAGGCTAGAACTCCGAGTTACTTAAATAGAGTACCGCATTGTAACTATGCCGCGGTATCATAGTTACAATTACATAACTCCACCCAAGTCGCCTAAGTCCCAGAGATAACAAGGAATCAGGTTTTCGAGTCGATATGCAAAGGAAGTTTGCACATCGTAAAAGATATAGTCAGGAAGAACTTGATTCAAGAACGGTAAAACGGCAAGGTGGCAGGACATGTTTCCTAAACACGGGTATTCTGATTCGTGTATTGGGTACAATACCTAACTACAAAAGAATCAACCCGACTAACATATGGCTCTGATACTAAAAGAACCATGCCACGCCCCGTTTCCCAGAGTACGCTAAATTGGGCACGTGACATAGCCAACCATGCTACCTGTGGGTAGGAAGTATCCATCCACAGTCACATTACGGCTGTAGAGATATCCAGAACAAAATATAACTATCTAATACATGTCTATAAGCCAAGATAACATGAGTCAAGAAAAATAAAAGTGCAGAAGCAAAAGATCCAATACAAATAACTGGAATGTATGTCCCATAATGCGGGCTCACATCAGGAATAAAATGCAGGAAAATAAAAGAACTAACTAATACAGAAACCTCACTGCTCAGCTTGCTGGCTGAAGTACTCCTGCTCGGTCTGCAGCAAAGGTACGGAATCTGGGCCATGCAAAACCCAGACGTCAGCGCGTCATAATATCAAGCAATAATATTAACAGGGGTAATAAAGCATGCAGGTTGAGTATGAGGAAGAACATAATGAGAATATATAACAGTGAAAGTGTCAGTATAAGTGACGTGCAGAGGTATCTAAACTGTGCTACAGGTTATCTATTCTAAAGTCTTCGAAACCAAGTAATGTAATCCTCATCGTAACTCATCGGTGGTTATTCCGTAACGCCCGGAATGACGGCAAACAATGGTGTTACCCTCCGAATGGCGGCCGAGACGTCGTGAGGACGTCTAGCCTGAGATTCGGGGCAGATGCTATTTGGTTTTATCCGTCCACCTCTCCGAAGATGCCAAGTTGATTTATGGCACCGTGTATCGGAGGTTTAGACGGATGCGGCCGATGTAGCAGACTTCGTCAGATTCCCCCTCACTTGAGGGGTTTTTGATTGTGGGGACGCTCTTCCCTGCAGGCGCAAGCCCCTGCAGTTAATTACGCTACCGCATCGCGGTAGCCACTTTCTCCTTCTCCAGAATTTCACTTCGTGTCGTGTGTGTTTTTTTTGTTTGTGGTTGCCCGTGGATTGTATACGGAGACTGAGTAATACCGTCGCCCGTAGGACGTGGATTAGTCCAAATCCGTATTTACTTAGATTTGGGTTTGGTATTTTTAATTTAAGGATACATTAGCCATATTGAAGCTAAGATCAACTTAAACATTCGTTAAGGATACGTTAGTCCCGTTTGAGACTAAGATCAACTTAACGTGGTGATCCATTTAATATATGGCCGTCGGGACTCATCACCTCTCTGACGTCGTTGAAGGATTACAACGATGGGTGTCAGAGAAGTTCAGAGATGTACCCTTGAACCAAAGTCGATTTGGAGTTTTATAGTCCATTTGAATGTTTAAGGATACGTTAGCCGTGTTTGGGGGCTAAGATCGACTTAAACGGGACCGTTTAGATCCGGAAAAATAGCATTTGGGGGCTCTATTGTTCCAGTTTAGGGACGTAGTGGTCCATGTTCCAGTTTAGAGACGTGGTGGTCCGTATTCCAGTTTAGGGACGTGGTGGTCTATGTTCCAGTTTAGAGACGTGGTGGTCCGTATTCCAGTTTAGGGACGTGGTGGTCCGTATTCCAGTTTAGGGACGTGGTGGTCTATGTTCCAGTTTAGGAACGTAGTGGTCTATATTCCAGTTTAGGGATGTAGTGGTCCGACATTAGTTTAAGGACGTTTCGGTTCATTACCAGTTTAGGGACGTGGTGGTCTATGTTCCAGTTTAGAGACGTGATGGTCCGTATTCCAGTTTAAGGACGTGGTGGTCCGTGTTCCAGTTTAGGGACGTGGTGTTCTAATATTAGTTTAAGGACGTTTCGGTCCAACATTAGTTTAAGGACGTTTCGGTCCACGAGTTTAAGGACCCCGCAGTCCATATTGATGTATGGTCGTCAGGACCCGTCACCTCTCTGACATCGTTGAAGGATTACAACGATAGGTGTCAGAGGAGTTCGGAGATGTACCCTCGAACCGATTACAAATTGATTTAGGGAGCAGCCGTGCTCAGTCAATTTAGTTTAAGGACTTACGGCCAAAATTGGGCTAAGTCCAGTTAAAAATGTCCATATTTTGTTTGCATTTGGCCTTTGTCTGGGCTTTCCCCTTTTTAGAATAATGCATAGCATTACTTCAGGCCATTTATGCCCATTTTGACTGGGCTCTGCCATTTTTATTATAGTGCAGAGAATTTGTTTTGGTCCATTGGACCTCTCAATTGGGCTCTGCCCCTTTAAATAATGCATAGCATTATTCTTGGTCTGTTTAGACTTTTGACTTGGGCCTGGCCCTTTAGGAAATGCATTGTATTTATCAGGCGCTTTGCGCCAATCAGAAAGCGCAAGCGCTTGTAGTGCTGACGCGTGTCGCGCAAGCGCAGTGCGCTGCCCTAATGCGCTGTGCCTGCGCTGCTGACACGTGGCGTGCTCTGGTGGCTTGCGCCAATCCAAGAGCGCAACAGCGCAGTTTGCAAGTGCAAGGCACTATAATTTAAGAATCTTTTAGATTCAAGAACCAATGGTTCATAAAAGTGCAAAGCACTACTCGTTTCTTTGATCTAATTTAGATCAAAGAAAAACAAGTTTTTCTTTTTATTTCAAGAACCAAAGGTTCATAAAAGTGCAAAGCACTATTTTTTTTATTTTTGTTTTTTCTTGTTTTAAAGAACCAGTGGTTCATAAGAAGTGCAAAGCACTGTTTATTATATGAAGATCATTGATCTGGTTTTTAGATCAATGATCTATTAGAAGAAATTTCTTTTCTTTTGTGAAGGTTTTTACCTTTTTCTTGAAATTTTTCTCAGAGTTCTCTCTGTTTGAAGCTCTTGATTTTTTCAAGAAATGTTCATCCTTTTGAATTGAGGTCTGGGGTTCTTTTTATAGTGCTCATAAATTAGTTAAATTTGTTAAAGAGATCTTTCTCTGAATGATTTAGGGAATTTTCCCCACCGTTGGATCTTTGATCCAAGAGCTTCTGTTTTACAGAAGAAAATCTTCTTGTTTTAACAAGAACAGAAAAGATTTCTTTAGAATTTTAATTCTGTTTGGCGCAAATGCTCCAGAGCGTAACACGTGTCAAGCAGCGCACAGCGCAGCGCAACTGCGCTAGCGCATCTGCGCTGACACGTGTCGCGCAGCGCAATGCTTGTGCAACTGAAGCGTTGCTTCCTTTGATTTTGCTTTAAACAGAGCTTTGCTCTGATTGGGTGCGCTGCCTTGGGCGCTGTGCTGATGCATCTGCGCCTGACACGTGGCGCGTTGCGCGCAGCGCAAAGAATCTGAAGCGTTGCTTCATTTATTAAAATTTAGATTTTCAAAGTAGAGCTTTGCTCTGATTGGGGGAAGATGAAGCGTTGCTTCATCTCTCGCCTTGGAATTTGAACAGAGCTTTGCTCTGATTGGGGTAAACAAATGCCCCCCCATCGTTGCGCTTACGTGGCCCCAAACGCAAGCGCAACGGTGGCAGAATCCCAACCGTTGCGGCGGCTTTTGGAAGTTGAAAGGGCACTTGATGCCTATATATAGAACCTTTGGTCCTCGGTAGATGATTATCATCTTTAAGATTTTTACTTTCAAAACTCCAGAGCTCTGCTCTTGCTTTTAGGAACTCTCAGAGTTAAATTTTTCTCAAAAGAAACTTTTTAGGTAAAAAAAATTAACCTTGACTTAAATTAATTTCAATTAATAGAGCTTTGCTCTCATAGATCTTTGATCTAAAGAAAATCCTTTTGGGGTTTCACCAAATAGAGCCTTGCTCTCAGGAGTCTGTTTCAGGGTTTCTCAACCCATGAACAGAAATGTAGTTTTGTATTTAATGGATTATATCATCTTTTAATAGTAACAATCTTAGAGTTCTCGGGGGATTTATTTAAATTCCCCCTATTAGGATTTTGGTAGTCAGTCCTGTTTGCAGAGCACTGCTCTCAAGCAGTTTAACTCTCTCTCTCTCTCTCTCTGTGTGTGTGTGTGTATATATATATATATAATCGCTAATCCTCCTATGGTATTTCCTCCAGGCATAATAGCGGTGCGTCTATACAGTTTGCATGAGTTCATCACCTACGACGATATCCGCGCACAGGGCCGCCATCAAAACCAGGAGTTTACGGACGCCCAGTGTGCGGAGGTCATGGGTCGCCTCAATGCAAGCGGTGGTTGGCTGCTTTCTCGTCGTTCAGCTCTCTTGAAGGTCGTGCTGGGAGCAATATGGAGAGCACTTCCGGGGTTTCATGAGGCCCTACCGCTCAATGCGCTGGATGATGCTGAAGACAAAGTGCATTCAGTGTACCTGACGGGGCTGATCTCGAAGAAACGGCGGGACAACCTCATCGACATCCTACATCAAATTTTCCAGCAGACGACGATAGTCACTACTTATCGAAGGCTAGGAGGGCTTGTCGAGGATCTTGACACACAGGAGCGCGAAAGGCCGCGCACAAGAATAATCAGAAAGGCCAGAAGAACTCTGGATGGCCTTACTTTTGACTTCCTCAATCCGTGCCCTGGATCTGAAGTTATTCCATTGTAATAATATTTCTCGTTCATTGCTTTTATGATTGTAAGAACTATTGGCAATATTAATGGAAAAAATTTATCCCAGCTTGTCTTTATTTTTCGATCTGAGTCTTTTGCTTGTGCGTGAATGAGTGTGTCTCGAACGCTTGATCAAACGTAAATCGGATGCTCCTTCTGTTGCTTTCTTCTTTCTCTTATTATCGGCATGCTATCTTAATAAACACGGTCAACAGATAATAGAGTAAGCATCTTGGTTTCTTCAAGAAATAGCGATGGCTTAGGCCGCAGGTTCAGATTTGCTGCCTAAGACTTTTTCAACTTTACGAGCCGTGAGGGTCTCATAGAGACTTTTCTCCCAACGGATCGAGAGGATCTCATAGGTGGGTTTTCTCCTTAGGAATCGTGAGGATTCCTAAGTGTGTTTTCTCTTGTAAGTCGTAAGGATCCTGTTTCCCCCAATCAGAGCAAGGCTCTGTTTGAATTTCAAAAATTCAAGATTTTGAAGTAACGCTTCAAATCCCGTGCGCTGCACGCAATGCGCCACGTGTCAAAAGCTGATACGGCAGCGCAACGCCCAAGGCAGAGCACCCAATCAGAGCGAAGCTCTGTTTAAAACAAAAAAGTAAAGGAAGCAACGTTTCAGTTGCGCAAACGCTGCATTGCGCGACACGTGTCTGCGTAGTTGCGCAAGCACAGCTGCGTAGTTGCGCAAGCACAGCTGCGCAAACGCTGCATTGCACGACACGTGTCTGCGCAGTTGCGCAAGCACAACTGCGCACGCACAGTTGCGCAAGCGCTGCGCTGCACGACACGTGTCTGCGCAGTTGTGCAAGCACAGCTGCGCAAGTGCTGCGCTGCGCGACACGTGTTAAGCGCTGGGGAGTTGCGCAAAACAGAATGGAGATTTAAAGAAATCTTTCTGTTCTTGTTAAAACAAGAAGATTTTCTTCTGTAAAACAGAAGCGCTCGGATCAAAGATCCAACGGTGAGGGAGATTCCCCAAATCACTCAGAGAAAAATCTCTTTAACAAATTTAATTAATTTATGGGCACTATAAAAAGGACCCTAGGCCTCAATTCAAAGCCATCAACATTTTCTGGAAAAAAAAAGAGAACTCTGAAGAATTCCTCAAGAATAAAAAGGTAAAAACCTTTAGCGAAAGAGAAAGTTCTCTTATGAACAAATCATAGATCTAAAAAGAAGATCAATGATCTTTAATTAATTAAATAGTGCTTTGCACTTTTCATGAACCTTTGGTTCTCTGAGATAAGAAAAACAAGAAAAACTTATTTTTCTTTGATCCAAATTAGATCAAGAAATCAAATAATGCTTCGCACTTCTCTTATGAACCATCGGTTCTTGAATCTAAAAGATCCTCAAATTAATAGTGCTTTGCACTTATAAATCTGCACTGTTGCGCTCTTGGGCTGGCGCAATCCACCAGAGAGCGCCACGTGTCAGCGTCTGAACCATTTGCGCTATGCGCTTTTGAATAGAGCTTTGCTATCTGAAATTGGCGCAACTCACCAGAGCGCGCCACGTGTCAGCAGCGCAAGCGTAGCGCACTAGCGCAGCGCACTGCGCTGCATAACACGTGTCATCACCACGAGCGCTTGCGCTCTCTGATTGGCGCAAAGCGCCTGATAAATGCAATGCATTTCCTAAAAGGGCCAGGCCCAAATCAAAAAGACCAAGCAGGTCAAAATAAATTGCAAAGCAATAAAAGGGCAGGGCCCAAATAAAATTGATGCTCTGCATCATTTATAAAGGGCAGAGCCCAAAACAAATTGATGCTCTGCATCCTTTCTGGGCAAAGCCCAAATAAAAATAAAAAGAAATGCAATGCAAAAGCAAATAAAATGTTGAATATTTTCAACTGGACTTAGCCCAATTTTGGCCGTAAGTCCTTAAATTAAATTGACTGAGCAAGATTGCTCTCTTAAATCAATTTACCTCCGGTTCGAGGGTACATCTCCGAACTCCTCTGAAACCCGTCGTTGTAATCCTTCAACGACGTCAGAGAGGTGACGGGTCCCGACGACCACACACGTATATGGACTGCGGGGTCCTTAAACTCATGGACCGAAACGTCCTTAAACTAATATTGGACCGAAACGTCCTTAAACTAATATAGGACCGAAACGTCCTTAAACTAGTATCGGACCGAAACGTCCTTAAACTGGAATATGGACCACTACGTCCCTAAACTGGAACACGGACCACCACGTCCTTAAACTGGAATATGGACCACCACGTCCCTAAACTGGAGCATGGACCGCAACGTCCCTAAAACTACCTATGGACCACTATGTCCCTAAACTGGAACAACAGAGCCTCCAAATGCTCTTTTGACGGATCTAAACGGTCCCGTTTAAGTTGATCTTAGCCCCAAATACGGCTAACGTATCCTTAGACATTTAAATGAATGATAAAACTCCAAATCAACTTTGGTTCAAGGGTACATATCTGAACTCCTCTGACATCCATCGTTGTAATCCTTCAACGACGTCAGAGAGGTGATGAGTGTAAGGTTAGTATAGCACCCTATGAAGTGTTTTGAAGTATCACATGACCCAAAGTTATAATTTTTAAGGTGCTAAACTAACATGCAAAGGGATCGATCCTAGAAAATTAGGGTTATGAAACTTTAAGCTAGTAAAGTTAAGGGTTTGAAGGCTACAACCTTTGTAGCTCCCCTTCGCTGGACTCCTTAGTCTCTAAGGTGTTGAACGAAGGTCCTTTTGATGTCCCCTTGTGTCCACGACGATCCACCACGGAGATATCCGTCCAAGCTCGCAACTTCGACAAACCGAAGAGAACACTCTAAACAAAGCGGCTAAGCTTGTGTAGAATGATGTTGTGGTTAGGTTTCTCACTTCAAAAACCTATCTTTGAATGGTATTTGATCACTAGAAAGAACTAGAGAGCAAAAGAGCAAGAGGAAGAAGATGGTGGCAACTTTTTGACAAGAGGTAAAAGGATTAACTCTAGTGAAGAAAAATGAAATATATCAATATATATTTTATTCCTTCATGCTATGAACCATGGTTAAAGTGATGGAGACATTATTTAACTTTGGTTTGGAATGATAAAGAGAAGGATAACCTTAGGTTAGTGGTAGTTGAGCATGGTTAGGTCAAAGGAAGAATGTAGAAGCATGAAAGATTATCCTTTCCTTTTTCATTTTCTTTTAAATCCAAAATTAAATAATAATCCATTATATAATCCATGATGTGAGTCTTATATTGCCACCATTTCCATATGCTAACAACCATGATGGATGAGTGTATGTATGTGTGCATGTATGCACATCTACATGTGCATGAAACTAGCATGAAAGAAAGAAAGAAAAGCACACATGCATGCACACATCCATCATCCAAGAAAAGGTTTTAAGTGAGAAAACTAATGGTTAAATGATAAATCAACACTTGATTTATCAATCCGGTCATATCTCATATGACCCCACCAAAAGTAGTTCACCCGATCAATGTTCGGTATCATATACGCACATTTCAATCGGGTGCATGCGCATATCGCATACGCGCACCACAACGTTTCGCCTGGAATGGGTAACTCCTTTGTGGGACTCTAAGACTCGTCAATACGCCGGCAGAGGGTGATGATCATATCAGGTACCCTCAAGCCGCAAGCGGTCAGCTAAACGTAACGGCCACCCGGGTATTGAGCGATCAGAAGACAACAAGCGAATCTGCTACAACTCCCGTCGAGCCATCCGGCAACACTACCGTATAGTCCGGTCTCTTCGTCAGATATGCTGCATATCGAGCCTAGGGATGGTCACGTTGACCCCAATAACTCAATAAGTCGTGTCGGTGAATGGTCTATAACAGATCGAGAAACTACTGATAACACTTATCAGCAAATCTCAGCAGCCCTGGCCAGGGACTTGCTGTTATAACCAGTCGAGCACAGCACAGCATCAACTCCCAATACCGGGAGAGACGAAACCCCTCCTATTGCTCATCGTCTTCGTGTGTCTCGGGACTGTACCCAACGGCCACCTGTTTGCACGACTCAGTAGAGCCGTGGTAGGGTGGCAATCAAAGTACAGTGGGAGAACACACAAGGCTCTATGACGATCTCGGGTCTACAGACTAACCTGTACCAGTGTCACCTGAGAACTGCTATCCGACGATAGATATAATTCCATATAGGAGTTCTCGGTGAGTCCGTCCAGTGTACCCAGTCACCACTGAGCTCCCGTATATGATCTTGATGTCAAACATCGATGAATGTGGGAACATTCATCGCCCATCGTATGGGTCTAGTATCATATACGCTAGTCTACTCTGGTATATCAATGCCCTGTCTCGATATACCTACGACTAGGGACGTTCCAGGATATGCTTATAGACTACAGATGTCCCACTAGTATGATCTCCATCATAATCAGAGTAGTCAAGCCGATATCCTCAGGGCTTTATCAGCATGTATGAATGAATAGAAGCATGATCAAATCAACATGTCAGATAAAGAAGAACCAGATAGCATACTATCATGTCGAGCAAGAATGCAAACTGAATATATATACATGTATAGATACATCCACTATCACATAATGGCCTCTAGGGCATACATATATCCAACAATGAGTCCCGACGGCCATATATTAAATGGATCACCACGTCAAGTTGATCTTAGTCCAAAACAGGACTAACGTATCCTTGACGAACATTTAAGTCGATCTTAGTCTCAATACGACTAACGTATCCTTAAACTAAAAACACCAAACCCAAATCTAAGTAAATACGGATTTGGACTAATCCATGTCCTACGGGCGACGGCATTACTCAGTCTCCGTATACAATCCATGGGCAACCACAAACAAAACAAACACACACGACACGAAGTGAAATTCTGGAGAAGGAGAAAGTTGTTACCGCGATGCGGTAGCGTAATTAACTGCAGGGGCTTGCGCCTGCAGGGAAGAGCGTCCCCACAATCAAAAACCCCTCAAGCGAGGGGGAATCTGACGAAGTCTGCTACATCGGCCGCATCCGTCTAAACCTCCGATTCACGGTGCCATAAATCAACTTGGCATTTTCGGAGAGGTGGACGGATAAAACCAAATAGCATCTGCCCTGAACCCCAGCGTCAGGACATCGCTGTCCTGTCCGCCGCGTTTTTCGGAGGGGAACAGATTCTGGCACGCCCGGTGGGACCTTTTCCTCTTTCCACTCCACACTTCGTGTGTCGTCCTCGCGAACCAATCGCGGTTTGTTAAATGGTTGCCTTCGGATTTCAAGTTACTAAGATTTGGTCTTTTGCCTGGCGCAGAACTCAAGATTCAATGGCCTTTAACTGCACCAACTGCTCGAAATGCCACTGCAACGGACGCTCCACCTCACCGGGAGGTGTAGCATATGGGCCCCAAGCGGCTTCCTTCCTCGCTCTGCCGGTAGACCAGGTGACCCAGGCCACCACCGGCCTGTTTTTCCGGACCATGATCCCACCTACAAGCTTCTCTTTGCCAATACCTGCACTGGAAGTGAACAAGAAGTCGGCCTTCGACCGGCTCACTGCTACGACGGCCCCTGTCAACGAGTCGCCCACTATCAAACCGACAGCCTATGTTTTCGCCAGGCTGGATCAGAAATTTAAATTGGCTGTCCCAAGGAAGGCAATGACTACTGCTCTAGAAGTTGTCAAGGTGGCTTTCCCTGTCAACGAGTCAGTCTTTTCAAGACTGACGATTCCTGCTCCTGTCCCTGCTCGAGGATCCGTCTTCGACAGGTTGAATACCATCCCTCAAAAGACAACCTCAGTCTTTAAAAGGTTAACAGCGACGGCGCCCCATTCAGACAGGGGGCAAAAAGAAGCTATCTCTATCTCTGAGCCAGTCCCAACGGCTCGTCGTGCTCGACGTCACCATTGGCGACGAGTGAGGAAGGCAGGGGGCAACTCTCCCTCAGGGCTAACTCCACCGGCTCCAGTGGTGGAAGTCAACGCTGCTGTTCCAACTGGGAACAGCTTTGAACTGCTAAGGAGGGTACGTAAGAATTCTCCAACCGCTACACTGAAAAGATCTCCTCCGCCTGCGGAGAGAGTTCCAGAAACGAAGCAAGAACAGCCTCCTCAACGGCTGTCCTCAAGAATTTATAAAGTTTGGAGGAGGGTTCAAGACTCCGTGATCGACCCAGATCACTCCCGTCAACGAAAGAAGACGAAGGTGCAAAAAGGAAAAGACCGTCCTATTGAACAGCAAGGGACAACGATCGCTAGGGTACCCACTGCAACGGCCCCTTCAACTTCAACGGCCCACAAAAGAAGAAGGCCAGAGAAAACCCCCGCGCCGGCGACAAATATTCAAGGTGGTGGACCCAAACGCCCTAAGTCAGGGGGCATTATAGTTCATACCGTCTACGTGGCATCTAGTAAAAAAGATAGCCGCATATCTACGGGTCATCGACCGCTTACCCGATCAGTGACCAAGGCGCAGGAGCAACAGCAAAAGCTCCAATAAATGATGAACGCTATGGCCGCACTTACCGGACCAAAAGAAAACCCTGAAACGTCCTCGGATGAACGTTAGGAGAAAGAAACCGACGCTGAATTCCTTCGTCGGATATTGGAGAAGAAGGACAAAGAGGCTGCTGAACAAGCAGCCAACATACAGCGTATGGGCCTCCTCTTCCAAGACATGATAGGGATGATGATACAACAAGATCTTCCGACCGAAGAGCCCCCGATTGTCCTTGGAGATGATAGGGGAGAGACATCAAATCCTCCACCAGCTCTGTCGACGGCTAAAGAGGATGCAATCTCCAAAGCTGATTTGGATGAGTACATCGCCCAATAAATACGGGTTCATCATGCGACCGAAGCAGCCGGCCAGGTCGTAAAAATGGGGCGGCCATATCCAAGTTGGTACGATCAAATCAAGTACCCGCCAGGTTACACAATTCCCAAGTTCCATGTCTACAAAGGGACGGGCAATCCTCATCAGCATGTTGCCCAGTTCAGGGCACTCTGCGGCAACACCGGTGGTGATGACAAGCTTTTACTTCGCCAGTTTGTTGGAAGTTTATCGGATACGGCGTTCGAGTGGTACTCTGAGCTCCCGAACGACTCTATCAAAACCTTCGCGGAGATGGAGCTGCTGTTTACTCAACGTTTTGCAAGCGCCAGTGAACGTACCCCGATGACGGCACTGATTAACGCCAGGGTAAAGCCAGGCGAGACATGGGTTCAGTACGCTATACGATGGCGGAACTCATGGTCAAAGTGCGAGCAGCGCATTGAAGAAGCTCCTGCGGTGGGTATGTTTGTGGGAACCCTTGATCCGCAAGCAACCATCTCACAATTTATGATGTTTTTCAAGCCAACTACCTTTCAGGCCTTGATTGACAAACTAGCGCAAATGGATCAAATGGGCCATAAACCCCCTCTTCCAAGGTCGGACTCCTGAAATGACAAAGGGAAGGGAAAAGCGATCGTCGTCGCTAATGCTCAACAAAAACCGAGCGACTCGAAGCCGGTTGCTCGTCAAAATAATATACGCCCGTACGTACCCCTTGAGGATAGGATGGGACGTTCTTATTCCTTTCCCCGCGATAAAACGAGGAGGTTGTTCGAGCTGGCGTTGCGCAACAGACTCATAAATCTGCCGGATCCAAAACGTCCGTTGCAACCAAGTGACGTCAGCGAGCCCAACTACTGTCCTTATCATCGAGTACTAGGCCATCCGATCGAAGATTGCTACGTTTTCAAAAATTGGCTTGAAAACCAGTACCGACAGGGCAAATTCGCGTTATCTGACAAATGGAAGGTGAATCCCCCGCAGCCCCACACCTCTAAGGGGACGAATACGCCGGGGGAAACATGCTCTGTCATTGAAGAAGCTCCTTGGGAGGTTGTATTATCAGCCAAGACAAAGAGGATGCTAAACGAGCTTCAGACATGTCCAGCGATTTGGTGGAAGAGCCCGTTGGAACCGCAAGACATTGAAGGGATGCTGAAGCCACGTCCAACTCCAAAGACCGGTGATAGTGGCTTAAGCACTCGTAACCAGCCGTCAAAATCTTCGAAAAAGAAGAAGAAGAAATCTAAGAAGCCCGTGAAGCCTGGCGACAAGCGCACGGACTTACAAAAGCAAATTGACGCACTGGATGAATACAACCAAAAGGCACGGACTCCTATTACGCTCCGAGAGTTCCTCAATCACGTCTTTCAAGAAGAAGATGAGGGAGAAAGTTCATCGGATGAATCCGAGGAATATGTGGCGAGCTGTTATATGATTTCCCATTCGATCACGAACGATGAGGAGACTCCTTGCACCGAAAAGCTGGGGGCAGATCCTGAACCAAAAGTTCTGGGGCCATCAGATGAAGTAATTGACGCATTCCTTAATGAAGCTCGGTTGAAAAGTAAAGCTGATCGGGAGTGCGAGGCGGCTATATTTGAAAGGGCCAAGCGCCAGCGACTTGATAAAGGAGCTGAGACGATCCTGTTGGAGCTAAACACCTCCGCTACCGACAAAAGCCAATTCAAGATGAGGAAAAAGTTTGCTAAGGCCATATCAATGGGCATGAAGCTACCATCCTCTGAAGGAAACATCACTGGTGAAATGGAAACGCACCCCTCCTATTGCTTATATCATCAAAAGATTTCGCACCCCACTCAAGAGTGCAAAGCTTTCGATAGATGGTGGAAAGAATATGTTGCTCATCGACAACGCTTTAAGCGGGAAAAGCGTAAAACTCGTCGAGAGCAAAGGAATACGACCGAAGGGGTTAAAAGAACTGCTGGCGATTGTTGCATGGTTAACACCGGTAGATCACAAGTGCCTACATTCGGGAGTGATTTTGATGAAGAGCTAGAACTTGCCCCTCTCTTTAAAGAGTCCGCTTCGAGAAAAGAAGAAGAACCGAAGGTCTGCGAAAATATTCGGCTGCGGAATCGGACGCTGCCTGAAAAGAACCTCGGACCCCCAAGCAGAAAAGATAAAGGGAAAGAAAAGGTTTCTGAAGATATCGTCTTAGATGACCAAGTTCTGAAAGAGCTAAACGCCAACAACCCGCCGAAGAAGAATAAGGTGGATTACAACGTCTTAGCACATCTGAGAAAGCTGCCCTCACAGCTCAGCATTTTTGACGCCCTTTTGCTATCAAAAGAGGCGAGAGATTCGTTGATTAAGGCGCTCCAAGACCCAGAACAATTCCAAGCATGCCTGGCTGAGGAAAAGATGAAGGATGAATTGGAGGAAGTGCACACGGCCGATGTTACTTTTGGCGATGAAGACCTTCTACTTGGGACGTGCGAACACAATCGCCCTCTCTATGTCTCGGGATACTGCCATGATATAAAGATAGGCAAAATCCTGATCGATAACGGGTCCTCCGTTAATCTCCTCAACGTGCGGGTGTTAAAAGAAATCTGCATGAGCGTCCAGCACCTTGCTCGTGACAAGATCACCATCTCCGGGTTTGACTCCCAGTCATCAAGAACTCTTGGGTCTGTGATACTGACGTTACGCTTCGGGCTACTCGTCACGGACGTTAAGTTCTACGTCATAGACGCCAAGACATGCTACAACGCTTTGCTCGGCCGGCCATGGTTACACGAGTATAACATCATCTCTTCTACACAACATCAGTGTATGAAGTATTTTAAGGATGGTTTCGAGTATACCGTGACGGGAGAACTGAACCCGTTCTCCGTGAACGAGGTCCGCAAAAACGAAGATGCCAAATATTTTTTACCGGACTTCGAAGATACGGAGAAGTGTCACAAACCGGAGAATAAAGCTAACGCCACCATCCCTGTCTTCGGCAGTGATACCGAGGAGGAAGAGGAGATAGTGTATTCGGGTCCGCCCCAACACAACAAGCCAGGATCATCCGCTCCTACGTTGATCTTTGGTAGCGACTCGGAAGATGAGATCCGTGTTGTATTCTCTGCTCGACCTTCCATACGAACGTCCGCTGACGAAAGGCAAAGTCTACAAGTCGCCATGGTGCCGCTTAAACACCATAAGGAACTGGATGCACTTAATATTTACAATGTAGAAGAGCTATAAACATTCTACATCCCTCCCAGGCGAGAATGCGAGAAAGCAATTCTGTTCTACTGCTCTGAAGAAACCAAGGTGGAAAAAGAAATCTGGCATGGCGCGAATCCTACGCTCGACAGGCTTCAGCCTATCCGTCTTCCCAGATATTATACAGAGGGTTTGAAAAAACTGCTGAAACGCCAGGGGATATCCTTCAAACAAACCGTTAGAAAGGCCAAATTCTATGACAGGGTCTGGAACGTCCCCGGGATTCAACGCAAACTGCCTAACGGGATAATGGAAGCAAGAGGGCTTGGATACATCCGGTCAGAGAAACGAGAGTTACTACCCGGCTGCTACGTCGTGTATGACCTTGATGAAGAAGCGGATGCTCAATGGGAGGACGCTAATCCTAAGCCAGTGAAAGTTCCAGATGAAAAAGAGCCCAGTCCGTCGTTCGAGGAACAAATGGACAAACTTATAAAGAAAGCTGGTCAAAAAGTCCGGGACGACCATAACCGCGAAATGGCCATCTACGAGAAAGCCAAGACGCAACGCCTTCTCCAACAGGCCGTGAAGGATGAAAATGCCGCTCCTTGTCAACCTGTTATAAAGAAGGCTCGGCGCAAAAGCAGAAATAAGTCGAAAGGCCAAAAAGACGCTCAACAACAACAAAGCAGGGCTAAGAAGCCACGCAAATGAGAGTCGAGCGTTATTGATCTATCCCTCATGAAGAAAATGGGTCGAGTGTACTCGTTTCCACGGGACAAGACGAAGAAGATACTTGACCTCGCTCTAAAATATCATATGCTTACATTGCCGGAGTCTAAACACCCCGAACAAGCGGGCAAGGTCTCACACCCAGACTACTGCTTTTATCACCGAATGGTAGGGCATCCTCTCGAAGACTGCTTCACCTTCAAGAATTGGGTCGAAGATCAGTATCAGCTTGGCAAGTTCGCTCTGTCCGACAACTGGAGAGTAATGCCGCCGCAAAAGCACGAACCCAAGGCCACGAAAGAAGAACCAGTTCCGCATTGGGATTGGAAGCGAATCCGCACTTGTCACGTGATAACAATATCAAAAGAAGAGCCCAAGGACATAGATTAGCTCCCTTAGTGCCTCGAAAACAACAGCGACGAGATAATCTCAGAATTCCCACCAGCGCCAAAAGAGCTGGAAGATGGAATCCATACCACTGCAGATAACCTTAAGAAGATTGAGTTGGGAACGGCAAATGATCCACGACCGACATTCATCAGCGAGTTATTATCTGAAGAAAGGGTAGCTGCGTTAAAGGATGTGCTTTTGCAGCATAGAGATTGCTTCGCGTGGAACTATTCCGAAATGCCGGGACTAGATCCAGAAATTGCTGTACATAGATTGGCGATATCTCCGGATGTCAAGCCAGTCAAACAGGCGTCGAGAAGAATGCGGCTTGAGCTTGAGATGAGCATCAATGCCGAGGTCAAGAAGCTGATCGACTCTGGCTTCATCCGGGAGGTTCAATATCCGGAGTGGATTGCCAACATCGTCTCGGTGATGAAGAAAAATAGGACTGTGCGCATATGCGTGGATTTTCGGGATCTCAATAAAGCTTGCCCGAAGGATGATTTCCCAGTGCCAGTCACCGAACTGATGATAGACAACACGTCTACTCACGAGGTTTTCTCCTTCATGGATGGCTCATCAGGGTATAATCAAATAAAGATTCATCCCGAAGACCAGAAGTACACAGCCTTCAGGACTCCTCTGGGTATATTCTGCTACAAGGTGATGCCCTTCGGTTTAAAGAATGCCGGTGCCACTTATCAAAGGGCCATGACGAAGATCTTCGATGACCTTATACACGAAATCGTCGAATGCTATATCGACGACCTCGTTGTTAAAAGCAAATCATATGAGGAACATCTCAAACATCTGAAGACCGTATTTCAACGCCTTCGGCAATACAACTTGAAGATGAACCTTCTCAAGTGTGCATTCGGAGTTTCCTCGGGCAAATTCCTGGGATTCATCGTCCGACACCGGGGTATCGAAATAGATTCGTCAAAGATCAAGGCGATCATGGAAATGCCTCCGCCAAGGACTCTCAAACAGCTGCGGTCTCTCCAGGGGAAGCTCGCGTATATACGGCGATTTATAGCCAACCTTTCAGGAAAGTGCCGTCCTTACAGTCACCTGATGAAGAAGGGAACTCCGTTCGTCTGGGACCAAAAATGCCAAAGCGCGCTAGACGAGATCAAGAAATACCTACAGAGCCCGCCAGTGTTGGCTGCTCCGGTCAAGGGAAAACCCCTCATTCTTTATACAACCGCCCTCGAAGGTTCTTTAGGCGCGTTATGGGCCCAAGAGAACGACCAAGGGAAGGAAAGAGCACTTTACTACTTAAGTCGAGTTCTGCTGGGGGCAGAAAGCAATTACTCTCCCATTGAGAAGCACTGCCTGGCGTTAATCTTTGCGATAACAAAGCTCAGACATTACGCATTAGCACATGAAGTCCGTCTTATTTCGAAGGTGGACCCTCTTAAATATCTAATGTCAAAGGCCATATTGACAGGTCGACTCGCTAAATGGGCTCTGCTCTTGATGGAGTTCTCGATAACATATCAACCTCTCAAGACAGTGAAAGGCCAGGCTATCGCCGATTTCCTCGCTGAGCATCCGATACCGGCTGATTCTCCTCTGAATTGCGATTTGCCAGACGAACATGCGTTTGACGCGATCGACGGTGGTGATACCCAATGGGAACTTTACTTCGATGGAGCATCTTCCATGAAAAAGCGCAAACAAAGTACCCCTATAATCAAATCGGGGGTAGGCCTCATCTTCGTAACTCCACAAGGAGGGATTATGCGCTTCGCCTTCTCCTTAACAGAGCCGAGGACGAACAATGAAGCCGAATACGAAGCTCTGATAGCAGGCCTCGAGATCGCCATCGACATGGGAATTGAAAATCTCCACATATATGGGGACTCCCAACTGGTCGTTAGTCAAGTAAACGGCGACTACCAGACATGCAAACCAGAATTGGTGAAATATGGCGAAAAGGTGCAACAGCTGTTGACCCAAATCCCCTCCTACACTTTGGAGAACATACCGCGTGCCGAAAACAGCAAAGCAGACTCGTTGGCCAAACTTGCTAAAGAACTGGCCGACGAGAACCTCGATGACGTAAGATTCGTGGTACAAAGCCGTCGGGTGCTTGCCCCAGCGGAGATATCTCTGGAATCACCCGAAGAGAAGGGAGCGACTGAGCAGATGACCTTACAAGTAAAAGAACGAGAAAAGGTTGAGGATTGGAGGGAAGTCTTTATAGACTACTTTAAGTCCCACCGAGTGCCCGAAGAAGCGTCCACAAGACATCAGCTCATGAAACGAGCTCTGTCTTTCGCCTTCGTCAATGATACTCTATACAAGAGGTCATTTGATTCTCTGTGGCTGAGATGCTTAGGACCTGACGAAGCGAGAAGGGTCGTCCAGGAAGTTCATGACGGACTCTGCGGTTCTCACCAAGCAGGCCCAAAGATGAAGTTGAAGATCAAAAGGATGGGCTACTACTGGCCCACGATGATTCAGGACTGTCTCGAATATGCGAAGCAATGCCACTCATGCCAAATTCATGGGGACTTCATCCATCAGCATCCAAATCCGCTACACCCGACAGTGGCTAGCTGGCCATTCGAAATGTGGGGAACTGATATAGTCGGCCCCATCGAACCAGCATCGTCTAGAGGACATCGTTTCATCCTAACGACGACTGACTACTTCTCTAAGTGGGCAGAAGCGGTACCGCTGAGGAAGGTAAAGACGGAGAATATCCTCCATTTCTTCAAGACGCATGTCATATATCGGTTTGGAACGCCAAGACGGATCATCTCCGATAACGGGCCAGCCTACAGAAGCCACAAGATCAGTCGCTTCGCGCAACAGCACAATATAGACTGGAGATATTCCTCAGTTTATAATCCGCGAGCTAACGGTCTAGCTGAGGCCTTCAACAAGACCTTGACGAAGATCATGAAGAAAACAGTGTCACGAAATAAGAAGGACTGGCACGAAAGGATGCAAGAGGCTCTCTGGGCGTATCGAACCACGTTCAAGACAGCCACTAACACAACGCCATATGCGTTGGTATTCGGTACAGAAGCAGTACTCCCCCTCGATATAGAGTTACCCTCTCCACGAATGGCAGTCCACTACGAGCTGACGAACGAAGAAAATGCTAACCTTCGGCTTGAGGAGCTTGACGCCCTTGATGAAACCCGGCTCATAGCACAGCAAAATTTGGAAGCTTATAAAGCAAAGATGACGCGCTCATATGAAAGATTGACCCGACCGAGGACATTCCGCCAAGGCGAACTCGTGCTAGTGGTCAAAAGGCCTATGATCCCCAATCGCGCCAAATTGGGAAAATTCGAGCCAAATTATGAAGGCCCGTACATCATAGATAAGGTCTACCAGGGTGGGGCCTATCTACTCATGGACATGCACGGTGAAAGGCCTTTCAGGCCGATAAACGGTCGCTTCCTAAAGAAATACTACGCTTAATGAGCCACAGCCTAGGTCAATGATAGATGACGACGACTATGTCCGCTCGCTATCTTCCTAAGCTCAAGTTTTATAAGCAGTAACCAGCCTCTCAATGTCGGACCGAAATGTCCTTAAACTAATAGCGGACCGAAACGTCCTTTAAACTACTACCGCAGCATCTTTAAGCTGATGAGATATAAAAAAAAATTAATATAAAAATAGAATAAAAAAAACGGTATGTCCATAAGCAAAAAGGGCACGGATGAAAACCCGAAAGGGCTCCGTGAGTAAAAACAGCAGGGCTACCGGTGAGTGTTCGTGAAAACCCGAAAGGGCGCGACCTCGTAAAAAATATATAAAAATAAAAAGAATAAAAAAAAGAATAAGAATAAAAAAAACGGTATGTCCATAAGTAAAAAGGGCACGGATGAAAACCCAAGAGGGCTCCGTGAGTAAAAACAGCAGGACTACCGGCGAGTGTTTATGAAAACCCGAAAGGGCGCAACCTCGTTAAAAGAACACTTACAAGATCCTCTAGACCTTGTAAGGAGAAACCACCCGCGTAAGATCCTTACGACCCACAAGGGAGCAGCACACTTAGGGATCCCCATGATTCCTAAGGAGAAAATACACTTGCGAGATCCTCACAACTCGTAAGGAGAACTCTCTTATGGGACCCTCACGGCTCATAAGATTTGAAAGTCTTAAGTTACAGAGACCTAAACATGTGCTTAAGCAACCCCCACAACCTTCGATATTGCCCTACAAGTGGTCCAATACTGGCCCTTGTATACAATCCACGGGCGCGAATAAACATTCCCCTAACCGAGTTTCATCCGTGATTGGGGATATGTTCGTATGGTGAACGACCCTTGTAAATCCTCTCGATTTATAAGGAGAAAACCCTCCTGTAGAATCCTTACGACTTACAGAAGAACATGCACTTAGGAATCCTCACGATTCCTAAGGAGAAAATACGCCTACAAGATCCTCACGACTTGTAGGGAGAAATACCTTTGTGAGACCCTTACGGCTCATGAAGTTAAAAGCCTTAGTCGACAGCGCCCTAACCCTGTTCGCTAAGCCACCTTTGTTCGACATCGACGG